>NC_069429.1:37985251-38046280 GCF_026875155.1 Cherax quadricarinatus | reverse complement strand
AAGGGTCAGTTAGGGAAGGGAAAGAGAAAGAATTGAAAAATTCAAAATTAGTGGATTAAAGTAAAGGTTGGATGCGAAAAGTGGGACATAATAAGCATGTAGCACCTGGAGAAGAGAGGAATGCAGAGGAGAGCGATTTTGGGAGATGTTAATGAATGTATAGGAACCTTTGAACCAAGTGAGAGAGTAATTGTGGTAGGGGACCTAAATGCTAAAGTAGGAAAAACTTTTAGAGAGGGTGTGGTAGGTAAGTTGGGGTGCCAGGTGTAAATGATAAGGGGAGCCCTTTGACTGAACTTTGTATAGAAAGGGGTTTAGTTATAGGAAAATACATATTTTAAGAAAAAGAGGATAAATAAGTATACAAGATATGATGTAGGGCGAAATGACAGTAGTTTGTTGGATTATGTATTGGTAGATAAAAGACTGTTTAGCAGACTTCGGGATGTACATGTTTATAGAGGGGCCACAGATATATCAGATCACTTTTTATTGTAGCTACACTGAGAGTAAAAGGTAGATGGGATACAAGGAAATACAAGCATCAGGGAAGAGAGAGGTGAAGGTTTATAAACTAAAAGAGGAGACAGTTAGGGTAAGATATAAACAGCCATTGGACGATAGAGGGACAAAATGAGAGCATAGGCAATGGGGTTGAAGAGGTATGGGGTAGGTTTAAAAATGTAGTGTTAGAGTGTTCAGCAAAAGTTTGTGGTTAAGTTAGTGGGTGCGGGAGGGAAGAGGAGAAGATTGGCGGAATGATGATGTAAAGAGAGTAGTAAGGGAAAAAGTTAGCATATGAGAAGTTTTTTACAAAGTAAAGTCTTTGAAAGGGGGGGAAGACTATATGGAGAAAAAGAGAGAGGTTAAAGAGTGGCAAAGAAATGTAAAAAGAGAGCAAAATGAGAGAGTGGGTGAGATGTTATCAACAAATTTTGTTGAAAATAAGAAAAAGTTTTGGAGATTAACAAGTTAAGGAAGCCAGAGAACAAATGGATTTGTCAGTTAAAAAAGGAGAGGAGAGTTATTAAATGGAGAGTTAGATGAAATTGGAAGATGGAAGGTATATTTTGAGGAATTGTTAAATGTTGATGAAAATAGGGAAGCTGTAATTTTGTGTATAGGGCAAGGAGGAATAACATCTTGTAGGAGTGAGGAAGAGCCAGTTGTGAGTGTGGGGGAAGTTCGCGAGCAGTAGTAAAATGAAAGGGGTAAGGCAGCTGGATTGATGGGATAAAGATAGAAATGTTAAAAGCAGGTGGGGATATAATTTTGGAGTGGTTGGTGCAATTATTTAATAAATGTAATAAAGTTGGTAGAATTACCGACAATTTGTAAAGTAAAAGGACACAAGTGCAACTAATGTGACATTTTATTGTGGCAATGTTTCGCTCTCCGGAGCTTTATCAAGCCATTACAAACAATACATGGACACAGAGGGTATATATAGGGTCAAGTGAGGTGCAATACTAGTGGTAGTAGTAGTAGTAGTGACAAAAGTTGTAGTAGTAGTAGTAGTAATACAATATGGTAGAGCAATTAATTTGTACATGAGTAAAAGCATATAAACGCTATTACTTGGGTACAAAAAAAATAGGTTGGACAAATATAGACTGGATAGAGGTAGCCTGTTTCAGTGTTCACTCTCTGTAATGTGCTTTGTGTAGTATAACAGGAGAGACTATATGATGGCAGGGTTTACTGTTTTCAGGAGGATTCTTGCTAAGACTTCAGAGATGGGAAGCTGGGCCCTTGTTTGTTTAATTGTATCGAAACAGCGATCAGTGCTGATTCGAGGCACTTGCGTCTGCAGAAATTAGTTTCTTTGATCACTAATTGGGCGTCTCTGAATTTCATGAGATGATTGGTGGAATTTCAGTGTTGTACACAGGCGTTGTTCAAGTTATCGTTCCTACATGCGTAAATGTTTCATTGAGGCAGTGTCGAGGTTTCTTGCTGTTTCACCTACGTAAATCTTGTCACAGCCTCCACAGGGTATAGTGTAAACTACTGCATTGACTGGTTCGTGGTGCTTTGATTTTGTCCTGGTTAGATCCTTTATTGAAGTGCTAGAAGTGATGGCGACTCTGGTGTTAGCTTGTGAAAGTACTTTAGAAACGTTCAGTGCAACCTGGCTGTTGGGAAGAATTATAACTTTGTTGGGAGTGGTGTTGGTGTGTGGAGAATTAATGATTTGAAGAGCTCTTTTCTTGCAGTCTTTGATGAAAAAGGAAGGAAAATGTAACTCAGTGAATGTTTGGTGAATGTATGTACATTCCTCATCAAGAAACTCAGGACTACAAATTCGGTATGCTCTTAGGAAAAACTCGATGATGATGCCTCTTTTGGTCTTGGTATCTTGACTGGAATAGAAGTGTGTGAGATCATTTTTATTGCTAGGTTTCTGATAAACTTGAAATCTTAGGTTGTTGTCTACTTTGTGAATAAGGACGTCGAGGAAAGGTAGCTTGTCATTGGACTCTTCTTCTAGTGTAAACTGGATCACCGGTTCAACTGCGCTGAGCATTGCTCTACCATATTGTATTACTACTACTACTACTGCTACAACTTTTGTCACTACTTCTACTACTACCACTAGTATTGCACCTCACTCTGAGCCTATATATGCCCTCTGTGTCCATGTATTGTTTCTAATGGCTTGATAAAGTTCCTGGAGAGCGAAACATTGCCACAATAAAATGTCACATTAGTTGCACTTGTGTCCTTCTACTTTACATATTTAATAAATGTATGGAAGAGGGTAAGGTACCTAGGGATTGGCAGAGAGCATGCATAGTTCCTTTGTGAAAATAAATGGTATAAAATACCGACACAATGTAAATATAAACACATATGCAGTTTAATGTGATCCTTTATTGACAACGTTTCGCCCACACAGTGGGCTTTTTGAAGTCACACACAGATCTACCTGGGGTGGTAGGTACACGAGTATTTATAGTCATCTTCAGAATGTTGAGGTCAGGTGGAGAATGCTGCATCTGATGATCTACCGGGTGGGGTTATAGAGTCTTGGGTAGCTTGGCAGGGGTATTGGACAAGTTGTGAGTAGACCTTCTGCAGTGTTCTATGTTCTTATGTGGGATAGCGATGAAGAAGTTTCTTGGCGAGTGGTTCAGCTATGTTATAGAAGCCGTTGTTCTGGTTGAAATTGTTGGTTATAGAGATAAGCGATGATTCCAGGATTCTTCGGTATTGAGTGTTGTCTTCTGTGGCGATAAGTCTTGAGTTTCTGTAGTTAATTAAATGGTTGTGTGAATTGCGATGTTGTACACAGGCATTCCTTGCATCATCAGTCCTGCTTGTGTATTGGTGTTCTGAAATATGTGTTTGGAGGTCTCTTGATGTTTTGCCATTCACACAACCATTTAATTAACTACAGAAACTCAAGACTTATCGCCACAGAAGACAACACTCAATACCGAAGAATCCTGGAATCATCGCTTATCTCTATAACCAACAATTTCAACCAGAACAACGGCTTCTATAACATAGCTGAACCACTCGCCAAGAAACTTCTTCATCGCTATCCCACATAAGAACATAGAACACTGCAGAAGGTCTACTCACAACATGTCCAATACCCCTGCCAAGCTACCCAAGACTCTATAACCCCACCCGGTAGATCATCAGATGCAGCATTCTCCACCTGACCTCAACATTCTGAAGCTGACTATAAATACTCGCGTACCTTCCACCCCAGGTAGATCTGTGTGTGACTTGAAAAAGCCCACTGTGTGGGCGAAACGTCAATAAAGGATCACATTAAACTGCATATGTGTTTATATTTCCATAGTTCCTTTGTATAAAGGCAAATTATTATTATTATAATCAAAAAAAAAGAAGAAGTGCTAAGCCACAAGGACTAATATAAAGGCAAAGAGGACAAAAGAGAGTGCAAAAACTATAGGGGGATAAGTCTGTTGAGTATACCTGGTAAAGTGTATGGTAGAGTTATTATTGAAAGAATTAAGAGTAAGACGGAGAATAGGATAGCAGATGAACAAGGAGGCTTTAGGAAAGGTAGGGGGTGTGTGGACCAGGTGCTTACAGTGAAACATATAAGTGAACAGTATTTAGATAAGGCTAAAGAGGTCTTTGTGGCATTTATGGATTTGGAAAAGGCGTATGACAGGGTGGATGGGGGGGGGGGCAATGTGGCAGATGTTGCAGGTGTATGGTGTAGGAGGTAGGTTACTGAAAGCAGTGAAGAGTTTTTACGAGGATAGTGAGGCTCAAGTTAGAGCATGTAGGAAAGAGGGAGATTATTTCCCAGTAAAAGTAGGCCTTAGACAAGGATGTGTGATGTCACCATGGTTGTTTAATATATTTATAGATGGAGTTGTAAGAGAAGTAAATGCGAGGGTCTTGGCAAGAGGCGTGGAGTTAAAAGATAATGAATCACACATAAAGTGGGAGTTGTCACAGTTGCTCTTTGCTGATGACACTGTGCTCTTTGGAGATTCTGAAGAGAAGTTGCAGAGGTTGGTGGATGAATTTGGTAGTGTATGTAAAAGAAGAAAATTAAAAGTGAATACAGGAAAGAGTAAGGTTATGAGGATAACAAAACGATTAGGTGATGAAAGATTGGATATTAGATTGGAGGGAGAGAGTATGGAGGAGGTGAATGTATTCAGATATCTGGGAGTGGACATGTCAGCGGATGGGTCTATGAAAGATGAGGTGAATCATAGAACTGATGAGGGGAAAAGGGTGAGTGGTGCACTTAGAAGTCTGTGGAGACAAAGAACTTTGTCCTTGGAGGCAAAGAGGGGAATGTATGAGAGTATAGTTTTACCAACGCTCTTATATGGGTGTGAAGCGTGGGTGATGAATGTTGCAGTGAGGAGAAGGCTGGAGGCAGTGGAGATGTCATGTCTGAGGGCAATGTGTGGTGTGAATATAATGCAGAGAATTCGTAGTTTGGAAGTTAGGAGGAGGTGCGGGATTACCAAAACTGTTGTCCAGAGGGCTGAGGAAGGGTTGTTGAGGTGGTTCAGACCTGTAGAGAGAATGGAGTAAAACAGAATGACTTCAAGAGTGTATCAGTCTGTAGTGGAAGGAAGGCGGGGTAGGGGTCAGCCTAGGGAAGGTTGTAGGGAGGGGGTAAAGGAGGTTTTGTGTGCGAGGGGCTTGGACTTCCAGCGGGCATGCGTGAGCGTGTTTGATAGGAGTGAATGGAGACAAATGGTTTTTAATTCTTGACATGTTGTTGGAGTGTGAGCAAAGTAACATTTATGAAGGGGTTCAGGGAAACCGGCAGGCCGGACTTGAGTCCTGGAGATGGGAAGTACAGTGCCTGCACTCTGAAGGAGGGGTGTTAATGTTGCAGTTTAAAAACTGTAGTGTAAAGCACCCTTCTGGCAAGACAGTGATGGAGTAAATGATGGTGAAAGTTTTTCTTTTTGGGGCTACCCTGCCTTGGTGGGAATTGGCCAGTGTGATAATAAAAATAAAAAATATTATAGAACAATACTAATAAACAATTTTTTGTATTGTTTTTGTAAACAAGTTTTGTAAACAATATATTGATAATTATGTTTGTGTGCTTATTGTGTTGTATACAACGAGTGTATATATGTACATTGTGTTGTATACAACCAGTGTATATATGTACATTGTGTTGTATACAACCAGTGTATATATGTACATTGTGTTGTATACAACGAGTGTATATATGTACATTGCACCTTACTTTGGTCTCATAGGCCACATAAGTTATGTGAAAAAATAAAATAGTGAAAAAAAAAACAAACCTTCAAATACAAGTAAACTAAAGTTTACCGGGTGAGCGGCAGTCGCCGCTGTTGCCATACGTGGCTCATTTTCTGCAAACTTCATGCCTCTATATCTCAGTAAGTACTGATGGGAATTTTTTTTTTTTTGGGACTAAAACAATCAGAAAAATAATCTTAACATTTTCATAAGAAAAAATAATTTGTTTTTTTTCGAATATTTTGTGACACCAGGAGACACTTCAGGATTGGGCCTTTCGACAATCAAAGGGTTTATGTTGCAGTTTAAAAACTGTAGTGTAAAGCATCCTTCTGGCAAGACATTGATGGAGTGAATGATGGTCAAAATTTTTCTTTTTTGGGCCACCCTGCCTTGGTGGGAATCGGCCAGTGTGTTAATAATAATAAAAAAAATATACAGTAGGGCCCCACTTATATGGCTGGTTAGGTTCCAGGCTACCGCCATAAAGCGGAAACTGCCGTAAAGTGGAACACCCTTTTTTTCCACTTACAAATGCATACAAACACTAGATAACAAGTTTACACTAACATATATTAAGTTAGCAATAGAACCAGGCATCAAAAAACAATAAAAAAGTACAATACACATAGTGCACTCATTACTTACCTTAAAATATTTATAGTCTTAATCTAGGGTGAGACAAGTAGTATTTATTGTAAGAAATCAAGTGTGGTATGTATGGTAGTCAGCCAGGCTACCATACCAGGCCACCCCACCCACACATACTATTCTATGATATTTAGGCATCCCAGAGCGATAAAATGTATATACAGTTCACTCATTACTTACCTTAAAATATAGGGTGAGATGAGTAGTATTTATTGTAAAAAATCAAGTGTGGTATGTATGGTAGTCAGCCGGGCTACCATACCAGGCCACCCCACCCACACATACAATTCTATGATATTTAGGCATCCCAGAGCGATAAAATGTATATACAGTTCACTCATTACTTACCTTAAAATATTTGTAGTCTTAATGTAGGGTCAGGAGTAAGTAAATGAGATAAAACGAATAAATGAGAGAGAAAGAATGAGTGCATGAGAGAGGACAGGCGCAGAGTTATGTAAACAAACCAGGCGAAGGTAAGTTTTGTAAACAGTGTACACGTCTGGTTTGTGTACAAGTTACATTGTGTACAGGTTGTCTCTACATTGATATGGTAGAATAAATAAAGAAGAACACTCCCATTCTCATGTAACATCATTTTGAGAAGAAATGATGCTCTGAGTGAAGGCAATGGAAGTAAGTCACTCTGACTTTTTTGGGTTATCCTAGGTTCTCTATACATATGTTGTTATGTATGATAATCTATGTAACTGTATTTGTGTATACCTGAATAAACTTACATACGAAAGGAATAATTTTCTACAGTTACCCCCAGTAACACATTTTCTCTTATGTTAGATTAGAGAAAATGTTATTCTTGGCATCACTTGTACAAGTTATCTGGCTACCACATCTCATATTTATGTTTATTTATTCTATTGTAGGGTGTATTTATCATCTTTTTATGTTATGTATCGTGTTTGTTATATAATTTTGAAAAAAATATCATGGATGGACTAATGAAAATGTGTATATTAACGTAATATACGATATTTAATGAGACTCGGTGATTATTATTATTATTATTATTATCATTTCTAATATGGCGTCACTTGTGCAAGTCGTCTGCTACCACATCTCACATTTATGTATATTTATTCTACTGTGGGGTGTATTTATCTTATTTATATGTTATGCATCGTGTTTATTATATAATTTTGAAAAAATGTCATAGATGGATTAATGAAAATGTGTATATTAACGTAATATGCGACATTTAAATGAGACTCGATGATTATTATTATTATTATTACTAATATGACGTCTGGAGACATAAGACACTCTTACTGATTTTATGTGTACCTGCATGCCAGCACAGTATGTAAGCTTATTTAGGTACAGGTATACATAAGTATAATTATCAGAGTATATATAAAATATGAAATAACTTTTAAAAACATTTGAAATTTTGGAGTTTCCAGACAAAATGGAGAGACTTAGTGCTTACTGAACTCACGGAGAATGTAAACAAACAGGGTGGGGCGTGGTGACCATATTAGAAAGTCAGGTGGGGGGAGCTGTATAGCGAGTTTTGGTCGTAATTTGAAATGACCGTATTAGCGGAACGCCGTAAAGTGAAACACCGTAAAGCGGGGCCCTGCTATATATACTATATATATACATGGAGGAGGCGGAGGTTGAGGGGTGAAACTATGTCCCCCCCTTCCCCTTCCCCAAACAGGCATGCATACATACACCGTGTGCTCGTGTTACAACAATGAAGTGTTTGTTCACTGTGTATATAGTATATAGAGTGTATAGTGCATAGTATGTGCATGGTATGTACATAGCATGTGTAGTGTATAGCGGTGTGTAGTTTACAGTAGGGGCTGTGCACAGAGCATAGTGGTGTATAGTGACATGTGCACAGAGCATTGTGGTGTAGTGACTTGTCCTGGGAGGGAGTGAGTGCCCTACTCCACCTCATCACAAATCTTCCACTCCTCCCTTTCCTCCACAACCCACCACAAGGATGGGAGACCCCTCTCCGCCCCCCCACCACCATGAACCACATGCGGTATGTGCTATGCGCCATTTTCCCTTCAGCCTGGGCTTACCACACAGTTTGAGGTATGGCAGAGGATGCAGCCAGCCAGCCACAAAGCCAAGGAAACAGCACACCCAACAATGAAAGAGGCACATGTCAGGTGTGTGGAGAGTTTCGAGCACGCAACAGGGATGGCCTTATTCGTGCACACCATGGGTGTGCAGGGTCACATATGCCCCCAGTAGAGAGCAGCCCACAGCCTCCACAGGCAGATGACAATTCCAATGGCAACCTCCTCACTTGCGATAACCTTCTGTTGGCACTCAAATCCACTGCTAGCAGTACCCTATCCCACATCCCTAAAGCGGCTTGCCCATATGCAGCAGGAAAATTCACAGACCTTCTTAAGCAGGTGAATGGAGGTTCCACCAACTTAGAAGCCCGAGGCACCATCAAAGCATGGTGCAACCTACTCCTGTTTGGCAATATCTGTCTTGCAGTTCCTGAAAGATGAGGCAAACTGCTAACCACATCAGTCATCAAGGCAGTGCGCAACTACCCAAGAATGGATAACTGTGTCCCTCTGCCCCATCATCACAGGAATCACAGAGGTAGACCCAAGAAAAGTTCCACTGAAAATTAGAAAATTTGTTCACAGGTTAGCAAAAAAAATCAAAAAAGGTAACACAGTGGGAGCAATCAAAATAATTACAAGTGATGAGACCACAGCCCAAGCACTACAAGACAAGCATCCAACCAGGGACACCATAGCCATTAACAACAACCGTGAGGAAGACCCATCACTGAGCAATTAATTTTGCCAGAATCAGAAGTCTATAAGGCGATTGTGTCATTTCCAGCAGGATTTGCAGGAGGTTACACTGGAATTCAACCTCAGCACCTCAAAGAGATGATAAACACAGCACCCGGTGTATCTGCGTCAATTCTTCTCACCGAGTTAACAACTTTCATCAACAATTGCCTGGCTGGGTGAATCCCAGAAGAAATTAAACCTTTCTTTTTTGGAACCTCACTATGTGCTTTGAAGAAGAAGGATGGGGGAATCAGACTCATTGCTGTTGGTAACACTCTTCACCGTCTCGTTGCCAAAGCAGCAGTAAGAAACATTCGCCTAGAAGCTGCCAGTTTACTCCAGCCACACTAACTGGGCTTTGGGATCCCCCAAGCCAGTGATGCTGCAGCTCATGCTGCAAGGGCCTGCATCAGGACCTACCAGAAGACAAGGCCGTAGTCAAACTTTATTTTAGAAATGTCTTTAATACAGTGAAGAGAGATGTAGTCTTGCCAGCTGTTCGGGATCTGTTCCCTAGTTGTTTTCCCTTCATTTCAGCCGGCTACAGGAAACCCTCAATTCTTTTGTTTGGAGAACATGAAATTCTCTCATCAGAGGGTGTTCAGCAGGGTGACTCTCTCGCTCCACTTCTTTTCTGCTTGGCAGTAAGAGAACTAATGTCCAGCCTATGCAGCGAGCTCAACATCTGGTACCTGGATGATGGCACTTTGGCAGGTACTGAAAAGTCCCTGTTGGAGGACCTGCAGCTGGTGAAAACACAGGGAGAAGACTTGGGACTCATCCTCAATCCCTCCAAGTGTGAAATCATCACAACGAACCAGGGAATAATCAATGCCATGCGAAGAATCCTCCCAGAAGTCTCTAATACCACTCCATCCAACAGTACCCTCTTGGGAGCACCGGTGGGTCACCAGGCCATCGACACTGTCCTCAAGGACAAATTGAATGACCTGATGAGAATGGAGGAGAGAATAAGCAATCTTGATGCCCATGATGCTCTGTATCTCCTCACAAGGTGTCTTACTATGCCAAGGTTCACTTACTTCCTGAGGTGTGCACCCTCTTTTGACAACCCAACACTCGACGAACATGACGCACACCTGAGATCAACCTTTAAGGCACTGAACCTATCACTAGAGGATCAGCAATGGGATCAGGCAACCCTCCCAGTGCGACTGGGAGGTATAGTGGTGCACAAAGCAATGCATGTTACTTTACCTGCTTTTCTGTCTTTTTGTTTGGCTTCCAGTGCATTAGTCAAGAAGATTGTCCCCGAACGCTTGAGAGACGTGGTAGGAGCTCAAGATCCCAGGTTTACTGAAGCAGCAATTCGGTGGGTCACCCTTGCAGACTCCTCCAGTAGACCAGCTCCTCCCAGAAAACACCGATCATAGAAAAAACCGATCATGGAAAAAATCGCCAACACAATGCTCACCAAAGTTTCAGGAAAGGACAAAGCTCATCTCCTGGCAGTGAAGGCGCCACACTCAGGAGATTTCCTTTTAGCTGTTCCCAATTCCTCCCTGGGCACTCGACTCGACCCACAGGCCATTCAGATTGGTGTTGCTCTGCACCTAGCCACCCCTATCCTCACCGAACATAGGTGTATTTGCGGCAGGGCGACGGCTGATCAATTCAGACTACATGGTCTCGTGTGTCACACAGCAAAAGGGAAGTATGCCAGACATGAGGAGGTCAATGACATCATAAAGAGAAGTCTCACTACAGCCCATTGCCCAGCTCAATGAGAACCCCAAATGCAGAGGTCTGATGGAAGTCAAAAGCATCCTGAAGGAGCCACTATGCTACCCTGGAAGGATGGAAAGCAGATTGCCTGGGACTACACCTGTGCTGCCACACTGGGAAACACCTACTTGATATACTCTGAAGCTGAAGGGGGTGGAGCTGCCAGCCACAGGGAGACCCAGAAGATCTGCAAATATGAAGACCTTCCCCTTTGTTATAACTTCATCCCAATAGGGTCGGAGACCCTTGGAGCATGGGACAAGTGTACCCTAAAGTTCCTCAAAGTGCTGGGCGAAAAGCTCATCATAGAAACAAAGGACCACAGGGCGACCAGATTCCTCTTTCAAAGACTCACTGTTGCGATCCAGAGAGGAAATGCCTGCAGCATTCTGGGCACCCGGCCCACTGCCGGGGAGCTGGACGAAGTATTTGAGATGTAGCTCTGAGTTATTATCTGTGTTGTTTTACTTTCTTTTGTATTTTTGTGAATATTTTGTCAATGTATTTTGTCTTTAAATAAAATATTTATCATATATAGGGGGTGGTAGGAGAAAATTCTCAAACAGCTTCAGGGAGAACCTTGAGTTTTCCCTGAAGCAAGTTCATTCTTTTCTCTGAGGATGAGGGTCTCTAGAACAGTTCTAGAGGTGGTACCTCCCTATATATATATATATATATATATATATATATACAGTGGACCCCCGCATACCGGACGCCTTGCATAACGGACAATCCGCATACCGGACGCTTTGATCGCTAAAATTTTGCCCCGCATACCGCCCAAAAACCCGCTCAGCGCCCTTCGTCCGAGACGCGTCCAATGTGCGGCCTGAGCCAGCCTCATATGTTCCGCCGGTGGCATTGTTTACCAGCCAGCCTCCGTGGTAACATTCAAGCATACAATCGAATATTTCGTATTATT
The DNA here is from genome assembly GCF_026875155.1 of Cherax quadricarinatus. NCBI lineage: Eukaryota > Metazoa > Arthropoda > Malacostraca > Decapoda > Parastacidae > Cherax > Cherax quadricarinatus. Next base: position 38,034,427 of record NC_069429.1, on the reverse strand, counting down.
ACAGTGTTTTCGGTGCTGTTTCTGGAAAATAAGTGACCATGGGCCCCAAGAAAGCTTCTAGTTCCAACCCTACAGCAATAAGGGTTAGAATTCCTATAGAAATGAAGAAAGAGATCATTGATAAGTATGAAATGGAGTGCGTATCACCGACCTGGTCAGGTTGTACAAGAAACCCAAATCAACCATCTCTACTATTGTGGGCAACAGAAAGGCAATCAAGGAAGCTGTTCTTGCCAAAGGTTTAACTGTGTTTTCGAAACAAAGATCGCAAGTGATGGAAGATGTTGAGAGACTCTTATTGGTGTGGATAAATGAAAAACAGCTAGCAGGAGATAGCGTCTCTCAAGCGATCATAAGCGAAAAGGCTAGGAAGTTGCATGAGGATTTAATTAAAAAAAGGCCTGCAACTAGTGATGATGTGAGTGAATTTAAGGCCAGCAAAGGTTGGTTTGAGAGATTTAAGAAGCGTAGTGGCATACATAGTGTGATACGGCATGGTGAGGCTGCCAGTTCGGACCACAAAGCGGCTGAAAAATATGTGCAGGAATTCAAGGAGTACATAGAAACTGAAGGACTGAAACCTGAACAAGTGTTTAATTGTGATGAAACAGGCCTGTTCTGGAAGAAAATGCAAGCAGGACCTACATTACTCAGGAGGAAAAGGCACTCCCAGGACATAAGCCTATGAAAGACAGGCTTACTTTGTTGATGTGTGCCAATGCTACTGGTGATTGCAAAGTTAAGCCTTTATTAGTGTATCACTCTGAAACTCCCAGAGCGTTCAGGCAAAAGAATGTCCTCAAGGATAATTTGTGTGTGCTGTGGAGATCAAACAGTAAGGCATGGGTCACTAGGGGCTTTTTCTATAACTGGTTACACCATGCATTTGCCCCCAATGTCAAAGATTACCTAACTGAAAAGAAATTAGAACTTAAGTGCCTCCTGGTGTTAGACAATGCCCCTGGTCATCCTACAGACGTGGCAGAGCGACTTTATGGGGACATGAGCTTCATTAAGGTGAAGTTTTTGCCTCCTAATACCACTCCTCTCCTGCAGCCCATGGACCAGCAGGTCATTTCCAACTTCAAGAAACTGTACACAAAAGCTATGTTTCAAAAGTGCTTTGAAGTGACCACAGACACTCGATTGACTCTAAAAGAGTTTTGGAAGGATCACTTTAATATCCTCAATTGTGTAAACCTTATAGGTAAGGCTTGGGAGGGAGTGACTAAGAGAACCTTGAACTCTGCTTGGAAGAAACTGTGGCCAGAATGTGTAGACAAAAGGGGTTTTGAAGGGTTTGAGGCTAACCCTGAGAGGAGTATACCAGTTGAGGAATCAATTGTGGCATTGGGGAAGTCCTTGGGGTTGGAGGTTAGTGGGGAGGATGTGGAAGAGTTGGTGGAGGAGGACAATGAAGAACTAACCACTGATGAGTTGATAGATCAACTTCAAGAGCAAGAGGCCAGACCTGGGGAAACTGTTCAAAGGAGGGGAGAGAGAAATTGAAGGAATTGCCTACTTCAAAGATTAAGGAAATGTGTGCAAAATGGCTTGAAGTGCAAACCTTTTTGATGAAAATCACCCTCACACAGCTATTGCAAGCCGTGCTGGTGACTGTTACAATGACAATGTTGTGAACCACTTTAGACAAATCATAAAGGAACGAGAGGTACAGGCCACTATGGACAGATATGTTGTGCGAAAGAAGTCCAGTGACTCTGAAGCTGGTCCTAGTGGCATTAAAAGAAGAAGGGAAGTAACCCCAGAAAAGGACTTGCCACCTCAAGTCTTAATGGAAGGGGATTCCCCTTCTAAACACTAAAAACTCTCTCTCCCCTCCTCCCATCCCATCAATCATCACCAGATCTTCAATAAAAGTAAGTGTCATGTAATTGTGCATGCCTTTTTCAGTTTGTGTGTACTAAAATTAACATTTCATGTGGTAAAAATTTTTTTTTTTCATACTTTTGGGTGTCTTGCACGGATTAATTTTTATTTCCATTATTTCTTATGGGGAAAATTCATTCACATACCGAACATTTCGCATAACAGCCAGCCCTCTTGCACGGATTAAGGTCGCTATGCGGGGGTCCACTGTATATATATATATATATATATATATATATATATATATATATATATATATATATATATATATATTTATATATATATATATATTTTTATATATATACAGTGGACCCCGCCATAACGATCACCTCCAAATGCGACCAATTATGTAAGTGTATTTATGTAAGTGCGTTTGTACGTGTATGTTTGGGGGTCTGAAATTGACTAATCTACTTCACAATATTCCTTATGGGAAAAAATTCGGTCAGTACTGGCACCTGAACATACTACTGGAATGAAAAAAGTTCGTTAACCGGGGGTCCACTGTATATATTACAAACATCTCCATTTATCATAGTCTTCTTTGGCTTCACTAATGTTGATGAAATCATTCAGACTCTCGGTTAGACTTCTGGGAAGGATCTCTGGGTAGTGTTTAAGGTGGTCCTTGTGGTCTCTGATGGTCAAGTGACAGAAACTTGAGCATTCAGAGGAGAGAAATTGAACACACTCAGTATACTGTACCTGTCTTTTGAAGTGAACTAAGAATAAGATCTTTGTTGTAACTCTCTATCTATGGTATTAATGAAGAGATTGGCATTGAAGGTAATGTATATATACCCTGCTCCTTCTTCTCTGAAACCTGTGAAGTTACATCTAACCGCCATCTCCATGAAAATAGGACGACTCTTATTTGTTATTCATACCAGTAGTTCGTAATTACCTTCTGAAACACCATCCTCATAACAGTAGATGTGGTACAGGTGATCCACATTCTCTAGATCTACATTGAAGCTCTGCAACTCTTTGTCTTCCCGCAAGTCTATTTCCCAAGGAGAACTTCTATGTTCAATCTTATACTAATAATGGAGGGCGTAACCCACCATGTTGTCAATGTCAGATACTGTTGATACCTAGTCAACGAGAGACTTGAAGCATGGTTGTGTCTGCATGACTGGTGAAACACCAGTTAATGGAGATGAAGCAACTGTCAGATTACTATTGTTTCAGCTGCCAGTAGGTTCAGAAGTTGACAATGAAGCAGTTGTCAGACGAATGTAATTTCAACTACCAGCAGATGTGAGCTGAACCAGCTGATAGGGAAGGAAGCCGCTGTATGTGATTATACATATACGCGAGATGTTGGATACATATTGGTGCAGGGAAAACCAGTCGCACACACATCTTCTCGGGAATAAGTGGTTATTTGTGTATGCTTCCAGTCACAGTATTGTGACTGCTTTTTCTAGTTGTCATAGTTAATCCATTTGTTATAGTCTTCTATGGCTTCACTAATGTTGATGAACTCATTCAGACTCTCAGTTAGACTTCTGGGAAGAATCTCTGGGTAGTGTTTAAGGTGGTCCTTGTGGGTCCTGATGGTCAAGTGACAGAGAAACATGAGCCTTGGTGGGTTTTGCCACAAATTCACAGGAGAGAAATCGGACTCTCTATTCGGTATACAGTACCCATCTTTTTGAAGCAAACTAAGGATATGATCTTTGTTGTATCTCCTCTCCCTGATGATATTGGCAAAGAGATTGGCATTGAAGGTAATGTACATATACCCTCCTACATAGGGATCTAAATCTGAAATACTGCAATAACCCACCATCTCCACAAAAATAGGACGACCCTTGTATGCCATTCGTAACAGTAGTCCATAATCACCTCCAGAAGAGCAGTGGATGTCGTACAGATGATCCATTTTTTCTAGATCCACTTTGAATCTTTGCAACTCTCCTTCTCCCCATAAGTCCATCTCCCAAGGGGAAGTTCTACGTGTGAACAAATGCTGATAGTAAGTGACATCAGCCCCCATTTTTTCAATGTCAGAGTTTGTTGTTTCCTCATCATCTAGAGACTCCAAAATCTCAGGATCACCACACTTAGGTGGTATACTATACCCATCTTCTCGAAGCGAACTAAGGAGAAGCTCTAGAAGGTCTCCATTGTAATTCATCCTGATAGTATCGACGAAGATATTGGCACTGAAAGAAATGTATATATACCCTCCCTGGCATTCAAAATCTGTATTGCTGCATCTAGCCATCATCTCCACGAAAATAGGACGATCCTTGTATGCCATACGTACCATTAATTCGTAATTATCTCCATAACAGTCACGGCCGTAGATGTGGTACAGGCGATCCACTTTCTTTAGATCCACCTCAAACTTCTGCAACTCCCCTTCTTCCCATAAGTCCATTTCCAAAGGGGAAGTTCTACGTTTGAACATATACTGATGTTGGAGAGCATAACCCACCATGTTATAAATGTCGGAGACTGTTGATACCTCGTCATCAAGAGACTTGAAGCATTTTTGTGTCTGCATGCTGACAGTTGGACCAGTTGTCAGTAGAATCTGAAACCTTAAAAAATACACAATAAGAAGTTTAAAATATGCAGATAAATAAAAATATAATAAATTTTTATTTTTTCCAAATATATAATGCAATAAACAATGGAACCCAGAGTTCGAACACATTGACTATCGAATGCTTCGAGCTTTGACCGCTTTTCTTTTCATGAATTTTGTCCCAAGTATCAAACTTGCCCCATGTTTCAAACCGCATACCAGACCTGTCTGCCTGTCTCATCCCCCACACAGGTGTCATGATCCAGTCTGGCTTTGTTTATGCTTGAGTGAACACTAATCTGCATGCTCATTCAAACATTTCACTATTAATTCATTGTGTTTGGTTCTTGTGCGACTGTTAACCCTTTGAGGGTCGACAGGCCCTCTCCGAGACTCGTTCTCAGGGTCGGCCAAATTTAAAAAAAAAAAAAATTCTTATGAAAAGATAATCTTCTCCCGATCATAATGACACCAAAAATATGAAATTTGATGGAAAACTTACGGAATTATGCTCTTGTGAAGTTAGCGGTCTCGGCGATGTTTATGGATCGGCGATTTTGCCCACTTTGAGCCCCATTTTCGGCCAGTTCCACTGTACTAGTCGTCTAAAAACATGAATATTTCGCTAGAACTCCGTTTTTTTCCATTGAATGAGTGCAAGAAACCACCCATTTACCAACTTCAACTATCCAGTACAGTGGTCAGAATTTAGCAATTTTGCCAATTTCACACAAATTTCAAAAGATGCCAATTTCCGAATAGGGTCCAGAACAAACAAGAAATACATTCCTGGCACTAAAATGACATTTCCTCTGTTCATTAGTCACATCTCAAGGCCCCTCTTACATTCTTTTGCTTTCCACTTTGAATTTTTATTCTCACAAAAAATAGAAGATTTACTGTTATGCAGACTACTGCATTAGTGTAAAAAATTATATGAATCATATTGGCACACTTGCAAAAGAATATTAGACTCACCAGTTGATGTGTATTGGACGCTTGGCATGATTTGTTTACTTTTGAACTTTGGTAAAAATCGAACATTTCTGCTACTTTGAGCTCAATTTCAAGGTACTTTTCATTGTAAAACCTGTCAAAATCAACTCAATTTCTATGATATGCCTTCCATTCTATAAAATGAGACCAAGAAAACTAGAATACAAGAATAAATACCATACGAAAATAGAGTGTAAAGTCGCTGTTTTATTCCAAAAAAACGGTCAAAGTTTTTTTTTTCTCATTATGCACTGTGTGCTGCAGGATTTTTTTTATACCATGCACCCTGACCACATAGACCCATTCTTTCATATGGAGGCCTACCAGCTTTCTCCCACTAGATTTAAGGGCGCTAGAATTTAGGCGTACTAGTACGTCAAAAACCCTGGGTTGTAAGCCATACTAGTACGTCCGAAACCCTCAAAGGGTTAAATAAGCTACCATGGGCCCAAAGAAACTTGCTAGTGGCACCCCTGTGGTAAAGAAAGTGAGAAATACCATAGACATGAAGGAAATAGTACAAAAATATGAGAATGGTGTGTGACTTGTGGAGCTTGGCTGGATATATGGCAAAAACAAATCAACAGTCGCTTCTATCCTGGTGAAGAGAAAAAAAAAATCAAGGGAGTTATATTGTGAAAGGTGTTGATATGATAACCAAAAATAGACCTGGTTGATAAGGCCCTGATCCACGATGAGGCCTGGTCACAGACCTGGTTGTGGGGGTGTTGACCGTCCAGAACTCTCTCCAGGTAAGAGGCTGAGAAGTTGTTGCTGGTGTGGATCAAGGACAGAGATGGCGGGTGATACTGTTTCAGAGATAATCATTTGTGTAAAGGCAAGGCAACTGCATGACAATCTCATAAAGAAAAAGCCTGCAATGAGTGCTGCTGTTAGTGACTTTAAGGGAGAAATGAGCCATTTTTTAATGATAAACTGAAATTGAAAAATTATGGAAAAGAATGTTTTCTTACCAAAAAAAAAAATAGTGTACAATTCTGGCAACATGCTGATGGAATCAGCTTGTTTCTATCATATTTCTAAGTATGTTTCTCCACAAATGTAATTTTTTTGTTCTTGCTCTCAGCAAGAGGACATGTTGGCAATTGTTTGTTATTTTGTTTACTCCAAAAATTGCAGTTCTTATGATTGTTTCATTCTAAATACTCTACACTGCAACTTCTGTGAGAACTAGAGTGAAGAGAGCTCAGAGATTGTCCCTTAGTAGCCTGCAGGCTGTCAACAAGGACGGTGGGGTGCAACAAGCTCAGATTTGTTGGGCCATAACCATAGCGCTTTACATAAAACATAATTAGGAATAACTAAGAAATAAGTTATTGACATTGTTTTCCCTCTCATTCGAAGAGTATTTATAGCAGCATCATGATTTTTTCACACATAATTGATGAATGATGATTCTATTGAATTACATAGAAGGTTTGTGATATGTTTTACCATTTTTTTTATTTTTTCTCCCAAAAAAAGTTCTTAAAAAAAAAAAAAAAAAAAAAAAAAATTCAACATTTTGTATAATGCAATCAATTGACATTTCACTCAAACATCCCTGTAATTAAATTATTTAACTAGTTATCTCTCATCTGATGTTGACAAGAACATTGTACGTCTTACCAGTTTTATAGGAGAGGGATAGATTTAAGCTGTACAGAATAGGGCACTTTTATTTTTTTTCTATCTAACTGTAAGGAAAAAAAGTCACTAAAACACAGTGTCTAGGTTTGAAATGCTGCTTAATTTACAGTAAAAATTCCATTGAAATTGGACCAAAAAAACAAAAAAGACGATTCTGCTCATCACCCCCTTAAGGCCAGCAGAGGTTGGTTTGACAGATTTAACCCTTTGACTGTCGTAACCCCAAATCCTGAGGTGTTTCCTGGTGTTACAAAATATTTGAAAAAAAAAAAATTATTTTTTCTTATGAAATGATAAAGAATCTTTTCCCAATTGTAATGACACCAAAAGTATGAAATATGATGGAAAACTTACGGAATTACACTCTCGCGAAGTTAGCGACCTCAGCAATATTTACGAATCAGCGATTTCGTCCAATTTGAGCCATATTTTCAGCTAATTCCATTGTTCCAGTCGACCAGACTCATAGCTGCTTCTTTAGAACTCCATTTGTTCTATCGATTAAGTACAAGAAACTGCCCATTTACCAATTTCAACTACCCAATAACGTGGTCAGAAATTGGCAATTTGGCCAATTTCACACAAATTAAAAAATATGACAATTTCAAAATAAGGTCCAGAATGAACAATGCAGACATTCCTGGCTCTAAAATAACATTTTCTTTGTTCATCAGTCATGTCTCCAGGCCGCTCTGATATTACTCTTGCTTTCTATTTTGAATTTTTATTCAAACAAAAAATAGAAGATTATGCAGACTACTGCAATATTGTAATAATTGTATAAATAATGTCAACCCATTCATGACTGCATATCAGAATGGCTAGTTGGACATTTATTGGACAACGACATCTTTTGTTTACTTTTGAACATTGGCAAAAATCAAGCATTTCCCCTACTTTGAGCTCCATTTCAAGGTCCTTTTCATAGTAAAACCAATTAAAATTTCTATAATATGTTTTCCATTCTATCAAACGTGACTATGAAAATGAGAATATAACCATAAAAACTATAAGAAAAAATACACCTCAAAGTTGGTGTTTTAATCCAAAAACACAGTCAGAGATTATTTTTGTTTTTATATGGTGCACAATGACCATGCAGACCCATTCTCTCACATGTGGGATTACCAGCTTTCTCCTGCTTGATTTGAAACTGCTAGAATTTTTGAGTACACCTACCATCCGACTTACAACCAAGCTTGGTTCTGACCAACCGGTCGTAAGTCAAAATGGACGTAAGTTGAACCTTTGAAAATTGCCGACATACTGGGTAGGCATAATGTCAAACTTTTCCTATATAAACTACCTACATAATACTGTAATGTAATGTACAATCATTATTTCATTCTTTTTACCATAATTTACTTATATTTTAATTATTTATGTACTGTATATAATGTATACATGGTAGTGAACTGTATTGTAAATTTTACATCGCATACAGTATCACATGTTACTGTTATCTTTATGTATTGTCGAGACAGTGGAATGGGAGAATACCACTGGTAGTGTCATCCTGCCAGAATGTTGTGTAACCTATACCCTAAGTAAAGAGAAACAACTGTGGAACATGTGTAATACGTAGCTGGCTGGCTGGCCAGCCGGGTGGGTTGGCTGGAGGCCGGGTGGGTGATTGGCTGACTGAATGTCTCTCTCTCTCTCTCTCTCTCTCTCTCTCTCTCTCTCTCTCTCTCTCTGTCTCTCTCTGTCTCTCTCTCTCTCTCTCTCTCTCTCTCTCTCTCTCTCTCTCTCTCTGTATCTCTCTCTCTCTCTCTCTCTCTGTATCTCTCTCTCTCTCTCTCTCTCTCTCACACAGGTACACGTAAGTAAAGTTATCATACATAGTATAAATTACCTAGGATAACTCAAGAATCCAGACAAAGTGCTATACAGTGGATCTGTGCTCCAGTGCCCTAAATTAATAATAATATTAATAATAATAATTATTATTATTATTATTACAATAATACATATGTACAAATATTAATAATATTATTAAACTATAATATAATAATTGTGTCCACTCATTACTTACCTTACAATATCTGTAGTCTTAATGTAGAGTGAGAGGTGAGTAAACAAGATGAAATGAATAAACGAATGAGTGTGTAGAAGGTTGGCGAGTTATGTAAACAAACGTTGTTGTTGTTGTTGTTGTTAGCCCGGACACGAATGATTCCTGTTCACTCTGTCAAGCCGACCAGAAAAACATCTCAAATTTGTTAATTTATATGTTTATATGTTATGTAGCATGTTTATTATATAATTTTGAAAAAGAAATCATAGATGGATTAAGCAAAATGTCTATATTAACATTTTATACACATTTAATGTACCTCAGTGATTATTATTGTGTTATTATCATTATTAATATGGCATCTTCAAGACCAATTACACTCTTAATGAGTGGCTCTGAGACAGACAGGCAGACAGAAAGACAGACACAGGTAGGCAGACACACAGGTAGACAGACATACAGGTAGGCAGACACACAGGTAGACAGACATACAGGTAGACAGACACACACAGGTAAACATAAAGACAGACATACAAGTAGACAGACACACAAGTAGACAGACACACAGGTAGACAGACACACAGCTAGACAGACACACACACAGGTAGACAAAGACAGACACACAGGTAGACAGAAGGACAGACACACAGGTAGACATAGACACAGGTAGACAGAAAGACAGACATACAGGTAGACAGATAAACAGACACACAGAGATACATAGATATACAGGCAGACAGATACAGACAGGTTTATGTGCAACAGTGAAAACAAATATAGAGTTCGAGAGTAAGAGCCTTTCTTGCCAAAACCTCCAGTGCAAGATTCAGACTTCATCTTAGGGGCCATGGTGAAATTTACTGTCCAGTTAGTACAGTTAATACAGTATGATGCTGCTGATAGGGCAGGGTTACTCAAACTGATGCTGCCTGCATGACGCATTGCCGCCACGAGTATTGTCAAATATTGTACAGTGGTGTGCATCAGCCGGCCCAGCCCAGCTGCCAGATGCACGGTCGTAAGTCGAGTGGACGTACGTCGAGCAGGTCATACGTCAGATGGTAGGTGCATATATACGTCATACACATTGGCTCATAAGACATATATACATGACCGAAACAGCCAAAGGGTTAAGAAGTGTAGTGGCAAACACAGTGTTATAAGGCATGGTGAGGCTGCCAGTTCAGACAAATGGGCGGCTGAAAAATTTGTGAATGATTTTAAGGGGTACGTAAACACTGAAAAATTCAAACACCAAGAAGTGTTCAATTGTGACGAGACAGGCTTCTTTTGGAAGAAAATGCCATAGAGGACCTACCTAATGCAGGAGGAAAAGGCACTTCCAGGATACAAGGCTATGAAAGACAGGCTAACTCTCTTGTTTTGTGCTAATGCTAGTGGGGATTTTAAAGTGAAGCCTTTACTGGTGAATCACTCAGAAAATCCCAGTGTTCAAGAAAAACAATGTCATCAAGAATAGATTGTGTGTGTGTGTTGTGGAAAGCTAATAATAAGGAATGGGTCACAAAGCAAATTTTCAAAGAGTGGATCCATGAAGAGTTTGGCCCTAGTATGATAAAATACCTCATGGAAAATAAATTACCACTCAAGTGCCTCCTGTTACTGGACAATGCTCCTGCACATCCTCCAAACTTGGTAGACCTACTGTCTAGGGACTTCAATTTCATCACAGTGAAGTTCTTGCCTCCTCCAGCCCATGGACCAGCAGGCCATTTTTAACTTCAAAAAACTCTACACAAAAGCAGTGTTTGAAAAGTGCTTTGAAGTGACCTCAGACACTAAGCTGACCCTAAGAGAGTTCTGGAGGAATCAATGAAGTATCTATAATTGCATAAGCCTTATAGGAAAGGTTTGGGAGTGAACTCCAGGACTTAGAACTCTGCTTCAAGACAATTGTGGCCACAATGTGTCGTCCAGGGGGATTTTGAAGGGTTTGAGGCTGACCATGACCCTACCGACCCTCTGCCTTTTGTGGACGGTATTGTGGCATTGGGAAACTCCCTGGGGTTGGAGATGAGTGGCGTGGATGTGGAAGAGTTGGTGGAGGACCACAGGGAAGAGCTAACCACTGAGGAGCTGGAAGAGCTTCATCTGGAACAGTATCAGACCACAGCTCAGGAACTTGCTTCAGAGGAGGAGGAAGACGGAGTGGATGAGGTGCCTTCTTCAGATATTAAGGAGATATGTGCAATGTGGTTTAGGGTGCAGACATCTGCTGAAAAATATCACCGTGAACACGCTGAAACAACCCATCTCTGCAACAAGTTCAGTGACAGAACCATGTCCCACCTCAGGGAAATCTTAAAGAGGTGCCAGAAACCAAGGACTGTGGATAGTTATTTTGCTGAGACAGGGGTCCATTGACTCTCAAGCTGGTCCTAGTGGCATTAAAGGACAAAGAAGGGAAGTAACCCCAGATAAAGACTTGTTACCTAAAGTCTTTATGGAAGGGGATTCCCCTTCCAAACAATATGTGCTCCCTCACTCCTCCTCCCTATCTTCCAGATACCATCAACAATCTTCAATGAAGGTAAGTAAAAATGCTATTTGATATGTTATTTAAATGTTTATTTGTCTATTACGAATTGTACTATGTATGTTTGTTGTATATGTAAAACTATAATTAATCTCTACAAAATGTATTTTTTGTGAATATTTTTGGGTTTCTGGAATGGATTAATTGTATTTACATTATTTCTTATTGGAAATATTGCTTCGAATTTCGAATGTTTTGACTTTAGAACTAGCTCCTCAAATGGATTAAGTTCGAAACTCGGGGTTCCACTGTACATAAAACAAAACATTCCAATATCAATTAATAATGTAATCAACACAAGAATTCATATACATGTATAATTAAAGGAAGTTGAGTATAGGTGGATAATTTTCAGTTTTATTAAATAATAATAAAATAGGGGATGGGTACATGTATACAAACCCAAGACAGATTTTAAACATACATAACCTAATTTAATATAGCAAAAGTTCCCCAGTTGTTACAATCATTTTTGGCTTCCTTTATGTTGATGAACTCATTCAAACTTTCTGTTAGAATTCAGGAAATATTCTCTGGGTAGTGATTAAGTTGGTCCTTTTGGTCCCTGATGGTCAAGTGTTCAAGTGACAGAGAAACTTGAGCATTAGTGGGTTATGCCATGCACTCACAGGAGACAGATCTAACTCTCTCCTCGGCGGTATATTGTACCTGCCTTCTTGAAGTGAACTAAGGATAAGATCTTTTCTGTTGTAACTCATCCTGATGGTACTTAAGAGACTGGCATTGAAGGTAATATATATATAAAGTGGACCCACGGCATACGATATTAATCTGTTCCTGAGAGCCCATCATATGCCAAAATTATCGTAAGGTGAATTAATTTTCCCCATAAGAAATAATGGAAATCAAATTAATTCATGCAAGACACCCAATAGTATGAAAAAAAAAGTTTTACCACATGAAATATTAACTTTAATGCACACAAACTGAAGAAGACATGCACAGTTAGTAGTACTCTACTAACAATAGAATACATGACAATTATCTCTTGCAATTATCTCTTTCTTCATTTCCATAGTAATTAGCACCCTTTTTCTCGCAGGGTTGGCACTAGAAGCTTTCTTGGGGCCCATGGTGACTTATTTTGCAGAAACAAGCACCAAAAACACTGTGATAATATGGAATGTACTGAATGTATGTTTAGATGCGAGCACACTGCCTGGCTTTTAAACACTGGCACGCACGGGGCAGTTCAGGCCACACGTGGACGTTTCCCAGACAAATCGCGTGTGGAGGGTTTTTTAATGTGTGGTGAGGCAAAATTTTTGCGATAAAATGTATCGTATGCCGTATTTAACGTATGCCAATGCCATCGTATGCCGGGGGTCCACTGTATATATATATATATATACACACTTGTATATATACCCTTCTCCCTCACAATCAAAACCAGTGAAATCGCAACTAGCCATCACCTACATGAAAATAAGACGACCCTTATACACCATTCGTACCACAAATTTGTACTTGCATCCTGAACACCATTGTCAAAGAGGTGTATGTGGTACAGATGATCCAATTTTTCTAGATCAACCTTAAAGCTCTGTAACTCTTCTTTTCCCCATAAGTCCATCTTCCAAAGGGAGACTCTACATTCAAACATATACTGATGGTCAGGGGCTACATCCACCATGTTTTCAATGTCAGAGATTGTTGTTACCTCATCAACTAGAGACTTCAAACTCACAGGATCACGCTTTGGCAGTATACTGTACCTATCTTCTTTAAGCGAACTAAAGACAAGGTCTATGTTGTAATTCATCCCTGAAACTCACTAACACCTTAGCACACTCCTGCCCTTCACTAACACTTTCCCTTGCACTTTGCTTCCCCACTAACACTTACTCTTCCAAATTCTTTCCCAAACTAACACTTACCCTTGCAAACTCCTGCCACTCACTAACACCTTTGAACACTCCTGCCCTTCACTAGCACTTATCCTTAAACACTCCTGCCACTCACTGACACCTTCACACACTCCTCACCTCCACTAATACTTTACACTGCACATTCCTGCCCCACTAACACTTACTCTTCCATATTTTTCCCCAAACACTTACCCTTGAACACTTCTGCCACTAACACCTTTGCACTGTATTGCCCTCTACTAATACTTAACCTTGTGCACTCTTACCACTCACTAACACCTCTGCACACTCCAGATCTCCACTAACACTTACCCTTGCACACTCCTGCCACTCACTAAAGCCTTTGCACACTCATATTCTCCACTAACACCCTTGCACACTCCTTCCCTCCACAAACAATTACCATTCCATACTCCTGCCTTCCAAAAACACTTACCCTTGCACAATAGTGCCCCCACTAACACTTACTCATGCACATTCTTACCTAAACTAACACTTACCCTTGCACACTCCTCCCCTTCAATAACACACTTGCACACTCCTGCCCTCCATCAACACTTACCCTTGCACAATAGTGCCCCCACTATCACTTACTCATGCACATTCTTACCTAAACTAACACTTACCCTTGCACACTCCCCCTTCAATAAACACTTGCACACTCCTGCCCTCCATCAACACTTACCCTTGCACAATAGTGCCCCCACTAACACCTACTCATGCACATTCTTACCTAAACTAACACTTACCCTTGCACACTCCTCCCCTTCAATAACACACTTGCACACTCCTGCCCTCCATCAACACTTACCCTTGCACAATAGTGCCCCCACTAACACTTACTCATGCACATTCTTACCTAAACTAACACTTACCCTTGCACACTCCTCCCCTTCAATAACACACTTGCACACTCCTGCCCTCCATCAACACTTACCCTTGCACACTCCTCCCCTTCAATAACACACTTGCACACTCCTGCCCTCCATCAACACTTACCCTTGCACAATAGTGCCCCCACTAACACTTACTCATGCACATTCTTACCTAAACTAACACTTACCCTTGCACACTCCTCCCCTTCAATAACACACTTGCACACTCCTGCCCTCCATCAACACTTACCCTTGCACAATAGTGCCCCCACTAACACTTACTCATGCACATTCTTACCTAAACTAACACTTACCCTTGCACACTCCTCCCCTTCAATAACACACTTGCACACTCCTGCCCTCCATCAACACTTACCCTTGCACAATAGTGCCCCCACTAACACTTACTCATGCACATTCTTACCTAAACTAACACTTACCCTTGCACACTCCTCCCCTTCAATAACACACTTGCACACTCCTGCCCTCCATCAACACTTACCCTTGCACAATAGTGCCCCCACTATACTTACTCATGCACATTCTTACCTAAACTAACACTTACCCTTGCACACTCCTCCCCTTCAATAACACACTTGCACACTCCTGCCCTCCATCAACACTTACCCTTGCACATTCCTGCCATTCACTAACACCTCTGGACACCCTCGTCCTCCAATAAAACTTGCCCTAGCACACTGCTGCCACTCACTAACACCTTTGCATACTCCTCATCTCCACTAACACTTACATTTGCATACTCTGCAACTCACTAACACCTTTGCACACTCTTGCCCTCCACAAACAATCTTGCACATTCCTGCCCTAATTAACACTTGCACATTCTTGGCCAAACTACAACTTAGCCTTGCACACTCTTGCCAATCATTAACACTTTGCACACTCCTGCTCTCCAATAACACTTACCCTTACACACTTTGTCTCTCATTAACACCTTTGCACACACCTGCCCTCCACTAACGCTTAGCAGTGAACATTCCAGCCCTACTAACACTTACTATTCCATATTTCTTTCCCAAACTAACACTTACTCAACACTCCTGGCACTCATTATCTCCTTAGCACACTCCTGCCATGCACTAACACCTTTGCACATTCCTGCCTTCCACTACCACTTACCCTTGCACACTCCTGCCACTAACACGTCTGCACAATCCTGCCCTTCACTAACACTTAACCTTGCACACTCCTGTTACTCACTAATACCTTTGCTCACCCCTGCCCTCCGCTAACACTTCTTCCACTCACTGACACCTCTGCATATTCCTGCCCTCCACTAACATGTACTCTTGCAGATTCTCGCCCAGACTAACACTTACCCTTGCATACTTCTTCCACTTAGTAACACCTTTGCACTCTTTTGGCCTCAACTAACACACTTACCCTTGCACACTCCTGCCGCTCATTAACACATTTGCACACTCCTGCCCTCCACTAACACTTACCCTTGCGCTTTCCTGCCACTCACTAACTCCAATGAACACTTCTGCCCCTCCACTAACATTTACCCTTGCAGACCCCTGCAACTCACTAACACCTTTGAACACTCCTGCTCTCAACTAATACTTAATTTTGCACAAACCTGCCATCCACTGGCACTTACTCTTGCAAACTACTGATACTCAATAACACCTTTGCATACTCCTGCTCTTCACTAACTCTTACCCTTGCACACTCATGCCACTAACACCTCTGCACACTCTCGCCCTCCACTAACACCTACCCTAGCATATTCTGGCCACTCAATACACCTTTGCACACATTGGAAATAAATGGTATAAAATACCGACACAATGGAAATATAAACACATATGCAGTATAATGTGATCCTTTATTGACAACGTTTCGCCCACACAGTGGACTTTATCAAGTCACAAACAGATCTACCTGGCTGGAATAAATACTCTCGTATCTTCCACCCAGGTAGTCTGTTGCTTGCCTGGTCAACCAAGCTATTGCTGCTGGAGACCCACTACCCCACATATCCATCACAGCCTCGTTGATCTGGCAAATGGTAAAGATACCTGTCCAGTTTCCTATTGAAGGCTTCAACACTTGTCTCAGCCATGTTTCTGATATCTTCTGTAAGATGTTGAATAGCCTGGGACCACGGATGCTGATACAGTGTTCCTTTATTGTCCCCATTGCACCCCTGCTCCTCATTGGGTTTATTTTATACTTCCTCCCATATCTTTCACTCCAGTATGTTATGGCAGTGTGCAGATTTGGGACCAGGCCCTTGAGTATTTTCCAGGTATATATTATCATGTATTTCTCTCTTCTCCGCTCCAATGAATACAGGTTCATGACTTGCAGGCATTCCCAGTAGTTTAGGTGCTTTACAGGCTCAATGTGATCCATAAATGATCTCTGTATTTATTCCAGCTCTGATATTTCTCCTGTTTTGAATGGGGCCGTCAGCACTGAGCAATATTCTAAGTGAGGGAGCACTAGCGATTTGAAAAGTGCCACCATCGGCATTATTTCCCTTGTTTTGAAAGTTCTCAATACCCACCCCATCATCTTTCTGGCTGTCGTGATCTTTGTCTTGTTATGGTCTTTAAAAGAAAGGTCCACTGACATATTCATAGGTCTTTTATGTGTTCCTTACATTCTATTTGGTGACCCTCTTGAGTTTTGTATGCAGTGTTCCTTTTGAGTTCTTCATTCTTTCCATACCTAAGCAACTGGAATTTATCACCATTGAACGTCATGTTGTTTTCCACTGCCCACTGGGAAACCCTGTTTATGTCTTCCTGTACTTTTTCAGCGTCCTCTACCATAGTGACTTTCATGCTTATTTTAGTGTAACCTGCAAATGATGATATGAAAGTGTGTTGGGTGTTTTTATCTATGTCTGCTATGAGGATGAGAAACAGCAGGGGTGCCAGGACAGTGCCTTGGGGCACTGAGATTTTGACCTCGCTGATGCTGGATCTTGCCATGTTCACTACTACTTTTTGTATTCTGTGTGTTAGGAATCTGAAAATCCATCTGCCTACATTCCCTATAATGCCCATGGCCCTCATTTTGTGTGTTATCACTCCATGACTGCATTTGCAAAATCTGTGTAAATCACATCTGCATTTTGGTCATCTTCCAATGCCTTCATAATTCTGTCATAATGGTTAAGCAGCTGTGACAGACATAATAGTCCTGCTCTAAAACCATGCTGGTTCAGGTTATGTTGGTTGAGCTGGTCCATGAAATTTGCAATTTGCCATCTCATCACTCTTTCAAAGATTTTTATGATATGAGAGGTTTGGGCTACTGGTCCGTAATTTTTAGCTAGTGCTCTAGTACCTCCCTTATGCAAAGGAGCTATGTCTGCACTCTTTAATGCCTCTGGTATTTCACATAGATATAAGCTCTTTCTCCAAAGAATACTGAGTTCACATGCTAGTGGTACTTTACACCTCTTTATAAACAGAGCATTCCATGAATCTGGTCCAGGTGCTGAGTGAGTGGGCATGTTTTCCATTTCTTTTTCGAAAACTATGGGATTTGTACTAATGTCAGTTAGTTGGTCTGCACTGCCCTCTTCTGGAGTGAAAAATACTTCAATTTCTACCTTGCTGTCATTTAGTGTGTTGCTGAACAATGACTCATACTGTTCTTTTAGGATTTCACTCATTTCCCATTCATCATCAGTATATGAGTCTCCTCTCAGTAGTGGTCCAATTCTACAGGTAGTTCTTAGCTTGGATTTTGCATAGGAATAGAAATATTTTGGGTTTCTTGCAATAACCTGTATGGCTCTTTGTTCCCTTTGTACTTCTTCTGTGAGGTGTGACATCCTAAGTTTTTGCTCTAATTCAGTGATCTCTCTGCTAAGTCTATCTTTCCTCTGTTGTAGCTTATTTGCTTTTTTAAGCAATTCAGTAACCGTTTTCTTCTTCTGTACCAACTCCTACGCTCTCTCTCTATATCTGATCTTCTTCTGGGTTTCCTCAATGGTAAGTGCTTCATACATACCTTGTATGCTCCTCTATTCAGCTTCTCTAGACACTGGTGAGGGTTTGATTCCTAGGGTATGTCTGATAGCTCTTGGTTTACTTTTCCCCAGTCAATTCTATTGTTGTTAAAATTAAACTTACTGAACATCCCATTTCTAACATTAGTGATGCAGTTTCCTGACCCTGAGTTAATACTCATTTGAACTTCTATGAGGTTATGATCAGTGTATAATGTTTTTGTAACTGTTATGTCTCTGATCAGTTCCTCGTTGTTTGTGAATATCAAATCCAGGGTATTTTCATTTCTATTGGTATCAAATACCTGTTGGTTTAATGAGTACTTTCCAAAAGCCTCATTATTTCCCTGGTATGTGCCTGTTGAGCCAAGGTGCTTCTTGGAGATATTTTTGGTATAACATTACATTGTGCCATTTTCCATTTTACATGAGGGAGATTAAAATCTCCAAGGAGTAAAATATTTGGTGTGGGATTTTCTAGCCTATTCAGATAGCTATCTATCTTCCTTAGCTGATCTGTGAATTCCTCAGCAGTTGCTGATGGTGATTTGTGTACGTACTAGAATAATTACCAAATTCCTACTTTCAACTTTAATGCCTAGAATTTCTACTACAGTGGTTCCTCGTTTTTCGTAATTAATCCGTTCCTGGAGCCGTTACTATAAACGAAATTTACGATTTGCGAATCAATTTTCCCCATAAGAAATAATGTAAATACAATTAATCCATTCCTGACACCCAGAAGTATTAAAACAAAAAATTTTTTTACATGAAATATACATATAGTACATAAACAATACAATGGGAAATGATGAATGAAACATTAGCAGCATAACACTTACCTTTATTGGAGATTCTTCTTAGTGTATGGGAGACTGGAGGAGGAGAGAGATTGGATTGTTTACAGTTTGGAAGGGGAATCCCCTTCCAGCAACACCTGAGGTACCAATTGCTTCTCTGGGGTTGCTTCTCTTCTCTGTTTCTTAATGCCACTAGGACCACCTTGAGAGTCACTCTAGTCCTGTCTCGCAAAGTAACTGTGGAGAGAGCTCTGTTTCTGGCGTCTCTTTAACACTTCCCGAAAATGGCCCAAGACTTTGTCACTGTACATATTTCTCACCTTCTTTACCACAGGCTTGGCACTAGGAGCTTTCTTTGGAGCCATGGTAGCTTATCTAGTAATTGCAAGCACTAAAATGAGTGGAATATTATGAAATATTTCGTAGGAGCACTTGAGGGGACCTTCACTCACTGGTAAACAATGCCAGACTGGCTGGGTAGGGACACCGCCCCGGCTCACACCGTGCGTACGCGTCCCAGACGAACTACTATTCACAAGTCAACCTATGAAAAGCGAGTCCATGTTTATACGAAAATACTCCTATGATTGGCGAAATTTACAATTTCCGAGAACTAGGAAAAGCGAGGGACCACTGTATATCATTTGTAGAGTTCAGCACTTCTGTGCAACAGAAAGTATCCTTTACGTAGATTCCTACTCCTCCCTGTGACCTATTAAGTCTATCACACCAATACATGTTGTATTTTTCTATTTTTATCTCTCTGCCCAAAGCATCCCTTGTATGTGTTTCTGTAAATGCTCCAAACATGGAATTCGCTTCTGTCAGGAACCCACTGACATAGCTAACTTTGTCATTTTTATTTGATTTCAAATCCTGAATATATGCAAATATGAAGCAGTTATTACCATTTAGAATGTTTTGTCTTACTTTGTGTTTCATTAGTACCAATGGTGATGTACCACCTGGTATGTCCCCTGGTGTACAAGCCCCTGGTTACTCCAGTACTGGCTTTGTGTTTGGTTGTTTTTTCGGCCTTGATGGGCTGATGCCTGGTTTGGCATGCCCCATTTTGCTGCCTATCTGTCTTCTCTGTATCATTTCCCCTGTTTGTCTCTTCATTTGGTTCGATCTTTTCTCTTTTTGTTTAAAAAAGATTGCTGTTCAAATTCCCTTTCTCTGCTAACTCTGTAGTGCTGCATTCCTTTTATATAGTGGTCTGGGCAGCTCAGGTCATAACATTCTCTGGACTGCTTTGAAACTTTACACATTGCTGGATGGAAGTACCTGCACTCACTGTTGCAATGACACTTTCTCTTCCTCAACATGTTGGCACATTTTCTGGTGTGTTTATTCCAGTATTCTCTGTCATGTAGGCACATACCTTTTGCATAGTATCTGCAAATGTTCTGACTGCCTATATTTACTGATTTTGTGTCGTTCCCAAGTTCTGCCACCTGATCTGAGTTCTCTTGTTCACTTTTTTCAAGGCTAATTTCTTCCCTTTTCTCATTTTCGTTTGTTCCTGCTCTAGCTTACTCTTCCTCCCTTTCCCTTTCCCTTTCTGCTATGTTATGTATCCCTGTTTCATTCTTTTCTGACCTGCTCTGTATGACATTTTCCACTCTTATTTTCACTCCTTGGTTTTCACCTCTATTTGCACTTTCCACCTTTTCTTGTTCTTTATACCCTGTTTTCCACTCTTTGCATAACTCTGGAAAGCACCTTAGAAACTTTCTTACACTTTCTAGGTTTTCACTTCTCAGTACCTCTTATGCCTGAGCAGTTGTCCCTCTCACTGAGGCAAATTCAGAAACAACTTTCTTGTTTTAGGTCATTTGTCATGGTTGCATGAAGCTCTGTGCCTGATATATGGGATGTTTTACCACATATTTCACAATCAATGGCCAGATTATTTCTCCCAAATTTTTTTTCCACTTGTGGGCAGGGGTTAATGGTGGGTTTTTATGAGTGGGCTGGGAGGTGGGGTGGATGGTGGGTGGGAGGGCTGGGCAGTGGGGTGGTGGGCTGGGAGGTAGGGATCTGTGGAAAGGTGAGGGTGGGAGGGGGGGGGGTTCTTGGGTGAGATTGCTGGCTGGGTGGTGTGGGATCCATGGAATGGGGTGGGGGCATGAGGAAGGGGCTGGGAGGTGGGGTGGGCTTGGAGGTGGGGTGCGCGTGGCACTTGCGCAGCTTGTTTCCATATAATTTCACCATAAATTGTACACTATCACTCGGGATTAAAAAGAATTACTCTTGTACACAAATTCAGTTCACTGTATCACTGCCTATTCATATACTTTTCCCTCGTTATAACACTGATGCAGTAGTTTACACTTCTCTGTCACCTCTGGCAATAATTATTCACTGGTGGTGGTCACCCATGAATATATTCCATATATTATGCACTATGTATTGGTATTTGACAGATTGTTGTAATCCACAATTTAAGATCACTATATCACTGAATATCAATACCTCGTCATTCATTATATTCCTTATACAAGATGAGAAACAATCCTTCATTATAAAACATGACCCACTGTGTGGTTAACACTTTTAGGCCTACTTCACATCCCGCTCTCCTGCACTTTTATTGATAATAATATCTAATATTCTCTTGGGGTTTTAACAGTAGTGCTTTTTGTTTCTTAACTTTTCTGTTCTTAAAGTTTATGCTAATCCCTGATCCTTCTTACTTCCTCTCATTGCTCTATGTTCACTGCTAATCACAAATCATTTCCTATATGGCACCCTCCCATAACAACCATTATTCTGAGGCCTGGCACTCTACAATTGGTATTATAATCTATATTTTTTCCTCTTCATTGATCACTGATGCTTCCCTTCTGTGGATTTAAAAGGGTATATACACTTTAAGTTTTCACATGCCTATTTTCCGCACTCTGGCCCCTCTGGGACCACCAGATACACGCGAATTTCACAGACAGTTACCCTTGCACACTCCTACTATTACCTAACACTTACCCTTCCACACTCCTGCCACTTACTAACACCTTTGTATGCTCCTGATCTCCACTAAGACTTACTCTTACACACTCGTGCCCTTCATTAACACAGTTGCACACTCCTACGCTCCATTAACACTTACCATGCACACTCTTGCCACTGACACCTTTGCACAATCATGCTGCCCACTAACACTTAACCTTACACATTAATGCCCTACACTAACACTTACCCTTGCACACACCTGCCCCACTAACACTTACTCTTGCACTTTCTTGGCTAAGCTACCACTTACCCTTGCACACTCCTGCCACTCACAAACACCTTTGTACACTCCTGAACTCCACTAACACTTATACACTCATGCCCTTCATTAACACCATTGCACACTCCTACCCTCCATTAACACTTACTCCTGCCCACTCTTGCCACTCACTAATGCCTTTGCACAATCATGATGTCCACTAACACTCAACCTTACACACTCCTGCCTCACTAATACTTACTCTTGAACTTTCTTGGCTTAGCTACAACTTACCCTTGCACACTCCTTCCCCTCTCTAACACCTTTGCACACTCCTGCTCTCCACTAACACTAATCCATACACACTCCTGCCACTCACTAACACCTTTGCACACTCCAAAGGTGTTAGTGATTTAATCCAATTAAATCGAATAAAATCAGTGATTTGTAGTGCAGAAACAGGTCGTATGGTCATTACACGAGTTACTTTGCATTCAAGAGAATGGATTGTTCTATTAGGTAATTTAATTAAAAACAGTTTGATAGGGTCATGGGTTATACATTTATGAAATATAGTTATTCAATATTTATTGATCTTTGAGTATTTAATTATGGGGTTCTGAGGCTAGGGGAGCCACAGTGTTTAACCCGTTAACGGTCCAAGCAGATCTACGTTCACATCTGTAGTAATACAAAAGTACATCTACTTTTTTTACATATTTTCAAATGTAACAAAAAAAAAAGTAGATCAAAGTTTTTTTTACACATTTTCAAAAGTAAAAAAACAAAAAGAGATCTACTTTTTTTTACATGCTTTCAAATGTTGAAAAAAATGTATATATACGTTTGGACCGTTTACGGGTTAATGATATTTTGAGGCAGTAGAAAGTGATTTGTTCCTTTTGTAGGTAGAGTTAAGTACTGTGTATTTAGTTTTGGGTGAGTAAGTGGTTTTTAAGAAGAGTCTTGAATTGATAAACAGACTGTTTCTTTTGCATTCACAGGTAACGAACTCCAAATTTTTGGGCCTTTTATGTGCATTGACTTTTTACATAGTGTGAGATGGACACAGGGAACATCAAAGAGTGATCTGTGCATTGTGTTATGGTCATGTGTTCTGTTGAGGTTGGTAAGGAGACGTTTGAGGGGAGGGTTAATATCAGAGTTTAGTGTTCTATGTATGTAGTAAGCACAATAATAAGTGTGGATGTTTTGTATTGTGAGTAAGTTTAGAATTCTGAATATTGGTGGAGTATGCTACCTGCATTGGGAATTTGTTATTATGACTGCAGCCTTTTTTGTTGGGTAATTAATGGTCTGAGATGATTTTTTGTTGTTGAGCCCCTCACTCAGATTCTATAGGTGAGATAGGGGTAAATAAGTGGGTGATATAGGGCAAGGAGAGCTGATTGTGGAACATAGTCCTATATCTTCGATAGTATGGCTACAGTCTTTGAGATTTTCTTGGAAATGTGTTGTACATGTGTTTGAAATTTGAGTCTATTATGAAGGTGGATTCCTAAGAATTTTCCCCCTGTGAGCTTTGTGATAGGTGAACCATTTATCATTATGTTAACCTTTTCAGGGTCCGTCCTGTAGATCTACGGCTTCACGTTGAGTGTCCAAATCGTAGATCTATGCTAAAATTCTAGCGCCATCAAATTTAGCGCGAAAACGCTCATAGGCCTACATGTGAGAGAACGGGTCTGCATGGTGGGTGTGTGCCATAAACAAAAAATCTAGGCACCTGCATAGCATTGTGGGAACGCTGGCTCAGTTACCCTTGTTCACCATGCCTCGTCGCAAGGCAGCTCTCACTCCAAGGAAAATTGGGACTCTCCTCTTCCTATCTGATAGTTCTGACACTGATATAAGTGGAAATGAAGATGAATTCTTTGGCTTTGATCAGTTAGTGACCAAAAGGAATGACCAGGATATCGATAATAGTGCAGGAAACCCTGACGATCCTCAACCTTCTACCTCTGGTGTGGGCACTCCTCAGTCACGGTCAGTTGTACCTCAATGCAAGAGAAAACTTTAATTTTCGCGTGGCCAGGCCTCTGACTTCAGTAATGATGATGATAGTGAAGTGGATTGTGATTTTATTGCTCTTGACGATCATTCGAGTAGTGATAGTGAGGAAACATATTCACCAGTGAAGCGTCGGTATGTACGCCGCCGCATGCGCTTGGGTAGTGTACCCTATGCTGTGCCCAGGGGGCGGAGTACATCCCAGAGTACATCCCGGAGTACATCCCATGGCCCTACACCAGGTATAGACAGTGATAGTGAGGATGATGTGGCTACACTTGGCATGGATAGACCACAGGCATCAGTAGATGGTGGTAATGGTGATGGTAGTGCCATGGCCATGCGTGACACCAGCCCAGGCTGGGACCCACGCTGCTGACTCCGCAGATCAAGGACAAAGCGGAGCGTCAGCCACCAGCCCACCACAACCACAACTACCCGCACAACCAGCCCATGATGCCCAGTATCCACCAGCAAACCATATCTGGGATTGGCAGCAAAATCTCAATTTTGTTCCCAAGCTCCACCATTTTGATGACTCTGAAAGTGGAATTCTACCAACTTGTCCCCTTGGAAACACTGCAAATGAACTGGAATTCTTTGAACTATTCTTTGACCAGCTATTGATGGAAACTATTGTCAGGGGAAGTAATAAGTATTTTGAGTACACCATGGCAAATATGATCATATCACCACAGTCAAGACTACACTGGTGGAAAGAGACAACTGTTGCAGAAATGTATTGGCTTTTTGCAACAATAATGATGATGCCTCATGTCTATAAGCATAATATAAAAGCATACTGGTCCACAGATCGGCTAATTTCTACCCCGGTCTTCGTGAAATCATCCCAGTGAACAGGTTTATCTTACTGTTACGTATGTTGCACTTCTCTGACAAAACCAGGCCTGACAGAAGTGACAGGTTATACAAGATTAGAAATGTTTTCATGTATTTCAAACAAAAGTTTAGCATGTACTTTTATCCATTCAAGAATCTTGTAATTGACGAGTCTTTGATTTTGTTCAAAGGTAGGCTGTCATTCAAGCAGTATATACAGAGCAAGAGGAAACGCTTTAGTATAAAACTGTTTGTACTCTGTGACTGTGACAGTGGCCTGGTATTGGATATTGTTGTATACACGGGAAGTAAAACATTGAAAGACACCAAGATGTTATTGGGTATCTCAGGTGACATAGTGAGAAGCATGATGGCACCTTATCTTGGCAAGGGGCATACATTATATTCCAATAACTGGTACACAAGCCCTTTACTCAGTGATTTCTTGCAAGTGAACAAGACAGATGTGTGGGGCACAGTGCGTTCTAATCATAAACACATGCCCAGGCTCAACACAGATACTCGTGGTGATGACGTGCAGGTGTTTACTGCCAATGATATCATGGCATTACGGTGGCATGACAATCGAGATGTCACATTGTTGACAACCATTCACCATAACAAAATGCAAGACAGTGGCAAAGTTGATCGAGTGACTAATGAACGTATTCGAAAACCAGTGACAGTGATTGATTATACACAAAACATGCGCTTGGTTGACAAATGTAACATGCAGATTGGCTTTATTGATTGTGTTCGTAAAAGTTACAAGTGGTACATGAAACTTTTCTTCCATCCCATGGACATTTCAATGCTCAATGCATATAATATGTACCAAATGAAGACTGGCACCAGACTACCATATGGTGAATTTTGTTTGTCTGTTGTCAGACAACTCATAATGAAGTACCAGGTAACAACACCTGCTATACAACAAGGTCCTTGAGCTCCTCAGGATATGCCCAAGCGTTTGAGGAGGGAAGGTGATCATTTCATAATACACCTTCCTTCAACTCAGAAGAAATTTGCTCAGAAGAGATGCATCGTCTGTGCACAAACAAAACGACGGCAACAAAGACGCAAAGACACTTGGTTTATGTGTGAGGAATGTAAGGTGCCTCTGTGCATGGTGCCTTGTTTCAAGGAGTTCCACAAGCTCCAGCAGTTCTAAAACCATGTCCAGTGATCATAAATATGTAAATATATGATAGAACATTAGTATTATACAAGATTTGTGCATGTTTATTGTAACAAACAAAAGTGGTAAACAATAATATGATAAATTTAGTGCAGTTATTGTGTACAATACAGTGAGTTTATATATATACAGTGGACACCGCATACCGTTGGCATCACATAACGTTAAATCCGCGTACCGATACATTTTATCGCTAAGATTTTGCCTCGCATACTGCTAAAAAACCTGCTCAACGCTATTCGTCCGAGACGCGTCTAATGTGCAGCCTGAGCCAGCCTCACATGTTCCACCGGTGGCATTGTTTACCAGCCAGCCTCTGCGGTAACATCCAAGCATACAATCAGAACATTTCATATTATTACAGTGTTTTTGGTGATTTTATCTGCAAAATAAGTGACCATGGGCCCCAAGAAAGCTTCTAGTGCCAACCCTACAAGAATAAGGGTGAGAATTACTATAGAGATGAAGAAAGAGATCATTGCTAAGTATGAAAGTGGAGTGCGTGTCTCCGAGCTGGCCAGGTTGTATAGTAAACCCCAATGAACCATCGCTACTATTGTGGGCAAGAAAACGGTAATCAAGGAAGCTGTTCTTGCCAAAGGTGCAACTGTGTTTTCGAAACAGAGATCGCAAGTGATAGAAGATGTTGTGAGACTCTTATTGGTGTGGATAAATGAAAAACAGATAGCAGGAGACAGCATCTCTCAAGTGATCAGAAGTGAAAAGTCTAGGAAGTTGCATGAGGATTTAATTAAAAAAATGCCTGCAACTAGTGATGATGTGAGTGAATTTAAGGCCAGCAAAGGTTGGTTTGAGAGATTTAAGAAGCGTAGTGGCACACATAGTGTGATAAGGCATGGTGAGGCTGCTAGTTCGGACCACAAAGCAGCTGAAAAATATGTGCAGGAATTCAAGGAGTACATAGACAGTGAAGGACTGAAACCTGAACAAGTGTTTAATTGTGATGAAACAGGCCTGTTTTGGAAGAAAATGCCAAGCAGGACCTACATTACTCAGGAGGAAAAGGCACTCCCAGGACATAAGCCTATGAAAGACAAGCTTACTCTTCTCATGTGTTCCAATGCTAGTGGTGATTGCAAAGTGAAGC
The DNA here is from genome assembly GCF_026875155.1 of Cherax quadricarinatus. NCBI lineage: Eukaryota > Metazoa > Arthropoda > Malacostraca > Decapoda > Parastacidae > Cherax > Cherax quadricarinatus. The sequence continues at coordinate 38,006,829 of NC_069429.1, read as the reverse complement.
CTTTATTAGTGTATCACTCTGAAACTCCCAGAGCATTCAGGCAAAAGAATATCCTCAAGGCTAATTTGTGTGTGCTGTGGAGAGAGCAAACAGTAAGGCATGGGTCACTAGGGACTTTTTCTATGACTGGTTACACCAAGCATTTGCCCCCAATGTGAAAAATTACCTAACTGAAAAGAAATTAGACCTTAAGTGCCTCCTGGTGTTAGACAATGCCCCTGGTCATCCTACAGACGTGGCAGAGTGACTTTGTGGGGACATGAGCTTCATTATAGGTGATAGTTTTTGCCTCCTAATACCACTCCTCTCCTGCAGCCCATGGACCAGCAGGTTATTGCAAACTTCAAAAAACTGTACACAAAAGCTCTGTTTGAAAGGTGCTTTTTTAGTGACCTCAGAAACTCAATTGACTCTAAGAGAGTTTTGGAGAGATCACTTTAATATCCTCAATTGTGTAAACCTTATAGGTAAGGCTTGGGAGGGAGTGACTAAGAGGACCTTGAACTCTGCTTGGAAGAAACTGTGGCCAGAATGTGTAGACCAAAGGGATTTTGAAGGGTTTGAGGCTAACCCTGGGAATCCTATGCCAGTTGAGGAATCCATTGTGGCATTGGGAAAGTCCTTGGGGTTGGAGGTTAGTGGGGATGATGTGGAAGTGTTGGTGGAGGAGGACAATGAAGAACTAACCACTGATGAGCTGCTAGATCATCTTCATCAGCATGAGGCCACACCTGAGGAAACTGCTTCGGAGGAGGGGAGAGAGAAATTGAAGAAGTTGCCTACTTCAAAGATTAAGGAAATCTGTGCAATGTGGCTTAAAGTGCAAACCTTTTTTGATGACAATCACCCTAACACAGCTATTGCAAGCCGTGCTGGTGACTATTACACTGACAATGTTGTGAACCACTTTAGGAAAGTCATGAAGGAACGGGAGGTACAGGCCTCTATGGACAGATATGTTGTGCGACAGAAGTCCAGTGACTCTGAAGCTGGTCCTAGTGGCATTAAAAGAAGAAGGGAAGTAACCCCGGAAAAGGACTTGACACCTCAAGTCTTAATGGAAGGGGATTCCCCTTCTAAACACTAAGACTCTCTCCTCCTCCCATCCCATCAATCATCACCAGATCTTCAATAAAGGTAAGTGTCATGTAACTGTGCATGTCTTTTTCCGTTTGTGTGTATTAAAATTAATATTTCATGTGGAAAATTTTTTTTTTCATTCTTTGGGGTGTCTTGCACGGATTAATTTGATTTCCATTATTTCTTATGGGGAAAATTCATTCGCATAACGATAATTTTGCATAACAATGAGCTCTCAGGAACGGATTAATGTCGTTATGCGGGGGTCCACTGTACATTATATACAGTATTGGTCTCTCAGGCCCCAAATGTTAGTAGGAAAAGAAAGAAATTAGAAAAGAAAAGAACAAACTGAATGAAGTAGGTTTTGTCAATATTGAGAGTAAACTTGTTAATCATCATCCAGGTAGATATTTTCTATAATTCAGTTTTTACAGTATTGGTTAGTATGACTGGGCTTGGGTGAGAGAAGACGTATGTAGTGTCAGCTGAATATAGTATGGGTTTGAGTAGTTTAAATGCATTTGGTAGGTCATTTATGCAAATGAGAAAGAGAAAAGGGCCAAGGACACTTCCCAGTACGACACCAACTGTAATTGGTTGTGTGGAAGAGTTTGCTCCATTTGTGTACACATATTGGCTTCTGTTGCTGAGGTATGACTTGAGGTAGTTGAGGGAGTGCCCTCTTATATCATAGTGTGACAATTTTATGTGCAACAAATCATGGTCAACTGTATCAAAAGCTTTACGTAAACCAATGAAGATTCCCAGTGGGACTTCTTTTTTCTCGAGTAGTACTGTGTATATTAGTTCTAGCATGTGTATAATAGTATCAATCATATTTTTATTAGGCCTGAACCCAAACTGACAGGGGTTGAGTATGTAGTGGGAGATGAGGTAGGAATAGATTCACTTATGAATTAATTTTTCAAAGATTTTACAGAGAAGGGGTAAGTTGGATATTGGCCTATAGTTATTCAGGTTTGCTTGACCTCCTTTATGTAACGGGGTGACCCTCACTATTTTGAGAACTCTGGGGAAGGTAGAGGATTCGATGGATTTGTTAAAGAGTGTTGCAGTAATTGGTGACAGTACTTGTGAAGCATTTTTGTAAATAAAGAGTGGTAAGTTATTTAAATCTTGTTCTTCAGTGTGTTGATAATAAGTGAGACTTTTGTTGGGTTGGTTGGAGCTAGGAATAGGCTCGGTGCCAGTGAGGTAGTCATTAGGTGGGGTGTTTGAGCTTGGGATTTTATTCACCAGGTTTTGCTGGCAGTTTCAGTGGTGGGAGTAGGGGTTCATCTGGTTTTGTTAATTTGATTGTTCTGTTTCCTGATATCTGTTTAGTTCCTAGAATTTCAGAGAGGGTTTTCCAGGTCTTTTTTTTTATCACCTTTTAAGTTAGATAATTTGTTCTCATAATACAATTTTTTTGCCCATCTTATCAGGCTGGTTAGGTTTGACGAGTAACATTTTGTTTTGTTTCTAGTATTTGACCCATTCTGTACTGTTTTTCATAGGTGCTTTATATTTATGGATTTGAGGATGCTGGGTGTTAGCCAGGGACTGTTCAGTCTCTTAGCTGTGATCTGTTTAGTTTTTTTTAGGGCAATGCTTGTTATAGCGGTATTGGGTCTCAGTTAGAAAATTAGTAATAGAGTGAACCCCCACCTTACGATATTAATCCGTTCCTGAGAGCTCATCGTATGCTGAAATTATCATAGGGTGAGTTAATTTTCCCCGTAAGAAATAATGAAAATCAAATTAATCCATTCCTGACACCCCAAAGTATGAAAAAAAAATTTACCACATGAAATATTAATTTTAATACACACAAACTGACAGTTACCTTTATTGAAGATCTGGTGATGATTGATGGAATGGGAGGAGGGGAGAGTGTGGAAGTTGTTAATGTTTAGAAGGGGAATCCCCTTCCATTAGGACTTTAGGTAGTAAGTCCTTTTCCGGGGTTACTTCCCTTCTTTTAATGCCACTAGGACCAGCTTCAGAGTCACTGGACCTCTGTCGCACAACATATCTGTCCATAGAGGCCTGTACCTCTTGTTCCTTTATGATTTGTCTAAAGTGGTTCACAACATTGTCATTGTAACAGTCACCAGCATGGCTTGCAATAGCTGTCTGGGGGTGATTTTCATCAAAAAAGGTTTGCACTTTAAGCCACTTTGCACACATTTCCTTAATCTTTGAAGTAGACAACTTCTTCAATTTCTCTCTCCCCTCCTCCGAAGCAGTTTCCTCAGGTCTGGCCTCTTGCTGTTGAAGATGTTCTTGCAGCTCATCAGTGGTTAGTTCTTCATTGTCCTCCTCCACCAACTCTTCCACATCCTCCCCACTAACCTCCAACCCCAAGGACTTCCCAAGTGCCACAAGTGATTCCACAACTGGCATACACTTCTCAGGGTTAGCCTCAAATCCTTCAAAACCCCTTTTGTCTACACATTCTGGCCACAGTTTCTTCCAAGCAGAGTTCAAGGTCCTCTTAGTCACTCCCTCTTAAGCCTTACCTATAAGGTTTACACACAACTGAGGATACTAAAGTGATCTTTCCAAAACTCTCTTACAGTCAATCGAGTGTCTGAGGTCACTACAAAGCACTTTTGAAACATAGCTTTTGTGTAGAGTTTTTTGAAGTTTGATATGACCTGCTGGTCAATGGGCTGCAGGAGAGGAGGGTATTAGGAGGCCAAAAAACTTGACCTTAATGAAGCATCTTGTCCCGAAAGTCGCTTGCCTAGTCTGGTGGAGGTCAGAAAGCACTTGTCTAATACAAGGAGGCACTTTAAGGCCCAATTTTTTTCCATAGGTAATTTTCACACAGTGGGGGAACAAATGCATGGTTGTTACGTGTCTCTTAGAAAAAAGTCCCTACGTGGACTCATGCCTTACTGTTTGCCCTCCACATCAACACAAATTAGCTTGAGGACATTTGTTTCTCCCCTGAGACACTCTGGGAGTTCAGAGTGATACACCAATAAAGGCTTCACTTTGCAATCACTACTAGATTAGCACACATCAAGAGAGTAAGGGCATGTCTCTATAGGTTTTGTCATGGGTGTGCCTTTTTCCCTCTGATATTGTAGGTCCTGTTGGCATTTCCTTCCAAAACTGACCTTGTTTTGTCACAATATAAACACTTGTTCGGTTGTCAATCTCACCTGTTATGTACTCTTGAATTCCTGCACATATTTTCAAGCCCACTTTTTGGTCCAAAACTGGCAGCCCTCACCATGCCTTATCACACTATGTGTGGGCCACTACGATTCTTAACTCTCTCAACCACCTATGCTGGCCATAAATTTCACTCACATCACCACTAGTTGAGGCATTTTTTCTAATAAATCCTCTTGCAGCTTCCTAGCCTTTTCACATTGATCGCCTTGAGAGATGCTATCCTCTTGCTATCTGTTTTCGTTTATTCCCAACCATGAAGTCTCTCAACATCTTGAGTACTTGCAATCTCTTATTCAAAAAACAAAGTTGCACCTTCGCAAGTACAGCTTCCTCTGATTGTGTTTGTTGGCCACGATAATATGCAATGGTTGATTGGGGTTGGTATACAACCTAGCCAGCTCGAGACGCACTCCCTTTCATACTTAAGCAAATTTTCTCTTTGTCTTTCATTTCCATAGTAATTTTCACCTTTTTTACAGCACGGTTTTGGGGCCACGGTGGGGCCATGGTGACTTATTTTAGCAGGTACAATCACTAAAAACGCTGTGATTTATAAATGTTCTGATTGTTGTGTGATGCGACCACACTGGCTGGCTTGTAAATCACTGGCACCCACGGGGCTGCTGAGGCATGCTCAGGCACCAACGTGGGACGCATCTCGGACGATCGGTGAGGCGAGGCAAAATTTTTTGCGTAAATTGTATCGGATGGTGGATTTAACGTAATGGTGTTGCCTATAACGTTATGTGATGCCTATCAGGATACTGTACATTCGTAAGTATCGGTATAGGTTTCTAGCTCCAGTTTTGCCAGTTGATGTTTGTTCATTGCGGTGTGAAGTTATTGATGGTGTCTCATTATGAAGTATGAGGTTACTACTTTTATTAGTGTTCTTGGGGTAATTTACCTAGATTGGTTATGAGAAAGTATAGGGTAATAGTCTGTGGTGTTTTCTGTGATTATGCCTGCATTTTTAAAGCAGATATGGTCGTTGGTCCAGATGTGGTCTAATAAGGAAACAACTAGTCTCAGAGATTCTTTGGTTTTGTTACTGTTGGTAGCAACATGCAGTTACTCCCCCCCCATAGGGTGTGTGAATTCAGTAACGTGTGGGTCTTGGTCTTGCAGTGTAGATTTTTATTGAAGTCTCCTGTTCGAAGTATAATTATCTTATTCATGTGTTGCATCAGTTTATCAATACTTCTAGTATTTCACCAAAAATGTAATATTTGACTGAGGTACTCGGTAGATGTTTATCACTGAGAAGGTTTTTGTAGGTTTATTTGGAGTTGAATTTAGCTATTATATATTCCCCATGTTCATCCCTTGTGCATGTTTAGTGATACATTCTAGTGGCTGTGTAGTATATTGCTGTCGCCACCCCATGTTGGTCGGGCCTACAGTTCATATATGTCTTTGTACCCAGGAATGGCACAAGACATCGGTGTGAGAGTAATGATGGACCATATGGCATGCAGGGAATTTAGTAATGCTGTGAGGTATCGTTATGTTTGCTTAAAGATCTGAGAAGTGCTTTTGTTTGTTCTGCTGTGTAGTAATTACAGTTGTGCTTGATTCATTTAAGTCATTTAATAAAGGAGGGTGGTATCAGGATCAATGATTGTAGATCAAATCAAATCAAATCAGTTTAGTTTATTCTTTATAAGGATTACAGTGCTTTGAGTTTACAGAATTTAGGATAATTAGGATGGTTTACATGTTTATAAAATATAATTCAGGGTGGGGGGCCACCTAGAAACACCTAGCATGGCTAGCATTTCGGGCAGACTTAAATTAATTCTTAACTATAAAATATTACATTTATGAGGTAAGTTGGCATTTATGGCTCTATGTGACCTAAATATAGTTTGTGAGTTTAAAACAATGTGATGCTTTTTGTTTTTGGCCACAATACATTAGTTTCAGTATTGGAGTATCACAGGCCAAACTTATGATAGTTAGGCATTCATTATTTTAAGATTAAGATTGATATTTCTGTGTTCATGGATCAAATGAGAGAGTGAAAGTATAGTGTGAACACCAGGTGGAAATTCATGTAATTATAAGATTTATAGTGAGTCTGGAACTAGACTTGAGTATAAGACAATGCAAATATTCTAAAGCTAAAGAAATAAAAGGAGTAGGGAAACATACATAATAAAACATATGGAAAGTATTACACTTAGCACCTGAATTAGCCTTAATTGTTAACAAAACTATGAGTAAATAATTACTGAATAAAGGGCAGTATTGTAAGAGGGAGCTATTTCAAGAGAAATATTATAAAGGACTAAAATGGTAGTGATAAACAAAACATTAAATGGATGGGACATTAAAACTATGATAATAAAATTAATCTAGGAGTAAGATTTGACTTCTTTCTTCTTCTTTAACCCTTTGAGGGTTTTCGTCGTACATAGTAGTCTTACGCATAGGGGTTTTTGACTGTACTAGTACTCATAAATTCTAGCGGCCTCAAATCTAGTGGGAGAAAGGAAAGGAAAGTGGTAGGCCTTCTCATACGAAAGAATGGGTCTATGTGGTCAGGTGTTTGCACAGTCTAAAAAATCCTGCAGACCAGTGCATAATGAGAAAAAAAAAAAAACTTATGACCATTTTTTTTTAATAAATCAGCGACTTTGCAGTTGTATTTTCGTATGGTATTTATTTGTTGTATTCTAGTTTTTCTTGGTCTCATTTTATAGAATGGAAGACATATTACAGAACTAGAGATGATTTTGATGCCCCGGTTTTACAAAGAAGGGTGCCTTGAAATTGGCTCTCAAAGTAGCAGAATTGTTCGATTTTTTACCAAAACTTCAAGCAAGTAAACAAATCGTGCCAAGCGTTGGTTATACACGTCAACTGGTGAGTCAATATTCTTTCACAAGTGCACCAATAATATTTATACCATTTTTTACACTAATTGCAGTAGTCTGGCATAACAGAAATCTTATATTTTTTGTGAAATAAAAATTTCAAAGTGGAAAGCAAAAGAATATAAGAGGGGCTTGAAGCGTGAATAATGGGTGTATAGAGGAAATGTCATTTTAGTGCCAGGAATGTCTTTCTTGTTTATTCTGGACCCTATTTGGAAATTGGCTCTTGTGAAATTTGTGTGAAATGGCAAAATTGCTAAATTTGACATGTACTGGATAGTTGAATATTTATAAATGAAGTGGTTTCTTGCACCCATTCGATAGAAAAAAAATGGAGTTCATAGCGACATTTCATGTTTTTATGTCGGACTAGTACAGTGAAATTGGCCGAAAATGGGCTCAAAGGGGCAAATCGCCGATGCGGTAAACATCGCCGAGTCCGCTATACTTTGCAAGGAGCATAATTCGTAAGTTTTCTACATCAAATTTCAAACTTTGGTGTCTTTATGATCGGGGGAATAGATTCTCTATCTTTTATAACGAAAAAATCTAAATTTTTTTTTTTTTTTTTTAAAATTGGCCGACCTGTGAACGAGTTTCGAGACTGAGGGCCTGTCGACCTCAAAAGGGTTAAACAAACCGGCCGTTTTCCCACCAAGGCGGGGTGGCCCAAAAAGACAAAAACAAAAGTTTCTTCTTTTTTTTAAATTTAGTTATTTACACAGGAGGAGGGGTTACTAGCCCCTTGCTCACGACATTTTAGTTGCCTCTCTACAAACACCATGCTCAAGAGGAAGAATTCTGTTCCACTTCCCCATATCATAAAAATCTTTGAAAGGGTCCTAAGAAGCAAGATCACCACCCATCGAGAAACCCATCTAGTTTAACACAATCCCAGGGGTCAAACTTGGGCGTTTAGAAAAGGTCGCTACTGTCTGTCTCAACTCTATTGGATACTACGAAAGGTCCTAGATGCCACTAGAAGACAAAAATAATGCAGATGTATATTCAGACTTTGTAAAAGCCTTCGACAAGTGTGACCATGGCGTAATAGCGCACAAAACTGCGTGCTTTAAAGGAAATACAGGAAAAGTCGGTTGTTGTATCTATAATTTCCTCACTAACAGGAACACAGAGAGTAGTCGTCAAGTGAGTAAAGTCCGAGGCCAGCTACCGTGAAAAAGCTCTGGTTCCACATGTAGGCCACAGTAATACGCTCCCAATCTTGTTCCCTCATTCCTCTTATCCGTCATAGACAGGATGTCAGCCACTGTCTCCGTGTATTCCTTTGCAGATGAACACCCGAAATCTGCATGACGTGTCTTCCATTGCGGACACTGCAAAGCGCTCAGGCAGACATTCAACCAATCTTTCAAGTGGGCTGCAGAAAACATATGAGGTTCAACGATGAGATATTTCAATTACTCAGATATGGTAAACAAGAGGAAATTAAATCTTCATCAGAGTTACCAATAACAAAATTCTGCCACAAAAATAGAGCGAAACACCAATGGTCAAGACATGGGAGTGATCATGTCGGAGGATCTCACCTTCAAGGACCATAACATTGTTCTTTAGCATCTGCTAGATAATAATGACACAGATGGATAATGAGAAACACTTCAAAACTAGGGATGCAAAGGCCATGATGACATCTTCAGGTCACTTGTTCAATCTAGGTTGAATATTGCTGCACACTAACTGCACCTTTCAAGGCAGGTGGAAATTTGCTGACCTAGGAAATGTACAGAGACCTTCACGGCGCGCATAACTGAGATAAACACACCTCAAATTACTGGGGGAGTGCTTGAGGTTCCTAAACTGTATTCCCTGGAATGCAGGCGGGAAGATACATGATTATATACTCCTGGAAAATCCTAGGGGACTAGTAACGAACTTGAACACGAAAATTCACTCACTACGAAAGCAAAAGACTTGGCAGACAATGCAACATCCCCCCAATGAAAAAGCAGGGTGTCACTAGCACGGTTAAGAGACCATACATAAGTTGTCAGTGGCCCGGGACTGTTCAACTGCCTCCCAGCATACATAAGGGGGACTACCAAACTAGGACCCTGGCAGTCTTCGCTGGCACTGGACAAGCACCTAAAGTCGTTCCTGCCAAGCCGGGCTGTGGCTGTTAGTTGGTTTGCGTTGCTCGCCAGCAGTAACAGCACTGGGTTGATTTAGGCTCTGATCCAACCAGGAGGCTGGGTCACAGACCTGGCCGCGGGGGCGTTGAACCCTGGAACTCTTACGGTAAACTCCAGGAGATATCAGGATATTAAGCAAGATACATGAACTAGTAAGAAAATAGAAGAAAAACCCAGAGGGGTGTGTGAATATATATATATATATCTATATATATATATATTGATATATATTTATATATCTATATATATATATTTATTTATATATTTATATATATATTTATTATGCTAAATACAGCCACTATGAAAGAGTAGTGAAAATTCCAAAGCACTTCGTGACTACTCACATTGTCAAGGGAAACTATGAATGTTAATACCATCAAAGGAAGGCAATTAAAAGGGCTTAGATTACACCTCACTGTCACCCCACAACAAAGATACACCTGAGCGCGGGGCAATACCGGATCATTAGGAAAAGAGGGAACACTGCACAGGTCCGATGGTCAACTAGACAGGTTCTCACGACCATCCCACTAAACAAAATATTCTACCAAAGACATAACGAGTTTATTATGTGGTCCCATGTAATATTTAATCTAAGCAAATTTTATTAATTGTAAATGGTCTAATTTATATAAACCTAGGAATTATTCACTTTATTTTCAAAAATACTGCTTTTTTGAAACAAGTTTCAATTAGGATTTCTGTCAACCTTGGACTTGCTTGATTCAACTTTCTCAACTCCATTTTGAAAATCAATTGGATGGTTTTTATCTCTCTCGTGAATAAATAGTGCATTGGAAATCTTGTCCAGTTCTAACTGCTTTTTTTATGTTGTTTTTATCTATGTTCGTGATTTTTACGGTTTGACCTATTAATACTTTATCGCATATTTGACAAGGATTCTTGTTGGTCTAATCTGTCTGCTTTGTGGGGGGATTGTTTTTCTTATAGGTTTTGGTTACTGTTTCAAGGATTTTGAATAATTCTTTTTTATGTGGTTTTGGCGGTTGTTGGTGTTGGCATGTTGCTTCCATTGGGGGGCGGGGTTGGGTCGTTCCTTCTGAGGGGGGACGATGTAGGAGGAAGAGGGGGGGGTCATAATCGGGGCGGGGGGTGTGCGGGGGCCAGGGACTGGGGGAGGGTCGGCAGGGGTGGGAGAAATGTGCGGGGCGAGGGTGGACCAGAGCGATGGGTGGACGGTTGGGGGGGGGGGGCGGGGCGCCGGACTCTATGGTGGTGGGCGTGTGGGGGGTCTCCGCCCAGGGTGGGGGTGGGGCGAGGGGGTGGGAAGGGGGGTGGGGAGAATGGGATGGGCGGGGGGGGGAGTGGGCCGGGGGAGCGGGGAGGGATGTGCGCAGGGGGCGCGAGGGGGGGGGCGGGCCGGGCCGGGGGGGGGGGGGGGGAGGTGGGGTGGTGGGTGGGGTGGTAAGATGGGGGTGGCGGGGTTGTCGAGGGGTTGGGGGGAGGGGGAGAGGATGGCGGTGGACGGGGGGGAGGTGGGGGGGGGGGGGTTTTTTTTAGGTCGTTGACGTAGGCGGGACGAATTGGGGGTGGGAGGGGCGCGGGACGGCCCCCCCCCCCCCCCCCCCACCCTCCCCCCCCCCCACCCCCCCCACCCCCAAGGTATACGGATGCGGGGGGGTGAGTGGGCAGGGGCGGGTCGTGGGGGCGGGTTGAAGGTCTGGGATTGGGCGGGGGTTGGGGGGGGCCGTTGGGGCTGAGGGGAGGGGAGTCAGGAGCGGGGCGAGAGTCGTGTGGTGAGATCCGGGGGCTGGCCGGGGTGGGGGAGGGTGGTAGGGTGCGGGGGGGTGTACTGGGGGTCGCGGTATCGGGGAGGGGCGCGGGTCGGTGGGTTGTTATACCTTGGGTATGACATATCGGGGGTGGCATGCCGCCGGAGCGGCCGTTCCGGGGAGGGACCGTGCGGTGCGGGGGGGGGGGGCCCCCCCCACCCCCCCCGGGGGGGGGATGCTGGGGGGCCCCTTGGGGGGGTAGTGGATGAGCCAGGGGTGAGTCTGGGGGGGGGGGGGGCTGGGGCGTTGGGTGGGGAGCAACCGGCGGTCTATGCGGGGTGGGGGGATATGGTGATCTGCGGTGGGTATGGGGGGATGGGTGGGTAGGGTAGTGTGGGTGGAACGGGGATGCCCGGTAGGTGGGGAGGGGTGGCGTCGGGGGCGTGGGGGGCTGGGTTAAGTGTAGGCGGGTCAGAGGGGAGTCGCATCCCGGTTGGGGTGGCGGGCCGGGGTGGTGAGTGTGGGGGTGGGTGGTGGGGTTCGGGCCTAGGGTAGATTATAGGTGGGTGGGTGCGGGAGGGGTCCCTAAGAGAATGGCGTGGGGTGGGGTTTCGGGGGACGGGACGGGGGTGGCCGGTTCTGGTTCAAGGGGGGCGGCGCGGGGTGTGGTGAGTGGCTGGTCGAGGGAAAGGGGCGTGGGGGAGCAGGGTGATGGTGGCGGGCTATGTATGGGTGTGGGGGGGGTGGGCTCACCCGCGGGCGGCGGTCGGGGGGTGGGGGGGGGCTGGGGGGGGGCCGGGGGGGGTGGTGGGGGGGGGGGGGGGGGGGGGGGGCGGGGGTGCGGGGGGGAAGGGGGGGGGTCGTGGCGGGTGTGCGGGGGCGGGTGGGGCGGGTGCTGGAGGAGGTAGGAGGGCGGGGGGGGAAATGGGGGGGGGAGTGGGGCGGGATGGGGGTGGTGGTGGTGTGGTGGTGGGCTGTGGGGAGCGGGAGTGAGCGGGGGGCAGGCGGTGGGGGGGGGGAGCCCGGGGGGACAGGGTGGGGGTCTGTGGGGGCCTAGGGGGGGGGCGCGCGGGGGTGGGGGCTGGGGGGGCTGGGGGGCTGGGGGGGGGGGGGCTGCCGCGCGGATGGTGGCCGAGAGGTAGTGGCGCTGGGGGGTCCGGGGCATGGCAGGCGGGGGCGGGGGTGGCAGGGGGAGGGTGGGGTCAGTGCCGGCCGCGGGGGAGGGGTTGGAGGGGGGGCGGGGTGTAGGTGGGGGGTGGTGTACGGCGGGCGGGCGGGGTGTGGGGGGAGGGGGTTGGCAGGGCGTATGGGGGGGGTGGATGGGGCTCCCTAAGGAGGGGCGCATGGGGTCGGGTGGCTCGTAGTCGGATGGGTGGAGTCTGGGGGTGCTGTGGAGGCGGGGAGGAGATCGCCGGGGTGGCGCGTGGGGAGAGTAACGAGGGGGTGGGTGGGGTGTGCAGGGGGGGCGCGATCAGGTGGCGGCTGTGGGGGGCGGGGGGGGGGGGAGGAGGGGTCGTGGGGGCGGGCATGGGAGGGGGGCGAGTAGGGTCGGCTGCGAGCGGGCGCCGGAGGGGGGCTGGAGGGGGAGTGGGGTGGGGGGGGGGGGGAGGTGGGGTCGGGGGGGGGGGGCGGAGCGGGCCTAATGGACGGGGGGGGGCGCCGCGGGGGGGGGCAATGGGAGGGCAGGGCGGGGGGGTGGGGGGGGGGGGGTGCGACACCCACCAACCCCCCACCCACACCGGAAGGGGCCCACCCCACTGGAGGGCGGGGCGTCTGGTGGGTGAGCGGCGTGGCGATGCGGGTGGTAGAACGCGGGGGCGGGAAGGGCGGCGGGGGGCCGACGCAGTGGATGCTGGGGGGGGGGGCGGGCCTGGGGAAGGGGGGGGGGCGTGGGCCGGGGGGGGGACGGGTCAGGGTGGGGCAGCGAGTGGCGCTGGGTGGTCGTCTGGGTGGAGGGGGCGGGGGGGGGTTCGGGGCCGGGGGGGGGTGGGGCGGGGGGGGGTGCGTCGGCGGGCGGTCGCACGGTACCGGGGGGGTAGCGGGGGGATGGGGGTGGGGGTGGGATGGAGGAGGGGCACGGGGCGTGGCGTGGGGGGTAGGGGGGCGGCGGATGGGCGGGCGCATGATGCGGGGGTAGGGGGGGGGGGTCGGGTGGTAAGGGGGGTGTTACGCGGGGCGGCGGCAAGGGCGGGGTAGGCGAACGAGAGTGGGGGGGGGCGGGGGGTTGGGGGGATGCTGGCGGTGGGAGGGTGGGAGGGGGGAGGGGCGGGGCCGCTCCGTCAGGGGGTAGATGTAGCGGGGCGGGGGGACGGTGGGGAGGTGCGGGGGGGGAGGGGGGGGGGCGGTAGGGGGTGGGGGGGCATTTAAAGGGGGTAGGGTGGGGGGGCTTTGTGGTTGTTTTTTTTTCTTTTTTGTCTTTTTTTGTTTTTTTACTTTGTTTTTTTGTTTTTTTTTTTTTTTTTTCATTCTTTTTTTTTTTTTTATTATTTTAGTTGAATAAGGTTGGTTGTCCCTTTTTGGGTTGTAAAAAGTATTTCTAGCAATTTTAAATGATTTATCAAATTACATCTCTCGGGTATTTCAGATCAATGGCTTTTTATAAATTTTGGATATTTCTTATCTATGATACTCTGGACTACAAATACGCAAAGTTCTCAAAAAACATTGATGAGAAAACAGGACAGTTTTTTAACTCTATCTTGATGGGAAGAATAATAGTGTACATAGGAAAGTTATTTGTAGGTTTTCTGTAAATTTTTAAATTTGAATTCATTATTACTCTTATAATTTTAAAACATCTTAGAAAAGGCAAAGAGTTATTTTCCTCAAAATCAACGTAAAGTTTATAGAATTGGGCTAAGCTATTAATTTTGCCATGGAAATGGTGTATATCTACATTCTTGGGCATAAGACATAAAAATATTATAACATATCTGAACCATTTTGCTCTATAGGAGGACTGTGTTAGCAATCTTGTTCCAAAAAATTCCATGTATAGATTACTAAAGAACAGTGTGGTGAATGAGGATTTCCCATTGCCATACAAACTTCTGGAGTGTTAAAACTTATCATTTAAATACAAATTTTGCAATCAAACAATGCAAGTTCAATAAGTTTAATGGATGGTAGGAAAACTGGCAAATGGTAAATCATTATTTAACGAGTTCTTCAGATAAGAAACTTAGTAAGTCATCAACAGGAACTTACGGAAAACAAGGAAGTAACATCAAAACTAACCATGTTAATATCATTTAAGTCAGTTCAAGGAGCTTAATTTATCAACTAAATCTAAGTGTTTTAACATTTAAAGTTAGAAATTTTACCAACAATAGGGATCAAAATGTAATAAGCCATTTGGACAATTAATACGAAAACTGATCTATGGAGCTAATACAGTGGACCCCCCCCGCATAATGAATCAGTCCCAACTAAATTTCAATTAATTCAATTCAAAGTTTATTCTTCTATAAGTATTAACAATGCTGAGTTTACTGAATTTGATTGTTGTGTGGTTTACATGTAAGTAAAAGAATAATACAGATGTGTACCACTAGAACGACTAGCATGGCTAGGCATTTCGGGCAGACTTATATTAAATCTTAGGTTTTAAAAGTATACAAAGTATGAGGTGTTAAGTTGGTATTATGGCCTAAGTGACTAAATACTAGTTGTGAGTTTAGCAATGATGAAATGCTTTTGTTTTGGCCATATACTTAGTTTCAGTATTGGGAGTATCACAGGCCAACTGATGACTAGTTAAGATTCATTATTTTGAGATTGAGATTGATATTTCTGTTTATGGTTCAAATGGGGGAGAGTGAGTGTAAGTGTGAACACCAGGTGTATTCGTATTTAATTAGTTGACAGGGTGTATCAGGGAGATAAGATGTTTTCTGATGGTAGTTTTGAAGGTGATGATGTGATCTTCAGTTTTGGATTTTCAGGTAGGGTGTTCCAGATTTTAGGGCCTTTGGACATACATTGAATTTTTGTAAAGGTTTAGTCGGACTCGGGGGGGAATGTCATAGAGATGTTTGGTCTGATTGTTGTGCCTCTGTGGGTTCTGTCAAACTATCAAGAAAATTTGAGGGTCAAAGGTTAATATTGGAAATTTAAGGTCCTGTAGATGTAGATTGCCACCAGTAAGTAAGTGTGGATGTACTGAAACAGGGAGTAAATTTGATCTATGAAGAGTGGTGGGGGTGTGTTTGCCAGGGAAGGGATTTAGTGATTAATCTTACGCGGCTTTTGTTGGGTTATTATTGGCTTTAGGTGTGTTGCTGCTGTTGAACCCAAGCAAAGATAGCATAGTTGAGGTATGGATATATAAAGTGAATGGTATAGTGTGAGAAGGGCAGTTTGGGCACGTGTATCGTATCGTGGAAGAAGGAATCCCAACCGTTTTGGATTACTATTTTGGTTATGTGTTGGATATGGGTGCTGAAGTTCAGGTTGTTGTCGAGGTATAGGCCTAGGAATTTGCCTCATTATGCCTGGAATTAGAGTGTTGTCGATCGTAATGTTATTGTTGCTCATCTCCTGCTTGCTCCAAACATATGTAGTAGGTTTTGTCAACGTTAAGCGTTAATAAGTTTATTGGCTGTCATCCATAGTCGATATTTTGATCAGCTCCTCATTAACAATGGTTGTGAGGGTTGCAAGATTAGGGTGAGAGAGACATAAGTCGTGTCGTCAGCTAGAGAAGGGGTTCAGGGTTTCGAGATAGTTTGGAAGATCATTGTTTTATTTGGGAAGAGCAGGGGGACCAAGGCACTTCCCTGTGGAATCCAGTAATCAAGTGGCTGTGTTTGTTTGATGCTGCTGTGTCTTTAATGGTTGACATAATGATACCTAATTAGTAAGGTAAGATTTGAAACTCGACGATTATGTAAGGTGTTTATTTTTGTATTATGCTTTTTGTAGGTGTATTTTTGGGGGTCTGAAAACGGGACTAATCTATTTCACCAATATTTCTTATGGGAACAAATTGGTCTTTAACGGCACCCAAACAGACTTCTGGATTGATTTATATTGTTATGCGGGGGTCACTGTAACTGTCTAATTGGATTACCTGGTTTGTGTTTGTTTTTATTAGTCCCATACATGTAAGGGAAAGATGGATTAGTGGAAGTAAATTGTTTAATTATTTATCTTTGCCTTTCAGTAGAAGTTTTATGGTTTTATTGAAAATTGCTGTTAATGGTTTCTAAGGGATTTCTTTCTAAGTTTAGAATAGGTTTCAGTATCATCTAAGAAATTATTCATTTTTTCTTGGTAATCATTTTTCTTTTCATAATTACAATTGCATTTATTTTGATCTGCTTTGGTAAGGCGCAAATTTTTATTATTATTAAGTGTTCATAAGACTTAAAGATTCTTTGGGGCAATTGGGAATGTTTGGTTTTAACATAGTGTTATATACCATTCCTTTACTAATATTAATTTCTCAGGGATTAAATCAGAAGATTTTTTCCAAAGTTACAAAAGCTTTTGCAATTTCAACCTTTATTAAGTTTTTTGAAGTTGCAAACTTAGACCAAAACCTAGAGCAGCATTGTATTTTTATCTAAACACTTCATCTGAATTATTAATTACAAAATTATTATTAGCATGCTTTGTCCAATCACTATTTTCAATTAAAATATCTAATTTTCTTTGTAGTTTGTTTTTGAGTTCATTACAAACTCTTCTGAGTTTATTATAGCAATGATCTAACATACTAAGTTTTCATTCTGATGGAATGGCCTGACTAAAATAGTATTTTTTGTTTCTCAATATTTCTGAAAGCTTTCCCTTCTCCTGTATTTTTAGAATTTTCAATTATGTTTTGAAGAATAAGTCTCATGAAATCATCAAAAGGACCATCTCTCATGCCAAGGATGATATTAGGTAAAAGAGACTTGGGCAGAACTTGCTCACTTTAAAATTTAAAAAAAAAAGTTAAGTCAAATTTTTAACTTGTGGGACTGATCAGTGCAGAAGGGAGGGGAAAACTGTGTGAACAAAAGAAAACAATGGATTTGGAAAGCTTACCGAGAATATTCTGAAGAGTCGTGTGGTATCCATTAATGCAATAAGATCACAATAAACAGGCGATTTTAAAATATGCAAAACAACCACTATGAAAGAGTAGTGAAATTCCAAGCACTTTCGTGACTACTCACATTGTCAAGGAACTATGAAAGTAATTACATCAAAGGAAGGCAATTAAAAGGCTTAGAAATTACAACTTTAACAGTCAACCCCACAATAAAGAAGAAACACCTGACGCTGCGGGCAAAAAATACCGGAACTCATAAGAAAAGAGGAACACTGCAGCAGGTCCGATGGTCCAACTAGACAGGTTCTCACGACATCCCACTAACAAAATATTCTACCAAAGAAATAAGGTTTATTATTTGTCCAATCGATATTATAACTCTAACAAATTTTATTAATTCTAAATGAGTCTTATTTATATAAACCTAAGGTAATATTTCATTTATTTTCAAAACTGCTTTTTATGAAAAACAAGATTCAAATATAATTTCTGTAACGGATGGATTGCTTCATACAACTTTCTCAACCTTTTTGAAGATCATTTGGATGGTTTAAAATCTCTCACATGAATAAATAGAGCATGGATCTTGTCCAGTTCTAATGCTATATGTTATGCTGTTTAATCTAAGTTTGAGATTTTTTACCGGTTTTTTGATGTAATAAACTTATCGCAAATTTTACAAGGAATCTTATAGACACATCCGTCAGCATTTTGGGGGATTTCTTTATCAAAAGTTTTTACTGTATCAAGATTTTTAATACAACTTTAATATTAAAAGTTCTAGAAGAGAAGGCATATTCAATAGTTCCTTGACAATGTGAGTAGTCACGAGCGCTTGGAATTTTCATACTCTTTCATAGTGGTTGTTTTGCATATATTTATATATATACTGTATATGCAGATATATTTGCAATTACAGTAGAGGCCCCACTTATACGGCGGGTTAGGTTCCAGGCTACCGCCGGTAAAGCAGAAAATCGCCGTAAATGGAACACCCTTTTTTACCACTTATAAATGATACAAACACTAGATAACAAGTTTACACTAAACATATATAAGTTAGCAATAGAACCACAGGCAATCCAAAAAAACAATAAAAATGGTACAATACACACATAGTTGCACTCATTACTTACTTAAAATATTTATAGTCTTAATCTGGGTGAGACAGTATGTATTATTGTAAGTATTCAAGTGTGGTATGTATTGTAATAGCTCACCAGGCCACCCCACCCACAACATACTATTCTCATGATATTTAAGCATTCCCAGGCGATAAAATGTATATACAGCTTCACTCATTACTTACCTTAAAAAAATTTTGTGGTCTTAAAAAAATGTAGGGGTCAGGAGTAGTAAATGAGATAAAACGAAATAAATGAGAGAGAGAAAGAAAGAATGAGTAAATGAGAGGGGGCTGGCCGCAGTTTTTATGTAAAACAAACCAGGTGGAAGGTAGTTTGTAAACACGAAATGTACACGTCTGGTTTGTGTACAAGTTACTTTGTGTACAGTTGTCTCTACATTGATACGGTAGAATTAATAAAGAAGAACACTCCCATTCTCATGTAACATCATTTTGAGAAGAAATGAAGCTCTGAGTGAAGGCAATGGAAATAAGTCACACTGATTTTTTTGGGTTATCCGGGTTTTCTCTAAAACGTATGTTGTTATGTATGATAATCTATGTAACTGTATTGTGTATACCTGAATAAATTTACTTACATACATACGAAAGGAATAATTTTCTACAGTTACCCCCAGTAACACATTTACCTTATGTTAGATTAGAGAAAATGTTTTTTCTTGCCGTCACTTGTACAAGTTATGTGGCTCCCCACATCTTATATTTATTTTAATTTATTCTATTGTGGGGTTATTTATCATCTTTTTATGTTATGTATCGTTTTTATTATATAATTTTGAAAAAATATCATGGATGGATTAATAAAAATGTGTATATTACCGTAATAAAACGACTTTTAATGATACTCGGTATTGTTATTATCAACCACTTGTGCAAGTCGTCTGCAAACGACACTCCACATTTGTTTATTTATTCTACTGTGGGGTGTATTTATCTTATTTATATGTTTGCATCGTGTTTATTATATAATTTTAAAAAAAATATCATGGATGGATTAATGAAAATGTGTATATAACCGTAATATACGACATTTAATGAGACTCGTATTGTTTTTATCACCATTTGTGCAAGTCGTCTGCTCACATCTCACATTTGTTTTTATTCTACTGTGGGGTGTATTTATCTTATTTATATGTTATGCATCGTGTTTATTATAAAATTTTTTGAAAAAAATATCATGGATGGATTAATAAAAATGTGTATAATTACCGTAATATACGACATTTAATGAGACTCAGTATTGTTATTATCACCACTTGTGCAAGTCGTCTGCTCACATCTCACTTTTTGTTTTTTTATTCTACTTTTGGGGTGTATTTATCTTATTTATATGTTATCACGGTTTATTATATAATTTTGAAAAAAATATCAAGGATGGATTAATGAAAATGTGTATATTAACGTAATATACGACATTTAAATGACCTCGATGTATGTAAGTTTATTTAGGTACAGGTATACATAAGTATAATTATCAGAGTATATATAAAATATGAAATAACTTTTAAAAACATTTGAAATTTTGGAGTTTCCAGACAAAATGGAGAGACTTAGTGCTTACTAAGCTCATGGAGAATGTAAACAAACAGGGTGGGGCACGGTGACCGTATTAGAAAGTCAGGTGGGGGGAGCCGTATAGTGAGTTTTGGTCATAATTTGAAATGTCCGTATTAGCGGAACGCTGTAAAGCAGAACGCCGTAAAGCGGGGCCCTCCTGTATATATATATATATATACAGTGGACTCCCGGTATTCGATGGCATCGGTATTCGATAAATCCAGTATTCGATGCATTATATCGCAAAAAATTTTCCTAGGTATTCGATTGAAAACCCGCTATTCGATACGATTCGTACGAGACCTGTCCACATGTGGCCGCTGAACTGCCCCGTGTGTGCCAGTGTTTACAAGCCAGCCAGTGTGCACGCATCTAAGGATACAATCGGTACATTCCATATTATCCATATTATCACTGTGTTTGGTGCTTGTTTCTGCAAAATAAGTCACCATGGGCCCCAAGAAAGCTTCAGTGCCAACCCTGTGGCAAAAAGGGTGAGAATTAGTATGGAAATTAAGAAAAGATTTTTTAAGGGTTTGGGGCTAACCCTGAAAGCCTATGCCAGTTGTGGAATACATTGTGCCCACTTTCAAAATTAAGGAAAAAGTTGCACAGTGGGTTGAAAATGCAAACCTTTTTGGATGAAAATCACCCTAACACAGTTATTACAATGAACAATGTTGTGGCCCCATTTTAGACAAAACGTAAGGAAACGGAGACAGAGCTCTATGGACAGATTTGTTTTTTGCGACAAGGTCCAGGACTCTCAAGCTGATCCTAGTGGCATTAAAGAAGAAGGGGAAATAACCCCCCGGAAAAGGACTTGCTACCTCAAGTCCTAATGGAAGGGATTCCCCTTCTAAACACTAAAAACCTCTCCCCTCCTTCCATCCCATCAATCATCACCAGATCTTCATTAAAGGTAAGTTCAATTATTTTTTTTGTTATTTTTAATTATTCTATTGCATAAAACTTAATAATTCATGTAGTAAAATTTTTTTTTTCATACTTTTGGGTGTCTTGCACAGATTAATTTGATTTTTTATTATTTCTTATAAGGAAAATTGATTCGGTTTTCGATATTATCGGTATTCGATGAGCTCTCAGGAACGGAATTAATATCGAAATACCGGGGTCCACTGTATATACAGTGGACCCCCCGCAATAGCAATATTATTTCAATCCAGAAGTCTGTTTGGGTGCCGTTATGGACCGAAAATTTTTTCCCAAAGAAAAAGTTTTTGAATTAGATTAGTCCGTTTCAGACCCTCAAAAATACACCTACAACAGCACTTACAAAAATACACTTACATAATGGTCGAGTTGGGAGCTGAACGTTTTTGCGGGGGTCCCATTGTAAATATATTTTACTATTTCCCAAAAAACTGGCCATATCCCACCAAGGCAGGGTGGCCCCAAAAAGAAAAAAACAAAAAAATTTTTCTTTTTAAATTTAGTAATGTTCCTGGCATTTTATTCGCCTCTTACAACACGCATGGCCCTTTTGGAGAAAGAAATTCTGTTCCACTTGCCCATGGAGATAAGAGGAAATAAACAAGAACAAGAACTAGAAAGAAAATAGAAGAAAACCCAGAGGGGTGTTTTATATATATGCTGAACATGTATGTTAGTGTGACCTATAAGAAGTACAAGACGTACCTGAAATCGTGCATGTTTATTTAGACAAAAAAAGACCCCCCAATCCTACCACATGTAAAACACTTTCAGGTTTTCCTTTTTTCATTCACTTGGGAGGAGGGAGTACCTCTCTGGGCAGTTGCTGTCTACCAACCTACT
>NC_069429.1:37938460-37984751 GCF_026875155.1 Cherax quadricarinatus | reverse complement strand
TACGGGAAAAGGGGAAGCTTTCAAAATATTGAGAAACAAAAAATACTATTTTAGTCAGGCCATTCCATCAGAATGAAAACTTAGTATGTTAGATCATTGCTATAATAAACTCAGAAGAGTTTGTAATGAACTCAAAAACAAACTACAAAGAAAATTAGATATTTTAATTGAAAATAGTGATTGGACAAAGCATGCTAATAATAATTTTGTAATTAATTTATCAGATGAAGTGTTAGATAAAAATACAATGGCTGCTCTAGGTTTTGGTCTAAGTTTTGCAACTTCAAAAAAACTTAATAATGTTGAAATTGCAAAAGCCTTTTGTAACTTTGAAAAAATCTTCTGATTTATCCGCTGATGAAATTAATATTAGTAAAGGAATGGTATATAACTCTATGTTAAAACCAAACATTCCCAATTGCCCTCAAAGATTCTTTAAGTCTTATGATACACTTAATAATAATAAAAATTTGCGCCTTACCAAAGCAGACAAAATAAATGCAATTGTAATTATGAAAGAAAATGATTACCAAGAAAAAATGAATAATTCTTAGATGATACTGAAACCTATTCTAAACTTAGAAAGAATCCCTTAGAAACCTTAACAGCAATTTCAATAAAACAATAAAAACTTCTACTGAAAGGCAAAGATGAAATAATTAAACAATTTACTTCCACTAATCCATCTTTACCTTACATGTATGGACTAATAAAAACACACAAACCAGATAATCCAATTAGACAATTACAGTGGACCCCCGCATAACAATATTATTTCAATCCAGAAGTCTGTTTGGGTGCCGTTATAGACGAATTTGTTCCCATAAGAAATATTGTGAATTAGATTAGTCCGTTTCAGACCCCCAAAATACACCTACAAAAGCACTTACAAAAATACACTTACATAATCGGTCGAGTTTCAAATCTTACCTTACTAATAGGTATCAGTATGTCACCATTAAAGACACCAGCATCAACAACACAGCCACTTGATACTGGAGTTCCACAGGGAAGTGTCCTTGGTCCCCTGCTCTTCCTCAATATAAATCAATGATCTTCCAAAACGTATCTCGACACCTGAACCCCATTCTCTTTGCTGACGACACGACTTATGTCATCTCTCACCCTAATCTTGCAACCCTCAACACCATTGTTAATGAGGAGCTGATCAAAATATCGACTTGGATGACAGCCAATAAACTTACGCTTAACGTTGACAAAACCTACTACATTATGTTTGGTAGCAGAGCAGGAGATGCGCAACATTAACATTAAGATCGACAACACTCTAATTGCCAGGCATAATGAGGCAAATTCCTAGGCCTATACCTCGACAACAACCTGAACTTCAGCACCCATATCCAACACATAACCAAAAAGTATCCAAAACGGTTGGGATCCTCTCCAAGATACGATACTACGTGCCGCAAACTGCCCTTCTCACACTATACCATTCACTTATATATCCATACCTCACCTATGCTATCTGTGCTGGGGTTCAACTGCAGCAACACACCTAAAGCCAATAATAACCCAACAAAAAGCCGCAGTAAGAATAATCACTAAATCCCATCCCTGGCAAACACACCCCCCACTCTTCATAGATCTAAATTTACTCCCTGTTCAGTACATCCACACTTACTACTGTGCAATCTACATCTACAGGACCTTAAATTTCCAATATTAACCTTGACCTAAAATGCTTTCTTGATAGTTGTGACAGAACCCACAGGCACAACATCAGACACAAACATCTCTATGACATTCCCCGTGTCCGACTAAACCTTTACAAAAATTCAATGTATGTCAAAGGCCCTAAAATCTGGAACACCCTACCTGAAAATTCCAAAACTGCAGACACATTCATCACCTTCAAAACTACCATCAGAAAACATCTTATCTCCCTGATGCACCCTGTCAACTAATAATACGAATACCACCTGGTGGTTCACACTTACACTCGCTCACCCATTTGACCATAAACAGAAATATCAATCTCAATCTCAAAATAATGAATCTTAACTAGTCATAAGTTGGCCTGTGATACTCCAATACTGAAACTATGTATAGTGCCAAAACAAAAGCATTCACATTGCTAAACTCACAACTAGTATTTAGTCACTTAGCCATAATACCAACTTACCTCATAATTTTGTAACATTTTAAACCTAAGATTTAATATAAGCTGCCCGAAATGCCTAGCCATGCTAGGCGTTCTAGTGGTACACTCTGTAATTATTCTTTTACTACATGTAAACCACACAATAATCAAATTCTGTAAACTCAGCATTGTAATACTTATAGAGAATAAACTTTGAATTGAATTGAATTGAATTTAGTTGGGAGCTGATCATTATGCGGGGGTCCACTGTATTAGCTCCATAGGATCAGTTTCGTATTAATTGTCCAAATGGCTTATTAACATTTTGAGCCCTATTGTTGGTAAAATTTCTAACTTTAATGTTAAAAACAACTTAGATTTAGTTGATAAATTAAGCTCCTTGACTGACTTAAATGATTTTAACATGGTTAGTTTTGATGTTACTTCCTTGTTTACGAAAGTTCCTGTTGATGACTTACTAAGTTTCTTATCTGAAGAACTCGTTAAATATAATTTACCATTGCCAGTTCCTACCATCATTAAACTTATTGAACTTTGCATTGTTGATGCAAAATTTGTATTTAATGATAAGTTTTACACTCAGAAAGTTTGTATGGCAATGGGAAATCCTCTTTCACCTGTTCTTAGTAACCTATACATGGAATTTTTGAACAAGATTGCTTAAACACATCCTCCCTAATAGAGCAAAATGGTTCAGATATGTTGATAATATTTTTATGTCTTATGCCCAAGAATGTAGATATACACCATTTCCATGGCAAAATTAATAGCTTAGCCCAATTCTATAAACTTTACGTTGATTTTGAGGAAAATAACTCTTTGCCTTTTCTAAGATGTTTTAAAATTATAAGAGTAATAATGAATTCAAATTTAAAAATTTACAGAAAACCTACAAATAACTTTCCTATGTACACTATTATTCTTCCCATCAAGATAGAGTTAAAAAACTGTCCTGTTTTCTCATCAATGTTTTTTGAGAACTTTGCGTATTTGTAGTCCAGAGTATCATAGATAAGAAATATCCAAAATTTATAAAAAGCCATTGATCTGAAATACCCGAGAGATGTAATTTGATAAATCATTTAAAATTGCTAGAAATACTTTTTACAACCCAAAAAGGGACAACCAACCTTATTCAACTAAAATAATAAAAAAAAAAAAAAGAATGAAAAAAAAAAAAAAAAAACAAAAAAACAAAGTAAAAAAACAAAAAAAGACAAAAAAGAAAAAAAAACAACCACAAAGCCCCCCCACCCTACCCCCTTTAAATGCCCCCCCACCCCCTACCGCCCCCCCCCCTCCCCCCCCGCACCTCCCCACCGTCCCCCCGCCCCGCTACATCTACCCCCTGACGGAGCGGCCCCGCCCCTCCCCCCTCCCACCCTCCCACCGCCAGCATCCCCCCAACCCCCCGCCCCCCCCCACTCTCGTTCGCCTACCCCGCCCTTGCCGCCGCCCCGCGTAACACCCCCCTTACCACCCGACCCCCCCCCCCTACCCCCGCATCATGCGCCCGCCCATCCGCCGCCCCCCTACCCCCCACGCCACGCCCCGTGCCCCTCCTCCATCCCACCCCCACCCCCATCCCCCCGCTACCCCCCCGGTACCGTGCGACCGCCCGCCGACGCACCCCCCCCCGCCCCACCCCCCCCCGGCCCCGAACCCCCCCCCGCCCCCTCCACCCAGACGACCACCCAGCGCCACTCGCTGCCCCACCCTGACCCGTCCCCCCCCCGGCCCACGCCCCCCCCCCTTCCCCAGGCCCGCCCCCCCCCCCAGCATCCACTGCGTCGGCCCCCCGCCGCCCTTCCCGCCCCCGCGTTCTACCACCCGCATCGCCACGCCGCTCACCCACCAGACGCCCCGCCCTCCAGTGGGGTGGGCCCCTTCCGGTGTGGGTGGGGGGTTGGTGGGTGTCGCACCCCCCCCCCCCCACCCCCCCGCCCTGCCCTCCCATTGCCCCCCCCCGCGGCGCCCCCCCCCGTCCATTAGGCCCGCTCCGCCCCCCCCCCCCGACCCCACCTCCCCCCCCCCCCCACCCCACTCCCCCTCCAGCCCCCCTCCGGCGCCCGCTCGCAGCCGACCCTACTCGCCCCCCTCCCATGCCCGCCCCCACGACCCCTCCTCCCCCCCCCCCCGCCCCCCACAGCCGCCACCTGATCGCGCCCCCCCTGCACACCCCACCCACCCCCTCGTTACTCTCCCCACGCGCCACCCCGGCGATCTCCTCCCCGCCTCCACAGCACCCCCAGACTCCACCCATCCGACTACGAGCCACCCGACCCCATGCGCCCCTCCTTAGGGAGCCCCATCCACCCCCCCCATACGCCCTGCCAACCCCCTCCCCCCACACCCCGCCCGCCCGCCGTACACCACCCCCCACCTACACCCCGCCCCCCCTCCAACCCCTCCCCCGCGGCCGGCACTGACCCCACCCTCCCCCTGCCACCCCCGCCCCCGCCTGCCATGCCCCGGACCCCCCAGCGCCACTACCTCTCGGCCACCATCCGCGCGGCAGCCCCCCCCCCCCCAGCCCCCCAGCCCCCCCAGCCCCCACCCCCGCGCGCCCCCCCCCTAGGCCCCCACAGACCCCCACCCTGTCCCCCCGGGCTCCCCCCCCCCACCGCCTGCCCCCCGCTCACTCCCGCTCCCCACAGCCCACCACCACACCACCACCACCCCCATCCCGCCCCACTCCCCCCCCCATTTCCCCCCCCGCCCTCCTACCTCCTCCAGCACCCGCCCCACCCGCCCCCGCACACCCGCCACGACCCCCCCCCTTCCCCCCCGCACCCCCGCCCCCCCCCCCCCCCCCCCCCCCCACCACCCCCCCCGGCCCCCCCCCAGCCCCCCCCCACCCCCCGACCGCCGCCCGCGGGTGAGCCCACCCCCCCCACACCCATACATAGCCCGCCACCATCACCCTGCTCCCCCACGCCCCTTTCCCTCGACCAGCCACTCACCACACCCCGCGCCGCCCCCCTTGAACCAGAACCGGCCACCCCCGTCCCGTCCCCCGAAACCCCACCCCACGCCATTCTCTTAGGGACCCCTCCCGCACCCACCCACCTATAATCTACCCTAGGCCCGAACCCCACCACCCACCCCCACACTCACCACCCCGGCCCGCCACCCCAACCGGGATGCGACTCCCCTCTGACCCGCCTACACTTAACCCAGCCCCCCACGCCCCCGACGCCACCCCTCCCCACCTACCGGGCATCCCCGTTCCACCCACACTACCCTACCCACCCATCCCCCCATACCCACCGCAGATCACCATATCCCCCCACCCCGCATAGACCGCCGGTTGCTCCCCACCCAACGCCCCAGCCCCCCCCCCCCCCAGACTCACCCCTGGCTCATCCACTACCCCCCCAAGGGGCCCCCCAGCATCCCCCCCCCGGGGGGGGTGGGGGGGGCCCCCCCCCCCCGCACCGCACGGTCCCTCCCCGGAACGGCCGCTCCGGCGGCATGCCACCCCCGATATGTCATACCCAAGGTATAACAACCCACCGACCCGCGCCCCTCCCCGATACCGCGACCCCCAGTACACCCCCCCGCACCCTACCACCCTCCCCCACCCCGGCCAGCCCCCGGATCTCACCACACGACTCTCGCCCCGCTCCTGACTCCCCTCCCCTCAGCCCCAACGGCCCCCCCCAACCCCCGCCCAATCCCAGACCTTCAACCCGCCCCCACGACCCGCCCCTGCCCACTCACCCCCCCGCATCCGTATACCTTGGGGGTGGGGGGGGTGGGGGGGGGGGAGGGTGGGGGGGGGGGGGGGGGGGCCGTCCCGCGCCCCTCCCACCCCCAATTCGTCCCGCCTACGTCAACGACCTAAAAAAAACCCCCCCCCCCCCACCTCCCCCCCGTCCACCGCCATCCTCTCCCCCTCCCCCCAACCCCTCGACAACCCCGCCACCCCCATCTTACCACCCCACCCACCACCCCACCTCCCCCCCCCCCCCCCCGGCCCGGCCCGCCCCCCCCCTCGCGCCCCCTGCGCACATCCCTCCCCGCTCCCCCGGCCCACTCCCCCCCCCGCCCATCCCATTCTCCCCACCCCCCTTCCCACCCCCTCGCCCCACCCCCACCCTGGGCGGAGACCCCCCACACGCCCACCACCATAGAGTCCGGCGCCCCGCCCCCCCCCCCCAACCGTCCACCCATCGCTCTGGTCCACCCTCGCCCCGCACATTTCTCCCACCCCTGCCGACCCTCCCCCAGTCCCTGGCCCCCGCACACCCCCCGCCCCGATTATGACCCCCCCCTCTTCCTCCTACATCGTCCCCCCTCAGAAGGAACGACCCAACCCCGCCCCCCAATGGAAGCAACATGCCAACACCAACAACCGCCAAAACCACATAAAAAAGAATTATTCAAAATCCTTGAAACAGTAACCAAAACCTATAAGAAAAACAATCCCCCCACAAAGCAGACAGATTAGACCAACAAGAATCCTTGTCAAATATGCGATAAAGTATTAATAGGTCAAACCGTAAAAATCACGAACATAGATAAAAACAACATAAAAAAAGCAGTTAGAACTGGACAAGATTTCCAATGCACTATTTATTCACGAGAGAGATAAAAACCATCCAATTGATTTTCAAAATGGAGTTGAGAAAGTTGAATCAAGCAAGTCCAAGGTTGACAGAAATCCTAATTGAAACTTGTTTCAAAAAAGCAGTATTTTTGAAAATAAAGTGAATAATTCCTAGGTTTATATAAATTAGACCATTTACAATTAATAAAATTTGCTTAGATTAAATATTACATGGGACCACATAATAAACTCGTTATGTCTTTGGTAGAATATTTTGTTTAGTGGGATGGTCGTGAGAACCTGTCTAGTTGACCATCGGACCTGTGCAGTGTTCCCTCTTTTCCTAATGATCCGGTATTGCCCCGCGCTCAGGTGTATCTTTGTTGTGGGGTGACAGTGAGGTGTAATCTAAGCCCTTTTAATTGCCTTCCTTTGATGGTATTAACATTCATAGTTTCCCTTGACAATGTGAGTAGTCACGAAGTGCTTTGGAATTTTCACTACTCTTTCATAGTGGCTGTATTTAGCATAATAAATATATATATAAATATATAAATAAATATATATATATAGATATATAAATATATATCAATATATATATATATAGATATATATATATATATTCACACACCCCTCTGGGTTTTTCTTCTATTTTCTTACTAGTTCATGTATCTTGCTTAATATCCTGATATCTCCTGGAGTTTACCGTAAGAGTTCCAGGGTTCAACGCCCCCGCGGCCAGGTCTGTGACCCAGCCTCCTGGTTGGATCAGAGCCTAAATCAACCCAGTGCTGTTACTGCTGGCGAGCAACGCAAACCAACTAACAGCCACAGCCCGGCTTGGCAGGAACGACTTTAGGTGCTTGTCCAGTGCCAGCGAAGACTGCCAGGGTCCTAGTTTGGTAGTCCCCCTTATGTATGCTGGGAGGCAGTTGAACAGTCCCGGGCCACTGACAACTTATGTATGGTCTCTTAACCGTGCTAGTGACACCCTGCTTTTTCATTGGGGGGATGTTGCATTGTCTGCCAAGTCTTTTGCTTTCGTAGTGAGTGAATTTTCGTGTTCAAGTTCGTTACTAGTCCCCTAGGATTTTCCAGGAGTATATAATCATGTATCTTCCCGCCTGCATTCCAGGGAATACAGTTTAGGAACCTCAAGCACTCCCCCAGTAATTTGAGGTGTGTTTATCTCAGTTATGCGCGCCGTGAAGGTCTCTGTACATTTCCTAGGTCAGCAAATTTCCACCTGCCTTGAAAGGTGCAGTTAGTGTGCAGCAATATTCAACCTAGATTGAACAAGTGACCTGAAGATGTCATCATGGCCTTTGCATCCCTAGTTTTGAAGTGTTTCTCATTATCCATCTGTGTCATTATTATCTAGCAGATGCTAAAGAACAATGTTATGGTCCTTGAAGGTGAGATCCTCCGACATGATCACTCCCATGTCTTGACCATTGGTGTTTCGCTCTATTTTTGTGGCAGAATTTTGTTATTGGTAACTCTGATGAAGATTTAATTTCCTCTTGTTTACCATATCTGAGTAATTGAAATATCTCATCGTTGAACCTCATATGTTTTCTGCAGCCCACTTGAAAGATTGGTTGAATGTCTGCCTGAGCGCTTTGCAGTGTCCGCAATGGAAGACACGTCATGCAGATTTCGGGTGTTCATCTGCAAAGGAATACACGGAGACAGTGGCTGACATCCTGTCTATGACGGATAAGAGGAATGAGGGAACAAGATTGGGAGCGTATTACTGTGGCCTACATGTGGAACCAGAGCTTTTTCACGGTAGCTGGCCTCGGACTTTACTCACTTGACGACTACTCTCTGTGTTCCTGTTAGTGAGGAAATTATAGATACAACAACCGACTTTTCCTGTATTTCCTTTAAAGCACGCAGTTTTGTGCGCTATTACGCCATGGTCACACTCGTCGAAGGCTTTTACAAAGTCTGAATATACATCTGCATTATTTTTGTCTTCTAGTGGCATCTAGGACCTTTCGTAGTATCCAATAGAGTTGAGACAGACAGTAGCGACCTTTTCTAAACGCCCAAGTTTGACCCCTGGGATTGTGTTAAACTAGATGGGTTTCTCGAGGGTGGTGATCTTGCTTCTTAGGACCCTTTCAAAGATTTTTATGATATGGGGAAGTGGAACAGAATTCTTCCTCTTGAGCATGGTGTTTGTAGAGAGGCAACTAAAATGTCGTGAGCAAGGGGCTAGTAACCCCTCCTCCTGTGTAAATAACTAAATTTAAAAAAAAGAAGAAACTTTTGTTTTTGTCTTTTTGGGCCACCCCGCCTTGGTGGGAAAACGGCCGGTTTGTTTAACCCTTTTGAGGTCGACAGGCCCTCAGTCTCGAAACTCGTTCACAGGTCGGCCAATTTTAAAAAAAAAAAAAAAAAATTTAGATTTTTTCGTTATAAAAGATAGAGAATCTATTCCCCCGATCATAAAGACACCAAAGTTTGAAATTTGATGTAGAAAACTTACGAATTATGCTCCTTGCAAAGTATAGCGGACTCGGCGATGTTTACCGCATCGGCGATTTGCCCCTTTGAGCCCATTTTCGGCCAATTTCACTGTACTAGTCCGACATAAAAACATGAAATGTCGCTATGAACTCCATTTTTTTTCTATCGAATGGGTGCAAGAAACCACTTCATTTATAAATATTCAACTATCCAGTACATGTCAAATTTAGCAATTTTGCCATTTCACACAAATTTCACAAGAGCCAATTTCCAAATAGGGTCCAGAATAAACAAGAAAGACATTCCTGGCACTAAAATGACATTTCCTCTAGTCATTATTCACGTCTCAAGGCCCCTCTTATATTCTTTTGCTTTCCACTTTGAATTTTTATTTTCACAAAAAATATAAGATTTACTGTTATGCAGACTACTGCATTAGTGTAAAAAATGGTAAAAATATTATTGGTGCACTTGTGAAAGAATATTAGACTCACCAGTTGACGTGTATTGCACGCTTGGCACGATTTGTTTACTTTTGAAGTTTGGTAAAAATCGAACATTCTGCTACTTTGAGCTCAATTTCAAGGCACCTTTCTTTGTAAAACCAGTCAAAATCATCTCTATTTCTGTAATATGTCTTCCATTCTATAAAATGAGACCAAGAAAACTAGAATACAACAATAAATACCATACGAAAATACACTGCAAAGTCGCTGATTTATTAAAAAAAAATGGTCAAAGTTTTTTTTTTCTCATTATGCACTGTGTGCTGCAGGATTTTTTTTAGACTGTGCACACTGACCACATAGACCCATTCTTTCATATGAAGGCCTACCAGCTTTCTCCCACTAGATTTGAGGCCGCTAGAATTTATGAGTACTAGTACGTCAAAAACCCCTATGCGTAAGACGTACTAGTACGACGAAAACCCTCAAAGGGTTAAAGAAGAAGAAAGAAGTCAAATCTTACTCCTAGATTAATTTTATTTCATAGTTACTGTCCATCCATTTAATTTTGTTTATCACTACTCATTTTAGTCCCTTTATATATTTTCTCTTGAAATAGCTCCCTACTTACCAATACTGCCCTTTATTCAGTAATTATTTTACTCATAGTTTTGTTAACAATTAAGGGGCTAATTCAGGTGCTAAAGTGTAATACTTTCATTGTTTATTATTATGTTCCCTAGCTCCTTTATTTCTTTAGCTTTAGAATATTTGCATTGTCTTATTCTCAAGTCTAGTTACAGATTCACTATAAATCTTATAATTACATGAATTCCACCTGGTGGTTCACACTTATACTTTCACTCTCTCATTTGACCATGAACACAGAAATATCAATCTTAATCTTAAAATAATGAATCCTAACTAGTCATAAGTTGGCCTGTGATACTCCAATACTGAAACTATGTATTGTGCCAAAACAAAAGCATTCACATTGTTAAACTCACAAACTAGTATTTAGTCACTTAGCCATAATGCCAACTTACCTCATAATTTGTAATATTTTAAAGTTAAGAATTAATCTAAGTCTGCCCGAAATGCCTAGCCATGCTAGGTGTTCTAGTGGCCCCCCCTGTAATTAGTATTTTAAAACATGTAAACCATGCTATATCCAAATTCTGTAAACTCAGCACTGTAATCCTTATAAAGAATAAACTTAATCTGATTTGATTTGATTTGATTACAATCATTGATCCTGATACCACCCTCTTATTAAATGACTTAAATGAATCAAGCAGCAACTGTAATTACTACACAGCAGAACAAACAAAAGCACTTCTCAGATCTTTAAGCAAACATTACGATGACCTCACAGCATTACTAAATTCCCTGCATGCCAGTATGTCCATCATTACACTCACCGATGTCTGTGCCATTCCTGGTTACAAAGACATATATAACTGTAGGCCAGACCAACAAGGGGGTGGCACAGCAATATACTACTCAGACCAACTAGAATGTATCACTAATACTTGCACAAGGGATGAACATGGGGAATATATAATAGCTAAATTCAAATCCAAATACCTACAAAAACCTCTCAGTGATAAACATCTACCGAGTACCTCAGTCAAATATTAGCAGTTTTGGTGAAATACTAGGAAGTATGATAACTGATGCACACATGAATAAAGATCACTTACTACTCACAGGAGACTTCAATATAAATCTCCTGCAAGACCAAGACCCACACGTTACTGAATTCACAAACCCTATGAGTAACTGCATGTTGCTACCAACAGTAACAAAACCTACAAGAATCTCTGAGACTAGTGTTTCCTTATTAGACCACATCTGGACCAACACCATATCTGCTTTAAAATCAGGCATAATCACAGATAACACCACAGACTATTACCCTACCTTTCTCATAACCAATCTAGGTAAATTACCCCAAGACACTACTAAAGTAACCTTCAGACTTCATAATGAGACAACCATCAATAACTTCACAACAGCAATGACAAACATCAACTGGCAAACTGAGCTAGAAACCTATACAGATACTGACGAATGTACAGTGGACCCCCACCTTATGATGGCATCACATTACGTTAAATCCACCATACGATACAATTTAACGCAAAAATTTTGCCTCGCCTCACGCGATTTGTCCGAGATGCGTCCCACGTGTGGCCTGAGCATGCCTCAGCAGCCCCGTGGGTGCCAGTGTTTACAAGCCAGCCAGTGTGGTCGCATCTACACATACAATCAGAACATTTCATATTATCACAGCGTTTTTAGTGATTGTACCTGCTAAATAAGTCACCATGGGCCCCACCGTGCCAACCGTGCTGTAAAAAAGGTGAAAATTACTATGGAAATGAAGAAAGAGATAATTGCTAAGTATGAAAGTGGAGTGCGTCTCGGAGCTGGCTAGGTTGTATACCAAACCCCAATCAACCATTGCTATTATCGTGGCCAACAAAACAGCAATCAAGGAAGCTGTACTTGCGAAAGGTGCAACTTTGTTTTTGAATAAGAGATTGCAAGTACTCGAAGATGTTGAGAGACTTAATGGTGTGGATAAACGAAAAACAGATAGCAAGGAGATAGCATCTCTCAAGCGATCATATGTGAAAAGGCTAGGAAGCTGCATGAGGATTTAATTAGAAAAAATGCCTGCAACTAGTGGTGATGTGAGTGAATTTATGGCCAGCAAAGGTTGGTTTGAGAGATTTAAGAATCGTAGTGGCATACATAGTGTGATAAGGCATGGTGAGGCTGCCAGTTTGGACCAAAAAGTGGCTGAAAAATATGTGCAGGAATTCAAGGAGTACATAGACAGTGAAGAATTGAAACCTGAACAAGTGTTTAATTGCGACAAAACAGGTCTGTTTTGGAAGGAAATGCCAAGCAGGACCTACATTACTCAGGAGGAAAAGGCACTCCCAGGACATAACCCTATGAGAGACAGGCTTACTCTCTTGATGTGTGCTAATGCTAGTAGTGATTGCAAAGTGAAGCCTTTATTGGTGTATCACTCTGAAACTCCCAGAGTGTTCAGGAGAAACAATGTCCTCAAGGCTAATTTGTGTGTGCTGTGGAGGGCAAACAGTAAGGCATGAGTCACTAGGGACTTTTTCTATGACTGGTTACACCATGCATTTGCCCCCACTGTGAAAAATTACCTAATGGAAAAGAAATTGGGCCTTAAGTGCCTCCTGGTATTAGACAATGCTTCTGGACATCCTCCAGACTTGGCAGAGCGACTTTCTGGGGACATGAGCTTCATTAAGGTCAAGTTTTTGCCTCCTAATACCCTCCTCTCCTGCAGCCCATGGACCAGCAGGTCATTTCAAACTTCAAAAAACTCTACACAAAAGCTATGTTTCAAAAGTGCTTTGTAGTGACCTCAGACACTCGATTGACTGTAAGAGAGTTTTGGAAAGATCACTTTAGTATCCTCAGTTGTGTAAACCTTATAGGTAAGGCTTAAGAGGGAGTGACTAAGAGGACCTTGAACTCTGCTTGGAAGAAACTGTGGCCAGAATGTGTAGACAAAAGGGGTTTTGAAGGATTTGAGGCTAACCCTGAGAAGTGTATGCCAGTTGTGGAATCACTTGTGGCACTTGGGAAGTCCTTGGGGTTGGAGGTTAGTGGGGAGGATGTGGAAGAGTTGGTGGAGGAGGACAATGAAGAACTAACCACTGATGAGCTGCAAGAACATCTTCAACAGCAAGAGGCCAGACCTGAGGAAACTGCTTCGGAGGAGGGGAGAGAGAAATTGAAGAAGTTGTCTACTTCAAAGATTAAGGAAATGTGTGCAAAGTGGCTTAAAGTGCAAACCTTTTTTGATGAAAATCACCCCAGACAGCTATTGCAAGCCATGCTGGTGACTGTTACAATGACAATGTTGTGAACCACTTTAGACAAATCATAAAGGAACAAGAGGTACAGGCCTCTATGGACAGATATGTTGTGCGACAGAGGTCCAGTGACTCTGAAGCTGGTCCTAGTGGCATTAAAAGAAGGGAAGTAACCCCGGAAAAGGACTTCCTAATGGAAGGGGATTCCCCTTCTAAACATTAACAACTTCCACACTCTCCCCTCCTCCCATTCCATCAATCATCACCAGATCTTCAATAAAGGTAACTGTCAGTTTGTGTGTATTAAAATTATTTCATGTGGTAAATTTTTTTTTTTCATACTTTGGGGTGTCAGGAATGGATTAATTTGATTTTCATTATTTCTTATGGGGAAAATTAATTCACCCTATGATAATTTCAGCATACGATGAGCTCTCAGGAACGGATTAATATCGTAAGGTGGGGGTTCACTCTATTACTAATTTTCTAACTGAGACCCAATACCGCTATAACAAGCATTGCCCTAAAAAAACTAAACAGATCACAGCTAAGAGACTGAACAGTCCCTGGCTAACACCCAGCATCCTCAAATCCATAAATATAAAGCACCTATGAAAAACAGTACAGAATGGGTCAAATACTAGAAACAAAACAAAATGTTACTCGTCAAACCTAACCAGCCTGATAAGATGGGCAAAAAAATTGTATTATGAGAACAAATTATCTAACTTAAAAGGTGATAAAAAAAAAGACCTGGAAAACCCTCTCTGAAATTCTAGGAACAAAACAGATATCAGGAAACAGAACAATCAAATTAACAAAACCAGATGAACCCCTACTCCCACCACTGAAACTGCCAGCAAAACCTGTGAATAAAATCCCAAGCTCAAACATCCCACCTAATGACTACCTCACTGGCACTGAGCCTATTCCTAGCTCCAACCAACCCAACAAAAGTCTCACTTATTATCAACACACTGAAGAACAAGATTTAAATAACTTACCACTCTTTATTTACAAAAATGCTTCACAAGTACTGTCACCAATTACTGCAACACTCTTTAACAAATCCATCGAATCCTCTACCTTCCCCAGAGTTCTCAAAATAGTGAGGGTCACCCCGTTACATAAAGGAGATCAAGCAAACCTGAATAACTATAGGCCAATATCCAACTTACCCCTTCTCTGTAAAATCTTTGAAAAATTAATTCATAAGTGAATCTATTCCTACCTCATCTCCCACTACATACTCAACCCCTGTCAGTTTGGGTTCAGGCCTAATAAAAATATGATTGATACTATTATACACATGCTAGAACTAATATACACAGTACTACTCGAGAAAAAAGAAGTCCCACTGGGAATCTTCATTGGTTTACGTAAAGCTTTTGATACAGTTGACCATGATT
The DNA here is from genome assembly GCF_026875155.1 of Cherax quadricarinatus. Classification (NCBI taxonomy): domain Eukaryota; kingdom Metazoa; phylum Arthropoda; class Malacostraca; order Decapoda; family Parastacidae; genus Cherax; species Cherax quadricarinatus. Next base: position 37,969,875 of record NC_069429.1, on the reverse strand, counting down.
TGTTGCACATAAAATTGTCACACTATGATATAAGGGGGCACTCCCTCAACTACCTCAAGTCATACCTCAGCAACAGAAGCCAATATGTGTACACAAATGGAGCAAACTCTTCCACACAACCAATTACAGTTGGTGTCGTACTGGGAAGTGTCCTTGGCCCTTTTCTCTTTCTCATTTGCATAAATGACCTACCAAATGCATTTAAACTACTCAAACCCATACTATATTCAGCTGACACTACATACGTCTTCTCTCACCCAAGCCCAGTCATACTAACCAATACTGTAAAAACTGAATTATAGAAAATATCTACCTGGATGATGATTAACAAGTTTACTCTCAATATTGACAAAACCTACTTCATTCAGTTTGTTCTTTTCTTTTCTAATTTTTTTCTTTTCCTACTAACATTTGGGGCCTGAGAGACCAATACTGTATATAATGTAGAGTGGACCCCCACATAACGACATTAATCCGTTCCTGAGAGCTCATTGTTATGCGAAATTATCGTTATGCGAATGAATTTTCCCCATAAGAAATAATGGAAATCAAATTAATCCGTGCAAGACACCCCAAAGAATGAAAAAAAAAATTTTCCACATGAAATATTAATTTTAATACACACAAACGGAAAAAAAACATGCACAGTTACATGACACTTACCTTTATTGAAGATCTGGTGATTTGATGGGATGGGAGGAGGAGTGGTCTTAGTGTTTAGAAGGGGAATCCCCCTTTCCCTTTAAGACTTGAGGTGTCAAGTCCTTTTCCCGGGGTTACTTCCCTTCTTCTTTTAATGCCACTAGGACAGCTTCAGAGTCACTGGACTTCTGTCGCACAACATATCTGTCCATAGAGGCCTGTACCTCCCGTTCCTTCATGACTTTCCTAAAGTGTTCACAACATTGTCAGTGTAATAGTCACCAGCACGGCTTGCAATAGCTGTGTTAGGTGATTGTCATCAAAAAGGTTTGCACTTTAAGCCACATTGCACAGATTTCCTTAATCTTTGAAGTAGGCAACTTCTTCAATTTCCCCTCTCCCCTCCTCCGAAGCAGTTCCCTCAGTGTGTGGCCTCATGCTGATGAAGATGATCTAGCAGCTCATCAGTGGTTAGTTCTTCATTGTCCTCCTCCACCAACTCTTCCACATCATCCCCACTAACCTCCAACCCCAAGGACTTTCCCACTGCCACAATGGATTCCTCAACTGGCATAGGATTCCCCGGGTTAGCCTCAAAAACCTTCAAAATCCCTTTGGTCTACACATTCTGGCCACAGTTTCTTCCAAGCAGAGTTCAAGGTCCTCTTAGTCACTCCCTCCAAAGCCTTACCTATAAGGTTTACACAATTGAGGATATTAAAGTGATCTCTTCCAAAACTCTCTTAGAGTCAATTGAGTTTCTGAGGTCACTACAAAGCCCTTTCAAACAGAGCTTTTGTGTACAGTTTTTTGAAGTTTGCAATAACCTGCTGGTCCATGGGCTGCAGGAGAGGAGTGGTATTAGGAGGCAAAAACTTCACCTTAATGAAGCTCATGTCCCCACAAATCACTCTGCCACGTCCTGTAGGATGACCAGGGGCATTGTCTAACACCAGGAGGCACTTAAGGTCTAATTTCTTTTCAGTTAGGTAATTTTTCACATTGGGGGCAAATGCTTGGTGTAACCAGTCATAGAAAAAGTCCCTAGTGACCCATGCCTTTACTGTTTGCTCTCCACAGCACACACAATTAGCCTTGAGGATATTCTTTTGCCTGAACTGCTCTGGGAGTTTCAGAGTGATACACTAATAAAGGCTTCACTTTGCAATCACCACTAGCATTGGAACACATGAGAAGAGTAAGCTTGTCTTTCATAGGCTTAGTCCTGGGGTGCCTTTTCCTCCTGAGTAATGTAGGTCCTGCTTGGCATTTTCTTCCAAAACAGGCCTGTTTCATCACAATTAACAACAAAATTACTAAGAAATTTCCAAGACTGTAGGATACTATCAAGATTCGGTACTATGTTCACAGTCAGCCCTCCGGGCCCTTTATCACTCTCTTATTTTACCCCTATCTCATCTATGGAATTTGTGCATTGGGCTCAACAAACAAGTAACCATCTCAGACCACTACTTACCCAACAAAAGGCTGCAGTTAGAAGGATAACAAATTTCACTATAGGCAGCACAACTCCACCAATATTCAATACACTAAACCTACTCACATACAAAACATCCATACTTATTACTGCCACTATTACATACATAGAAACACTTAACTCTGATATAACCCTCCCCTCAAACATCTTCCTTGCCAAACCTAACAGAACACATGACATTACACAGGCACAGATCACTATGTGATGTCTCTCGTGTCCATCTCACACTTTGCAAAAACGCAATGCACATAAAAGGCCCTAAAATCTGGAATTCATTACCTGTAAAAATATAAAAGTAAACACTACCTGTTTATAAATTCAAGTATACTTCTCAAAGATCACTTACTCACCCAAAAACCAAATGAATACTGAATAACTGAACCTTATAATTTGTATATCTTAAATGTTTCGCACAAATTATATTCACATAAGCTAAACCTAAAACCCATCTATATTTATAATATTTTATATACACTACCTAACAGAATAATCCATTCTACTGGCGAAAGTCAACAATGATACAACCATTTGACCGGTCTTTGGTAATTACTCACTTGTGCTTTTATAGTAAATCTGTTTACATTAATGTTTTATCACTGATTTCATCATTGCTTAGTTAATCTTAAGTTAATTTTAAGCCAGCCCGTCTGCTATGCATAGTAGAAGTAGGCTTTGGCATGCTGCTCTTATCTGTATTTTGGTACCTTGTATGTGTGCTAAAATTTTAAATAAATAAATAAATATATAAATAATTTGCCAGATCAACGAGGCGTGATGGATATGTGGGGTAGTGGGTCTCAGCAGCATAGCTTGGTTGACCAGGCATAGACTTTTTTTCACGTCTGATCACTTGAGAAGATGCTGGTGCCGTGTATCTGTTTTTCATTTATCCACACCAATAAGGTGTCTCACAACATCTTCTATCACTTGCGATCCTGTTCGAAAACACAGGTTTGCAACCTTTGGCAGAACAGCTTCCTTGATTACGTTTTCTTGCCCACAATCAGGTAGCGATGGTTCATTGGGTTTATATACAACCTGCCAGCTCGGTAGACACGCACTCCACCTTTTCATATTAGCAATGTTCTATTTCTTCATTCTCTATATAATTCTCAACCCTATTCTTGTAGGGTTGGCACTAGAAGCTGTCTTGGGGCCCATGGTCACTTATTTTGCAGATAAAATCACCAAAAACACTGTAATAATATGAAATGTTCTGATTGTATGCGGGGATGTTACCGCAGAGGCTGGCTTGGTAAACAATTGCCACCGGTGGACCTGTGAGGCTCGGCTCAGGGCGTCGGGGGGGGGCGGGTGCTGCACATTGACGCGTCTCGGACGAATAGCGTTGAGCAGGTTTTTTAGCAGTATGCGTGGCAAAATCTTAGCGGATAAAATGTATCGGTATGCGGATTTAACGTTATGTGATGCCAACGGTATGCGGTGTCCACTGTATATATATAAACTCTCTGTATTGTACACAATAACTGCACTAAATTTATCATATTATTGTTACCACTTTTGTTTGTTTACAATAAACCTGCAACAAATCTTGTATAATACTATGTTTGTCATATATTTACATATTTATGATCACTGGACATGGTTTTAGAAACTGCTGGAGCTTGTGGAACTCCTTGAAACAAGGCACTGGCACAGAGGCACCCTTACATTCCTCTCAACATAAACCAAGGTCTTTGCGTCTTTGTTGCCGTCGTTTTGTTTGTGCACAGACGATGCACTCTTCTGAGCAAATTTCTTCTGGTTGAAGGAGGGTGTATGATGAAATGATCACCTTCCCTCCTCAAAGCTTGCGGGCAATATCCTGAGGACCTCAAGGGACCCTTGTTGTATAGCAGGTCGTTGTTACCTGGATACTTCATTATGAGTTGTCTGACAACAGACAAACAAAATTTCACCTTATGGTAGTCTGGTGGCCGTCTTCAGTTGGTACTTTTTATTATGCATTGAGCATTGAAATGTCCATGGGATGGAAGAAAAGTTCATGTAACACTTGTAACTTTTACGAATACCAATCAATAAAGCCAATCTGCATGTTACATTGTCAACCAAGCGCATGTTTTGTGTATAATCAATCACTGTCAATGGTTTTCGATTTACGTTTCAGAGTCACTCGATCAACTTTGCCACTGTCTTGCATTTGTTATGGTGAATGGTTGTCAACAATGTGACATCTCGATTGTCATGCCACCGTAAATGCCCATGATATCATTGGAGTAAACACCTGCAACGTCATCACCACGAGTATCTGTGTTGTGCCTGGGCATGTGTTTATGATTAGAACGCATCTGTGCCCCACACATTGTCTTGTTCACTTGCAAAGGAAATCACTGAGTAAAGGCTTGTGTACAGTTATTGGAATATAAATGTATGCCCCTTGCCAAGATAAGGCGCCTTCATGCTTCTCACTAGTTCACCTGAAGATACCAATAACATCTGGTGTCTTTCAATGTTTTACTTCCCGTGTATACAACAATATCCAATACAAGGCACTGTCACAGTCACAGAGTACAAACAGTTTTATGACTAAAGGCGTTTTCTCTTGCTCTGTATATCTGCTTGAATGACAGCCTACTGTGAACAAAGTCAAGACTCGTTCCAATTACAAGATTCTTGAATGGGATAAAGTACATGCTAAACTTTTGTTTGAAATCATGAAAACATATCTAATCTTGTATACCTGTCCTTCTGTCAGGCTGTTTTGTCAGAGAAGTGCAACATACGTAACAGTAAGATAAATGTTCCATGGGATGATTTCACTGAGCGGGTAGAAATTAGCCGATCTGTGGACCTGTATGCTTTTAATATTATGCTTATAGACATGAGGCCTTCATTATTGTTGCAAAAGCCAATACATTACTGCCATAACAGTTGTCTCTTTCACCAGTGTAGTCTTGACTGTGGTGATATGATCATATTTGCCATGGTGTACTCAAAATAATTATTTCTTCCCCTGACAAAAATTTCCATCAATAGCTGGTAAGAATGTTCAAAGAATTCCAGTTCATTTGCAGTGTTTCCAAGGGACAAGTTGGTAGAATTCCACATTCAGGTCATCAAAATGGTGGAGGTTGGGAACAAATTGAGTTTTGCTGCAATCCCAGATACGGGTTTGCTGGTGGATACTGGGCATCCTGGCTGGTTGTGGGGTAGTTGTGGTTGTGGAGGGCTGGTGGCTGAGGCTCCGCTTTGTCCTTGATCTGCGGAGTCAGCAGCGTGGGTCCAGCCTGGGCTGGTGTCACGCATTGGCATGGCACTACCATCACCACTACCACCATCTACTGATGCTGTGGTTCTATCCATGCCAAGTGTAGCCACATCATCCTCACTATCACTGTCTATACCTGGTGTAGGGCATGGATGGTACTCCGGGATGTTCTCGGGGATGTACTCGCCCCCTGGGCACAGCATAGCGGTACTTACCCGAGCGCATGCGGCGGGGTTCAGACCGACACTAGACGCTTCACTGGTGAATAGGTTTCCTCACTATCTCTACTCGAATGATCGTCAAGAGCAATAAAATCACAATCCACTTCACTATCACATCATTACTGAATTCAAGAGGCCCTGGCCACGCGAAATTAAAGTTTTCTCTTGCTTTGATGGTACAACTGACCGTGACTGAGGGACGTGTCCCACACCAGAGGTAGAAGGTTGAGGATCGTCAGGGGTTCCTGCATATTTTCGATATCCGGGTCAATTCCTTTGCGTCACTAATGATCAAAGCCAAAGAATTTCATCTTCATTTCCACTTTGAATCGTGTCTAGAACTATCAGATAGGAAGAGGAGAGTCCCAATTTTCCTTGGAGTGAGAGCTGCCTTGCGACGAGGCATGGTGAACGGGTAACTGAGCCAAGCATTCCACAATGCTTTGCCAGGTGCTAGATTTTTTGTTTATGGCGCACACCCACCACGCAGTCCGTTCTCTCACATGTAGGCTATGAGCGTTTTCGCGCTAAATTTTGATGGCGCCTAGGATTTTAGCATGATCTACGATGTTGGACATCAACGTGAAGCCGTAGATCTACGGACGGGACCCGAAAAAGGTTAACATTATGATAAATGGTTCACTATCACCAAGCTCACTGGGGAAAATTCTTAGGAATCCACTCATATTAGACTCAATTTTCAAACACAATGTACAACACATTCCATGAAAATCTCAAAGATGTAGCCATACTATTGAAGATATAGGACAATGTTCCTACAATCAGCTTCTCCTTAGCCCTATATCACCCACTATTTACGTCCCTATCTCACCTATAGATTCTGAGTGAGGGGCTCAACAACAAAAATCATCTCAGACCATTTATTACCAACAAAAATGGCTGCAGTCATAATAAAAATTCCAATGAAGGTGCATACTCACAATTATTCAGAATTCTAAAGTTACTCACATACAAAAACATCCACACTTATTATTGTGCTTACTACATACATAGAAACTAAACTCGGATATTTAACACTCCCCTCAAACGTCTCCTTACCAACCCAACAGAAACACATGACCATAACACAATGCACAGATCATCTTGTTGTCCCTGGTCCATCTCACCTATGTTAAAAGTCAATGCAATAACAGGCAAAAATTTGGAGTTCGTTACTGTGAAGCAAAAGAAACAGTTGTTTATCAATTCAAGACTCTTTTAAAAACCACTTACTCGCCCAAAACTAAATACACTGTACTTAAATCTACATCAATGGAAAAATCAACTTCTACTGCCTCAAAATATCATTAAACCCGTAAAACGGTTTCAAAACGTTATTATAGAATACATTTTTTTCAACATTGAAAGTATGTAAAAAAAAGAAATCTCTTTTTGTTTTTTACCATTTGAAAATGGTAAAAAAAACTTTGATCTACTTTTTTTTTTTGTTACATTTGGATAATATGTAAAAAAAAAGTAGATGTACTTTTGTAGGACTACAGATGTGAACGTAGATCTTGCTTGGACCGTTAACGGGTTAAACACTGTTACTCCCTAGCCTCAGAACCCCATATTTACAATACTCAATAGGATCAATAAATATTGAATAACTATATTTCATAATGTATTTAACATGACCCTTTCAAACTGTTTTTAATTAAATTCCTATAGAACAATCCATTCTCTTGAATGCACAGGAACTCGTGTAATGACCATACGACCGGTTTCTGAACTACAAATCACTGATGTTACTTCGATTTAATTGGATTAAATCACTAACACCTTTGGAGTGTGCAATGGTGTTAGTGAGTGGCAGGAGTGTGTATGGATTAGTGTTAGGGAGGGAGCGGTGTGGCCAAAGGTTTTAGAGAGTGGAAGGAGTGTGACAAGGGTAGTTGTAGCTAAGCCAGAAAGGTCAAGAGTAAGTATTAGTGAGGCAGGTTGTGTAGGTGAGTGTTAGTGGACATCTGCTTGAGCAAAGGCTTTCAGTGAGTGGCAAGACGTGGGCAGGAGTAAGTGTTAATGGAGGAGTAGGGAGTGTGCAATGGTGTTAATGAAGGGGCATGAGTGTATAAGTGTGTAGTGGAGTTCAGAGTGTACAAAGGTGTTTGAAAATGAAGAGTAAAGTGTTAGTGGGGCAGGTGTTGCACGGTAAAGTGTTAGTTCAGGTGTAGGGCAGTATAATGTGTAAGGTTAAGTGTTAGTGGGCAGCATGATTTTGCAAAGGTGTCAGTGGCAAGTGTGTGCATGGTAAGTCGTTAATGGAGCGTGGAGTGTGCAACTGAGGTTAAAGAAGGGCACGAGTGTGTAAGAGTAAGTCTTAGTGGAGATCAGGGAGCATACAAAGGTGTTAGTAAGTGGCAGGAGTGTGAAGGGTAGTGTTAGGTAATAGTAGGGAGTGTGCATGGGTAAATGTCTGTGAATTGCGTGTATCTGGTGGGTCCAGAGGGGCCAGAGTGCGGGAAACATAGGCATGTGAAAACTTAAAGTGCATATACTCTTTTAAATCCACAGACGGGAAGCATCAGTGGATCAATGATGAGGAAAAAAATATAGGTTGTTTATATTACAATTGTAGTGTGCCTGGCCTCAGGGGGGGGTAAAAATAATGGTTGTTATGGGAGGGTGCCATATAGGAAAATGATTTGTGATTAGCAGTGAACTAGAGCAATGATGAGGAAGTAAGAAGGTCGGGAATTAGCATATAACTTTAAGAACATAAAATGTTAATGAAACAAAAAGCACTACTGTTAAAACCCCAGAGAATATTAGATTTTATTATCATAAAAGTGGCAGGAGAGCAGGATGTGAAGTAGGACTAAAAGTGTTAACCCACACAAGTGGGTATGTTTTATAATGAAGGATTGTTTTCTCATCTTGTATAAGGATATAATGAATGACGAGGTTGTGATATTCAGTGATATAGTGATTTAAATTGTGGATTAACAATCTGTCATATACACTACATGGTGCATATATAGGGGGAATAATATTCAGGGTGACCACCACCAGTGATAATTATTGCCTGAGGTGACAGAGAGTGTAAAACTACCGCTCAGTGTTATAACGAGGAAAAGTATATGAATAGGCAGTGATACGTGAACTGATTCTGTGTACAAGATTTATTCTTTTTTAATCCGAGTGATAGTGTACATTTATGGTGTAATTATTTGGAAATAGCTGCGCAAGTGCCCACGCGCACCCCTCTCCCAAGCCCACCCCACCTCCAAGCCCACCCCACCTCCAAGCCCACCCCACCTACAGCCCCTTCCTCATGCCCCCACCCCATTCCATGATCCCACACCACCCAGCCAGGCGACATCTCACCAAGAACCCCCCCCCTCCCCCCTCCACTTTCCACAGATCCCTACCTCCCAGCCCACCACCCCACTGCCCAGCCCTCCCACCCACCATCCCACCCCACCTCCCAGCCCACTATAAAAACCACCATAAACCCTGGCCACAAGAGGAAAAAAAATTGGGGAGAAAATAATCTGCATTGATTGTGAAATATGTGGTAAAAACATCCCTTATCAGGCACAGGAGTTTCATGCAACCATGACAAATGACCTAAACAAGAAAGTTGTTTCTGAATTTGCCTCAGTGAGAGGGACAACTGCTCAGGCATAAGAGTTACTGAGAAGTGAAAACCTAGAAAGTGTAAGGTAAGTTTCTAAGGTGCTTTCCAAGAGTTATGCCAAAAAGAGTGGAAAACAGGGGTATAAAGAACAAGAAAAAGTGAAAGTGCAAATAGAGGTGAAAACCAAGGGAGTGAAAATAAGAGTGGAAAATGTCATACAGAGCTGTCAGAAAAGAATGAAATACAGGGATACATAACATAGCAAAAGGGAAAGGGAAAGGGAGGAGAGAGTAAGCTAGAGAGGAACAAACGAAAATGAGAAAAAGGGAAGGCAATTAGCTTTAAAAAAATGAACAAGTGAACTCAGATCAGGTGGCAGAACTTGGGACACGACACAAATCAGTAAATATAGCAGTCAGAACATTTTGCAGATACTATGCGAAAGGTATGTGGCCTACATGACAGAGGAATACTGGAATAAACAACCAGAAAATGAGCCAACATGTTGAGGAGAGAAAGTGTCATTGCAACAGTGAGTGCAGGTACTTCCATCCAGCAATGTGTATAAGCTTCAAGCAGTCCTGAGAGTTATGACCTGAGCTGCAGGACCTTATATAAAGGATTGCTGTAACACTACAGAGTTTGCAGTAGAAAGGGAATTTGAACAAGCAATCTTTTTTAAACAAAAGGAAAAGATCGAACCAAATGAAGAGACAACAGGGGAAATGATTCAGAGAAGGCAGATAGGCAGCCAAAATGGGGCATACCAAACAGGCATAGCCCATCAAGGCCGAAAAAACAACCAAACACAATGCAGTACTGGAGAAACCCAGGGGCTTGTACACCAGGGGACATACAGGTGGTACATCCACCATTGGTATAATGAAACACAACGTAAGACAAAACATTCTAAATGGTAATAACTGCTTCTATTTGCATATATTTTCAGGATTTGAAATCAATAAAAATGACAAGTTAGCAATGTCAGTGGTTCCTGACAGAAGCGAATTCATGTTTGGAGCATTTACAGAAAACACATACAAGGGATGCTTTGGGCAGAGAGATGAAAATAGATAATACAACATGTATTGGTGTGATAGACTTTATGGTCACAGGGAGAGGAGAATCTACGTAAAGGCTACCTTTCTGTTGCACCAGAAGTGCTGACTATACAAATGTATTACGTGGTCCTCGCTTTTCCTGTTCTCGGAAATTGTAATTTCGCCTATCAATTGGAGTATTTTGTTATAACATGGACTCGTATGTCATAGGTTTTACTTGTGAATAGTAGTTCGTCTGGACGTGTACGCCGGTGTGAGCGGTCGGATGTCCCTACCCAGCCCAGTCTGGCAGTGTTTACAGTTGAGTGAAGAGTCCCCCTCAAGTGCTCCTACGAATATATTTTCATAATATTCCACTATTTTAGTGTTGCAATTACTAGATAAGCTACAATGGCTTCCAAAGAAAGCTCCTAGTGCCAAGCCTGTGGTAACTAGAAGGTGGGAAATATGTACAGTGACAAGTCTTGGGCCATTTTTCGGGAAGTGTGAAAGAGACGCAGAAACAGAGCTCTCTCCACAGTTACTTTGCGAGACAGGACTAGAGTGACCTCAAGGTGGTCATAGTGGATAAGAAAACAGAGAAGAGAAGCAACCCCAGAGAAGCAATTGCGTACCTCAGGTGTTGCTGGAAGGGGATTCACCTTCCAAACTGTAAACAATCCAATCTCTCTCCTCCTCCGTCTCCATACCATAAGAAGGAATCTCCATATAAAGGTAAGTGTTATGCCTGCTAGTTTCATTCATCATTTCCCATTGTATTGTTTATGTACTATTTGTATATTGCATGTAAAGAAAATTTTTGGTTAATACTTCTGGGTGTTCAGGAGGATTAATTGTATTTACATTCTTTTCTGATGGGGGAAAAATTGATTCGCAAATCGTAAATTTTCGTTTATAGTAACGGCTCCAGGAACGGTTTAATTTACGAAAAACGAGGAACCACTGTAGTAGAAATTCTAGGCATTAATGTGAAGTAGGAATCTTGGTAATTATTCTAGTACTTACACAAATCACCCATCAGCAACTGTGAGGGAATTCACAGATCAGGCTAAGGAAGATAGATAGCTATCTGAATAGGCTAGAAAGTCCCACACCAAATATCTTACTCCTTGGAAGATTTTAATCTCCCTCATGTAAACTGGAAAAATGGCAAATTGTAATGTTATTACCAAAAAATAGCTCAAGAAGCACCTTGGCTCAACAGGCACATTTACCTGGGAAATAATGAGGATTATGGAAAGTACTCATTAAACCAACAGGATTTGATTACAATAGAAATGAAAATACCCTTGGATTTGATATTTCCAAGCAAGAGGAAAAACTGATCAGAGACATAACAGTTACAAAAAACATTATACATGATCATAACCTCATAGTAGTTCAAATGAGTATTAACTCAGGGTCTAGGGAAACTGCATCACTAAGTTAGACATGGGATGTTCAGTTAAGGGTTTTATTTTTAACAAACAATAGAATTGACTGGGGAAGTAAACCAAGAGCTATCAGACATACCCTAGGAAATCAATCCCTCACCAGTGGTCTAGAGATGCTGAATAGAGGAGCCTACAAGGTAATGTATGTAGCACTTTACCATTGAGGAACCCATGAAGAAGATCAGATATAGAGAGGAGCATAGCGTTGGTAAAGAAGAAGAAATACGGTTGATGAATTGCTCCCATAAACGCAAATTAAGCTACAACAGAGAATGATAGACTTAGCAGAGAGATCACTGAATTTAGAGCAAAAAAACTTTGGATGTCACACCTCACAGAGAAGTACAAAGGGAACAGAATGAGCCTTACAGGTTATGCAAGGAAACCATAATTTTTCTATTCTATGCAAAATCCAAGCTAAGAAAAACTACCTGTAGAATGGGGCCACTACTGAAGAGGAGATTCATCTACTGAGGATGAACGGAAATGAGTGAAAATCCTAAAGAACAGTATGAGTCATTGTTCAGCAACACAAATGGACCAGCAAGGTAGAAATGAAGTATTTTTTCACTCCAGAGAGGGCAGTGCAGACCAACTAATGACATAGTACAATATCCATAGGTTTTCGAAAAGAAATGGAAAAACATGCCCACTCAACTCAGCACTGACCAGATTCATGGATGCTCTGTTTATAAAGAGGTGTAAAGTACCCACTAGCATGTGTACTCAGTATTTCTTTGGAGAAAGAGCTTATATCTATGTGATATACAGAGGCATTTAAAGAGTTGCAGTCATAGCTCCTTTGCATCAAGGGAGGTCCTAGTAGCACTAGCCTAAAAATTACGGACAGTAGCCCAACTCTCTATCATAAAAAAAAAAGAAAAAAAAAATATCTTGAAAGAGTGATGAGATGGCAAATTGCAATTTCAAGGACCCCAACTAAACCAACATAACCTGAACCAGCATGGTTTTAGAGCAGGACTATTAGGTCTGTCACAGCTGCTTAACATTATGACAGGATATGAAGGATTGGAAGATGACCAAAATGCAGATGTGATTTACACAGATTTTGCAAATGCTATCATGGAGTGAAGCACACAAAATGAGGGCCAGGGGCATTATAGGGAATTGTAGGCAGAGGATTTTCAGATTCCTAACACACAGAATACAAAAGTAGTAGTGAACAGGGGCAAGATCCAGCATTCAGCGGAGTCAAATCTAGGGCCCCAACAGGCACTGTCCTGGCACCTCTGCTGTCTTCATCCTCATAGCAGAATAGATAAAAACACCCAACACCTTTCATATATCATTTGCAGGTTACACTAAAATAAAGCATGAAAGTCACTATTGATAGGGACGCTGAAAAGTTAACAGAGACATAAACAGGTTTCCCCGTGCGGCAGTGGAAAACAACATGGACCTTCAATGGTGATAAATTCCAGTTGCTTAGGTATGGAAAGGAATGAAGAATACTAAAGGATACACTGCATACCAAAACTCAGAGGGTCAACAAATAGAATGTAAGGAACACATAAAAAGACCTATGAAAATGTCAGTGGACCTTTCTTTTAAAGACCATAACAAGACAAAGATCACGCAGCAGAAAGTGATGGGGGGGGTATTGAGAAAGAACTTTCTAAAAACAAGGGAAATAATTGCCGATGGTGGCACTTTTCAAATCGGTAGTGCTCCCTCATTAGAATATTGCTCCAGTGCTGACGGCCCCATTCAAAACAGGTGAAATATCTGAGCTGGAATAAATACAGAGATCATTTATGGATCACATGAGCCTGTAAAGCATAAAACTACTAGAATGCCTGCAAGTCATGAACCTGTATTCATTGGAGCGGTGAAGAGAGAAATACATGATAATATATACCTGGAAAAATACTCAAGGCTTGGTCCCAATCTTGCACACGGCCATAACATACGGGAGTGAGAGATATGGGAGGAAGTATAAAATAAACCCAATGAGGTGCAGGGGTGCAATGGGGTAACAATATAAGGAACCACTGTATCAGATCCGTGGTCCCAGGCTATTCAACATCTTACCAGAAGATATCAGAAACATGGCTGAGACAAGTGTAGAAGCCTTCAATAGGAAACTGGCAGCGGCAGCAACGGTATCCTACCAGCTCTTCTTTTTCAAAAAAACATCGCTCAACAAACCTTGTGATGGCCTAAGTGAAAGTTCAACTACATGAACCCACGTAGACCACAACATGACCCAAGAATACTAAGAATGTAACCCAAATCTTGACAAAATTAGAAGATCTAAGGAAGCCAGCCTGCTAACCCAAACATCTGCCTCACCGCTGCCCCCAGGACAATCACTTAACCCAAGCTCCGAGAAAACAAGCCTATCCTCATTGCTACCGTATCTATTCAGTGATACTATGAAAGGATATCGCAGAAGGAATCAACACCAGTAAATAAAGGAATAACTATCAAGGACCCTGAACTCATTTGTCTACCCAGCAGGACGCAGTGTTCAATCAACCCCTCACCACGCCACCAGGGAACAACAACAACAACAAACAAACATGGTGACTCCCCTCCAAACTCCACTCACTTCAAGGTTCACCCATAGATAACTAGGTATTGATTATTCCTGAAATAATCAAGGGACTACATCGTGTGCTCTTAGAAAATGAAATCAAAGATATTCAATGCCAACACTCGAGCGACGGAGAATACAAGATAACCAACCTCGAGAATAAGATCCCAAAAACCTTGAAGAGAAGATTACTTCGGGAAGTGATGGAAACAGAACATACTCTAAAAAGCTGCTATAGCCAGTCACACTGAGCACATAACAACAATAAATATGAAGGGTTGAAGAAGCAATCAAGGACTGGAATCAGAACATGCACACTCATACTAAAATGAAATACTTGATTTCAAGACGACAAAACTGACAAGATAAGGTTGTCTGATGCAGGAATAATGCACAGTCCACACATTCCTAGTGACATAACACAAGCTCAGTGCAAAGAAACTGCTATCAGGATAATACTAGAACCATGTACAAGTCATCGTGCATACAATGAATCATAAGAAACACGTTTGTAGGAAATCAGGGAAGACAAACACAGGATATGATCAGACTTCATTCTACGATAAAAGTACAGGACCTAATTAATCAGCATACAATGAAAAATGGAGGTGTACATAAATGAGTGTCTAACAAAAAAAACGTCAAACTTCTGTTCAGGCTGAGAAAACTTAAACAGGAAAAACAAAATACATCAGTGTTTCACGAGGAGATGGGAAAACTATAGTAAGGAAAACATCATCGGACAACATTATACATCTCAAACGAACACGATTTCTCTACCTTCCTTAGAAAAGCTGACATGTCTTTAACAGATTAGATAAGTGCCCTTAAACATTATATACGTGTGGTGCATTTTGTTACGTTACTATATATTGTACTTATTATTTTTTATTATTTTTCACACTAGCAAATGAAATACCTTCCACTACTCTATACTTCTTTCTTACTGCTATTAATTGCTCCTAATTTTAATTACAAGTCCTAATTTACTCCAAATTAATAATATTCGTTTTCTTACCTGTCCATTTAATTTTGTTTATCACTAATTGTTTTTTTTTAGTCACTTTTCATTGTGTATGCAATTAGTGTATATTCCAATTACTTTTTTGCAAGCTACCAAAACTATCTTTTGCTAGCTAGTACCAACTACCTCATGTTTTTTTACTTTTATTGTTGCAGTAAACTGCTCTAATTTTTTAATATTACATATCAGATCTTACTCCCTAACCAATATTATTTATAGTGGACCACCTGTCCATGTAACTTTGTTTACCATTACTTAATTTTAGTCCTTATATATTTTCTCCTTTATTTAGCTTTATATAACTACCTAGTTTATATATTCACAAATTGTTAAATAATCAAGGTTGCTATTCTTCAGGTGCAAAAGTAGAATAAGTTTGACATTTTTGCTTATATTCCAAAGCTTCCTTTATTTGATTCCACTTTATTGGTCACCACAACTTTATTAGTCCTTTTATATTATTCATTTTTATACTTTAATTTAACTTTAAAGAATTACCTTTATAGTACTACCTATCTATCATATTCCCAAGGTTCCAATATTTTATCATCTCTTTATTTGTATTAGTACCTTTTTTATAGCTCATTTATTTTACATTTGTTAAAAATAATTCACGTGCTATTTTCTAGCTTAAGACTATTTTACTTTGTTTTATACTTAATGCTAACAATAGAATTCACTAAATTCTTATGATTACAAGCATTGGATCCTGATACCCAACCTCTTATCTAATGACTTAAATGAATCAAAACAGTTACTGTAATTCTACACTGCAGAACAATCATAAGGCACTTCTCAGTGCCAACAACAACATACATATCTTTACTACATATCAGTTCTTTAACAAGCATTACGATTGACCTCATAGCAGTACTAATTCCTTACATGCCAATATGTCCATCATTACACTAACTGAACACATGGTAAATGCCGGATAGTACAGATGTCTATGCCTTTCCTGGTTTACACAGCATACACCTGTAGCCAGACCAACAAGGGGGTGGCACAGCATATACTAACTCAGACAACTAGAAATGTAATTCACTAATACTTGCACAAGGGTTGAACATTGGTATATATAATAGCCAAATTCAAATCCAAATTCCTACAAAAAACTCTCTCATGATAAACATCTACAGAGTTCCACAGTCAAAACATTAGCAATTAGTCAAAACCTAGGCAAGTATGAGATCTGATGCCACGCTTGAAACAAAGATCACTTCTACTCTCAGGTGACTTCAATATAACATCTCCGGCAAGATCAGGACCCAACGTTACTGAATTCACAAACACAAAGGAGTAACTGTATGTGCTACCAACAGTAAATTAAACCTACAAGAGTCTACAGAGACTAGTGTTTCCCTACTTGACCACATTCTGGACCTACTCCTTTCCCCTTTAAAATCAGGCATAATTACAGATAATACCACAGACCACTACCCTACCTTTTCTATAACAAACTCTTGGTAAATTACCCAAGACCCTTACTAAATCACCTTCGACTTCACAATTGAGGCGCCATTATAACTTCACAACAGCAGTAGCAACACATTGATGGCACACTGAGCTAGAAATTATACAGATATTGACAATGTATTAATAATTTCTTAAATAAGACCCAATACCTCTATAACAAGCACTGCCCTAAAAAAAACTAAACAGATGACAGTAAGAGAATGAACAATCCCTGGTTAACACCCAGCATTCTCTAACCCATAAAATACAAAACCACCAAATATGAAAAACAGTACAGAATGGGTCACATAACCCAGGACCCCAAACAAAACGTTACTCGTCAATCCTAACAGCCTGATAGAAGGGCAAAAAAATTGTATTATGAGAACAGATTATCCAACATAGAGGTGATATAAAAAATGACTGGAAAACCCTATCAGAATTCTAGGAACAAAATAGGTTATCACGGAAATAGCGAACTAAAATTAGTAAAATCAGATGAACCCAACTCCACCAACAGGCATACAGGAAATAGACTCAATGGCTTCTTCTCCACTATAGGACAAACCTTGCCAATACAAATCCCAAAGCTCAGATACCCCACCAAATGACTACCCACCGGCAACTACCGACACACTGATTCCTAGCTCCGACTAACACATACGAAGTCTCCCTTTTTATCAAAACACACTAAAAAACAAGGCAGGAGATTTATCATACCTTACCACCTTTATATACACAAAAAAGTATTCACAAGTGCTATACAATCATTGCATCACTCTTTAACAAATCCATTGAAATCCTCCACCTTCCCTACAGACTCACAATAGCAAGGGTCACCCCGATCCACAAAGAGAGGGGACTAACAGAGTTGAATAAACTATAGGCCAATATCCAACTTACACCCTCTCTCCAAAAATCTTCGAAAAAGATTATTCATAAACGAATCTACTCCTCCTTATCTCCCAAAAAAATTACTCAACCCCTGCCAATTGGATCAGGCCAAATAAAAATATAATGATGTCTTATACACTTGCTAGAAACATATATACACTGCAATAGGAGAAAAAGAAGTCCCCACTGGGGATATTCTTGACTTACGTAAAGCTTTTGATACAGTTAACCATGGACTTGCTCACGAAATTGTCACACTATGGTATAAGAGGGGCAACTCCTCAACTACCTCATGTCATACCTCAGCAACAGAAGCCAATATGTGTATGCAAATGGGGCAAACTCTTCAGCACAACCAATTACAGGTGGCTGTCACAGGGAAGTGTCCTTGGCCCTCTTTCTCTTTCTCCTATAACATAAATGACCTACCAAATGCTTCGCAATTACTCAGACCCACACTATTTGCAGATGACACTACTTTCGTATTCCCCCTCCCGAGCCCAGTCACGCTAGCCAATACTGTTTTAAATACCGATTTACAGAAATATCTACCTGGATGAGGACTAACAACACTTACACTAATACATTGACAAAAAACCTACTTCATGCAGTTTGGTAAACAGAGCTTACAGATGTCCCTCTTAACATAATGATAATCGGATCACCTATCACAAAGGTAACCGAGGGAAAATTCTTAGAATCCACCTTGTGAATAGACTCAAATTTCATACACATAACAACAAAATTACTAAGAAATTTCCAAGACTGTAGGATACTATCAAGATTCGGTACTATGTTCACAGTCAGCCCTCCGGGCCCTTTATCACTCTCTTATTTTACCCCTATCTCATCTATGGAATTTGTGCATTGGGCTCAACAAACAAGTAACCATCTCAGACCACTACTTACCCAACAAAAGGCTGCAGTTAGAAGGATAACAAATTTCACTATAGGCAGCACAACTCCACCAATATTCAATACACTAAACCTACTCACATACAAAACATCCATACTTATTACTGCCACTATTACATACATAGAAACACTTAACTCTGATATAACCCTCCCCTCAAACATCTTCCTTGCCAAACCTAACAGAACACATGACATTACACAGGCACAGATCACTATGTGATGTCTCTCGTGTCCATCTCACACTATGCAAAAACTCAATGCACATAAAAGGCCCTAAAATCTGGAATTCATTACCTGTAAATATAAAAGAAACACTACCTGTTTATAAATTCAAGTCTCTTCTCAAAGATCACTTACTCACCCAAAACCAAATAAATACTGAATAACTGAACCTTATAAATTGTATATCTTAAATGTTTCCACAATTATATCACATAAATGCTAAACCTAAAACCCAATCTAACTTTATTATTTTTTAAATACACTACCTAACAGAATACTCCATTCTACTGAATGTACAACAATGCATACAACCATATGACCTGTCTTTGTAATACTCACTTGTGCTTTATAGTAATCTGTTTACATTAATGTTTTATCACTGATTTCATCATTGCTTAGTTAATCTTAAGTTAATTTTAAGCCAGCCCGTAATGCTATGCATAGTATAAGTGGCTTTGGCATGCTGCTCTTATCTGTATTTTTTGTACCTCTGTATGTGTGCTCAAATTTTAAATAAATAAATAAATAAATAAATAAATTTGCCAGATCAACGAGGCTGTGATGGATATGTGGGGTAGTGGGTCTCCAGCAGCAATAGCTTGGTTGACCAGGCAAGCATCAGACTACCTGGGTGGAAGATACGAGAGTATTCCAACCAGGTAGATCTGTTTGTGACTTGATAAAGTCCACTGTGTGGGTGAAACGTTGTCAATAGAGGATCACATTATACTGCATTTGTGTTTATATTTCCATTGTGTCGGTATTTTATACCATTTATTTCCAATGTGTGCAAAGGTGTATTGAGTGGCCAGAATATGCTAGGGTAGGTGTTAGTGGAGGGCGAGAGTGTGCAGAGGTGTTACCTGGAGTTTACCTGGAGAGAGTTTCGGGGGTCAACGCCCCCGTGGCCCGGTCTGTGACCAGGCCTCCTGGTGGATCAGCGCCTGATCAACCAGGCTGTTGCTGCTGGCTGCACGCAAACCAACGTATGAGCCACAGCCCGGCTGATCAGGAACTGACTTTAGGTGCTTGTCCAGTGCCAGCTTGAAGACTGCCAGGGGTCTGTTGGTAATCCCCCTTATGTGTGCTGGGAGGCAGTTGAACAGTCTCGGGCCCCTGACACTTATTGTATGGTCTCTTAACGTGCTAGTGACACCCCTGCTTTTCATTGGGGGGATGGTGCATCGTCTGCCAAGTCTTTTGCTTTCGTAGTAAGTGATTTTCGTGTGCAAGTTCGGTACTAGTCCCTCTAGGATTTTCCAGGTGTATATAATCATGTATCTCTCCCTCCTGCGTTCCAGGGAATACAGGTTTAGGAACCTCAAGCGGTCCCAGTAATGAGGTGTTTTTATCTCCGTTATGCGCGCCGTGAAAGTTCTCTGTACATTTTCTAGGTCGGCAATTTCACCTGCCTTGATAGGTGCTGTTAGTGTGCAGCAATATTCCAGCCTAGATAGAACAAGTGACCTGAGAGTGTCATCATGGGCTTGGCCTCCCTAGTTTTGAAGGTTCTCATTATCCATCCTGTCATTTTTCTAGCAGATGCGATTGATACAATGTTATGGTCCTTGAAGGTGAGATCCTCCAACATAATCACTCCCAGGTCTTTGACATTGGTGTTTCGCTCAATTTTGTGGCCAGAATTTGTTTTGTACTCTGATGAAGATTTAATTTCCTCATGTTTACCATATCTGAGTAATTGAAATTTCTCATCGTTGAACTTCATATTGTTTTCTGCAGCCCACTGAAAGATTTGGTTGATGTCCGCCTGGAGCCTTGCAGTGTCTGTAATGGAAGACACTGTCATGCAGATTCGGGTGTCATCTGCAAAGGAAGACACGGTGCTGTGGCTGACATCCTTGTCTATGTCGGATATGAGGATGAGGAACAAGATGGGAGCGAGTACTGTGCCTTGTGGAACAGAGCTTTTCACCATAGCTGCCTCGGACTTTACTCTGTTGACGACTACTCTCTGTGTTCTGTTAGTGAGGAAATTATAGATCCATCGACCGACTTTTCCTGTTATTCCTTATGCACGCATTTTGTGCGCTATTACGCCATAGTCACACTTGTCGAAGGCTTTTGCAAAGTCTGTATATATTACATCTGCATTCTTTTTGTCTTCTAGTGCATTTAGGACCTTGTCGTAGTGATCCAGTAGTTGAGACAGACAGGAGCGACCTGTTCTAAACCCATGTTGCCCTGGGTTGTGTAACTGATGGGTTTCTAGATGGGTGGTGATCTTGCTTCTTAGGACCCTTTCAAAGATTTTTATGATATGGGATGTTAGTGCTATTGGTCTGTAGTTAGTGGCATGAGTGTGCAAGGGTAAGAGTTAGTGGAGAGCAGGAGTGTGCAAAGGTGTTAATGAGTATCAGTAGTTTGCAAGGGTAAGTGCCAGTGGATGGCAGGTGTGTGCAAAATTAAGTATTAGTTGAGAGCAGGAGTGTTCAAAGGTGTTAGTGAGTTGCAGGGGTCTGCAAGGGTAAATGTTAGTGGAGGGGCAGAAGTTTTTCTTTGGGAGTTAGTGAGTGGCAGGAAAGCGCAAGGGTAAGTGTTAGTGGAGGGCAGGAGTGTGCAAATGTGTTAATGAGCGGCAGGAGTGTGCAAGGGTAAGTGTGTTAGTTGAGGCCAAAAGAGTGCAAAGGTGTTACTAATGGGAAGAAGTATGAAAGGGGTAATGTTAGTTTGGGCGAAAAATCTGCAAGAGTACATGTTAGTGGGGGGCAGGAATAGCAGAGGTGTCAGTGAGTGAAGAAAGTGTTACGGAGGGCAGGGGTGAGCAAAGGTATTAGTGAGTAACAGGAGTGTGCAAGGTTAAGCGTTGCAAAGGGGCAGGATTGTGCAGACGTGTTAGTGGCGGGAGTGTGCAAGGGTAAGTGGTAGGGGAAAGGGCGGGAAATTTGTGCAAAGGTGTTAGTGCATGGCAGGAGTGTGCTAAGGAGATAATGAGTGCCAGGAGTGTTGAAGGGTAAGTGTTAGTTTGGGAAAGAAATATGGAATAGTAAGGTTAATTAGGGCAGGAATGTGCAAGATTTTTTGTGGAGGGCAATAGTGTGCAAAGGTGTTAGTGGTGGGCAGAGTATGCAAGGGTAAGTGTTAGTGGAGATGAGGAGTATGCAAAGGTGTTAGTGAGTGGCAGCAGTGTGCTAGGGCAAGTTTTATTGGGAGGACGAGGGTGTCCAGAGGTGTTAGTGAATGGCAGGAATGTGCAAGGGTAAGTGTTGTGGAGGCAGGAGTGTGCAAGTGTGTTAATTGAAGGGGAGGAGTGTGCAAGGGTAAGTGTTAGTTTAGGTAAGAATGTGCATGAGTAAGTTTTTAGGGGGGGCACTATTGTGAAAGGGGTAAGTGTTTTTGGAAGGCAGGAGTATGGAATGGTAATTGTTTGTGGGGGGAAAGTGTGCAAGGGTGTTAGTGGAGAATATGAGTGTGCAAAGGGCTTTAGTGAGTAGCAGGAGTGCGCAAGGTAGTGTTAGTGGAGATCTGGAGTGTGCAGAGGTGTTAGTGAGTGGTAAGAGTGCACAAGGTTAAGTATTATAGAGGGCAATACAGTGGACCCCCGCATACCGGACGCATCGCATACCGTACAAATGCAAAACCGGGATGCTTTGATCGCAAAAATTTTGCCTCGCATACCGCCCAAAAACCCGCTCACCACCCTTCGTCCGAGACGCGTCCAATGTGCGGCCTGAGCCACCTCACATGTTCCGCCCGATGGCATTGTTTACCACCAGCCTCCGCGGAAAACATCCAAGCATACCAGTCGGAACATTTCGTATTAATTTCAGTGTTTTTGGTGATTTTTTCTGGAAAATAAGTGACCATGGCCCCAAGAAGGCTTCTAGGCCAATCCTACAGCAATAAGGGTGAGAATTACTATGGAGATGAAGAAAAAGATCATTGATAAGTATGAAAGTGGAGTGCGTGTCTCCCCAGCTGGCCAGGTTTGTATAATAAACCCCAATCAACCATCGCTACTATTGGTGGTACAGCTGCTGCTACCACTGTCAGCTGCTGCTGCACTGTCAGCTGCTGCTGCACTGTCAGCTGCTGCTGCACTGTCAGCTGCTGCTGCACTGTCAGCTGCTGCGCACTGTCAGCTGCTGCTGCACTGTCAGCTGCTGCTGCTGTTCCACACGTCAGCTGCTGCGCGCTGTAGTACCGTCTGCTGCTGCTGTAGCATCGTCTGCTGCTGCGTAGCATCGTCTGCTCCTGCTGTAGCATCGTCGCTGCTGCTGTAGCATCGTCTGCTGCTGCTGTAGCATCGTCTTGCTGCTGCTGTAGCATCGTCTGCTGCTGCTGTAGCATCGTCTGCTGCTGCTGTAGCATGTCTGCGCTGCTGTAGCATCGTCTGCTGCTGCTGTAGCATCGTCTGCTGCTGCTGTAGCATCGTCTGCTGCGCTGTAGCACGGGCTGCTGCGCTGTAGCATCGTCTGTTGCTGCTGTACATCGTCTTTGCTGCTGTAACATCGTCTGTTGCTGCTGTAGCATCGTCTGTTGCTGCTGTAGCATCGTCTGCTGCTGCTGTAACATCGTCTGTTGCTGCTGTAACATCGTCTGCTGCTGCGTAGCATCGTCTGCTGCTGCTGTAGCATCGTCTGCTGCTGGGTGTAACATCGTCTGTTGCTGCTGTAGCATCGTCTGCTGGGTGCTGCTGTAGCACGTCTGTTGCTGCGTACCACCATCGCTGCTTTCTGCTGCTGTAGCACACCGTTGTTGGTGTGGCTTATTGAGAATACCAAGAAACAATTAACCCCAGAGGATTTGCCACCCAGGATAACCCAAAAAAGTCAGTGTCATCGAAGACTGTCTAACTTAAATTCCATTGGGGTCCTTAATCTTGTCTCCCAGGATGCAACCCACACCAGTCAACAAACCACCCAGGTGAACGGGAAAAATGCCTGGAAC
Organism: Cherax quadricarinatus; assembly: GCF_026875155.1. NCBI lineage: Eukaryota > Metazoa > Arthropoda > Malacostraca > Decapoda > Parastacidae > Cherax > Cherax quadricarinatus. The sequence goes on along the minus strand of NC_069429.1, from coordinate 37,946,236 downwards.
TAGTGCTCATATTGGTGAATTTTGAGCCAGCAAAGGTTGGTTTGAGAGATTTAAGAATCGTAGTGGCATACACAGTGTGATAAGGCCCCGTTCTGGAAGAAAATGCCCAAAAAGGACCTACAATACTCAGGAGGAAAAGGCACTCCCAGGACACAGTGTTCATCAGTCATTGCTGCATCTTCAATAAAGGTAAGTGTCATTTATTCTTCATTTAGTAGAGTAGTACATGCACAATTTTATAATTGTGCATGTACTACTCTACTATTGTGCATGTATCCTTCTCTTTGTGTGTAAGGGAAAAAGTATATTTCATGTGGTAAAAATTTTTTTTTCATACTTTTGGGTGTCTTGCATGGATTAATTTGATTTCCATTATTTCTTATGGGGAAAATTCATTCGCATTACCGAACATTTCGCATAACAACCAGCCCTCTTGCACGGATTAAGGTCGCTATGCGGGGGGCCACTGTAATGTGCAAAGGTGTTAGTGGCAGAAGTTGTTCAAGGGTAAGTGTTTGGGGAAAAATATGGAAGAGTAAGTGTTTGGTAAAAATATGGAAGAGTAAGTGTTAGTGGGGAGGAATGTGCAGTGTAAAGTATTTAGGTGGAGGTGGGAGTGTGTGAAGGTGTCAGTGAGTGACAGGAGTACGCATAGCGTTAATGAGTGGCAGAAGTGGGTTTTAAAGGGTAAGTGCTAGTGAAGGGCAGGAGTATTCAAAGGTGTTATGAGTGGCAGGAGTTTGCAAGGGTAAGTGTTTGTTTGGGAAAGAATATGGAAGAGTAAGTGTTAGTGGGAAGCAAAGTGCAAGGGGAAGTGTTAGTGAAGGGGGGAAGTGTGCTAAGGTGTTAGTGAGTTTCAGGATGAATTACAACATAGACCTTGTCTTTAGTTCGCTTAAAGAAGACAGGTACAGTATACTGCCAAAGCGTGATCCTGTGAGTTTGAAGTCTCTAGTTGATGAGGTAACAACAATCTCTGACATTGAAAACATGGTGGATGTAGCCCCTGACCATCAGTATATGTTTGAATGTAGAGTCTCCCTTTGGGAGATGGACTTATGGGGAAAAGAAGAGTTACAGAGCTTTAACCCTTTGACTGTTTCAGGCCCCTCTCTGAAACTGTCATTCTATGTCGCTCAATTTTTGAAAAAAAAAAAATTATTTTTTCTTATGAAATGATAGAGAATCTTTCCCGATGGTAATGACACCAAAAGTTCGAAATTTGGTCGAAAACTCGTGGAATTATGCTCCCGCGAAGTTAGCGGTCTCGGCGACATATGCGTATCGGCGATTTCGCCGACTTTGAACCCTATTTTCAGCCAATTCCATTGTTCCAGTTGACCAAACTCATAGCTATTTCTTTAGAACTCCGTTTTATCTATCAGCTGAGTACAAAAACCTCCATTTACTAATTTGGACTACCCAATATGGTGGTCAGAAATTGGCAATTTGGCCAATTTCACGCAAAATAAAAAAGATGCCAATTTCAAAATAGGGTCCAGAATAAACAAGGTAGACATTCGTGGCACTAAAATAACAATATGCTCTGTTCATTAGTCACATCTCTAGGCCCCATCTTATATTATTATTGCTTTCTATTTTGATTTTTTATTCATACAAAAAATACAAAATTTACTGTTATGCGACGACTGCATTATTGTAAAAATGGTATAAATAATATCAGTGCACTAGTGAAAGAATATTAGACCCCCAGTTGACGTGTATTGGACGTGTGGTGTGATTTATTTACTCTTGAACATTGGTAAAAATCGAACATTCCGCTACTTTGAGCTCAGTTTCAAGGTCGTTTTCATCATAAAAGTAATGAAAATCATCTCTATTCTGTAATATGTTTTCCATTTTATCACCTAAGACCATGAAAACGCGAATACAAGATAAATACTATACGAAAAAACACCTCAAAGTCGGCGTTTTATTCCAAAAAAACGATCAGTTTTTTTTTTTCTCATTACGCAATGTGTGCTGCAGGATTTTTTTTATGTGGTGCACACTGATCATACAGACCCATTCTCTCACATGTGGGCCTACCAGCTTTCTCCCACTTGATTTGAAGCCGCTAGAATTATTGAGTATATATACGTCAGAAACATTGGCTCGTAAGACGTATTTATACGTCGAAAACAGTCAAAGGGTTAAGGTCGATCTATAAAAATTGGATCATCTGTACCACATACACCTCTTTGACAATGGTGTTCAGGATGCAAGTACAAATTTGTGGTACGAATGGTGTATAAGGGTCGTCTTATTTTCATGGAGGTGATGGCTAGTTGCGATTGCACTGGTTTTGATTGTGAGGGAGAAGGGTATATATACAAGTGTGTATATATATATATATATATATATATATACAGTGGACCCCCGGCATACGATGGCATCGGCATACGTTGAATACGGCATACGATACATTTTATCGCAAAAATTTTGCCTCGCCACACATTAAAAAACCCTCCACATGTGATTTGTCTGGGAAACGTCCACGTGTGGCCTGAACTGCCCCGTGTGTGCCAGTGTTTAAAAGCCAGGCAGTGTGCTCGCATCTAAGCATACATTCAGTACATTCCATATTATCACAGTGTTTTTGATGCTTGTTTCTGCAAAATAAGTCACCATGGGCCCCAAGAAAGCTTCTAGTGCCAACCCTGCGAGAAAAAGGGTGCTAATTACTATGGAAATGAAGAAAGAGATAATTGCAAGAGATAATTGTCATGTATTCTATTGTTAGTAGAGTACTACTAACTGTGCATGTCTTCTTCAGTTTGTGTGCATTAAACTTAATATTTCATGTGGTAAAATTTTTTTTTCATACTATTGGGTGTCTTGCATGAATTAATTTGATTTTCATTATTTCTTATGATGAAAATTAATTCACCTTACGATAATTTTGGCATACGATGGGCTCTCAGGAACAGATTAATATCGCATGCCGTGGGTCCACTTTATATATATATTACCTTCAATGCCAGTCTCTTAAGTACCATCAGGATGAGTTACAACAGAAAAGATCTTATCCTTAGTTCACTTCAAGAAGGCAGGTACAATATACCGCCGAAGAGAGAGTTAGATCTGTCTCCTGTGAGTGCATGGCATAACCCACTAATGCTCAAGTTTCTCTGTCACTTGAACACTTGACCATCAGGGACCAAAAGGACCAACTTAATCACTGCCCAGAGAATATTTCCTGAATTCTAACAGAAAGTTTGAACGAGTTCATCAACATAAAGGAAGCCAAAAATGATTGTAACAACTGGGGAACTTTTGCTATATTAAATTAGGTTATGTATGTTTAAAATCTGTCTTGGGTTTGTATACATGTACCCATCCCCTATTTTATTATTATTTAATAAAACTGGTTGTTTAATATATTTATAGATGGGGTTGTAAGAGAAGTAAATGCGAGGGTCTTGGCAAGAGGCGTGGAGTTAAAAGATAAAGAATCACACACAAAGTGGGAGTTGTCACAGCTGCTCTTTGCTGATGACACTGTGCTCTTGGGAGATTCTGAAGAGAAGTTGCAGAGATTGGTGGATGAATTTGGTAGGGTGTGCAAAAGAAGAAAATTAAAGGTGAATACAGGAAAGAGTAAGGTTATGAGGATAACAAAAAGATTAGGTGATGAAAGATTGAATATCAGATTGGAGGGAGAGAGTATGGAGGAGGTGAACGTATTCAGATATTTGGGAGTGGACGTGTCAGCGGATGGGTCTATGAAAGATGAGGTGAATCATAGAATTGATGAGGGAAAAAGAGTGAGTGGTGCACTTAGGAGTCTGTGGAGACAAAGAACTTTGTCCTTGAGGCAAAGAGGGGAATGTATGAGAGTATAGTTTTACCAACGCTCTAATGGTGTGAAGCGTGGGTGATGAATGTTGCAGCGAGGAGAAGGCTGGAGGCAGTGGAGATGTCATGTCTGAGGCAATGTGTGGTGTGAATATAATGCAGAGAATTCGTAGTTTGGAAGTTAGGAGGAGGTGCGGGATTACAAAACTGTTGTCCAGAGGGCTGAGGAAGGGTTGTTGAGGTGGTTCGGACATGTAGAGAGATGGAGCGAAACAGAATGACTTCAAGAGTGTATCAGTCTGTAGTGGAAGGAAGGCGGGGTAGGGGTCGGCCTAGGAAGGGTTGGAGGGAGGGGGTAAAGGAGGTTTTGTGTGCGAGGGGCTTGGACTTCCAGCAGGCATGCGTGAGCGTGTTTGATAGGAGTGATGGAGACAAATGGTTTTTAATACTTGATGTGCTGTTGGAGTGTGAGCAAAGTAACATTTATGAAGGGATTCAGGGAAACCGGCAGGCCGGACTTGAGTCCTGGAGATGGGAAGTACAGTGCCTGCACTCTGAAGGAGGGGTGTTAATGTTGCAGTTTAAAAACTGTAGTGTAAAGCACCCTTCTGGAAAGACAGTGATGGAGTAAAAGATGGTAAAAGTTTTTTTTTTTCGGGCCACCCTGCCTTGGTGGGAATCGGCGGTGTGATAATAAAAAAAAAAAAAAAAAAAATGAAAATTATCCACCTTACTAAACTTCCTTTAATTATCTGTATATAAATTCTTGTGTTGATTACATTATAATTGATTTTGGGGAATTTTTGTTTTATTCAGTGGAACCCCCGAGTTTCGAACTTAATCCTTTGGGAGTATTTTTAAAGCCAAAACATTCGAAATTCGGAAATATTTCCAATGAATAAGTAAATACAATTAATCCTTTCCAAACCCCAAAAAATATTCACAAAAAATACATTTTGTAGAGTTTAATTATATTTTTACTATACAAAAACTACATAGTAAAATTGTAATAGCAAAAAAAAACTTTTTAAAAAAAACATATAAAATAGCATTTTTACTCCCTTTTCATTGAAGTTTGTTGATGGTATCGGGAAAGATGGGGAGGGGGAGGGGAGCACATATTGTTTGGAAGGGGAATCCCCTTCCATAAAATTTAGGAAAAAATCTTTTTGGGGTTATTTCCCCTTTTTTGCCCTTTAATGCCCTAGACCAGTTTGAGAGAAATGGCCCCCTGTCCACAAATAACTATCCACAGCCCTTGGGTTTTCGGCCCCTCTTTAAATTTTCCCCTGAGGTGGGCATTTCTGTCATGAATGTTGCAGGAGGTTGTTTCAGCGTGTTCAGGGGTGATTTTTTTCAGCGATGTTGCACCCAAACCACATTGCACTATTCCTTAATATCTGAAGAAGGCCCCTCATCCACTCTGTCTTCCCCCCCCCCTCTAAAGCAAGTTCCTGAGCTTGGGTATGTTCCGATGAAGCTCTTCCAGCTCCTCAGGGTTGCTCTTCTCTGGGGTCTCCACCACTTTTCCCACATCCCACGCCCCCCATCTCCAACCCCGGGGATTTTTCCAAGCCACAATACTCCAAAAAAGGGAGAGGGTAGGTGGGGGAAATGGTCCCTCAAACCCTTCAAAATCCCCCGGACACACATTGGGGCCCACAATTGTCTTGAAGCAGAGTTCAAGTCCTGGAGTTCACCCCCAAACCTTTTCCCTATAAGGTTTATGCAATTAAGATGTGCGTGTTCCCCAAAACCCTTAGGGTCAGCTTGGTTGAGGTCACTTCAAAGCACTTTTCAAACATGCTTTTGTGTAGAGTTTTTTGAATTAAAAAAAATGGCCTGCTGGTCAGGGGCGGGAGGAGGCAAGAACTTACTGTGATGAAATGAATCCCTAGACAGTAGGCTCCCAATTTTGGAGGATGTGCAGGAGATTGCCAGTAACAGGGGGCCCCTTGAGGGGTAATTTTTTTCCATGGGGTTTTTATCAACTAGGGCCAAACCTTCAGGACCACTTTTTAAAAATTTGCTTTGTGCCCCTTTCCTTATTATTAGCTTTCCCAACAAACCACAATCTATTCTTGATGACATGTTTTTCTTGAACACGGGGTTTTCTGAGTGATTCACCAGTAAAGGCTTCATTTTAAAATCCCCACTAGCTTAACAAAACAAGAGAGTTAGCCTGTTTTCATAGCCTTGTACCCGGGAATCCCTTTTTCCTCCTGATTAGGTAGGTCCTCTTGGATTTTCTTCCAAAAAAACCTGTTCGTCACAATTGAACCTTCTTGGTGTTTGAATTTTCAGTGTTTACGTACCCCTTAAAATCATTCACAAATTTTTTTAGCCGCCCCCTTTTCTGAATGGAGCCCCATGCCTTAAACCTGTTTTGCCATACATTCTTAACCCTTTTGGGTTTTCGGTCTGATATATTTTTTATACAAGTGTATGACTAATATGCACCCACCATCGCGTAAAGACCTGCTGACGCGTCCTCCCCTTTCACCTGCATTTTGGGAGCTGGGTGGGGGGCTGATCACACCACTGTACATATTTGACAATACCGTGGCGGCAATGCACATGAGGCGCATCAGTTTGAGTAACCCTGCCCTACAGCCATCATCTTATTAAATGTTAACTGGACAGTAAATTTCACCATGGCCCTAAGATAAGTCTGAAACTTGCACTGGAGATTGTGGAAGAAGGCTCTTACTCTCGAAAAACATATTTGTTTTCACTGTTGCACAAAACCTGTCGTTTGTCTCTGTATATCTATGTATCTGTGTGTCTGTTTACGTCACCTGTGTGTCTGTTTATCTGTCTACCTGTTGTCTGTCTTTTTTGTCTCCTGTGTCTATGTCACCCGTGTGTCTGTCTTTCTGTCTACCTGTGTGTTGTCTTTTTCTACCCGTTGTGTGTCTGTTTCCCGTCTACCTAGTTTTTCACCAGTTAGGGTTTCGGGGGGCGAGTCCGACTCCTGGCCCCGCCTCTTCACTGATCGTATGGTCACTCTCCCTGAGCCGTGAGTTTACATCCTCTGCTTAAAGTTGTATGGTCCCGCCCCCACAATGCTTCCCAAATTTTCCCCTTACTGATACTCTTTGGGTGAAAAAAATACCCTAACAGTGTTCGGTGTCTGTCTACCTTGTGTCTGTTATTTTGTGTCTGTTACTTGTTGTCGTCTTATTTTAAATGTGGTGTCTGTCTACCCTTTTGTCTGTTACCCGTGTGTCGTACCTGTTGTCTGTCACCTGGTGTCGCCTACCTGTATGTCTGTCTCCGAGTGTCTGTCTATGGTCTGTCGCGTCTTTTAGTCTGCCTGTTCAGAGCCATATTTAAAGTGAATTGGTCTTTAAGATGCCATATTTAAAAATGTAATAAAACCTAATTTAAACACTAGGCGCATTAAATGTGTAAAAATGTTAATATAGACATTTTTTCTTAATCCATCTATGATTTCTTTTTCAAAAATTTTTTAATAAACTGCTACATAACATAAAAATTTAAATTAACAAATTTGAGATGTTTTTCTGGTCGGCTTTTGACAGAGTGAACAGGAATCTTGTGTCCGGGCTAACAACAACAACAACAACAACAACAACAAAAAAAAACAACGTTTGTTTAAAAAACTCGCCAACCTTCTACACCTTTATTCGTTTTTTAAATTTAAAACTTGTTTTACTACCCCTCACCTACTTAAAATCAGATATTTAAGGGAAAAAGAGTGGACACGATTATTATATTAAGTTTAATAATAATTTTTTTTTAATATTTGTTCTATGTATTATTGTAATAATAATAATAATGATGATTATTATTTATTATTAATTTAGGCACTGGACACAGATCCACTGTATAGCCCTTTGTCTGGTTACTTTAGTTATCCTAGGTAATTTTTACTATGTATGTAAAATTTACCGGGGGGGGTTTTGAGGGGGGGGGGAAGGGGGGTTTTCGGGGGGGGGGTCGGGGGATCGAAGG
>NC_069429.1:37878059-37937960 GCF_026875155.1 Cherax quadricarinatus | reverse complement strand
CTAGGTGTGGGTTCCAAACTGGTGCCGCATACTTCAATATGGGCCTCACGTACACGGTGTACAGGGTCCTGAACGATTCCTTATTAAGATGTCAGAATGCTGTTCTGAGGTTTGGTAGGCGCCCATATGCTGCAGCAGTTATTTGATTGATGTGCGCTTCAGGAGATGTGCTCGGTGTTATACTCACCCCAAGATCTTTTTCCTTGAGTGAGGTTTGTAGTCTCTGGCCCCCTAGACTGTACTCCGTCTGCAGTCTTCTTTGCCCTTCCCCAATCTTCATGATTTTGCACTTGGTGGGGTTGAACTCCAGGAGCCAATTGCTGGACCAGGTCTGCAGCCTGTCCAGATCCCTTTGTAGTTCTGCCTGGTCTTCGATCGAATGAATTCTTCTCATCAACTTCACGTCATCTGCAAACAGGGACACTTCGGAGTCTATTCCTTCAGTCATGTCGTTCACAAATATCAGAAACAGCACTGGTCCTAGGACTGACCCCTGTGGGACCCCTCTGGTCACAGGTGCCCACTCTGACACCTCGCCATGTACCATGACTCGCTGCTGTCTTCCTGACAATTATTCCCTGACCCATTGTAGTGCCTTCCCTGTTATCCCTGGTTAGTCCTCAAGTTTTTGCACTAATCTCTTGTGTGGAACTGTGTCAAACGCCTTCTTGCAATCCAAGAAAATGCAATCCAACCACCCCTCTCTCTCTTGTCTTACTGCCGTCACCATATCATAGAACTCCAGTAGGTTTGTGACACGTGTGTGTGTGTGTGTGTGTGTGTGTGTGTGTGTACTCACCTATTTGTACTCACATATAATGTGGCAGTCACTATACTGTGTCTGCGATCTTTTTTGCCCTTCCCCGATCATCGTAACTTTGCATTTGGCAGGGTTAAATTCAAGGAGCCAGTTCTCTCTCCCACTGAACGTCTTGCACGAAGTTCCTCATGCCTGTGTAGTCCCCCTTTTGTAGTTTTGTTTTTCCCATCCTATTCCTGCTACTCTCTCCACTTGCAGCTCAACTATGAATTCAAAGCAAAGAACCACATGATCACTAGCTCCAAGGGGTCTTTCATACTTGATATCCTCTGTGTCTGAACTACTGAAGGTGAATACAAGGTCCAGTCTTGCTGGATCGTCCTCACCTCTCTCTCTGGTAGTGTCTCCAACATGTTGACGAATGAGGTTTTCCAGTACCACATCCATCATCTTGGCTCTCCATGTTTCAGAACCCTCATGGGGCTCCAGGTTTTCCTAGTCAATCTCCTTGTTATTGAAATCACCCATAACTAGTAACTTTGCTCCCCCCATGTGAGTTCTTCTGGCCACCGCTGCTAGTGTGTCGACCATTGCTCTGTTGCTCTCGTCGTACTCTTCTATTGGCCTCCTGAAGTTCTGTGGCTGGTTGTACATTACTGCAATTATCACTTTATGGCGCTCAGACTGGATTGTTTCTACTAAGTAGTCCCTTTCGCCCATGCCATCCATTCCTTCCATTTTCTCAAATCCCCACCATTTTTTAATGAAGAGTGCAACTCCTCCTCCCCCTCTCCTCCCTCTATCTTTCCTGAGGATTTGATATCCGGGTGGAAAGATTACATCTGTTATAATTCTGGCGAGTTTTGTTTCTGTGAGTGCTATTATGTCTGGGGATGTCTCCTTGATTCTTTCATGTCACTCCTCACTTATTTGTTATTCCATCTGCATTTGTATGCCACACCTTCAGCTTCTTTTTTAAAACTGTAGTCTGGGGGGTAGAGTTGGGGTTGGGGAAGTCGGAGACCTGATAAGGAACTATGGGTGGTTGCTTTCGGGGTGGAGTTTGTAATGAGGTGGGTAGGGGCAGTGGATATGGCATGTGTGTTTTGGGTTAGAATGTTTGGTTGCATTTGGGTTGTCTTTGATGGGGGGCTTCTGTAGGTGGTTGTGAGGGAGGCTGTATTTGATCTTCCTCCTGAGTCTGGGTTCTCCTGTTCATCTCCATCTTCACTTCTCTTTCCTCCTTTCGTCTTTGTACCATCTCTCTCAGTTTCTGCCTTTCTTCTTGTGTTCTGTCGTGGTCGAGATACACCTTCCTGTACACCAGCATGTCCCTTAGTCTTGCTTTCTCCTTCAGAATCCTGTTCTGAGTCGATTCTGCATTGAAAGTCACTTTCACTGGCCGGGTTCTTCTTCTTGCAAATCCCCCTATTCTCCAAAAATTTGCCAGCTAGGTCATGTCATCTTCACCTATTGCCTTCATGATGCTTTCAATCACATTTTTCTCCCCTTGTCTTCTTGCTTTGTAAGTTTCCCCTTCAACTTCCTGAAGTCCATAAACAAAGACTGACCTCTGCCTTTCATTCTCCAACTGCATATCCCTATGTATCCACTGATTCGATTTAGTTTCCTCCATTGCAGCTTTCCTTTCTTCAGTTTCTTCACTATTGTCCTTGGGTCCAGTGGCCTGTCATTTTCCCTTCTCAGCTTTCCCTGGGCTCTGCTGTGGTGTGTGTGTGTGTGTGTGTGTGTGTGTGTGTGTGTGTGTGTGTGTGTGTGTGTGTGTGTGTGTGTGTGTGTGTGTGTGTGTGTGTACTCACCTAGTTGTACTCACCTAGTTGAGGTTGCAGGGGTCGAGTCCTAGCTCCTGTCCCTGCCTGTTCACTGGTCGCTACTCGGTCACTCTCCCTGAACCGTGAGCTTTATCATACCTCTGTGTGTGTATGTACTCACCTAATTGTACTCACCTAATTGTGGTTGCAGGGGTTGAGACTCAGCTCCTGGCCCTGTCTCTTCACTGATTGCTACTAGGTCCTCTCCCTCTCTCCTTCCTGAGCTTTGTCATACCTCTTCTTAAAACTATGTATGGTTCCTGCCTCCACTACTTCACTTGCTAGGCTATTCCACTTCCTGACGACTCTATGACTGAAGAAATACTTCCTAACGTCCCTGTGACTCGTCTGAGTCGCAGGGTGTGTGTGTGTGTGTGTGTGTGTGTGTGTGTGTGTGTGTGTGTGTGTGTGTCTGTGTGTGTGTCTGTGTGTGTGTGTGTGTGTGTGTGTGTACTCACCTATTTGTGGTTGCAGGGGTCGCGTCATAGCTCCTGGCCCCGCCTCTTCGCTGATTGCTACTAGTTCCTCTCCCTGCCCCATGAGCTTTATCATACCTCGCTTTAAAACTATGTATGGTTCCCGCCTCCACTACGTCACTTTCTAGGCTATTCCACGGCCTGACTACTCTATGACTGAAGAAATACTTCCTAACATCCCTTTGATTAATCTGAGTCTTCAGTTTCCAATTGTGACCTCTTGTGTCTGTGTCCCTTCTCTGTAACATCCCGTCTTTGTCCACCTTGTCTATTCCGTGCAGTATTTTATATGTCGTTATCATGTCTCCCCTGACCCTCCTGTCCTCCAGTGTCGTCAGGCCGATTTCCCTCAACCTTTCTTCGTAGGACAATCCCCGTAGCTCTGGGACTAGTCTTGTTGCAAACCTTTGCACTTTCTCTAATTTCTTTATGTGCTTGACTAGGTGTGGATTCCAAACTGGTGCTGCATACCCCAGTATGGGCCTGAAGTAAATGGTATACAGAGTCTTGAACGAATCCTTACTGAGGTATCGGAACGCTATCCATAGGTTTGCCAGGTGCCCGCATGCTGCAGCAGTTATCTGATTTATGTGCGCCTCAGGAGATATGCTCGGTGTTATACTCACCCCCAGATCTTTTTCCTTGAGTGAGATTTGCAGTCTTTGGCCATCTAAACTATATTGTGTCTGCGGTCTTTTTTGCCCTTCCCCAATCTTCATGACTTTGCATTTGGCAGGGTTAAACTCAAGGAGCCAGTTGCTGGACTAGGCTTGTAGCCTGTCCAGGTCTCTTTGTAGTCCTGCCTGATCCTCATCCGTTTTGATTCTTCTCATTAACTTCCCATCATCTGCAAACAAGGACACTTCTGAGTCCATCCCTTCCGTTATGTCGTTCACATATACCAAGAACAGCACAGGTCCTAGGACTGACCCCTGTGGAACCCCGCTTGTCACAGGCACCCACTCTGACACCTCGTCACGTACCATGACTCGTTGTTGCCTCCCTGTCAGGTATTCTCTGATCCATTGCAGTGCCTTTCCTGTTATGTGTGCCTGATCCTCTAGCTTTTGCAGTAACCTCTTGTGAGGAACTGTGTCGAAGGCTGTTGCAACCCCTGAATGGGTTACAATGATTATTATGTATATATAATGTATATTACCTTTTCATTTAATTTTATATTGCTTATATTTGCGATAATAGCTAAATCGTAAATGTATGACTTTATATTATTATTTGACTGTTATATTGTTATTTAGCTTATGTTGTTAGGATGTATATAAAATGTGCTCAGTTAGTCTTGATTGTCAAACTACTGTAATTATCGCTTGTCGCTCGTTATACTGCCGGCTTCTGAGCTGCAGTTGTCCACGTAGCTATCACGTGATCGAGGGGGGGTGTCCTCACCTCTCGTGAAGTTTTCAGTCTGCTGGAGACTCGCTTGCTGGTTGGACAGATTGTCTGTCTCATTATTCTTGTTAGTTCTGTAGAACTTTGTTCACAGAACATTGTATGGACTTAGTGATTTTCGACGTTGTACTGAGGTTGTGTGTCACTTAGACACTCTGAACATCTCAGGTCCTTAGCTATAGCTTCTGACCTAATTTTGTACTGGTTCCTGTGTATTGTCACAGTCACAGTTTTACCTATGCTGAACATAGATTCAGTATTATGGGAGTTTTGTAACTTTTGTGGAGGATCTGCTGATGGTCCCTACTTAGTGTCGTTATATTATTTCCCAGTTCCAGATTCTGTGTCGCAGTCGCTTGATATTGCATTGCTATTGGGCTTAGCATTCTTTGTTGTTCAAGCAGACTGTTCGGGTTGCCAGTCGGTCAAGAAGTTAGTTTATTTGAGGACTTTGTCAGTCACTTGTTTAAGTCTTATTCGAGTCTTGAGACATAGCTAACTACTTAAGAGCACTTACACGTATACACACACTTGTACATATTTGTAATATCTTATTAAATGTTAATGTACCTGACGGTACTTAAGAATTATAAATGTGATATGTGCTTTCAGCACAATAATATTGAACTCGAGAGATTGATTTTATTTTGATTGCTGTGATTTAATTTACTTTGATAATATACCTCTAGACAACTTATAGACTTAATAAATTTATTAAATTTTAATTTCTCTAGTTAGTAGCCTACCAGTTGTAATCCTAAAAAGCTATTGAACCATACTGAATTTAATGGATAATTGGACAAGGATACTGACTACTTGTTACGAAAACCCAGTAACAGGCTGGATGCTAGAAGGGCAGTCCTTTCTAGTATTCACTGGAGATCTCTAAGCTTTTAGAATCGCGTTTTTTGTAACAAAGGCCTTCTTGCAGTCCAAAAAAATGCAGTCGATCCACCCCTCTTTCTCTTGTCTTACTTCTTTCACCTTGTCATAAGACTCTAGTAGGTTTGTGACACAGGATTTTCCTTCCCTGAAACCGTGCTGGTTGTCAATTATACACTTGTTTCTTTCCAGGTGCTCCACCACTCTCCTTCTGATGATCTTCTCCATGACCTTGCATACTATACACGTTAGTGATACAGGTCTGTAGTTTAGTGCCTCATGTCTGTCTCCCTTTTTAAAAAATGGGACTACATTTGCCATCTTCCATACCTCAGGGAGTTGCCCAGTTTCAAATGATGTGTTGAAGATCTTTGTTAATGGCACACACAATATCTCTGCTCCCTCTTTAAGGACCCACGGAGAGATGTTGTCTGGTCCCACCGCCTTTGAGGTGTCAAGTTCGCATAGCAGCTTCTTCACATCCTCCTTGGTTATGTGTACCTCATCCAGCACTTGCTTGTGTACCCCCCTGTTTTGATTTCCTGGAGTCCTACTGGTTTCCACTGTAAATACTTCTTTAAATCTCGTGTTGAGCTCCTGACATACCTCTCGGTCGTTTCTTGTGAATTCCCCATCACCCTTCCTCAGTCTGATTACCTGGTCCTTGACTGTTGTTTTCCTCCTGATGTGGATGTACAACATCTTCGGGTCAGTCTTGACTTTCGATGCTATGTCATTTTCATATTGTCTCTGAGCCTCCCTTCTTATCAGTGCATATTCGTTTCTGGCTTTTCGGCTAATCTCTTTATTTTCCTGAGTTCTCTGTCTTCTGTACCTTTTCCATTCTCTAGTACACTTAATTTTTGCCTCCCTACACCTTTGGGTGAATCAAGGACTCGTTCTGTTCTTCCCATTATTTCTGTTTCCCTTGGGAACAAACCTCTCCTCTGCCTCCTTGCATTTTGTTGCCACATAGTCCATCATTTCTTGTACTGGTTTTTCTGTCAGTTCCCTCTCCCATTGAATGTCTTGAAGGAAGTTGCTCATGCCTGAGTAGTTCCCCCTTTTGTAGTTTGGTTTTTCCCACCCTATTCCTGCTACTCTCTTCACTTGGAGTTCAACTATGTAGTCGAAGCACAGAACCACATGATCACTAGCTCCCAGGGGCCTTTCATACATGATATCCTCGATGTCCGAGCTACTCAAGGTGAATACAAGGTCCAGTCTTGCTGGTTCATCCTCTCCTCTCTCTCTGGTAGTGTCTCTAACATGTTGATGCACGAGGTTTTCCAGTACCACATCCATCATCTTGGCTCTCCATGTTTCGGGACCCTCATGGGGCTCCAGGTTTTCCCAGTCAATCTCCTTGTGATTGAAATCACCCATAACTAGTAATTTTGCTCCCCCCATGTGTGCTCTCCTGGCCACCTCGGCTAGTGTGTCGACCCTTGCTCTGTTGCTCTCATCGTATTCTTCTCTTGGCCTCCTGCAGTTCTGTGGTGGGTTGTACATTACTGCAATTATCACCTTATGCCCCTCAGACTGGATTGTTCCTACTAAGTAGTCCCTTTCGCCCGTGCCATCCATTCCTTCCATTTTCTCAAAACCCCACTGGCTTTTAATGAGCAGTGCAACTCCTCCTCCCCCTCTCCTCCCTCTGTCTTTCCTGAGGATTTGATATCCGGATGGAAAGATTGAATCTGTTATTATTCTGGTGAGTTTTGTTTCTGTGAGTGCTATTATGTCTGGGGATGTCTCCTTGATTCTTTCGTGCCACTCCTCATACTTATTTGTCATTCCATCTGCATTTGTATACCACACCTTCGACTTCTTTTCTAAGACTGTGGTCTGGGAGGTGTATTAAGGTTGGGGAAGTGGGAGACCTGATAAGGAACTATGGGCAGTTGCTGTGGGGGTGGAGTTTGTAATGCAGTGGGTGGGGGCATTGGATGTGGCATGGATGTTTTGGTTTAGAGTGTTTGGTTGCACTGGGGTTGAGCTGGTTGGGAGGCTTCTATATGAAGTTGTGAGGGAGGCTGTATTTGATCTTCCTGAGTCTGGGATCTCCTGTCTGTCTTCTCCATCCCCTCTCTTACCTCCTTTCGCCTTTGTGTGTATGTGTGAGTGTCTGTGTTTGTGTCTGTGTGTCTGTGCAAATGTGTGCTTGTGTGTGTGTTTGCAGGTATATTTGTGTACTCATATATGTGTGAGTGCTTTCACTCGTGTGTGTATGTATGCTCTTGTGCGTGTGTGTACTCACCTATTTGTGTGTACTCACCCAATTGTACTCACGTAATTGTGGTTGCAGGGGTCGAGATTCAGCTCCTGGCCCCACCTCTTCACTGACCGCTACTGGGTCCTCCCTCTCCCTGCTCCATGAGCTTTATCATACCTCATCTTAAAACTATGTATAGTTTCTGCCTCCACTACATCGCTTCCACTACATCGCTTGCCAGACTATTTCACTTCCAAACAACTCTGTGGCTAAAGAAACAATTCCTAACATCCCTTTGACTCATCTGAGTCTTCAGCTTCCAATTGTAGCCCCTTGTTTCTGTGTCCCATCTCTGGAACATCCTGTCTCTGTCCACCTTGTCTTTTCCACACAGTATTTTGTATGTCATTATCATGTCTCCCCTGACCCTCCTGTCCTCTAGTGTCGTGAGACCGATTTCCCTTACCCTTTTTTTATAGGACAATTCCCTTAGCTCTGGAACTAGCCTTGTTGCAAACCTTTGCACTTTCTCTAATTTTTTGACGTGTTTGACCAGATGTGGGTTCCAAACTGGTGCTGCGTACTCCAATATGGGCCTGACGTACACAGTGTATAAAGTCTTGAACGACTCCTTACTGAGGTACCGGAACGCTATTTTCAGGTTTGCCAGTTGCCCATATGTCGCAGCAGTTAACTGGTTAATGTGTGCTTCTGGCGATGTACTCGGTATTATACTCACTACTACATCTTTCTCCTTGAGTGAGGTTTGCAGTCTTTTGTCTCCTAGCTTATACTCTGTCTGCGGTCTTCTTTGCCCTCCTCCGATCTTCATGATTTTGCATTTGTGTGTGTGTGTGTACTCACCTATTTGTACTCACCTATTTGTGGTTGCAGGGGTCGATTCACAGCTCCTGGCCCCGCCTTTTCGCTGATTGCTACTAGGTCCTCTCTCTCCCTGCCCCATGAGCTCTATCATACCTCGCCTTAAAACTATGTATGGTTCCTGCCTCCACCACATCACTTTCTAGGCTATTCCATGGCCTGACTACTCTATGACTGAAGAAATACTTCCTAACATCCCTTTGATTCATCTGAGTCTTCAACTTCCAATTGTGACCTCTTGTGTCTGTGTCCCATCTCTGGAACATCCCGTCTTTGTCCACCTCGTCTATTCCGCGCAGTATTTTATATGTCGTTGTCATGTCTCCCCTGACCCTCCTGGCCTCCAGTGTCGTCAGGCCGATTTCCCTCAACCTTTCTTCATAGGACAATCCCCGTAGCTCTGGGACTAGTCTTGTTGCAAACCTTTGCACTTTCTCTAATTTCTTGAAGTGCTTTACTAGGTGTGGATTCCAAACTGGTGCTGCATACTCCAGTATGGGCCTGACGTAGATGGTATACAGAGTCTTAAACGAATCCTTACTGAGGTATCGGAACGCTATCCGTAGGTTTGCCAGGCGCCCGTATGCTGCAGCAGTTATCTGATTGATGTGCGCCTCAGGAGATGTGCTCGGTGTTATACTCACCCCCAGATCTTTTTCCTTGAGTGAGGTTTGCAGTCTTTAGCCATCTAAACTATATTGTGTCTGCGGTCTTCTTTGCCCTTCCCCAATCTTCATGACTTTGCATTTGGCAGGGTTAAATTCAAGGAGCCAGTTGCTGGACCAGGCTTGTAGCCTGTCCAGGTCTCTTTGTAGTCCTGCCTGATCCTCGTCCGATTCGATTCTTCTCATTAACTTCACATCATCTGCAAACAAGGACACTTCTGAGTCTATCCCTTCCGTTATGTCGTTCACGTATACCAAGAACAGCACAGGTCCTAGGACTGACCCCTGTGGAACCCCGCTTGTCACAGGCACCCACTCTGACACCTCGTCGCGTACCATGACTCGTTGTTGCCTCCCTGTCAGATATTCTCTGATCCATTGCAGTGCCTTTCCTGTTAT
Source organism: Cherax quadricarinatus (assembly GCF_026875155.1). Lineage (NCBI taxonomy): Eukaryota > Metazoa > Arthropoda > Malacostraca > Decapoda > Parastacidae > Cherax > Cherax quadricarinatus. The sequence continues at coordinate 37,928,442 of NC_069429.1, read as the reverse complement.
GTGTGCCTGGTCCTCTAGCTTTTGCAGTAACCTCTTGTGAGGAACTTCTTGCAGTCCAAAAATACGCAGTCGATCCACCCCTCTCTCTCTTGTCTTACTTCTGTCACCTTGTCATAAAGCTCTAGTAGGTTTGTGACACAGGATTTTCCTTCCCTGAAACCGTGCTGGTTGTCAATTATACACTTGTTTCTTTCCAGGTGCCCCACCACTCTCCTCCTGATGATCTTCTCCATGACCTTGCATACTATACACGTTAGTGATACAGGTCTGTAGTTTAGTGCCTCATGTCTGTCTCCCATTTTAAAAATTGGAACTACATTTGCCATTTTCCATACCACAGGGAGTTGCCCAGTTTCAAATGATGTGTTGAAGATCTTTGTTAATGGCTCACACAATATCTCTGCTCCCTCTTTAAGGACCCATGGAGAGATGTTGTCTGGTCCCACCGCCTTTGAGGTTATATGTACCTCATCCAGCACTTGCTGGTGTGCCCCCCTGTTCTGATTTCTTGGAGTCCTACTGGTTTCCACTGTAAATACCTCTTTAAATCTTGTGTTGAGCTCCTGACATACCTCTCGGTCGTTTCTTGTGAATTCCCCATCACCCTTCCTCAGTCTGATTACCTGGTCTTTGACTGTTGCTTTCCTCCTGATGTGGCTGTACAACAGCTTCGGGTCAGTCTTTACTTTTGATCCTATGTCATTTTCATATTGTCTCTGAGCCTCCCTTCTTATCTGTGCATATTCGTTTCTGGCTCTTCGGCTGATTTCTTTATTTTCCTGAGTTCTCTGTCTTCTGTACCTTTTCCATTCTCTAGTACACCGAGTTTTTGCCTCCCTACACCTTTGGGTGAACCAAGGACTCGTTCTGTTCTTCCCATTATTTCTGTTTCCCTTGGGAACAAACCTCTCCTCTGCCTCCTTGCATTTTGTTGCTACATAGTCCATCATTTCTTGTACTGGTTTTCCTGTCAGTTCCCTCTCCCACTGAATGTCTTGAAGGAAGTTCCCTCATGCCTGAGTAGTTCCCCCTTTTGTAGTTTGGTTTTTCCCAGCCTATTCCTGCTACTCTCTCCACTTGGAGCTAAAACTATGTAGTCGAAGCACAGAAACCACATGATCACTAGCTCCCAGGGGCCTTTCATACATGATACCCTCGATGTCCGAACTACTATGGTGAATACAAGGTCCAACCTTGCTGGTTCATCCTCTCCTCTCTCTCTGGTAGTGTCTCTAACATGTTGATGCATGAGGTTCTCCAGTACCACATCCATCATCTTGGCTCTCCATGTTTCGGGACCCCCATGGGGCTCCAGGTTTTCCCAGTCAATCTCCTTGTGATTGAAATCACCCATAACTAGTAACTTTGCTCCCCCCCATGTGTGCTCTCCTGGCCACCTCGGCTAGTGTGTCGATCATTGCTCTGTTGCTCTCATCGTATTCTTCTCTTGGCCTCCTGCAGTTCTGTGGTGGGTTGTACATTACTGCAATTATCACCTTATGTCACTTAGACTGGATTGTTCCTACTAAGTAGTCCCTTTCGCAAATGCCATCCATTCCTTCCATTTTCTCAAAACCGCACTGCTTTTTAATGAGCAGTGCAACTCCTCCTCCCCCTCTCCTCCCTCTGTCTTTCCTGAGGATTTGATATCCGGATGGAAAGATTGAATCTGTTATTATTCTGGTGAGTTTTGTTTCTGTGAGTGCTATTATGTCTGGGGATGTCTCTTTGATTCTTTCGTGCCACTCCTCATACTTGTTTGTTATTCCATCTGCATTTGTATACCACACCTTCAACTTCTTTTCTAAGACTGTGGTCTGGGAGGTATATTGGGGTTGGGTAAGTTGGAGACCTGGTAAGGAACTATGGGTTGTTGCTGTGGGGGTGGAGTTTGTAATGTAGTGGGTGGGGGCATTGGATGTGGCATGGGTGTTTTGATTTAGAGTGTTTGGTTGCACTGGGGTTGACCTGGTTGGGAGGCTTCTATAGAAAGTTGTGAGGGAGGCTGTATTTGATCTTCTTCCTGGGTCTGGGATCTCCTGTGTGCGTGTGTGTGTGTGTGTGACTCAACAAATAATATTTGCACCAATAACACATTACAGTTGTGACCGGGTGTGAACGTGTGAATTGCTTATTATTCTATAATTTGTTCATGATTGTAGCCATGTATAAACGTTAGTAAGTAAATTTACTTACAGGATTCTTTACCGTTGTAACTTCCTCAGCTATCATAACTTTGGGGCCCAGTCCATGAACCCATTATGTACCTCTGTAATCTTTTGACTACCACCCACAGAATGGGTATGGGGTAACTACCGCCCTCAGGATGGGTATTGGGTGACTACCGCCCACAGGATGGGTATGGGGTGTCTACTGCCCACAGGATGGGTATGGGGTAACTACCGCCCACAGGATGGGTATGGGGTAACTACCGCCCACAGGATAGGTATAGGGTGACTACCGCGCACAGGATGGGTATGGGGTAACTACCGCCCACAGGATGAGTATGGGGTGACTACCGCCCACAGGATGGGTATGGGGTGACTACCGCCCACAGGATGGGTATGGGGTAACTACCGCCCACAGGATGGGTATGGGGTAACTACCGCCCACAGGATGGGTATGGGGTAACTACCGCCCACAGGATAGGTATAGGGTGACTACCGCGCACAGGATGGGTATGGGGTAACTACCGCCCACAGGATGGGTATGGGGTGACTACCGCCCACAGGATGGGTATGGGGTGACTACCGCCCACAGGATGGGTATGGGGTGACTACCGCGCACAGGATGGGTATGGAGTAACTACCGCCCACAGGATGGGTATGGGTGACTACTGCCCACAGGATGGGTATGGGGTAACTACCGCCCACAGGATGGGTATGGGGTGACTACCGCCCACAGGATGGGTATGGGGTGACTACCGCCCACAGGATGGGTATGGGGTGACTACCGCCCACAGGATGGGTATGGGGTGACTACCGCCCACAGTATGGGTATGTGGTAACTACCGCCCACAGGATGGGTATGGGGTAACTACTGCCCACAAGATGGGTATGGAGTAACTACCGCCCACAGGATGGGTATGGGTGACTACCGCCCACAGGATGGGTATGGGGTAACTACCGCCCACAGGATGGGTATGGGGTGACTACCACCCACAGGGTGGGTATGGGGTAACTAGTGCCCACAGGATGGGTATGGGGTGACTACCGCTCACAAGATGGGTATGGGGTGACTACCGCCCACAGGATGGGTATGGGGTGACTACCGCCCACAGGATGGGTATGGGGTGACTACCGCCCACAGGATGGGTATGGGGTGACTACCGCCCACAGGATGGGTATGGGGTAACTACCGCCCACAGGATGGGTATGGAGTAACTACCGCCCACAGGATGGGTATGGGTGACTACCACCCACAGGATGGATATGGGGTAACTACCGCCCACAGGATGGGTATGGGGTGACTACCGCCCACAGGATGGGTATGGGGTAACTACCGCCCACAGGATGGGTATGGAGTGACTACCGCCCACAGGATGGGTATGGGGTGACTACCGCCCACAGAATGGGTATGGGGTGACTACCGCCCACAGGATGGGTATGGGGTGACTGCCGCCCACAGGATGGGTATGGGGTGACTACCCCCCACAGGATGGGTATGGGTGACTACCGCCCACAGGATGAGTATGGGGTAACTACCGCCCACAGGATGGGTATGGGGTAACTACCGCCCACAGGATGGGTATGGAGTAACTACCACCCACAGGATGAGTATGGGTGACTACCGCCCACAGGATGGGTATGGGGTAACTACCGCCCACAGGATGGGTATGGGGTGACTACCGCCCACAGGATGGGTATGGGGTAACTACCGCCCACAGGATGGGTATGGGGTGACTACCGCCCACAGGATGGGTATGGGGTGACTACCGCCCACAGGATGGGTATGGGGTGACTACCGCCCACAGGATGGGTATGGGTGACTACCGCCCACTGGATGGGTATGGGGTAACTACCGCCCACAGGATGGGTATGGGGTGACTACCGCCCACAGGATGGGTATGGGATAACTACCGCCCACAGGATGGGTATGGGGTGACTACCGCCCACAGGATGGGTATGGGGTGACTACCGCCCACAGGATGGGTATGGGGTGACTACCGCCCACAGGATGGGTATGGGGTAACTACCGCCCACAGGATGGGTATGGGGTGACTACCGCCCACAGGATGGGTATGGGGTGACTACCGCCCACAGGATGGGTATGGGGTAACTACCGCCCACAGGATGGGTATGGGGTGACTACCGCCCACAGGATGGGTATGGGGTGACTACCGCCCACAGGATGGGTATGGGGGTAACTACCGCCCACAGGATGGGTATGGGGTGACTACCGCCCACAGGATGGGTATGGGGTGACTACCGCCCACAGGATGGGTAATGGGGTGACTACCGCCCACAGGATGGGTATGGGGTAACTACCGCCCACAGGATGGGTATGGGGTAACTACCGCCCACAGGATGGGTATGGGGTGACTACCGGCCACAGGATGGGTATGGGGTGACTACCGCCTACAGGATGGGTATGGGTAACTACCGCCCACAGGATGGGTATGGGGTAACTACCGCCCACAGGATGGGTATGGGGTGACTACCGCCCACAGGATGGGTATGGGGTGACTACCGCCCACAGGATGGGTATGGGGTGACTACCACCCACAGGATGGGTATGGGGTGACTACCGGCCACAGGATGGGTATGGGGTGACTACCGCCCACAGGATGGGTATGGGGTGACTACCACCCACAGGATGGGTATGGGGTGACTACCGCCCACAGGATGGGTATGGTGTGACTACCACCCACAGGATGGGTATGGGGTGACTACCGCCCACAGGATGGGTATGGGGTGACTACCGCCCACAGGATGGGTATGGGGTGACTACCACCCACAGGATGGGTATGGGGTGACTACCGCCCACAGGATGGGTATGGGTGACTACCACCCACAGGATGGGTATGGGGTGACTACCGCCCACAGGATGGGTATGGGGTGTATAATAAACATATTGAGCTAGAAGCTTATCATGGTGAGGGTTGAAGGTTGCGCACTCTCCTGCGACCTTCGTGATGTACATTCTTAAAAGAGAGATTTCTAGTAATTGATGTATTTTCAGAATGTTTGGGACGTAAATATAAAAATGTGTTTATGACTATTGACTAACACCTCTGACATGCATCGCTCACATACCGAGGGACTTTATATATAACCAACTGTTGCTGGAGACTTGGTCATCATTGTTAATACAGAACTCCGCCTGCAGCTTCTGTTCTGCGTCCGACAAGTAGCCATTGTGATCCAAACTATTATTGAGAGTTGTATTTTGCGATCCTTTATATTTCTGCAAGTCGCCACCCCGAGGTAAATGACTTCATCTTTTGTTTGTAGGATCCAGGGAGCAACCTCTCTGGGTAGGAGTCCTACTGCCCCGGTAAATGACTAAGTATTTCACTTCCTCGGAAGGAGAGAATCGAGGCACTAGCCGACCTGATTGTCTTCTTAGTGTATGACTCCATGTAACTGGTTCTGTGTCCTCCACACTCAATCCCTACTTAAGGAGGTTATTGATGGTCAGGCAGTTTGTGTTGAACACGTAAACAAACTGACGAGTGGGGTCGTTAAAACTACTTCCCAGGCTAACACCTCTTGAGACTTTGTTTCAATATTATGATGTTTTTTCCCGTGGCCATGGATTTTTGCAGAGGATTGCTTTATGACAGAGATTTAGTAGTCATGGAAGAGGCAGACATTGTCATCGAGTTGAAGGATCTGGACGTGACTGGTGTATGTTGTTTCATAAAATTGGTTTGGTAACGTGTAGAAGATAAGTTTCGTTCGGGATTTTAACCCCGGAGGGTTAGCCACCCAGGATAACCCAAGAAAGTCAGTGCGTCATCGAGGACTGTCTAACTTATTTCCATTGTGGTCCTTAATCTTGTCCCCCAGGATGCGACTCACACCCAGGTACCTATTTGCTGCTAGGTGAACAGGACAACAGGTCTAAGCAAACGTATCGAAATGTTTCCAACCGCCGGGAATCGAACCCGGGCCCTCCGTGTGTGAAGTGGAAGCTTTAGCCACCAGGCCACCGGGCCACCGAGATACACCATTGATTGTTTCACTTTCGTTAAAGCTATTCTCCCTCACATTTGCAATGGTTATCTCAGTGTTGAGGTTAAAGTTTTCGTGCTGAACTCTTCACGTTGTTTCCATTCCCAGTAAAATGGTGGTGGACAGTGGGGAGCACAAGACTGATAATTGCTCCTCACAGGTAAGACGTTGAATTAACTGCTATGTCTCTCACTCCAGTTGTAACCAGAAATGTCTCCAGTACAAAACTTATAAGGAAGTCTATAAGCTTTAGATGACTGAACATTTCGTGCGTCACGGAACGTCGAAGTGTAGGGCGAGTTCGAGAGATTCTTAATTGCAGCGTTGAAAACACTCGCTGGGGACGTGATTCATCACGTAGTCCTCCCTGAAACAACTCGACACTCTTAAACACATTCAATATCTTACAGAAAACTGTCGGTCATATGAACAAGTATGCGGAACTTTTGTTTGTAATAGAACTTTATTAACCCTACGTTATTTGTCCACAGGAGACTCTTCTTGCCAATACAGTGAAAACATTGCTGCTCTGGAAACTATCACTCATGTAGAAGATATAATGGGTGCAGTGTCGCCATCTATGTTCATAATACTTTACCTTCACGTAGAGTGATACTGAATTTGACTCTCAATTCTGTTGCTAGTAAATTCAATGACGCACACCTGACTGTTCACTTTACTGGTCTCACTCCGTGCCACTTGATGTTTACTGGTCACTTCGAGCCACGGTGACCCATCCTGGCACGGTGGCCCACTGTAGCAGGGTGACCCACCATGGCAGGGTGACTGACCGTGGCAGGGTGACCCACCGTGGCAGGGTGATCCACTGTAGCAGGGTGCCCCGCCGTGGCAGGGTGGCCCACTGTAGCAGGGTGACCCACCGTGGCAGGGTGACTGACCGTGGCAGGGTGATCCACTGTGGCAGGGTAACCCACTGTGGCAGGGTGATCCACTGTAGCAGGGTGACCCACCGTGGCAGGGTAACCCACTGTAGCAGGGTGACCCACCATGGCAGGGTGACCCATCGTGGCAGGGTGACCCACTGTAGTAGGGTGACCCACCATGGCAGGGTGGCCCACTGTAGCAGTGACCCAATATGGCAGGGTGACCCACCGTGGCAGGGTGACCCATCATGGCAGAGTGACCCACCGTGGCAGGGTGGCCCACTGTAGCAGCGTGATCCATCATGACAGAGTGACCTACCGTGGTAGGGTGGTCCACTGTAGTAGGGTGACCCACCATGGCAGGGTGACCCACCGTGGCAGGGTGACCCACCGTGGCAGGGTGACCCACCATGGCAGGGTGACCCACCATGGCAGGGTGACCCACCGTGGCAGGGTGACCGACCGTGGCAGGGTGACTGACCGTGGCAGGGTGACCCACCATGGCAGGGTGACCCACCGTGGAAGGGGACCCACCGTGGCAGGGTGACTTACCGTGGAAGGGGACCCACCATGGCAGGGTGACCCACCGTGGAAGGGGACCCACCGTGGCAGGGTGACTTACCGTGGAAGGGGACCCACCATGGCAGGGTGACCCACCGTGGAAGGGGACCCACCATGGCAGGGTGACCCACCGTGGAAAGGGACCCACCGCGGCAGGGTGACCCACCGTGGCAGGGTGACTTACCGTGGAAGGGGACCCACCGTGGCAGGGTGACCCACCGTGGCAGGGTGACTTACCGTGGAAGGGGACCCACCGTGGCAGGGTGACCCACCGTGGAAGGGGACCCACCATGGCAGGGTGACCCACCGTGGCAGGGTGACTTACCGTGGAAGGGGACCCACCGTGGCAGGGTGACCCACCGTGGCAGGGTGACTTACCGTGGAAGGGGACCCACCGTGGCAGGGTGACCCACCGTGGCAGGGTGACTTACCGTGGAAGGGGACCCACCGTGGCAGGGTGACCCACCGTGGCAGGGTGACTTACCGTGGAAGGGGACCCACCGTGGCAGGGTGACCCACCGTGGCAGGGTGACTTACCGTGGAAGGGGACCCACCGTGGCAGGGTGACCCACCGTGGCAGGGTGACTTACCGTGGAAGGGGACCCACCGTGGCAGGGTGACCCACCGTGGCAGGGTGACTTCCCGTGGAAGGGGACCCACCGTGGCAGGGTGACCCACCGTGGCAGGGTGACTTACCGTGGAAGGGGACCCACCGTGGCAGGGTGACCCACCGTGGCAGGGTGACTTACCGTGGAAGGGGACCACCGTGGCAGGGTGACCCACCGTGGCAGGGTGACTTACCGTGGAAGGGGACCCACCGTGGCAGGGTGACCCACCGTGGCAGGGTGACGTACCGTGGAAGGGGACCCACCGTGGAAGGGGACCCACCGTGGCAGGGTGGCTCAAAAGAAAAAACAAGTTTCTCGTATTGAATATAGTAATATATACGGGAGAAGGGGTTACTAGCCCCTTGCTCCCGGCATTTTAGTCGCCTCTTACAACACGCATGGATACGGAGGAAGAATTCTGTTCCACTTCCCAGTGAAGATAAGTGGAATAAAGAAGAACGAAAACTAGAAATAAAGTAGAAGAGAGTTTAGAGAGGTGTGTGTATATATATGCTTGTACATGTATGTGTAGTGTGACCTAAGTGTAAGTAGAAGTAGCAAGACGTACCTGAATCTTGCATGTTTATGAGACAGAAAAAAGGACACCAACAACCCTACCATCATGCAAAACAATTACAGGACGTATTCCGGATTTACATCCCGGCGGGTACGGGCTAGTACCTCCCTGGGCAGTACTCCTCATCCTCCCTGGGCAGTACCTCCCTGGGCAGTACCTCCTGGGCAGTACCTCCCTGGGCAGTACCTCCCTGGGCAGTACCTCCCACTTGGGCAGTACCTCCCTGGGCAGTACCTCCCGGGCAGTACCTCCCTGGGCAGTACCTCCCTGGGCAGTACCTCCCTGGGCAGTACCTCCAGGGCAGTACCTCCTGGGCAGTACCTCCCTGGGCAGTACCTCCCTGGGCAGTACCTCCCAGGGCAGTACCTCCCTGGGCAGTACCTCCCTGGGCAGTACCTCCCTGGGCAGTACTCCCTGGGCAGTACCTCCCTGGCAGAAACCTCCCTGGGCAGTACCTCCAGGGCAGTACCTCCCTGGGCAGTACCTCCTGGGCAGTACCCCTCCCTGGGCAGTACCTCCCTGGGTAGTACCTCCCTGGGCAGTACCCCCCGGGGCAGTACCTCCTTTTGGCAGTACCTCCCTGGGCAGTACCTCCCTGGGCAGTACCTCCCGGGCAGTACCTCCTGGGCAGTACCTCCCTGGGCAGTACCTCCCTGGGCAGTACCTCCGTGGCAGTTCCTACCTGGGCAGTACCTCCCTGGGCAGTACCTCCCTGGGCAGTACCTCCCGGGGCAGTACCTCCCTGGGCAGTACCTCCCTGGGCAGTACCTCCCTGGGCAGTACCTCCCTGGGCAGAACCTCCCTGGGCAGTACCTCCCTGGCAGTACCTCCTGGGCAGTACCTCCCTGGGCAGTACCTCCCTGGGCAGTACCTCCCTGGGCAGTACCTCATGGGGCAGTACCTCCCTGGGTAGTACCTCCCTGGGCAGTACCTCCCTGGGCAGTACCTCCCTGGGCAGTACCCTGGGCAGTACCTCCCTGGGCAGTACCTCCTGGGCAGTACCTCATGGGGCAGTACCTCCCTGGGTAGCACCTCCCTGGGCAGTACCTCCCTGGGCAGTACCTCCCTGGGCAGTACCTCCCTGGGCAGTACCTCCCTGGGCAGTACCTCCCTGGGCAGTACCTCATGGGGCAGTAACTCCCTGGGCAGTACCTCCATGGGCAGTACCTCATGGGGCAGTACTTCCCTGGGCAGTACTTCCCTGGGCAGTACCTCCCTGGGCAGTACCTCCCTGGGCAGTACCTCCCTGGGCAGTACCTTCCTGGGCAGTACCTCATGGGGCAGTACCTCCCTGGGCAGTACCTCCCTGGGCAGTACCTCATGGGGCAGTACTTCCCTGGGCAGTACTTCCCTGGGCAGTACCTCCCTTGGCAGTACCTCCATGGGCAGTACCTCCCTGGGCAGTACCTCCCGGGGCAGTACCTCCCTGGGTAGTACCTCCCTGGGCAGTACCTCCCGGGGCAGTACCTCCCTGGGCAGTACCTCCCTGGGCAGTACCTCCCTGGGCAGTACCTCCCGGGGCAGTACCTCCCTGGGCAGTACCTCCCTGGGCAGTACCTCCCTGGGCAGTACCTCCCTGGGCAGTACCTCCCGGGGCAGTACTCCGGGGCAGTACCTCCCTGGGCAGTACCTCCCTGGGCAGTACCTCCCTGGGCAGTACCTCCTGGCAGTACCTCCCGGGAGTACCTCCCTGGCAGTACTCCCTGGGCAGTACCTCCCTGGGCAGTACCTCCCCTGGGCAGTAATTCCCTGGGCAGTACCTCCCTGGGCAGTACCTCCCTGGGCAGTACCTCCTGGGCAGTACCTCCCTGGGCAGTACCTCCCTGGGCAGTACCTCCCGGGGCATTTACCTCCCTGGGCAGTACCTCCTGGGCAGTACCTCCCTGGGCAGTACCTCCCTGGGCAGTAATTCCCTGGGCAGTACCTCCCTGGGCAGTACCTCCCTGGGCAGTACCTCCTGGGCAGTACCTCCCGGGGCAGTACCTCCCTGGGCAGTATCTCCCTGGGCAGTACCTCCCTGGGCAGTACCTCCCTGGGCAGTACCTCCCTGGGCAGTACCTCCTGGGCAGTACCTCATGGGCAGTACCCTCATGGGCTGTACCTCCTGGGTAGTACCTCCTGGGCAGTACCTCCCTGGGCAGTACCTCCCTGGGCAGTACCTCCCTGGGCAGTACCTCCCTGGGCAGTACCTCCCTGGGCAGTACGTCATGGGGCAGTACCTCCCTGGGTAGTACCTCCTGGGCAGTACCTCCCTGGGCAGTACCTCCTGGGCAGTACTCCCTGGGCAGTACCTCCCTGGGCAGTACCTCATGGGGCAGTACCTCCCTGGGCAGTACCTCCCTGGGCAGTACCTCCCTGGGCAGTACCTCCCTGGGCAGTACCTCATGGGGCAGTACCTCCCTGGGCAGTACCTCCTGGGCAGTACCTCCCTGGGCAGTACCTCCCTGGGCAGAACCTCCCTGGGCAGTACCTCCCTGGGCAGTACCTCCCTGGGCAGTACCTCCCTGAGCAGTACCTCCCTGGGCAGTACCTCCCTGGGCAGTACCTCATGGGGCAGTACCTCCCTGGGTAGTACCTCCCTGGGCAGTACCTCCCTGGGCAGTACCTCCCTGGGCAGTACCTCCCTGGGCAGTACCTCCCTGGGCAGTACCTCCCTGGGCAGTACCTCCCTGGGCAGTACCTCATGGGGCAGTACCTCCCTGGGTAGCACCTCCCTGGGCAGTACCTCCCTGGGCAGTACCTCCCTGGGCAGTACCTCCCTGGGCATTTACCTCCCTGGGCAGTACCTCATGGGCAGTAACTCCCTGGGCAGTACCTCCATGGGCAGTACCTCATGGGGCAGTACTTCCCTGGGCAGTACTTCCCTGGGCAGTACCTCCCTGGGCAGTACCTCCCTGGGCAGTACCTCCCTGGGCAGTACCTCCCTGGGCAGTACCTCATGGGGCAGTACCTCCCTGGGCAGTACCTCCCTGGGCAGTACCTCATGGGGCAGTACTTCCTGGGCAGTACTTCCCTGGGCAGTACCTCCCTGGGCAGTACCTCCATGGGCGTACCTCCCTGGGCAGTACCTCCCTGGGCAGTACCTCCCTGGGCAGTACCTCCCTGGGCAGTACGTCTGGGCAGTACCCCCCTGGGTAGTACCTCCCTGGGCAGTACTCCCTGGGCAGTACCTCCCTGGGCAGTACTCCCTGGGCAGTACCTCCCTGGGCAGTACCTCATGGGCAGTACCTCCCTGGGCCAGTACCTCCCTGGGCAGTACTCATGGGCAGTACTTCCCTGGGCAGTACTCCCTGGGCAGTACCTCCCTGGGCAGTACCTCCCTGGCAGTACTCCCTGGGCAGTACCTCCCTGGGCAGTACCTCCGGGGCAGTACCTCCCTGGGCAGTACCTCCCGGGGCAGTACCTCCCTGGGCAGTACCTCCCGGGCAGTACCTCCCTGGGCAGTACCTCCCTGGGCAGTACCTCCTGGGCAGTACCTCACTGGGCAGTACCTCCCTGGGCAGTACCTCCCTGGGCAGTACCTCCCTGGGCAGTACCTCCCTGGGCAGTACCTCCCTGGGTAGTACCCCCCTGGGCAGTACCTCCGGGGCAGTACCTCCCTGGGCAGTACCTCCCTGGGCAGTACCTCCTGGGCAGTACCTCCCGGGGCAGTACCTCCCTGGGCAGTACCTCCCTGGGCAGTACCTCCCTGGGCAGTACCTCCCTGGGCAGTTCCTACCTGGGCAGTACCTCCCTGGGCAGTACCTCCCTGGGCAGTACCTCCCGGGGCAGTACCTCCCTGGGCAGTACCTCCTGGGCAGTACCTCCTGGGCAGTACCTCCCTGGGCAGTACCTCCCTGGGCAGTACCTCCCTGGGCAGTACCTCATGGGGCAGTACCTCATGGGGCAGTACCTCCCTGGTAGTACCTCCCTGGGCGTACCTCCCTGGGCAGTACCCCCCTGGGCAGTACCTCCCTGGGCAGTACCCCCCTGGGCAGTACCTCCCTGGGCAGTAGTCATGGGCGTACCCTCCTGGGTAGTACCTCCCTGGGCAGTACCTCCCTGGGCAGTACCTCCCTGGGCAGTACCTCCCTGGGCAGTACCTCCCTGGGCAGTACCTCATGGGGCAGTACCTCCCTGGGCAGTACCTCCCTGGGCAGTACCTCATGGGGCAGTACTTCCCTGGGCAGTACTTCCCGGGGCAGTACCTCCCTGGGCAGTACCTCCCTGGGCAGTACCTCCTGGGCGTACCTCCCTGGGCAGTACCTCCCGGGGCAGTACCTCCCTGGGCAGTACCTCCCGGGGCAGTACCTCCCTGGGCAGTACCTCCCGGGGCAGTACCTCCCTGGGCAGAAACCCTCCCTGGGCAGTACCTCCCTGGGCAGTACCTCACTGGGCAGTACCTCCCTGGGCAGTACCTCCCTGGGCAGTACCTCCTGGGCAGTACCTCCCTGGGCAGTACCTCCCTGGGTAGTACCTCCCTGGGCAGTACCTCCCGGGGCAGTACCTCCCTGGGCAGTACCTCCCTGGGCAGTACCTCCTGGGCAGTACCTCCCGGGGCAGTACCTCCCTGGGCAGTACCTCCTGGGCAGTCCCTCCCTGGGCAGTACCTCCCTGGCAGTTCCTCCCTGGCAGTACCTCCCTGGGCAGTACCTCCCTGGGCAGTACCTCCCGGGGCAGTACCTCCCTGGGCAGTACCTCCCTGGGCAGTACCTCCCTGGGCAGTACCTCCCTGGGCAGAACCTCCCTGGGCAGTACCTCCCTGGGCAGTACCTCCCTGGGCAGTACCTCCCTGAGCAGTACCTCCCTGGGCAGTACCTCGTGGGCAGTACCTCAGGGGGCAGTACCTCCCTGGGTAGTACCTCCCTGGGCATTTACCTCCCTGGGCAGTACCTCCCTGGCAGTACCTCCCTGGGCAGTACCTCCTGGGCAGTACCTCCCTGGGCAGTACCTCCCTGGGCAGTACCTCATGGGGGCAGTACCTCCTGGGTAGCACCTCCCTGGGCAGTACCTCCCTGGGCAGTACCTCCCTGGGCAGTACCTCCCTGGGCATACCTCCCTGGGCAGTACCTCCCTGGGCAGTACCTCATGGGCAGTAACTCCCTGGGCAGTACCTCCATGGGCAGTACCTCATGGGGCAGTACTTCCCTGGGCAGTACTTCCCTGGGCAGTACCTCCTGGGCAGTCCCTCCCGGGGCAGTACCTCCCTGGGCAGTACCTCCCTGGGCAGTACCTCATGGGGCAGTACCTCCCTGGGCAGTACCTCCCTGGGCAGTACCTCATGGGGCAGTACTTCCCTGGGCAGTACTTCCCTGGGCAGTACCTCCCTGGGCAGTACCTCCATGGGCAGTACCTCCCTGGGCAGTACCTCCCTGGGCAGTACCTCCCTGGGCAGTACCTCCCTGGGCAGTACGTCATGGGGCAGTACCTCCCTGGGTAGTACCTCCCTGGGCAGTACCTCCCTGGGCAGTACCTCCCTGGGCAGTACCTCCCTGGGCAGTACCTCCCTGGGCAGTACCTCATGGGGCAGTACCTCCCTGGGCAGTACCTCCCTGGGCAGTACCTCATGGGGCAGTACTTCCCTGGGCAGTACTTCCCTGGGCAGTACCTCCCTGGGCAGTACCTCCCTGGGCAGTACCTCCCTGGGCAGTACCTCCCTGGGCAGTACCTCCCTGGGCAGTACCTCCCGGGGCAGTACCTCCCTGGGCAGTACCTCCGGGGCAGTACCTCCCTGGGCAGTACCTCCCGGGCAGTACCTCCCTGGGCAGTCCCTTTCCCTGGGCAGTACCTCCCTGGGCAGTACCTCACTGGGCAGTACCTCCCTGGGCAGTACCTCCCTGGGCAGTACTCCCTGGGCAGTACCTCCCTGGGCAGTACCTCCTGGGTAGTACCTCCCTGGGCAGTACCTCCCGGGGCAGTACCTCCCTGGGCAGTACCTCCCTGGGCATTTACCTCCCTGGGCAGTACCTCCCGGGGCAGTACCTCCCTGGGCAGTACCTCCCTGGGCAGTACCTCCCTGGGCAGTACCTCCCTGGGCAGTTCCTACCTGGGCAGTACCTCCCTGGGCAGTACCTCCCTGGGCAGTACCTCCCGGGGCAGTACCTCCCTGGGCAGTACCTCCCTGGGCAGTACCTCCCTGGGCAGTACCTCCCTGGGCAGAACCTCCCTGGGCAGTACCTCCCTGGGCAGTACCTCCCTGGGCAGTACCTCCCTGGGCAGTACCTCCCTGGGCAGTACCTCGTGGGCAGTACCTCATGGGGCAGTACCTCCCTGGGTAGTACCTCCCTGGGCAGTACCTCCCTGGGCAGTACCTCCCTGGGCAGTACCTCCCTGGGCAGTACCTCCCTGGGCAGTACCTCCCTGGGCAGTACCTCCCTGGGCAGTACCTCATGGGCAGTACCTCCCTGGGTAGCACCTCCCTGGGCAGTACCTCCTGGGCAGTACCTCCCTGGCAGTACCTCCTGGGCAGTACCTCCCTGGGCAGTACCTCCTGGGCAGTACCTCATGGGGCAGTAACTCCCTGGGCAGTACCTCCATGGGCAGAAACCTCATGGGGCAGTACTTCCTGGGCAGTACTTCCTGGGCAGTACCTCCCTGGGCAGTACCTCCTGGGCAGTACCTCCCTGGGCAGTACCTCCCTGGGCAGTACCTCATGGGGCAGTACCTCCTGGCAGTACCTCCTGGGCAGTACCTCATGGGGCAGTATCCCTGGGCAGTACTTCCCTGGCAGTACCCCCTTCCCGGGCAGTACCTCCATGGGCAGTACCTCCTGGGCAGTACCTCCCGGGCATTACCTCCCTGGGTAGTACCTCCCTGGGCAGTACCTCCCGGGGCAGTACCTCCCTGGGCAGTACCTCCCTGGGCAGTACCTCCCTGGGCAGTACCTCCCGGGGCAGTACCTCCCTGGGCAGTACCTCCCTGGGCATTTACCTCCTGGGCAGTACCTCCCTGGGCAGTACCTCCCAGGGCAGTACCTCCGGGGCAGAAACCTCCCTGGGCAGTACCTCCCTGGGCAGTACCTCCTGGGCAGTACCTCCCTGGGCAGTACCTCCCGGGGCAGTACCTCCCTGGGCAGTACCTCCCTGGGCAGTACCTCCCTGGGCAGTACCTCCGGGGCAGTACCTCCCTGGGCAGTACCTCCCTGGGCAGTACCTCCCTGGGCAGTAATTCCCTGGGCAGTACCTCCCTGGGCAGTACCTCCCTGGGCAGTACCTCCCTGGGCAGTACCTCCCGGGGCAGTACCTCCCTGGGCAGTACCTCCTGGGCAGTACCTCCCTGGGCAGTACCTCCCGGGGCAGTACCCCTGGGGAGTACCTCCCTGGGCAGTACCTCATGGGGAAAGAAACCTCATGGGGCAGTAACTCCCTGGGTAGTACCTCCCTGGGCAGTACCTCCCTGGGCAGTACCTCCCTGGGCAGTACCTCCCTGGGCAGTACCTCCCTGGGCAGTACCTCCCTGGGCAGTACGTCATGGGGCAGTACCTCCCTGGGTTAGTACCTCCTGGGCAGTACCTCCTGGGCAGTACTCCCTGGGCAGTACCTCCCTGGGCAGTACTCCCTGGGCAGTACCTCATGGGGCAGTACCTCCCTGGGCAGTACCTCCCTGGGCAGTACCTCATGGGCAGTACTTCCCTGGGGCAGTACTTCCCTGGGCAGTACCTCCCTGGGCAGTACCTCCTGGGCAGTACCTCCCTGGGCAGTACTCCCTGGGCAGTACCTCCCGGGGCATTTACCTCCCTGGGCAGTACCTCCCTGGGCAGTACCTCCCTGGGCAGTACCTCCCGGGGCAGTACCTCCCTGGGCAGTACCTCCCTGGGCAGTACCTCCCTGGGCAGTAATTCCCTGGGCAGCACCTCCCTGGGCAGTACCTCCCTGGGCAGTACCTCCCAGGGCAGTACCTCCCGGGGCAGTACCTCCCTGGGCAGTACCTCCCTGGGCAGTACCTCCCTGGGCAGTACCTCCCTGGGCAGTACCTCCCTGGGCAGTACCTCCCTGGGCAGTACCTCATGGGGCAGTACCTCATGGGGCAGTACCTCCCTGGGTAGTACCTCCCTGGGCAGTACCTCCCTGGGCAGTACCTCCCTGGGCAGTACCTCCCTGGGCAGTACCTCATGGGGCAGTACTTCCCTGGGCAGTACCTCCCTGAGCAGTACCTCCGGGAGCAGTACCTCCCTGGGCAGTATCTCATGGGGCTGTACCTTCCTGGGCAGTACTTCCCTTGGCAGTACCTCCCTGGGCAGTACCTCATGGGGCAGTACTTCCCTGGGCAGTACCTCCCTGGGCAGTGCCTCCCTGGGCAGTACCTCCCTGGGCAGTACCTCATGGGGCAGTACCTCCCTGGGCAGTACCTCCCTGGGCAGTACCTCCCTGGGCAGTACCTCCCTGGGCAGTACCTCCCTGGGCAGTACCTCCCTGGGCAGTACCTCATGGGGCAGTACTTCCCTGGGCAGTACCTCCCTGGGCAGTACTCTCCTGGGCAGTACCTCCCTGGGCAGTACCTCCCTGGGCAGTACGTCATGGGGCAGTACCTCCCTGGGCAGTACCTCCCTGGGCAGTACCTCATGGGGCAGTACTTCCCTGGGCAGTACTTCCCTGGGCAGTACCTCCCTGGGCAGTACCTCCCTGGGCAGTACCTCCCTGGGCAGTACCTCCCGGGGCAGTACCTCCCTGGGTAGTACCTCCCTGGGCAGTACCTCCCGGGGCAGTACCTTCCTGGGCAGTACCTCCCTAGGCAGTACCTCCTGGGCAGTACCTCCCGGGCAGTACCTCCCTGGGCAGTACCTCCCTGGGCAGTACCTCCCTGGGCAGTACCTCCCTGGGCAGTACCTCCCGGGGCAGTACCTCCCGGGGCAGTACCTCCCTGGGTAGTACCTCCCTGGGCAGTACCTCCCGGGGCAGTACCTCCCAGGGCAGTACCTCCCTGGGCAGTACCTCCCGGGGCAGTACCTCCCGGGGCAGTACCTCCCTGGGCAGTACCTCCCTGGGCAGTACCTCCCTGGGCAGTACCTCCCTGGGCAGTACCTCCCTGGGCAGTACCTCCCGGGGCAGTACCTCCCTGGGCAGTACCTCCCTGGGCAGTACCTCCCTGGGCAGTACCTCCCTGGGCAGTACCTCCCTGGGCAGTACCTCCCTGGGCAGTACCTCCCGGGGCAGTACCTCCATGGGCAGTACCTCCCTGGGCAGTACCTCTCTGGGCAGTACCTCCCTGGGCAGTACCTCCCTGGGCAGTACCTCCCGGGGCAGTACCTCCCTGGGCAGTACCTCATGGGGCAGTACTTCCCTGGGCAGTACTTCCCTTGGCAGTACCTCCCTGGGCAGTACCTCCCTGGGCAGTACCTCCCGGAGCAGTACCTCCCTGGGCAGTACCTCATGGGGCAGTACTTCCCTGGGCAGTACTTCCCTTGGCAGTTACCTCCCTGGGCAGTACCTCCCTGGGCAGTACCTCCCGGGGCAGTACCTCCCTGGGCAGTACCTCATGGGGCAGTACTTCCCTGGGCACTACTTCCCTTGGCAGTACCTCCCTGGGCAGTACCTCCCTGGGCAGTACCTCCCGGAGCAGTACCTCCCTGGGCAGTACCTCATGGGGCAGTACTTCCCTGGGCAGTACTTCCCTTGGCAGTACCTCCCTGGGCAGTACCTCCCTGGGCAGTACCTCCTGGAGCAGTACCTCCCTGGGCAGTACCTCATCTGGCAGTACCTCCCTGGGCAGTACTTCCCTTGGCAGTACCTCCCTGGGCAGTACCTCATGGGGCAGTACTTCCCTGGGCAGTATCTCCCTGAGCAGTACCTCCCGGAGCAGTACCTCCCTGGGCAGTACCTCATGGGGCTGTACCTCCCTGGGCAGTACTTCCCTTGGCAGTACCTCCCTGGGCAGTACCTCATGGGGCAGTACTTCCCTGGGCAGTACCTCCCTGGGCAGTACCTCCCTGGGCAGTACCTCATGGGGCAGTACTTCCCTGGGCAGTACCTCCCTGGGCAGTACCTCATGGGGCAGTACTTCCCTGGGCAGTACCTCCCTGGGCAGTACCTCCCTGGGCAGTACCTCCCTGGGCAGTACCTCCCTGGGCAGTACCTCCCTGGGTAGTACCTCCCTGGGTGGCTGCTGTCTAACAACTTATTACCAAGCAGGTATAGATTTACATATATATTAATTTCAACTCTAATGTTACTCTCTCTCTCTCTCTTTCTCTATGTGTGTGTGTATAATATATATAATATTATATATATATATATTATATATATATATATATATATATATATATATATATAATATATATATATATATATTATATATTTATATATATATATATATATATATATATATATATATATATTATATGCAAAACAACCACTGTGAAAGAATAGAGAAGTTCCTAGCGATTTCGTGACTACTCACATTATCAAGGAACAATGCCGAATTTGTACAACTGTTCAATTAGCAAGAATTCATTTAAAATTAAGTCTTTTCTAAAATTTTCTCTTATACGTTTAAAGATATATTTTTTTCATTAATGGTAATGTAAAAACTTTTAATTTTGCTCCAAAATAATATTAGAAAACTTACCTAATCTTGTTATAACAAGAACAATTTATTTTAGCCTAACTCAACTAAATATATTTAACATTTTTTTTACAATAATTTAATACTAAACAAACACAGTGAAATACATTTTTTTCGTTAGGTTCAGAATGATTTTGACGAAATTATTGCATACACAAATTTTCGTTTGTCCTACATGGCAAGATGAGCGTTGCTATTTAAGCTAAGATCACAAGTTCTGCCTATTCGGCACGACATATATGTTTTTTATTATTATTATCACACTGGCCGATTCCCACCAAGGCAGGGTGGCCCGAAAAAGAAAAACTTTCACCATCATTCACTCCATCACTGTCTTGCCAGAAGGGTGCTTTACACTACAGTTTTTAAACTGCAACATTAACACCCCTCCTTCAGAGTGCAGGCACTGTACTTCCCATCTCCAGGACTCAAGTCCGGCCTGCCGGTTTCCCTGAATCCCTTCATAAATGTTACTTTGCTCACACTCCAACAGCACGTCAAGTAGCGCCCTCGTGTGTGTATGTGCGCGCGCGCGCTAGTGTGGGTGTATGATCCACTTAATATTTGTATTTATAACTCATTACAATTGTGACCAGGTGTGGACGTATCAGTGGTTCATTACTTTGTAATTTGTTCATGACTGTAACCATGTATAGGAGTGGAAGCTGATTCATTACCTCTGTAAAATTGCCCTGATTAGTGACCAGATCTACCTGGGTTCAAGGCGGTTGGGGCCAGACAACGTCTCTCCATGGTCCTTAAAGAGGGAGCAGAGATATTGTCTGTGAGTCATTAACAAAGATTTCAAACACATATTTGAAACTGTGCAACTCCCTGAGTGATTTGATGGGAAAATGTGCTCAAAAGTAAGTCCAATTGTTTAAAAAGGGAGCCAGACATGAGGCACTAAACGCTACAGACCTGTTTCACTAACGTGTATATATGCAATGGTTCATGGAGAAAATCATCTGGAGGAGAGTGGTGTGCGCACCTGGAAAGGCAACAAGTGTATAATTGACAACCAGCATGGTTTTCAGGGAAGTGGAAAATCCTGTGTCACAACCTACTAGAGGTTTTATGACAATGGTGACAGAAGTTAAGACAAGAGAGCGAGGGGGTGGATCGAACATTGGTATTTGGGGACTGCAGAAGGCCTTTCGACACGCAGTTCTCATCAAGAGGTTACTGCAAACAGTAGAGAGACCAGGCGACACATATATCAGGGAAAGACACTGCCAAGAATCAGAGCGATATCTGACAGGGAGGCAACAACGGTCTTGTGTACGCGACGAGGTGTCACAGTAGGGCGCCTGTGACAAGCGGGGTTCACAGGGTTTTTAGGGTCTGAGTCCTAGGACCGTGTGCTGGTTCTTTGGCTATACATGAACGACTTAACGGAAGGGATAGACTCAGAAGTGATGTACCTATGTTTTGAGATGATGTGAAGTTAAATGGAAGATCGAATCGGACGAGGATTCACGGCAGGATACAAAGAGGACTGGACAGGCTACACGCTGGTCCAGCAAGTGGCCTGCCTTGAATTTACCTGTCCAAATGCATGTCATGAAATTGGGGAAGGGCAAAGAGACCGCAGACACCAATATAGTTTAGATGGCCAAACGATGCAAACCTTCACTCTCAAAGCAAAAGATCTGGGGGTGAGTATCACACGAGCATATCTCCCTGAAGGCGGACATCACGATAGAATAAGAACTGCTCTGCAGCATACGGGCGCCTGGCAAACTGCGGATAGCGTTTCCGATACCTCAGTAAGGTTCGTTTAAGATCATGTATACCATTCTAGTCAGGCCCCATACTGGAAGCTATGCAGCACAGTTTGAATCCACACCTAGTCAAGCACGTCAAGAAATAGAGAAAGTGCTCAAAGGTTTGCAACAAGACTAGATCCCAGAGCTACGGGGATTGTCCTATTGAAGAAAAGTTGAGCGGAAATCGGCCTGACGAATGGAGGCAGGAGGGTCAGGGGAGAGGAGGAGACATGTAACGAACATATAAAATATGCGCGCGGTATTAGACGCGGTGGGAACAAAGACGGGATGTTCCAGTGATGGGACCACCAGAAACACAAGAGGTACACAATTGGAAGTTGAAAAGACTCAGATGAAATCAAAGGGATGTTAGGAAGTTTTCTTCAGTCATTAGAGTAGTCCAGGCCATGGAATAGGCATAGAAAGTTAGATGTGGTGGTAGGCAGACAGAAACCATACATAGGTTTTAGGGGTTAGGTTAGAATAGAGCTCATGGTGCAGGGAGAGAGAGAGGACTAGTAGCTCAATCTGCACGAAGAGGTGGGGCCATGGAGCTGTGAACTCGAACCCCTGCAACCACAAATAGGATGACGTTCACACACACACACGCACACGACACACACATATATACTATATATATATATATATATATACTATATATTTATAGATTATATAGTGATTTATATATATATATATATATATATTATGAGTCGATATATATGTGGTGCCCGAAATAGCAGAATACTTGCGATCTGTCAAATGTATTTTTTTTTACTCATGATTAATAAGATATATTTAGATGAAATGGCAATGTAAAAGATTCGTTGGCTAGTAGCATTTAGACGTTGGGAATGTTGCAAGTTGCCACTCGTAGTGCAATCGTTTGTGCCACTCGCTTCAAGTGCCATCGTCTGTGCCCACTCGTAGTGCAATCTGTCAGGTCATGTGCCATATATCAAAGAAATTTTATGTTAATATTTTTTTCTGTGTTGTTTGTTTGTGCCAATTTCAACTGAACTTTGACACATTATTCTACCATCTGCCACCTCCAATAAGTACACAAAAATAAAAATAAAATCGGTTTGAAAAAATTAAAAATATGAAAATGAAAGATGGTTGCCGCCTGAAATAGCAACGTTCATCTTGCTCCATATAGGACAAGTGAAAATTTGTGTATGCAATAATTTCGCCAAATCATTCTGAACCTACGCGAAAAGAATAGTTTCACTGTGTTTGTTTAGTATTTAAATTATTGTAAATACTAATCTAAAATTTATTTAGTTGGTGTTAGTGCTAAAATAAATTGTTCTTGTGTTATAATAGAAAGGTAGGTTAAGTTTTCTAAGATTCTTTGGTGTCTAAAAATTAAAATTGTTGCATTACATTAAGATGAATAAAATAATAATCTTTTACCGGATACGGGAGAAAAATTTTAGGATGAACTTAATTTTAATTGAGTTCTATTAACTGATGACCAGGTCTTGTACAATATTCGGCACGACTTTAGTTAATTGTATATATATATAAATATTATATATAAGTAATTATATATATATATATTATATATATATACATTATATATATATATATTTTATATATAATTTATATATACATATGTTACGTTGTGGTAGGTGCTTATAACTTGATAGTAAGTGTTCCCAATAGATCATGTTTAGTTTGGCGGTAGCTTTTACTTAAATGGCACACACCTTTTCTCTAGTCTAGGGGTAATACTTAACATTCATGGCTGATCATCTTGGAGTGTTCTCTGATACCCTTTCACAGCCCTCCTTCACAGGTTATGTGTAAACTACTACTATAAAAATTTAACTGTATTCTCATAGATATGTACAGAATATTCAATCACAGCCTCACATTTTCAAAATACAAAATCTACACACTCCATACCTGTTCTCCACATTGGCTGTGTTCCAACTACTTTTGTGCCTTCTCTTTCTTGACATAACTCTGGGGTCTCTAACCAGTGTTTTGACACACTTTAGTCACGAACTGGGTATGGTGGTGCACTTAAAGATTATGAAAAACTCACCCGCCTGGTGCACACATAATGCCCAGAAAGATAGAAGATAGGCACCACGCGATCCTGCCAGGTTGACAGGTCTGCCACAGAGAGAGAGATGTCAGTGAGAGGGAGAAGAGAGGAGCTGGCTAAAGCTCCTCCCACCAAAACAAAAGGACTGTTGCCAGAAGCTCGCAATTCTCCGGTTATCCCACAATTCTTTCACACCTTAGAATTTTACTTTTACAAAAGAAATACAACTTTTTATAAACTATTATTTTAAATTGTGTTTTTATGTGTCTATAGTATAACTATTTTATTTGAGAAAAATAGGCTTGACCCAGACTGCCTCTCAGTCATAGGTTGATCAGCCTATGACATTTAGAAACTTGAGTCCCCATCAATTCAATATAATGTAGAGATTATTCCAGGTAAATCTGTTTATTATAAATTTATGTATTGGGTCCTATTAGCCCATAACAACCCCCACCTCCAGACGAAGTCTCACAAAAGAGCGTTGTCCCTTTCAGGATACGGCTAGTAAAAAAGTATATTGCCTTAAGTCTGAAGGCGAGTGAACCAAGTACTACTAGAAATGCTACTATATTTCCCAGCAACCATACCTACTCTTCAGTATTCTGTATTTACCAAGATTGTAGACTTTTTTATAAAAGCATTTTAAACCATACCATACACTCAGAAGGAGTGTAACTATTTACAATTTTAGTGACTTTTAAATCAATACACCATTACAAGTGCAATAAATTGCACACAATGTCCACTGTGAAAGCCCGCCCCATACAGGCCTGTGCTCCTCGTACGGTTAATCCAGCAAGTTTAACTGGTACTCCCAGGGTGGCATTCTTCTGATTCAGGAGAGAGAGTAGAAGCAAACCAGAGCAGTCAGGTGTACACCAGCAGGAAACAGTTACACAAATGTCAAGGTGTCTCTTCACTGGTGGCGAACGAACAGTGAGCCTTCCACGTCTCTCAACACTTCACGATGCCTTACATGGTCTCAGGCACACTCCAGCCCATCTTCTGAGGTCCCACTCCACAAGATCCTCCAAAAACTTATGACAGAGGAGGCTGACAGAGTACAACGGATGGGTCTCCAGGGACCACACAGCAAATCGTTCGGGCCGTTTTGTATATAGAGCACACAAGACACAACTTCACATACTCGTTTGTCCTGAACGTCTCATGTTACCGAAGGTAGTCAACACTGCCTCATCTCACTTTGACGTACACGCACATGACCCTCGTCACATCTTTGGCTCCGACACTCGACTCCTTCACAGTCAGATGGCTGGTAGAGGGTTATTACGGCTTCGCCGAGAGTTCACACTGCAAAAAAACAACAAGGGTCAGCACATGAACAAACACTTGTTACAAAGTACGCACATGCATCTACATGAAACATCTAGAGGGAGCTCAGCAACACATTCTCTTGAGCACTTTTATATATTTGATCTTCCAATTTTAAAAGGCGGTAGGTACAAAAAGCCGTTTCAAGAGTCTGATATTTTAGAACCATACACAGGAATAGGATGAGGTGATCCTGAGACATATAACAAAATGATGAATAGCCAGCCGCAAAATGAAAATTTCTTTCCTGATGGGTAAAATGTTGACAATTAAATTTAGAAGTGTGTGACATAGGACAGTAATCAGTTCTGCAACCTTCACTGTGTACTAATACTACTTTCAACATACACCAAACTCGCTCTCTCGCACGCTACGCGCGCGCACTCATATCTAGCATGCCCCTCACCCGGCCCTACTATGTCCACCCCATCCTAGTTTACACAAAATTACATCATCGTTTCCATCTCACCACAAATTTTTAAGACACAATGAAACAATTTGCATGACATTCATTTTTAAAATGGTACTGGAAAAACAGGGCTTGGAAATAACATCTTCCTGTCCCCTTGTTTTAGTTTATTAAAATGTTTGCAATCTCTTAGGTCATAGACGTATCAATCACTTTCTAATTCCTGTAAACTAAGTTGTCTAATTGTACTTTGTGGTAGTCAATGTTTATGCCAGGGTTGCCATCTAATTTGGGGAAACCATGAAGAGCAGGGAATGCCCATGACCGCACGCACTCGCTCAGCAATCTCATTACAAACTGGTGTGGAAGGAATTTCCACTTTTTCCTCTATAATCCAATTGTCATAGATTTTCCCACACAAAAAAAAAAAATTGTTGAATTGGCTCAGTTCACATGAACTATTTCCTCAGGTTTCAACTTTTATCCCCATACCTGACATCCCGAAACTTTTTATAAAGTTCAAGGTGGCTGAGCCACACTCTCAACATTGTTTCTCATTAAACCCATGCATGCATTTCCCAATTCTTATACACACATGTTATTTCTTAATCACTTTTGGTATTTCATACAGATTATTGTTTTGCAGCCCTTTTACATTCCATTTGAACAGTTGGATCCTCTCGAAATTTTTGACATAAATTCAATAGAAACCCTTTGAACGTTACTGTGTCCATTATGTTCATTCTTTTTACTGCCTCTGGTGTGTTGGGTTTTATATCTAACCCTTGGGAACAGTCTCCCCCCACAAATCGGTTCAGCTCACAGCAACTTGCCTCATAAGATTGCTCAAATGAATTGGGTACAGTATCAGCACTTCCTTCTCCAGCCTCCAGAGTTCACTGGTCATCCACATAATGATCCCACTAATCATCCTGGTTGGTTGTTGGGCATCCTTCACAAGGTACCATCCACCTCTACGAGCCAAACAGTGTCTGAGAACTGAGAAAAAGCTATCCGAGGGGGGGAGAAAGCATCATCCTTCTCGCCCCAAAGCAAATAGCTCAGAGGGGTTCCAGAGTGCTTCCCCACTCAGCAAATACAAAGAAGGGTCCTCTCATCCAGTTGTTAGTATTGTACGCTTTCCATAGATCTTGCCATCTCAGTTGTCTTAAGGGTGTGAAATTGTAATTTCTCTATTTCCCCTTGGATGGAGGGTGATAGGCAGTTGAAAATCTGAGGCTCCTATTTTAATCCCTTTAGACATTCTTAAAAGACTTTGAGGTAAAGTTAGGCCCCTGGGTCATTTTGCACCTCTTGAGGAAAACAACATGAAAACAGAACTTCATCAAAGCCCTTGTAAGGACTTAAAGGAGTGTTATCTTATGCAGAGGGACCTACTGCTTTCCAGGTTACTGGTTAGTGGAAGCAAAGTAATAGTGGGAAATAGTCATTTCCCGAGGTTTGGTCCTTGGGAATGGTACAAGTACATTATCTTACCAGCTTGCTGAAGGGTTCACCTGGTTCTGAAATAGTATGAAGGGGAACAGTTTTAATACTTAGACATAAGTTTCCCTCTAAATTGAAGACATGATTAGGTCATCTATTATACTCTTGTGAGATCTCCACAGTGAGACCAGAAGAAATGCCTGGGAAACCTTGGGACAGTTCACCCTCTGGATGACAAAAACCCTTGTTCTCCTTCCATCGATACTTGCAAAACAGAGGTGGAATCTTTGTAAGTGTTTCCTCTCCTGGAAATGAAAACACTTATTTAAACTGTTAAATCTCTTCTCCTCAGCAATCATGCGACTATATTCCTGCACAAAAATTAATTTGCACCCTAGCAGTGTGCAAGCCTCTCTACACTACATAATGATCCTTTCTCTCCAGTCATGCTGTCAGCTCTGGCTGGAACATCCCTTCCTTTTCTCAGTTGACTGCAGTTCAAACATCAGAAACGCAGAGTTACCAACTTAAGCTCCTCATCCATCTCATGAGGAATATCATGAAGGCCTGTTTAGGTAGCTTGAGATCATGAGCCATATTCTCATGGTGGAACCATCAGGGGAGACGGTCTGGCAGGGTTTTTCTAGCCATTTCCTGCAACTTTGGGTACTTGGTTTCGCTACCAAATAGTTGTTCTCAAAAACCTTTGGTTCTAACAGGCCCCTAATCATTATTCCCTAATAAGAGGTCGACCCCTTCGCGAAGGGATTTTCATCTGAGACGCCTACAGGGAGAATAGCCACACTTGGTATGCAGATTCTACCCATAATTTGTGTAGCAGGTGTGTCCTTATGGTTGAACCCGTAATACCCATTTCAAACAATATATTACCCCAGTAATGTAGGTATCCTTAGACCACTGGCAGCATTCCAGCACGTAGCAAAGAGTAGGTGCTACATCCATCTCTCATGGAACAGTACTGTTCTCAACTCTGCCTACATTCTTTTGCAAACCAATGTGGACATACCATAGAATCAATTACACATCCTGGGTCTTGATCAAAGGTTCCTCCTCACTTGCCTTGACAGACTAATGGCAGGCAACTGATGTATCTCTGCAGTTAGAAGGCCTCTGGGGTGGGTCCTCCCTTTTCCCTGATCTCGCAATTGTCCAGCAAAACTTTTGTGTGTGTCAGTTTTGGCTACAGTAGTAACAGGCATAACTCTTTAAGGTATTTTTTAAGCATTTTGGTGTAGGGACTGAGTACAGTTTACTCGAGTGAGAACTGAAAAAGTATTTGATTGTCTAGGAAAAACTTGTGAACTCCAGCTGTGATCTTACTTTTCACTTCTATTTTAGAGGGCATCCTCAGCCCTTCATTTGTCCTGGTGAAAATTCGGGTCCCACTTGTCCTTTAATGAACCATAGGTACTTGAATAAGGTTTAGAATGGAGTGGGGGGAAAATTTCAGAAGCAGCATGCTGTTTTTACTTACGAATTCCCAGCGAAGCAAGAAATCGGTCACCTCAGATTCCGCAGTGCTGCTTCTGAAAGATATCTGGGTTTTTGTCCTCCAGATATTCTTTGAGGTCAATCAGGGATTGTATTGTTACATTTTCCTCAAGAGAACCTCATCAGATTACTAATTTGTTATAGTCTTTATTAACTCCTTTTGGAACAAACCCATTTTCTTAAAGCGATGAACCGTTTCTCATTCCAAAAACTCAGTTAGTCTGCCCATCTGAAATTTTGATTCTCTGATAACTTTTGTCGATATTTCTCAGTATCATTTGTATGCAAGCATCCTTCCTCTTTTATCTTATCTAATCAGAAATTTTTGCCCCTTCCAGTTGTCTCTATCCCTGAATCCTTTACCACAAGTTGTGTGTCGAACACCGGGGAGCACACTTCTGTTTGGGCCATCCTTGCTCTAAAGCAGTCTTCTCAAAAAAAGAAAAAATATCTATATGGGGTCACTCTCTGAAATTAGGGAGACATAATTTTGCAGCTGTAGTTATGTTAAAAATACTGCTCAGCTCTTGTTCTGAACCTCCTAGAACCTCTGCGTTCTTCCTCCTTTGCTTTAGTAATTCATTTCAGCCTCTAGTACAGCTAATTCCGTCTCATTCTCTCCATTTCATATCACCTGGAAGTAGGTGATCCTTCATGTGTCACTGTTAACAGGCATGTTTTTACTGATGAATTTATTCTTCTTCTCTGAAGCCTAAAAAATCTGAAGATCATCTTCTGGACATAGTTTTATCTTTAAACACTTGCTTCCCTCTACAGTATCAGTGGAACAAAGGTTTGCCCACTAGGCACTTGAAAAATAAAACAAATTGAATGTAAACTATGCACATAGCACTTACTCGCCATAACCACAAACAAAAATGGTGTTACTCAACCTTTCTCCCACCTTGAGGGAAAAACAACCTGTAAACTAATATATGAAAACAACATTCCACTGCACCACCTTTGTAAAATCTTTTACCAGAAACAGCAATATGATATTACTCCATACCAGCACATATGTTCAAAGAAAATTTTTTGAGTCATTTTAGCTAGTCAAATAACTCTCTCAGGTCAGTCCCATGTTTACGTTATGATATATCTTATTACTTTTGATAGTTTTTTGAAGGTTCCCATCTACAGTGTTCTAGTGTGGGGAGGCTTTTACCTTATGGCCTTATCTGTCTAGGGTAATACTTACATATGTCTTCTTGATGTAAGCTTGAGTGTCTCTGTGATAGACCTTTCACCTCAGCCCTCTTCACAGGTTATGAAAAACTTCCTACCTATAAAAATATAACTGTATTTCTCAATATGATATGTATGAAATATACAATCACAGCCTCACTCATTTTCAAAAAAAAATTCTACACACTCCTACTGTTTCAACATGGTGTGTTTCCAACAATTTTGTCTTCTCTCTCTCTTGACCTAACTCAGGGCTAACCCCCAGTATTTGTTTTTTGACACCCTTTAGTCACCTGGGTATGAGTGGCCAAACTTAAATTATAAAAAACTCACCCCTGGAGCACACATGATGGCCCCAAAAGATAGAAGAAGGACCAGAGATCCTGGCCAGGTGGAAGGTCAGGCCACAGAGAGAGAGAGTCAGTGAGAGGGAGAGAGAGAGAGGCCTGGACCTAAGCTCCTCCCACCAAAAACTAAAGACTGTGCGCCAAGCACAACTCTCCAGTTGTACCACAATTCTACCACAAACTTAATTTTACTTTAACAGAAAATGAAATACAACTTTATAAACTACTTATTTAAATTGTTGTGTTTAGTGTAGGATCTAGTAATAACATATTTATAATGAGAAAAATAGGGCTTGACCGCTGCCTCTCAGTCATAAGGTTGATCAGTCGCTTCTGACATTTAGATGCAAAAGCCCCTCCAATACAATATAATTAGGTATTCAGAGTAACTGTTACTTATAAATACATGTTGGGTCCTATAGCCCCATAACAATTTATAATATATTATATTTATAAAATAAATTATTAATATAATAAAATATATATATTATATAATAATATATATAATATCTATATATATATATATATATATACTATTATATTCTATTTTATATATATATATATTATATATATATATATTTATATATATATATATATATATATATTATATTATATAGATATATATATATTATGGCATCCTCGCACTAGAAAGGAGGGCTGTACAAACAGTGGCGCGTTCTTTCCCAACGGTTTTGTCATATTCACCCACCTGTTAGAATTATCCGAAAATCCTCTGCATAAGAAATGGCTACTCCTAAATAACAAAAAAAGACACAATACCGTGACTGGAACGATCACTAAAACCAGCTCACATTAAAAGAGGAGGAGCTTTACCGACGACGTGTAAATGGCTACCTATATAGTAGTATGTCACTGTGCGCAACTGTGGTCTGTATACTTTTGTACAGATGTAGTAATTATATTATTATCTATTAATTACTCGTTATTATTATTAATTATTCATTGCTATTTTTATATTATTATTATTATTATTATTATTATTAATTATTATTATTATTATTATGATGTAATATTCCGATATCGAAGTGTCGGTGTGGGTTGTGAAGGGGTGGGTTTGGCAACATGAGTGTCAGAGAGGGTACTACTGCCTGTGTTTTCCCCACTTTCCCAAATCACTCGCACATACACGTGCAGACTCGTTTCACCTTGTGTGAATAGTGTACACGGTGTGCTGTTTGTGGTGGGGGGTGTGTATATAATTATACAGTGATGTGAATGTGATGTGTCATGTAGCGATGGTGTAGGTAAGCAATTGCCAGGCCATCTCCCAGGTCCTCTCTCCAACCCGTCTCCTCCCTCATCTCAGTCACTCACTTCTCCATTCTCCTCCCCGACAACGGACATCTAGGCCAGCCCGTCCTTCACCCTCTCACCCACAACATGAACACTATTGATGTCCATGTAACCACATGTGCCATTTTACCCTTTCAGCCCAACCCTTAACACTAGATGATGTATGGCAGATATTGCAATCTAGTATTAGATGTGCACCTTACAGATGAAAGAAGAGGCATCATGTCAAGTGTGTGGAGTGTGTATTGGGACTCTACAGGAATTCCTATCCTTGCACACAGTAGGTGTGCGGATCACTTATTGTATCCCTGCAAGTCACACCCACAGCCTCCACAGGCAGTGAAAATTCAATGGTAACCTCTTCAGTTGCGAAGATCTTCTGATGGCATTCATATCATGCTATAGTACACCTATCTTTATTCGATTCCTAAAGCGGTTGTCCATATGGTGCAGGAAATTTAACAGACCTTTTATGCAGGTGAACAGAGGTTATATGCGATCTTAGAAGCCAGAAAGCACCTTTATGGCTTGGCGCAATCTAATCCGTGTTTGGCAATGTGTCTTGCAGTTCCTACAAGACGCAGGTTACAGGCAAATTGTTAAACCACTCATCATTCATCAAAGCAGTGGGGCAACTACCCAAGAGACAGAATTGTGTCGTCTTGCCCCATCATCGCAGAAATCACAGAGCGACCCAAGAAAAAATTCATTGGGAAACGAGGCTGAAAAATTTGCGAACAGGTTAGAAAAAAAATCGAAAGGTAACACAGTTGGGAGCAATCCGACAACCTTCGTGCATCAATGTCGGGCTGGACGGATTCTAGAAGCACTTTAAACTTTTTCTTTTCTTGGTTGCCTCATTTGTGTCTTGTGAGAAGAAGGTTGGTGGCATCAGACCATTGCTATTGGTAAACACATCGTCACACGGCTCTTTGCCAAAAGCAGCCGTAAGGAAACTTTCACCTAGAAACTGCCAGTTTACTAAAGCAAACCAACGGTTTTGGGGTCTCTCAAGGCAGTGATGCGAGCTGTTCATGCAGCAACGGCCTACTCAGGGGCTTACCAGAAGACAGGGAAATAGTCAAATTTGACTTTAGAAAGGTCTTTACTATGGAGATGAAGAAGGATGTGGTTTGCCAGCTGGTTCGGAGATAGTTCCCAGTCTTTTTCCCTTCATTTCAGATGGTTGACAGGCAAAACACTCAATTCTTATGTTGGACTAACATGACATTCCCTTTTTCATAGGGTGTTCAGCAGGGGTGGACTCACTGCTCCATTTCTCTTCTGCTTGCGTGTAAGAGAACTAACTTCCAGCTTGCGCAGCGAGCTTCATATCTGGTACCCATGCCAGCGTGATAACATAAGAGTACTGCTTGAGGCTTAAATGTTGAAGAATCGGGAGGAAGCCATTAGAACTCATCCGTCAGCTCCTCCATTTGAAACTCATCTCAACCAGCAGGAAATAAATCACTGGTGTGCGACAATCCTAAGCCTTCTACCACAACCCTGTCTGAGACCTAGGCCTCAGGTTTATTGCAAACAGCCGTGGTATTGGACAGCCTGGCCAGACTCCTCCAGCAGACAGACTTCCTGGAGATAAAATGTGTGTATTATAAAGATAACGATACAATGTAAAAATAAACTCGCATAAATGTATAATGTGATCCTTCATTGACACGTTTGGCCAACACAGTGATTTGTAATGCCACAAGCAGGATCTGCTCTGTTTATGACTTGAATTATTAGTCCACTGTGTGGGCCCCCTCTGTTGTCAATAAAGGATAAATATATGCGTTCTAGTGTTTTTTTTTCAGACCAGCTACTCTTCGAAGATGCACAAACGGTCCACTGAGACAACGATTCACGAAAAAAAAATGTCAACACAAGGATATCAACAACGTTTCTGGAAAGGATAAAGCACGTTTCCGAGCGGTAGGCACCACCATTTAGGGAAGATTTTTCTTTTAGCTGTTCCCAAATTCTTTCTTTGGGCCACTTTGAATCGGACCCACAGGCACTCGGTTGGTGGTTGCTCATCACCTAGCCGCCCGATACTCCTCGAACATAAGTGGTCAGGGCTCGGCTGATCAATTCGGACTCATGGTGTCTCGGGTTGTTGTCACACTTAAACGATAAACATAATGGGGTGAGGCTAAACCCGTGGTCAAAGAGCGTTAAACCTCCCTGTTAGCCACTGATCAGCTGTCGCCTACAATTTGATAGACCAGCTAGGTATACTTATACACCATTAGGAATTTAGCATAGTGCACCATTGTTGGGTACTACAATTGCACGTTTTTACAGGACGAATACCTCAGCTATGGCCGTGACGAACTCTAGCTTCAAATCCCCTCAAGCCGGTCATCATGGGAGGACTTGAGCTAGAGTTTTTTTTTTTCGGGGTTTTTGACAACATCCTGAATTTAGCACCCCTATCCAGATATAGCAAAAATAAGTAGCCAAAACGGTTGGGATTCCTCTCCTAGTAGTACGGATACTAGTGCCCGCACAATATGCCCATTTTCACACTATACCACTCATTATTTATCCATACCTGCTCCCTATGCTATTTGGGCATGGGGGATCAACTGTCAGCAACACACCCTTAAGCAATAATACGCCCAAACAAAAAGCTTTGCAGTAAGACTAATCACTAAATCCCATCTCTAGGCAAGCACACCCCCCCCCACTTTCAAAGATCTAAACGTACTCCAGTTCAGTACTTCCACACTTACTACGCTGTGCAATCTATTCTACAGGGGCTTAAAATCTAATATCAACCTTGACCTAAAACGCTTTCTTGATAGGTTGTGACAGAACCCAAGGCATAACACCAGAAACAAACATACTCTACGACGTTCACGTGTCTCGCTAAGCCCTTTACAAAAATTCAATGTATGTCAAAAGGCCCTAAAATCTGGAATACCCTTACCTTGAGTAACGTCTTCTCGAATGCCAAGGTCACTCATCATCACCTTCAAAAATACATTAGATAAACATCTTATCTCTGTATACACCCGTCAACTACTACACGAATACCACCTGGTGGTTCAACTTTACACTCGCTCACTCATTTTGGACCATAAACACGAAATATAACTCTCAGTCTTAAAATAATGAATGCTGTTATACTCAATTACTGAAACTATATACTGTGCCTCAAAAACAAAAGCATCACATTGTGTAAACTCACAAACAGTATTTAGTCACTTAGCCATAATACCAAACTTCCTTATAATTGTATATTTTACTCAATTAAGAATAAAACTGAAGTATGCCGAAATGCTATAGCCGATGCTAAGCGTTCTAGTGGTACACTCTGTGTAATCACAATTTTACTTACATGTTAACCGATAACAATAACCCAAATTTCTGAAAACTCGAGCATCGTTATCCTTAAAGAGAATAAACTATGAATTTTGAATTTGAATTGAGAATCAGTTTCGGCCACAGACACCGCCAGAGGGTTAGGGGGATGGGCCCGACGTTAACTCGCTAATGGCTCTGGTTGCCTGAAACAATCCAAAACCCATTTCGCCTACTTTTTCCTCACAAGGATTATTGAGTGCAACTGTAGTAATACTAAATGTAGACCTAAGACCTGAATCATAGGTTGTAATAGGCCGCTACTGTAGGGAAGCACTAGGTTATGTTTGCAGGGAGAACTGGACACAGCCCTAGTTTGAAATACTGGGCCTGACGGGTTTGAGACCTGCAGTGACTTCTCTTCTTAAACCAGACACTCATCTGAGCAACAAGATTTGCCGTGATCAGCAATGGCGGCACACCCCCCACAGGTCTTAAGTTATACGATGACCCTGGGGAAAATCTGGTGGAAACACCTCGACGTGATCGTAGATTGACCTCCTCAGTTCAGGCCATCATACAGTAAGGACGAGGACCTCCTTTTTTCTGCAAGATTCTTGGCCGCAGTGTCTGGCGAGAAGAAAAATTGCGAAGTGGAGTTGAGCTGTGGGCCTTTGTGATTGCCGACCTCGGCAGTTCATGACAGGATACATACCGGTGTCTCTTATCGCTTTGAGCTAGTTGTCACTCTCTGCATAGTTAGTCTAGGGGTACTCCCCCCTTGGAAAAGAGGGAATTTCTGAGGTTGCAGGCAGGACACTAGGTATCGACTGATAATTTTGCAGGAATTAGGCTACCGTTGCATGTGGTTCTGAAGGTGTTTGACAGTCTCCAGAGGGACACTAATGCTTTTGGGAGGTTGAAAGCCGAGACACCATTGTCAACACCAAGTAAGTTCGTCCTTTATACGTGCAGGCGAGATCTTCTCTGCAACATCAAGTCATTTATCGGAAATCTGTCCAATAAGCCACGATGTGAGGTCTGAAGGTCCGACCTCAGGGTTCGGGTGTCATTGATCATCTGGCCACCACACACAACACACACACACAACAGAAACCAAACTCACCAGAATATATAACAGATTCAATCTTTCCATCCGGATATCAAAATCCTCAGAAGACAGAGGGGAGGAGAGGGGGCGAGAGTTGCACTTGCTCATTAAAAACCGTGGGGTTTGAGAAAATGGAAGGAATGGATGGCCTGGCGGAAAGGGTACTACTTGTAGGAACAATCAGTCTGGAGGGGACATAGGTGATGTAATTGCAGTAATGTACACCACACAGAAGCTGCAGATGAGGCCAAGAGAAGGAATACGATGCGAGAGAACCAGGTAGCAACATGATCGACAACACTAGCGCCGAGAGGTGGCCAGGGAGAGACACAATGGGGGCTTAGCAAAGTTACTAGTTAATGGGCTGATTTCAATCACAAAGGAGATTGACTGGGAGAAAACTGGAGGCCCCATGGGGGTCTGAAACAGGATATAACCAAGATGATGGATTGTGGATACTGGAGAACCTATGCGATCAACTGTTGAGACACTTACCAGAGAGAGAGGAGAGGATTGAACCAGCAAGTTGGATTGTTATTCACATGAGTAGTTAGGGGACATCGCAGGGTATCATGTATGAAAAGCCCCTGGGAGCTAGTGATCATAGTGGTCTGTGCTTCGATACATAGTTGTAGCTCGAAGGTTGGGAGAGTCAGCAGGAATAGGGCTGGGAAAAAACCAAAACTACAAAAGGGGGAACTACTCAGGCATGAGGACATCTTCCTTCAAGACTATTCTGTAGGGGAGGAATGACAGTGCAACTCCAGTACAAGAAATGAGGATATGTACAACAAAAAGCAGAGGCTAGAGGAGAGGTTTGTATCCAAGGGAAAAACCGAACTAATGGGCGAACCGAACGAGTCCTTGGTGCGCCCCAAAGGTGTAGTGGGAGGCGCAAAAACTAGGTGTACTAGAGAATGGAAAAAGGTACAGAAGACAGAGAACTCAGAAAATAAAGAAAATCAGCCCGAGAGCCAGAAACGGAATATGACACATGATAAGAAGGAGGCCAGAGACACTATGAAAATGGAGCATAGAATCAAGAAGTAAAAGACTGGCCCGAAGCTGTTGTACAAGCCACATCAGGAGGAAAAACACAGTCAAGGACCTGGTAATCTAGGATGAGGAAGGGTGATGGGGAATTCACAGAAACGACCGCGAGGTTAATGTCGAAGCTCATACATCAAGATTTTACAGCTGGTATTACAGTGGAAACAGTTAGGACTCCAGAATCAGAACAGGGGGCACACGCATACGTGCATGGGTGAGTACTATACCAAGGAGGGGTGAAGAAGTTGCTATTGCGAACTTGACACTCAAGGCGGTTGGGGCCAGACAACGTCTCTCCATGGTCCTTAAAGAGGGAGCAGAGATATTGTCTGTGAGTCATTAACAAAGATTTCAAACACATATTTGAAACTGTGCAACTCCCTGAGTGATTTGATGGGAAAATGTGCTCAAAAGTAAGTCCAATTGTTTAAAAAGGGAGCCAGACATGAGGCACTAAACGCTACAGACCTGTTTCACTAACGTGTATATATGCAATGGTTCATGGAGAAAATCATCTGGAGGAGAGTGGTGTGCGCACCTGGAAAGGCAACAAGTGTATAATTGACAACCAGCATGGTTTTCAGGGAAGTGGAAAATCCTGTGTCACAACCTACTAGAGGTTTTATGACAATGGTGACAGAAGTTAAGACAAGAGAGCGAGGGGGTGGATCGAACATTGGTATTTGGGGACTGCAGAAGGCCTTTCGACACGCAGTTCTCATCAAGAGGTTACTGCAAACAGTAGAGAGACCAGGCGACACATATATCAGGGAAAGACACTGCCAAGAATCAGAGCGATATCTGACAGGGAGGCAACAACGGTCTTGTGTACGCGACGAGGTGTCACAGTAGGGCGCCTGTGACAAGCGGGGTTCACAGGGTTTTTAGGGTCTGAGTCCTAGGACCGTGTGCTGGTTCTTTGGCTATACATGAACGACTTAACGGAAGGGATAGACTCAGAAGTGATGTACCTATGTTTTGAGATGATGTGAAGTTAAATGGAAGATCGAATCGGACGAGGATTCACGGCAGGATACAAAGAGGACTGGACAGGCTACACGCTGGTCCAGCAAGTGGCCTGCCTTGAATTTACCTGTCCAAATGCATGTCATGAAATTGGGGAAGGGCAAAGAGACCGCAGACACCAATATAGTTTAGATGGCCAAACGATGCAAACCTTCACTCTCAAAGCAAAAGATCTGGGGGTGAGTATCACACGAGCATATCTCCCTGAAGGCGGACATCACGATAGAATAAGAACTGCTCTGCAGCATACGGGCGCCTGGCAAACTGCGGATAGCGTTTCCGATACCTCAGTAAGGTTCGTTTAAGATCATGTATACCATTCTAGTCAGGCCCCATACTGGAAGCTATGCAGCACAGTTTGAATCCACACCTAGTCAAGCACGTCAAGAAATAGAGAAAGTGCTCAAAGGTTTGCAACAAGACTAGATCCCAGAGCTACGGGGATTGTCCTATTGAAGAAAAGTTGAGCGGAAATCGGCCTGACGAATGGAGGCAGGAGGGTCAGGGGAGAGGAGGAGACATGTAACGAACATATAAAATATGCGCGCGGTATTAGACGCGGTGGGAACAAAGACGGGATGTTCCAGTGATGGGACCACCAGAAACACAAGAGGTACACAATTGGAAGTTGAAAAGACTCAGATGAAATCAAAGGGATGTTAGGAAGTTTTCTTCAGTCATTAGAGTAGTCCAGGCCATGGAATAGGCATAGAAAGTTAGATGTGGTGGTAGGCAGACAGAAACCATACATAGGTTTTAGGGGTTAGGTTAGAATAGAGCTCATGGTGCAGGGAGAGAGAGAGGACTAGTAGCTCAATCTGCACGAAGAGGTGGGGCCATGGAGCTGTGAACTCGAACCCCTGCAACCACAAATAGGATGACGTTCACACACACACACGCACACGACACACACATATATACTATATATATATATATATATATACTATATATTTATAGATTATATAGTGATTTATATATATATATATATATATATTATGAGTCGATATATATGTGGTGCCCGAAATAGCAGAATACTTGCGATCTGTCAAATGTATTTTTTTTTACTCATGATTAATAAGATATATTTAGATGAAATGGCAATGTAAAAGATTCGTTGGCTAGTAGCATTTAGACGTTGGGAATGTTGCAAGTTGCCACTCGTAGTGCAATCGTTTGTGCCACTCGCTTCAAGTGCCATCGTCTGTGCCCACTCGTAGTGCAATCTGTCAGGTCATGTGCCATATATCAAAGAAATTTTATGTTAATATTTTTTTCTGTGTTGTTTGTTTGTGCCAATTTCAACTGAACTTTGACACATTATTCTACCATCTGCCACCTCCAATAAGTACACAAAAATAAAAATAAAATCGGTTTGAAAAAATTAAAAATATGAAAATGAAAGATGGTTGCCGCCTGAAATAGCAACGTTCATCTTGCTCCATATAGGACAAGTGAAAATTTGTGTATGCAATAATTTCGCCAAATCATTCTGAACCTACGCGAAAAGAATAGTTTCACTGTGTTTGTTTAGTATTTAAATTATTGTAAATACTAATCTAAAATTTATTTAGTTGGTGTTAGTGCTAAAATAAATTGTTCTTGTGTTATAATAGAAAGGTAGGTTAAGTTTTCTAAGATTCTTTGGTGTCTAAAAATTAAAATTGTTGCATTACATTAAGATGAATAAAATAATAATCTTTTACCGGATACGGGAGAAAAATTTTAGGATGAACTTAATTTTAATTGAGTTCTATTAACTGATGACCAGGTCTTGTACAATATTCGGCACGACTTTAGTTAATTGTATATATATATAAATATTATATATAAGTAATTATATATATATATATTATATATATATACATTATATATATATATATTTTATATATAATTTATATATACATATGTTACGTTGTGGTAGGTGCTTATAACTTGATAGTAAGTGTTCCCAATAGATCATGTTTAGTTTGGCGGTAGCTTTTACTTAAATGGCACACACCTTTTCTCTAGTCTAGGGGTAATACTTAACATTCATGGCTGATCATCTTGGAGTGTTCTCTGATACCCTTTCACAGCCCTCCTTCACAGGTTATGTGTAAACTACTACTATAAAAATTTAACTGTATTCTCATAGATATGTACAGAATATTCAATCACAGCCTCACATTTTCAAAATACAAAATCTACACACTCCATACCTGTTCTCCACATTGGCTGTGTTCCAACTACTTTTGTGCCTTCTCTTTCTTGACATAACTCTGGGGTCTCTAACCAGTGTTTTGACACACTTTAGTCACGAACTGGGTATGGTGGTGCACTTAAAGATTATGAAAAACTCACCCGCCTGGTGCACACATAATGCCCAGAAAGATAGAAGATAGGCACCACGCGATCCTGCCAGGTTGACAGGTCTGCCACAGAGAGAGAGATGTCAGTGAGAGGGAGAAGAGAGGAGCTGGCTAAAGCTCCTCCCACCAAAACAAAAGGACTGTTGCCAGAAGCTCGCAATTCTCCGGTTATCCCACAATTCTTTCACACCTTAGAATTTTACTTTTACAAAAGAAATACAACTTTTTATAAACTATTATTTTAAATTGTGTTTTTATGTGTCTATAGTATAACTATTTTATTTGAGAAAAATAGGCTTGACCCAGACTGCCTCTCAGTCATAGGTTGATCAGCCTATGACATTTAGAAACTTGAGTCCCCATCAATTCAATATAATGTAGAGATTATTCCAGGTAAATCTGTTTATTATAAATTTATGTATTGGGTCCTATTAGCCCATAACAACCCCCACCTCCAGACGAAGTCTCACAAAAGAGCGTTGTCCCTTTCAGGATACGGCTAGTAAAAAAGTATATTGCCTTAAGTCTGAAGGCGAGTGAACCAAGTACTACTAGAAATGCTACTATATTTCCCAGCAACCATACCTACTCTTCAGTATTCTGTATTTACCAAGATTGTAGACTTTTTTATAAAAGCATTTTAAACCATACCATACACTCAGAAGGAGTGTAACTATTTACAATTTTAGTGACTTTTAAATCAATACACCATTACAAGTGCAATAAATTGCACACAATGTCCACTGTGAAAGCCCGCCCCATACAGGCCTGTGCTCCTCGTACGGTTAATCCAGCAAGTTTAACTGGTACTCCCAGGGTGGCATTCTTCTGATTCAGGAGAGAGAGTAGAAGCAAACCAGAGCAGTCAGGTGTACACCAGCAGGAAACAGTTACACAAATGTCAAGGTGTCTCTTCACTGGTGGCGAACGAACAGTGAGCCTTCCACGTCTCTCAACACTTCACGATGCCTTACATGGTCTCAGGCACACTCCAGCCCATCTTCTGAGGTCCCACTCCACAAGATCCTCCAAAAACTTATGACAGAGGAGGCTGACAGAGTACAACGGATGGGTCTCCAGGGACCACACAGCAAATCGTTCGGGCCGTTTTGTATATAGAGCACACAAGACACAACTTCACATACTCGTTTGTCCTGAACGTCTCATGTTACCGAAGGTAGTCAACACTGCCTCATCTCACTTTGACGTACACGCACATGACCCTCGTCACATCTTTGGCTCCGACACTCGACTCCTTCACAGTCAGATGGCTGGTAGAGGGTTATTACGGCTTCGCCGAGAGTTCACACTGCAAAAAAACAACAAGGGTCAGCACATGAACAAACACTTGTTACAAAGTACGCACATGCATCTACATGAAACATCTAGAGGGAGCTCAGCAACACATTCTCTTGAGCACTTTTATATATTTGATCTTCCAATTTTAAAAGGCGGTAGGTACAAAAAGCCGTTTCAAGAGTCTGATATTTTAGAACCATACACAGGAATAGGATGAGGTGATCCTGAGACATATAACAAAATGATGAATAGCCAGCCGCAAAATGAAAATTTCTTTCCTGATGGGTAAAATGTTGACAATTAAATTTAGAAGTGTGTGACATAGGACAGTAATCAGTTCTGCAACCTTCACTGTGTACTAATACTACTTTCAACATACACCAAACTCGCTCTCTCGCACGCTACGCGCGCGCACTCATATCTAGCATGCCCCTCACCCGGCCCTACTATGTCCACCCCATCCTAGTTTACACAAAATTACATCATCGTTTCCATCTCACCACAAATTTTTAAGACACAATGAAACAATTTGCATGACATTCATTTTTAAAATGGTACTGGAAAAACAGGGCTTGGAAATAACATCTTCCTGTCCCCTTGTTTTAGTTTATTAAAATGTTTGCAATCTCTTAGGTCATAGACGTATCAATCACTTTCTAATTCCTGTAAACTAAGTTGTCTAATTGTACTTTGTGGTAGTCAATGTTTATGCCAGGGTTGCCATCTAATTTGGGGAAACCATGAAGAGCAGGGAATGCCCATGACCGCACGCACTCGCTCAGCAATCTCATTACAAACTGGTGTGGAAGGAATTTCCACTTTTTCCTCTATAATCCAATTGTCATAGATTTTCCCACACAAAAAAAAAAAATTGTTGAATTGGCTCAGTTCACATGAACTATTTCCTCAGGTTTCAACTTTTATCCCCATACCTGACATCCCGAAACTTTTTATAAAGTTCAAGGTGGCTGAGCCACACTCTCAACATTGTTTCTCATTAAACCCATGCATGCATTTCCCAATTCTTATACACACATGTTATTTCTTAATCACTTTTGGTATTTCATACAGATTATTGTTTTGCAGCCCTTTTACATTCCATTTGAACAGTTGGATCCTCTCGAAATTTTTGACATAAATTCAATAGAAACCCTTTGAACGTTACTGTGTCCATTATGTTCATTCTTTTTACTGCCTCTGGTGTGTTGGGTTTTATATCTAACCCTTGGGAACAGTCTCCCCCCACAAATCGGTTCAGCTCACAGCAACTTGCCTCATAAGATTGCTCAAATGAATTGGGTACAGTATCAGCACTTCCTTCTCCAGCCTCCAGAGTTCACTGGTCATCCACATAATGATCCCACTAATCATCCTGGTTGGTTGTTGGGCATCCTTCACAAGGTACCATCCACCTCTACGAGCCAAACAGTGTCTGAGAACTGAGAAAAAGCTATCCGAGGGGGGGAGAAAGCATCATCCTTCTCGCCCCAAAGCAAATAGCTCAGAGGGGTTCCAGAGTGCTTCCCCACTCAGCAAATACAAAGAAGGGTCCTCTCATCCAGTTGTTAGTATTGTACGCTTTCCATAGATCTTGCCATCTCAGTTGTCTTAAGGGTGTGAAATTGTAATTTCTCTATTTCCCCTTGGATGGAGGGTGATAGGCAGTTGAAAATCTGAGGCTCCTATTTTAATCCCTTTAGACATTCTTAAAAGACTTTGAGGTAAAGTTAGGCCCCTGGGTCATTTTGCACCTCTTGAGGAAAACAACATGAAAACAGAACTTCATCAAAGCCCTTGTAAGGACTTAAAGGAGTGTTATCTTATGCAGAGGGACCTACTGCTTTCCAGGTTACTGGTTAGTGGAAGCAAAGTAATAGTGGGAAATAGTCATTTCCCGAGGTTTGGTCCTTGGGAATGGTACAAGTACATTATCTTACCAGCTTGCTGAAGGGTTCACCTGGTTCTGAAATAGTATGAAGGGGAACAGTTTTAATACTTAGACATAAGTTTCCCTCTAAATTGAAGACATGATTAGGTCATCTATTATACTCTTGTGAGATCTCCACAGTGAGACCAGAAGAAATGCCTGGGAAACCTTGGGACAGTTCACCCTCTGGATGACAAAAACCCTTGTTCTCCTTCCATCGATACTTGCAAAACAGAGGTGGAATCTTTGTAAGTGTTTCCTCTCCTGGAAATGAAAACACTTATTTAAACTGTTAAATCTCTTCTCCTCAGCAATCATGCGACTATATTCCTGCACAAAAATTAATTTGCACCCTAGCAGTGTGCAAGCCTCTCTACACTACATAATGATCCTTTCTCTCCAGTCATGCTGTCAGCTCTGGCTGGAACATCCCTTCCTTTTCTCAGTTGACTGCAGTTCAAACATCAGAAACGCAGAGTTACCAACTTAAGCTCCTCATCCATCTCATGAGGAATATCATGAAGGCCTGTTTAGGTAGCTTGAGATCATGAGCCATATTCTCATGGTGGAACCATCAGGGGAGACGGTCTGGCAGGGTTTTTCTAGCCATTTCCTGCAACTTTGGGTACTTGGTTTCGCTACCAAATAGTTGTTCTCAAAAACCTTTGGTTCTAACAGGCCCCTAATCATTATTCCCTAATAAGAGGTCGACCCCTTCGCGAAGGGATTTTCATCTGAGACGCCTACAGGGAGAATAGCCACACTTGGTATGCAGATTCTACCCATAATTTGTGTAGCAGGTGTGTCCTTATGGTTGAACCCGTAATACCCATTTCAAACAATATATTACCCCAGTAATGTAGGTATCCTTAGACCACTGGCAGCATTCCAGCACGTAGCAAAGAGTAGGTGCTACATCCATCTCTCATGGAACAGTACTGTTCTCAACTCTGCCTACATTCTTTTGCAAACCAATGTGGACATACCATAGAATCAATTACACATCCTGGGTCTTGATCAAAGGTTCCTCCTCACTTGCCTTGACAGACTAATGGCAGGCAACTGATGTATCTCTGCAGTT
This sequence comes from Cherax quadricarinatus, assembly GCF_026875155.1. NCBI lineage: Eukaryota > Metazoa > Arthropoda > Malacostraca > Decapoda > Parastacidae > Cherax > Cherax quadricarinatus. The sequence goes on along the minus strand of NC_069429.1, from coordinate 37,884,579 downwards.
AGAAGGCCTCTGGGGTGGGTCCTCCCTTTTCCCTGATCTCGCAATTGTCCAGCAAAACTTTTGTGTGTGTCAGTTTTGGCTACAGTAGTAACAGGCATAACTCTTTAAGGTATTTTTTAAGCATTTTGGTGTAGGGACTGAGTACAGTTTACTCGAGTGAGAACTGAAAAAGTATTTGATTGTCTAGGAAAAACTTGTGAACTCCAGCTGTGATCTTACTTTTCACTTCTATTTTAGAGGGCATCCTCAGCCCTTCATTTGTCCTGGTGAAAATTCGGGTCCCACTTGTCCTTTAATGAACCATAGGTACTTGAATAAGGTTTAGAATGGAGTGGGGGGAAAATTTCAGAAGCAGCATGCTGTTTTTACTTACGAATTCCCAGCGAAGCAAGAAATCGGTCACCTCAGATTCCGCAGTGCTGCTTCTGAAAGATATCTGGGTTTTTGTCCTCCAGATATTCTTTGAGGTCAATCAGGGATTGTATTGTTACATTTTCCTCAAGAGAACCTCATCAGATTACTAATTTGTTATAGTCTTTATTAACTCCTTTTGGAACAAACCCATTTTCTTAAAGCGATGAACCGTTTCTCATTCCAAAAACTCAGTTAGTCTGCCCATCTGAAATTTTGATTCTCTGATAACTTTTGTCGATATTTCTCAGTATCATTTGTATGCAAGCATCCTTCCTCTTTTATCTTATCTAATCAGAAATTTTTGCCCCTTCCAGTTGTCTCTATCCCTGAATCCTTTACCACAAGTTGTGTGTCGAACACCGGGGAGCACACTTCTGTTTGGGCCATCCTTGCTCTAAAGCAGTCTTCTCAAAAAAAGAAAAAATATCTATATGGGGTCACTCTCTGAAATTAGGGAGACATAATTTTGCAGCTGTAGTTATGTTAAAAATACTGCTCAGCTCTTGTTCTGAACCTCCTAGAACCTCTGCGTTCTTCCTCCTTTGCTTTAGTAATTCATTTCAGCCTCTAGTACAGCTAATTCCGTCTCATTCTCTCCATTTCATATCACCTGGAAGTAGGTGATCCTTCATGTGTCACTGTTAACAGGCATGTTTTTACTGATGAATTTATTCTTCTTCTCTGAAGCCTAAAAAATCTGAAGATCATCTTCTGGACATAGTTTTATCTTTAAACACTTGCTTCCCTCTACAGTATCAGTGGAACAAAGGTTTGCCCACTAGGCACTTGAAAAATAAAACAAATTGAATGTAAACTATGCACATAGCACTTACTCGCCATAACCACAAACAAAAATGGTGTTACTCAACCTTTCTCCCACCTTGAGGGAAAAACAACCTGTAAACTAATATATGAAAACAACATTCCACTGCACCACCTTTGTAAAATCTTTTACCAGAAACAGCAATATGATATTACTCCATACCAGCACATATGTTCAAAGAAAATTTTTTGAGTCATTTTAGCTAGTCAAATAACTCTCTCAGGTCAGTCCCATGTTTACGTTATGATATATCTTATTACTTTTGATAGTTTTTTGAAGGTTCCCATCTACAGTGTTCTAGTGTGGGGAGGCTTTTACCTTATGGCCTTATCTGTCTAGGGTAATACTTACATATGTCTTCTTGATGTAAGCTTGAGTGTCTCTGTGATAGACCTTTCACCTCAGCCCTCTTCACAGGTTATGAAAAACTTCCTACCTATAAAAATATAACTGTATTTCTCAATATGATATGTATGAAATATACAATCACAGCCTCACTCATTTTCAAAAAAAAATTCTACACACTCCTACTGTTTCAACATGGTGTGTTTCCAACAATTTTGTCTTCTCTCTCTCTTGACCTAACTCAGGGCTAACCCCCAGTATTTGTTTTTTGACACCCTTTAGTCACCTGGGTATGAGTGGCCAAACTTAAATTATAAAAAACTCACCCCTGGAGCACACATGATGGCCCCAAAAGATAGAAGAAGGACCAGAGATCCTGGCCAGGTGGAAGGTCAGGCCACAGAGAGAGAGAGTCAGTGAGAGGGAGAGAGAGAGAGGCCTGGACCTAAGCTCCTCCCACCAAAAACTAAAGACTGTGCGCCAAGCACAACTCTCCAGTTGTACCACAATTCTACCACAAACTTAATTTTACTTTAACAGAAAATGAAATACAACTTTATAAACTACTTATTTAAATTGTTGTGTTTAGTGTAGGATCTAGTAATAACATATTTATAATGAGAAAAATAGGGCTTGACCGCTGCCTCTCAGTCATAAGGTTGATCAGTCGCTTCTGACATTTAGATGCAAAAGCCCCTCCAATACAATATAATTAGGTATTCAGAGTAACTGTTACTTATAAATACATGTTGGGTCCTATAGCCCCATAACAATTTATAATATATTATATTTATAAAATAAATTATTAATATAATAAAATATATATATTATATAATAATATATATAATATCTATATATATATATATATATATACTATTATATTCTATTTTATATATATATATATTATATATATATATATTTATATATATATATATATATATATATTATATTATATAGATATATATATATTATGGCATCCTCGCACTAGAAAGGAGGGCTGTACAAACAGTGGCGCGTTCTTTCCCAACGGTTTTGTCATATTCACCCACCTGTTAGAATTATCCGAAAATCCTCTGCATAAGAAATGGCTACTCCTAAATAACAAAAAAAGACACAATACCGTGACTGGAACGATCACTAAAACCAGCTCACATTAAAAGAGGAGGAGCTTTACCGACGACGTGTAAATGGCTACCTATATAGTAGTATGTCACTGTGCGCAACTGTGGTCTGTATACTTTTGTACAGATGTAGTAATTATATTATTATCTATTAATTACTCGTTATTATTATTAATTATTCATTGCTATTTTTATATTATTATTATTATTATTATTATTATTAATTATTATTATTATTATTATGATGTAATATTCCGATATCGAAGTGTCGGTGTGGGTTGTGAAGGGGTGGGTTTGGCAACATGAGTGTCAGAGAGGGTACTACTGCCTGTGTTTTCCCCACTTTCCCAAATCACTCGCACATACACGTGCAGACTCGTTTCACCTTGTGTGAATAGTGTACACGGTGTGCTGTTTGTGGTGGGGGGTGTGTATATAATTATACAGTGATGTGAATGTGATGTGTCATGTAGCGATGGTGTAGGTAAGCAATTGCCAGGCCATCTCCCAGGTCCTCTCTCCAACCCGTCTCCTCCCTCATCTCAGTCACTCACTTCTCCATTCTCCTCCCCGACAACGGACATCTAGGCCAGCCCGTCCTTCACCCTCTCACCCACAACATGAACACTATTGATGTCCATGTAACCACATGTGCCATTTTACCCTTTCAGCCCAACCCTTAACACTAGATGATGTATGGCAGATATTGCAATCTAGTATTAGATGTGCACCTTACAGATGAAAGAAGAGGCATCATGTCAAGTGTGTGGAGTGTGTATTGGGACTCTACAGGAATTCCTATCCTTGCACACAGTAGGTGTGCGGATCACTTATTGTATCCCTGCAAGTCACACCCACAGCCTCCACAGGCAGTGAAAATTCAATGGTAACCTCTTCAGTTGCGAAGATCTTCTGATGGCATTCATATCATGCTATAGTACACCTATCTTTATTCGATTCCTAAAGCGGTTGTCCATATGGTGCAGGAAATTTAACAGACCTTTTATGCAGGTGAACAGAGGTTATATGCGATCTTAGAAGCCAGAAAGCACCTTTATGGCTTGGCGCAATCTAATCCGTGTTTGGCAATGTGTCTTGCAGTTCCTACAAGACGCAGGTTACAGGCAAATTGTTAAACCACTCATCATTCATCAAAGCAGTGGGGCAACTACCCAAGAGACAGAATTGTGTCGTCTTGCCCCATCATCGCAGAAATCACAGAGCGACCCAAGAAAAAATTCATTGGGAAACGAGGCTGAAAAATTTGCGAACAGGTTAGAAAAAAAATCGAAAGGTAACACAGTTGGGAGCAATCCGACAACCTTCGTGCATCAATGTCGGGCTGGACGGATTCTAGAAGCACTTTAAACTTTTTCTTTTCTTGGTTGCCTCATTTGTGTCTTGTGAGAAGAAGGTTGGTGGCATCAGACCATTGCTATTGGTAAACACATCGTCACACGGCTCTTTGCCAAAAGCAGCCGTAAGGAAACTTTCACCTAGAAACTGCCAGTTTACTAAAGCAAACCAACGGTTTTGGGGTCTCTCAAGGCAGTGATGCGAGCTGTTCATGCAGCAACGGCCTACTCAGGGGCTTACCAGAAGACAGGGAAATAGTCAAATTTGACTTTAGAAAGGTCTTTACTATGGAGATGAAGAAGGATGTGGTTTGCCAGCTGGTTCGGAGATAGTTCCCAGTCTTTTTCCCTTCATTTCAGATGGTTGACAGGCAAAACACTCAATTCTTATGTTGGACTAACATGACATTCCCTTTTTCATAGGGTGTTCAGCAGGGGTGGACTCACTGCTCCATTTCTCTTCTGCTTGCGTGTAAGAGAACTAACTTCCAGCTTGCGCAGCGAGCTTCATATCTGGTACCCATGCCAGCGTGATAACATAAGAGTACTGCTTGAGGCTTAAATGTTGAAGAATCGGGAGGAAGCCATTAGAACTCATCCGTCAGCTCCTCCATTTGAAACTCATCTCAACCAGCAGGAAATAAATCACTGGTGTGCGACAATCCTAAGCCTTCTACCACAACCCTGTCTGAGACCTAGGCCTCAGGTTTATTGCAAACAGCCGTGGTATTGGACAGCCTGGCCAGACTCCTCCAGCAGACAGACTTCCTGGAGATAAAATGTGTGTATTATAAAGATAACGATACAATGTAAAAATAAACTCGCATAAATGTATAATGTGATCCTTCATTGACACGTTTGGCCAACACAGTGATTTGTAATGCCACAAGCAGGATCTGCTCTGTTTATGACTTGAATTATTAGTCCACTGTGTGGGCCCCCTCTGTTGTCAATAAAGGATAAATATATGCGTTCTAGTGTTTTTTTTTCAGACCAGCTACTCTTCGAAGATGCACAAACGGTCCACTGAGACAACGATTCACGAAAAAAAAATGTCAACACAAGGATATCAACAACGTTTCTGGAAAGGATAAAGCACGTTTCCGAGCGGTAGGCCCCACTTTTAGGAGATTTCCTTTTAGCTGTTCCCAAAATTCTTCTTTGGGCACTTGACTCGACCCACAGGCCACTCGGTTGGTGTTGCCTCACCTAGCCGCCCAATATCACCGAACATAAGTGGCAGGGCATCGGCTGATCAATTCGGATTTCATGGTCTCGTTTTGTCACACATAAACGATAAACCATAATGCGGGTGAGGCCTAAACCCGTGGTCAAAGAGCCGTAAAACTCCCGTTAGCCACTGGATCAGCTGGCTACAATATGATTAACCCAGCTAGGTATACTTATACACCATAGGAAATTTAGCATAGGCACCATTGTGACTACCAATGCACGTTTTTACAGACGAATCTACCACCAGCATGGCCGTGACGAACTCTAGCTCAAATCCCCTCAAAGCCGTCATCATGAGGGGACTTGAGCTAGAGTTCGTCATGGCCATGCTGGCAGGAGATTCGTTTGTAAAAACTTGCATCTTCGGTCACAGTTGTGGCTATGCTAACCTTCCAATGGTGTATAAATATACCTCATTGGATGACGTGTCCGTCTGGAGTTTTAAGACTCTCTGACCTAGGATTCCCTCCCCACTTTGGCATGATTTGTTTACAACCGTGTCACTACGATTTCGTGAGTCAGGAAGTATGATAGATATGAGGAGGTAAGCGACATCATAAAGAGAAGTCTCACCACAGCCCGTTGCCCAGCTCAACGGGAACCCTAAATGCTGAGATCTGACGGAAATCAAAAGCATCCAGATGGAGTCACTATGCTACCCTGGAAGGAAGGTAAGCAAATTGCTTGGGACAACACCTGTGCTACCATGTTGGCAGACACCTACTTGCCATATTCTGAAGCTGAAGGGGGTGGAGCCACCAGTTACAGGGAGACCCAGAAAATCCACAAATATGAAGACCTTCCCTCTTGCTTTAACTTCATTCCAGTAGAGTCAGAGACCCTTGGAGCATGGAGCAAGTGTGCTCCTAAGTTTCTCAGAGAGCTGAATGAGAAGCTCATCACCAAAACCAAGGATCACAGAGCGGCCAGTTTCCTCTTTCAGAGACTCAGTGTTGTGGTCCACAGGGAAAACGCCTGCAGCATTCTGTACACGCGGCCACCGCCAGGGAGCTGGATGAAGTATTTGAGATGAAGGCTCTGAGACGTTATTTATGTTGTTCTCCTTCATGCTGTATCTTTGTTCAAATATTTGGTTTATAAATAAAGTTCACATAGAATATAGGGGGGTGGTAAGAAAAGAAAATATTCAAATGCTCCGGGAGAATCTCGAGTTTTCTCTGCGTAAGTTAATTATTTTCTCTGGGATTGGGTCATTTTATATATTTAAA
>NC_069429.1:37847989-37877559 GCF_026875155.1 Cherax quadricarinatus | reverse complement strand
GCAATTTCTTTTTTGAAAGCCACTTGCACTTTACAACTGCGTTTCCCTTGATTGTTTTTTTGTTGCACAAGATGTGATGATTGAATGGGGTTTGTTGTAAAACTGTTCCAACTCCGAGATATGCACTCCACTCTTGTACTTTTCTATTGTCTCCTTTTTTAATTTTCAACAGTACACCTCACCCTTTTTACCACAGGGCTGGCACTTTCTTGGGCCCAGGGTGGCTTATTTAGCAGTTACAAGCACTAAAACAAGGGAAATAATACAAAAATATATTGCATGTATGCTTGGAATTGTCCTCAGTGGCCTTGAAAAACAATGACACACTGGCTGGTAAAACAGATGAATGGCTGGTCCACTCAGGGCGCGTGCGGACACATTCAGGACGAAATCTCCTAGCCGAATTTTTAGGTGTTATCCGAACCAATTTTTTTATGCCAAAGTGAGGTACTATCTGATTCTGGCTTATCCTATGCAGGTGTTAATTGAGGGTCCACTGTAGATCTTATACAGTAAAACCCTCACTAACGAGTTTAGTCCATTCCGTGGCCTTACCCCCCATCTGGATTTGCTCATTTGCAGAATTAATTTTCCTCATTTAAATTAATTGAAATGGAGTTAATTCTTTCCCGATGGAATTCAGGCACCATAAATACTTCAATAATTTCTTTAATATCATCTTGTGGTTTATTTATCTATCACAATTCATTAATATGACATAATAAACAATAATAAATAACATAGAACCTGATATATGCTCTAGAATGAATAAAATAGTCATTATATTTGTGGTGGTGGCTGACAAGTTTATCTGGAGAAAGGACAAAATACTCCTTTGAATATTTCTCAATCATCAATCTACAGTTTATTTGTCTATCACAATTCATCTAATATAATAAAAATATAAATAACGCAGAAACCTGATATATACTCTAGAATGAATGAAATATGACAATATGTGACAAGTTCAGTCTCTTAGTTGTCATCTGTTTAGTTTTTTAGAGCAGTGCTTGTTATAGAGGTATTGGGTCTTTTTTAAAAAAATTTATTAATACTTTCGTCATATCTGTATAGATTTCTAGATCAGTGCGCCAGTCAATGTTTGTCATTGCTGTTGTGACGTTATTAACGGGCTGCCTCATTTTTGAAGTCTGAAAGTGACTTTAGTAGTGTCTTGGGGGAATTTGCCTAGATTTGTTATGAAAAAGGTAGGGTAGTGGTCTGTGGTATTGTGATTATGCCTGATTTTAAAGGGGATTGGTGTTGGTCCAGATATGGTCTAGTAAGGAAACAATATCTGTAATTCTTGTAGGTTTTGTTACTGTTGGTTGCAACAAGCAGTTACTCATAGTGTTTGTGAATTCAGTAACGTGTGGGTCTGGTCTTGCAGGAGATATATAATGAAGTCCACCTGAGAGTAGGGAAGTGATCTTATTCATGTGTGCATCAGTTATCATACTTTCCCAAGTTTTCACTAAGCGGCTAATGTTTGACTGTGGTACTCTGTAGATGTTTATCATGTGAGAGGTTTTTGTAGGTATTTGGATTTGAATTAGCTATTTATATTCCCCATGTTCATCCCTTGTGCAAGTATTAGTGATTTCATTCTAGTTGGTCTGGTAGTATATAGCTGTGCCCACCCCTTTGTCACAGACATCAAATAGTATCAGGCTTCAGCCAGGTTTCAATGAGAGTAATGATGGACATACTGGCATGCAGGGGAAATTTAGTACAGTGGACCTGCGACCAGGGGATGGCATCGATTAACGATAAATAGACTAGCGATGCATTTTAACGCAAAAATTTTGCCTCCACTAGGGGCTTTAAAAACCCGGGCCAGCGCTATTCGTTCCATCCTACGCGTCCACTTCGGCCCGAGTTTCACCTCACTTGTCCCTTGGGTGCCAGGTTTACATGCCACCCAGCCACCGCGGTCGCTTCCAAACATACAACAACTGGAACTTTCATATTATCACAGCCTTTGTAGTGATGCACCTGCAAAAAAAGTCACCATGGGCCCCCAAAAAAGCTTCTAGTGCCAAACCCTACAGCAAAAAGGGTGAGAATTACTATGGAGATGAAGAAAGAAAGAGATCATTGCAAAGTATGAAAGTGGAGTGCGTTTTCTCTGAGCTGGTCAGGTTGTATAATAAACCCCAATCAACCATCGTACTAATGTGGGCAAGAAAACGGAAATGAAGGAAGCGTTCTTGCCAAAGGTGCAACTATGTTTTCGAAACTGAGATCGCAAGTGATAGAAGATGTTGAAAGACGGTTATTGGTGGGGGATAAACGAGAAACAGATAGCAGGAGACAGCATCTCTCAAGCGTTTCTATGTGAAAAGGTAGGAAGTTGCATGACGATTTAATTAAAAAAATGCCAGCAACTAGTAAATGTGAGTGAATTTAAAGGGCCCAGAAAAGGTTGGTTTGAGAAAATTTAAAGAAGGTAGTGGCATTCATAGTGTGAAAAGGGCCCAGGGTTTGAGGCTGCCAGTTCGGACCACAAAGCGGCTGAAAAATATGTGCAGGAATTCAAGGAGTAATAGACAGTGAAGGACTGAAACCTGAACAAGTGTTTAATTGTGACGAACAGGCTGTTTTGGAAGAAAATGCCAAGCAGGACGTACATTACTCAGGAGGAAAAAGGCACTCCAGGACATAAGTCTATGAAAGACAGGCTTACTCTGTTGATGTGTGCCAATGCCAGGGTGATTGCAAAGTGAAGCTTTTATTGGTGTATCACTCTGAAACTCCAGAGTGTTCAGGAAAAACAATGTCCTCAAGGCTAATTTGTGTGTGCTGGGGGAGGGCAAACAGTAAGGCATGGGTACTAGGGACTTTTTTATGATGGGTTTCACCATGCATTTGCCCCCCAAAGTGAAAAAATTACCCAATTGAAAAGAAATTAGACTTAAGTGCATCCCGGTATTTGACAATGCTCCTGGTCATCCCTTTAGATTGGCGAGCGACTTTCTAGGAACTGAGCTTCATTAAGGTGAAGTTTTTGCCTCCTAATACCACTCCTCTCCCGCAGCCATGGACCAGGGAGGTTATTTCCAACTTCAAGAAACTGTACACAAAGCTATATTTGAAAGGTGCTTTGTGTGACCTCAGAAACTCAACTGACTCTAAGAGAGTTTTGGAAAGATCAAATTTTTACCATCCTCAATTGTGTAAACATTATAGGTAAAGGGTTGGGAGGAAGTGACTAAGAGGACATTGAACTCTGCTTGGAAAAAACTGTGGCCAGAATGTGGAGACAAAAGGGATTTTGAAGGGTTTGAGGTTAACCCTGGAATCCCATGCCAGTTGAGGAATCCATTGTGGCATTGGGGAAGTCCTTGGGGTTGGATGTTAGTGGGGAGGATGTGGAAGAGTTTTGGGGGTGGAAGACAGTGAGAACTAACCACTGATGAGCTGGTAGATCATCTTGAACAGCAAGAGGGCAGACTTGAGGGGAAAATGCTTTTGAGGAGGGGAAGGAGAGAAATTGAAGAAGTTGCCTACTTCTAAGATATAAAGATAAGTGTGAAAAGTGCTTTGAAGTGCAAACCTTTTTTTGATGAAATTTCACCCTGGACACAGCTACTGCATGGCCGTGTTAGCAACCTGTACACTGACAATGTTGTGATCCACTTTAGGGAAAGTCATAAAGGAACGAGAGGTACAGGTATTTATGGACAGAGTGTTGTGCGAAAAAAGTCCAGTTGACTCTGAAGCTGGTCCTTGTGGCATTAAAAGAAACAAGGGAAGTAACCCCAGATAAAAAGACTTGCTGCCTCAAGTGCTAATGGATGGGGATTCACCTTCTAAACACTAACACATCTCCTCCTCCCATTCCCTCAATCATCTCCAGATCTTCAATAACGGTAAGTGTTATGTATCTGTGCATGTATTCTTCACGTTTGTGTGTATTAAAATTTATATGTTCATGTGGTTAAAAAATTTTTTTTTTCAATACTTTGGGTTTTGTCTTGCACGGATTAATTTGATTTCATTATTGCTTATGGGTGATATTTTACTCGGACTAACGATAATTTTGGACTAACGATGAGCTCTCAGGAACGGATTATTATGCTGGTTGAGGAGTCCACTGTAATGCTATGAGCCAGCGTAATGGTTTGCTTAATGATTGATATTGTAGTAAGACAGTTATGGGTTGATGGGTATGAGAAGAGCCTTTGATTGTTCTGCTTGTTGTAATTACAGTTATTGTTTGAATCATTTAAGTCATTCATAAGAGGTTGGTTATCAGATCAATCCTTTGTGAATCATAAGATTTATAGTGGAAATCTATTGTTAGAATTAAGTTTAAGAAATAAGAACATAAGTAGAAGGAACACTGCTGAAGGCCTATGGCCCATGCGAGGCAGGTCCTAAGTCTCCTACCGGCTCTTTAGCCAATGTACCCAAACTGTCAGGGCTGGTCACATTGAAGTTAGGGTGGAACACGGGCAACCGACACTGGTAGCACAGCTATCAGGTCTAACTCACACCACCCCACATCCACTCATGTATTATCCAACCTATTTTAAAGTACACAACGTTTGGCCTCTATAACGGTATCTTGGGAGTTTGTTCCACTCATCCACAACTCTATTACCAAACCGTACTTTCCTTTATCCTTCCTGAAATTCTGAATTTTTCCAAATTAAAACATTGCTGCGAGTCCTGTCTAGGCTAGATATTTTTCAGCACACTATTACATCCCCTTTATTTATTCCTGTCTTCCATTTATACACCTCAATCATATTCCCCCCTAATTCTAAAGTCTTTCTAGAGAGTTGCAGATTTCAGGGCCCTTAGTCTATCCTCTTAGGGTAGGTTTCTGATAACATGGGATCAACTTTGTCATCCTCCTTTGTTACATTTTCCAGAGATTTTAATCCATTCTGTAATTAGGTGACCAAAACTGTGCAGCATAATCTAAATGAGGCCAACCAAGGATGTATAGTGTTGAAGTACAAACCTGAGGACTCCTATTCTTATGCTTCTTGATATTGAAGCCCAAGGATTCTATTAGCTTTATTGGAACAATTATCGCAATGTTGTCTTGGTTTCAGATTACTGCTAACCAGAACTCCCTAATATTTTTCGCAATCCCGTAATTATTAAGGATCTAATTATTTAGTTTATATGTGGCATGGTTATTGTCCTGTCCACATTTAGAACTTTGCATTTGTCTATATTTAACTGCATCTGCCACTTCTCCGACCACTGCATCAGTCTATTCAAATTTCCTGGAGTTGCTCGAATGTCCTAGTCAGAATGAATTCGGACGGCCTTGTTGGTATCGTCATCGGCAAACTTGCCGATGTCGCTTCTTTATATGAACAGAAGTAACATAAGAAAGGATGGAACACTGCAGGAGGCCTGCGGCCCATACTGCAGGTCCTTTACATTCATCCACTAACAAGAATTTACCCAACACATTTTTCAATGCCACCAAGAAATAAGCTATTGATGTGAAAGTCCCACTACTCAAAATCCAACCCCTCCCACTACATGTACTTATCCAAACCTTGATTTGAAATACCCAAAGTCTAGCTCAATAAACCCAACTAGGTAGACTGTTACACTCATCAACTACCCTATTTCCAAACCCTATACTTCCTTGTCATTTCTAAACTCTAAACTTATCTATTTTATATCCATTTTGCGGGTTCTCTCTTGGAGAGATATTCTCAAGACCTAATTAATATCCCCTTTATTTTACCTATCTTCCACTTAATTACACTTCGATAGGTCTCCCCTCCCATTCTTGTCTAACAAGTGAATGTAACCTTAAGAGTCTTCATTCTTTCTTCATATGGATAGATTTCTGATTGCTATGTATTAACTTTAGTATTCCTTAGTGAATGTGTTCTAACGATTTTATGTCCATTTTGTAATACGGAGACCAGAACTGAGCTGCATAATCAAGGGGAGGCCTTACTAATGATGTAGAAAGCTGCAGAATGACCTCTGGACTTCTGTTGTTACACTTTTCTTGATATAAAATACCTGTAATCTATTTGCCTTATTACGTACGCTTAGGCATTGCTGTCTGTGTTTAAGTTGATGGCTCACCATAACCCCAAGTTCCTTTTGCAGTCTGTATGGCGACTTAGTTCTACATCATTTAATTTATATAAGTACTAGGGTTTGGGCAATCCCAAGCGTCAGAACTATGCATGTATCTACATGAACTGCATCGCCACTTTTCTGACCAAGATTAGGTTTGTTTAAATCCTCCTGAAGTTCATTTAACATTTACGTTTGAATCATTTAGCAAGACCTCTCTTTGTTCATGGCGAATTTGCTCATATCCTAGTAATTCCATCATTCAAGTCATTGATATATATTATAAACAACACGGGCCCCCAAGACTGAATCCTGTGGAACGCCACTTGTTACAGATCCCCCACTCGGATTTAACCCATTGATGGCACTCTCGCTTCCTGTCAGTGAGCCATGACTCGATCCACGAGAGCACTTTTCCCCCAATGCCATGGAGCTAGCTGCTCATTTCTTTAACTGCTCTATGGTGCCGGATCTTCTATCAAAAGCCTTACTAAAATCTAAGGTAAATAATATCAAATTGTTTAGTGTGGTCAACAGCCTCAAAAGCTGTATTGATGAAAGTATAAATTAGTTAGACAAGACCGGCCTCTTGTGAATCCATGTGAGTATCATTAATCAATGCTTGCTCTGCTTATCGAGATGGCTTCTTATAATCTCAGCTATAATTGTCTCTAGTAATTTGCCTACAATTGAGCGTCAGGCTTATTGGGCGGTAATTGACGGTTACGACTTGTCCACTGTTTTTAATAAATAGGAGTGACATTTGCCATCTTCCTCTATCAGACACTAACTGTTTGAAGAGATAAATTAAAAATATGTGTAATGGTCACAGAGTTCCATTTTGCATTCCTTAAGAACCTTGAAAAGACCTCTTCAGGAACCCCGGCGACTTATTTTGCTTTCCAGTCTGTCTATCTGCCTCACAACCATCTCACTCAGTGACTGTGATGTTACATAATTTATTCTTCTTCTAGCCCACTGTAAAAATTAATTACTGGAATATTGTTAGTGTCTTCTGTGTAATAAAAAATGAGAGAAAATAATTATTTAAAATTCAAGAACATTTCTTTTCAATTTTTTTGGGGGTTTCAGTAAGGTGCCATAGTTATTTTTAAGGGGACCTTTCTTATCTCTTACTTTTGTTCTATAGACTGGAAAAAAAACTGTTTGGGTTGTTTTAGTATCCCTAGCAACTTTAATTTCATGTCCCTTTTAGCTTTTAGTATCCCCTTTTTAATGTCCCTCTTATTGCAATATACTGATTTTCTTAAGATGGACCCTCACCTCTTTTGATAAGCCTATAAATTCATTTCTGATGCCCTAGTAGATTATTTGAGCATATTATTCATCCATTTTGGGTCATTTCTATTTGAGCTATTTCTTTTATGGGATAACGCTCTTTGATGCTGATTTATAGTGTTTCAGAAAACTGTCATATGATAGCTCTCTTCGTTACCCAGTCAACAAGATGATTAACGTGTTTCTCTAAGCCCATGTAATCTGCTAGCGAAAAAATCTTGGGGACTGTTACTTGTGTTATGCTTACTATTGTACTTCCATTTCATTGCGAAAAGTAATTGATTTGTGGTCGCTAGCACCCTGTTCCTCTGAAATTCTAAATTATTAACAAGGGATTCATTGTTTGCCATAACTAAGTCAAGCAGGTTTCTTTCCCCTTGTAGGTTCTGTCACAACTGCTTCATATAAACAATCCTTGAAATAATTCTAAGAAGTCGTACGATCTAAATTCCCAGTCAAGTAATTCAAATAACATGACTAAGTTAAGTCTCCTAGAATTACTACATTATCGTGCCTTGTGGACTAACTATTTCCTCCTAGTAGTTTCCTGGTCACTATCTAAGTTAGGGGGAGGGACGGTATATCACTCCTAAAATTCAGTTTTTCATGCCCTCGGAAATTTCTATCCTAACCGACTCTGTATGTGTTACTTCAGATCTTAATACCCGTTTTTATGCAACAGTTCAAGCGATCTCGGTACATACAATGCCACCCCACCACACCTCCCATTTCTTCTATCTTCTTGGAACAATTTAAAACCCTGATGTTGACATTCCGCAGGATGTCCCGACTTTTTGAATTAAAAACCACGTCTCAGTTAAGGCAAATACATCAATGGTTCCTACAATTAGCAACTAGTCTCAACTCGTCCATCTTATTTCCTTGCACTACGGCAATTTGCATAATAAACATTGAAGACTCTCCTTTCTCTTTACCCTTCCTGCTCATTTCTATGTTTCTACTATAAAACTATTACCGTCCTTATCAACAACGGTCACTGGCTTTTTTCAATATCTATTCTCGTTCTTATTATTTACTAGTTCCCCTTGACTCGTATTTTTACTACACTGGGACTTCACGGTTTTCCTGCCAAAACCCATTACCTCTAACTATTCCTAGTTTAAAGTCCCTAACTGCTCCTCCATGCTGTTGCCAGTTGCTCCCACCCCACTCTAGATAAGTGAACCCCATACCTGGCTACATGTCATTTCTGCCATAGAAGAGTCCATGTTGTCAATGTATGTTACCGCATTTTCCTACAGTATTAATTTTTTTGTCCATGCCAGCAATTGACACCCCAAATTGCTGGACAACCATTCACTAAACTCCCCTACTTGGCAAAATACACATTCGAGAGGGTTACCACCCTTACTTTAATGATTTCTATTGCGGAACCTATACTGCTATTCAGGTCCTTCATCTACGTCGGACAACATCGTTGCGCTCCAGCCACTGAGACAGATAATAGGATTGCTCCATTACCTCTTCTTGATGTCATCCATGAGGCCTAACAATATCCTCCATTCCTGCCCAGGAAAGCAAAATCTCTGTCTCTACTCGGTCCTTCAAGCCCTCATCTATGTCGTAATGTAGATTGTGATAGCAGGGGCCAACACTGACCCTGTGGAAAACACGCTCGTGACACTGTCCCCACTCTGATTTCTCCCCATTTATGCAAACTCTCTGCTGCCTATTTGTAACCATGCCATTATCCAGGAAAAATTTCTCCTCCTATTCCATGTGGCTTTAATTTTCCTCAATAGTATCTGATGTGGGACTCTGTCAAAAGCCTTAATGAAGTCCCATATACACAATATCATATTCATTTTCCTGATCTACCTCCTCAGATTCCTTAGTGAAAAATGTTAATATATTCGTTTAGGCTGGAACGCCCTTTTGTAAAACCATGCTGAGATTCGGTGATTTATTTATACTTTTCTCAAGGTGGCTACGGAACTGCCTCGGCAATTATTGATTCCATAAATTTTCCACGATGGTGGGTTTTGGCATATTGGTCTATAGTTACAGAAGCTTAGGACCTGTCACTGTTTTGATATTTGGTATCACATTTGCAGTGTCTCCACTTATCTGGCACCATGCCAAGGGGGTTGGGATATGTTGATAAAGATTAGCCATTAGGGTGCTAAGCTCCTAGGGGACAGGCCTGTTGTTCCCGGGCAAGTCTGGGCAGCAGTGGACGGGGGGATTTGTTGGTTTTAATTTTATCTTTGCCAAGGACATGTCACTTGTGACCTAATAGTGCACAGTTTATTATCGTCTGTTCTACATTAATTTAGCATTACTGGATATCGATGGGTATCTCCAGTGTATTAAAACTGAGAGGAAGTATGTGTTAAATATTCTACACATTTCCTTATCACTGTCAGATGAGCTGACCCGAGGGAACTTTTGAGTGGGCCTATCTTGTCCCTGTTCTTACTTCTGTATATACCTGTAGAATCCTTTTGGGTTTGTCTTCGATTCGCTTGCAATCTTTAACCTCATAATCTCTTTTGCTTTTCTAGTTCCCTTTTTTATTTCTCTCTTTAACTGATATATCGATTTCTCAAATTGCCACTTCCTCTTTTGATTGCCTATATATGCCGCTCTTTTGACCAATCAGATATTTTTATTTCTTATTGTTCATCCATTTAGGATCATTTTGTTTGATCTGATTTCCTATTGGAAACATAATTTGGACTGAGGCACTAGAAAACTATGCCCTGGAAAGCATCAGATCGGCTACATCACCACTACCTGACCCTAGTCAGGTCATTCCAGTTCTGCCCACCTAGTAATTTTTCAGTCCTATGAAATAAGCCAGGAAAGTCAGGCGACGGATACTTGATTGCCATTAATTATTAGGGGGGGAATCCATGATATATTAAAAACTGAGTGATTTGTGATCACTTTCCCAAAGCTCATCATTAACCTCATGATTTTTTAATTAGTGTTTACTACTGGCAAGAACCAAGTCAAGGTGGTTTATTCCCTAGTTGCTCTGTCTCAACTGTTGTAAAAACATATCCTGGATCGTATCAAGGAAAGTCACCGACTCTAAATTTCCTGTAAAATTGCTCCGTCATCTGTATATAGTGAAATCTCCATTTGCACAACATTTTCGTATGTAGTGCTACGATTTTCGTCCACATAGAATAGGTTTACCTGCACTCCCTATCAACGATTTGGGGGCCCTGTATATCACACCCAAAATTAGTTTTTCTCGGCCCTCGAGAAGCTGTAACCAAACGATTCAGTGGCTGACGCTTCTAATTTAATTCTTGTCTAAACAACAATTTAAATGTTCTGACATACATCGCTACTCCACCACATTCCTGTTGACCCTGTCAGTGTGAATATTTATAGGCCTTGTATGTGGACAGTCAGAGGGCATCTCTCTATCTTTTCAGATGGAGCCAGTGTCTCTGTTATAGCAATAATATCTATGTTTCCTGCACTTGCAATTAATCTTAGCTATCTCTCTTTATTTCTTTACACTCCTGCTATTTGTATAGTAAAACTTAAGGGAGCTAGTCCCTTGCTGCCCCTCTGCTGTCCCCCTTTGTTTGCTGACCTGATCTTATTGTCTTTATTTATAACTTCATGCTGAATGCCTGTTTACATTTACTGTTTCCAAACCATGTGTGGCAACTGCTTTGTTCCCCATACACCCATACCTCTATCTTCCTCCAGTTTAAAATCATAGCATTTCACCATGGCCTTCTCAATCGAGTCTGCAGTGCTACCACCCCTGCCCCAGACAAAGTTAATATTCTAAGCTAAAAAAAAAAACCTCCTGAATTTTTTTAACAAATGTAAAATTGAGCTAAGGTGTTCTTTGAAAGCTAAAATAAAGGTGGAAATATAAAAGGGACTAAAATAATTTGTGGTGAACAAATAAAGAGTTGATCAAATTAAAGAGTTGGAATTTAACAGTAGGTAGGTTCTTAAAGGTAGTTCTTTAACCTATGAGGGTTGCGGCCGTTATAGTATGGCTTACGATCCAGGGTTTTTGACGTACTAGTACGCCTAAATTCTAGAGCGCTCAAATCTAGAGGAGAAAGGCTGGTAGGGCCTACATATATATGAATAGAATGGGTCTATGTGGTCAGTGTGCACAGTATAAAAAAAATCCTGCAGCACACAGTGCATAATGAGAAAAAAAACTTTGACCGTTTTTTTGGAATAAAACAGCGACTTTGCACTGTATTTTCGTATGGTATTTTTGTTGTATTCTAGTTTTCTTGGTCTCATTTTATATAATGGAAGACATATTACAGAAATTGATATGATTTTGATTGGTTTTACAATGAAAAGTACCTTGAAATTGAGCTCAAAGTAGCAGAAATGTTCAATTTTTACCAAAGTTAAAAAGTAAACAATTCATGCCAAGGGGTCCAATACACGTCAACTGGTGAGTCTAATATTCTTTTGCAAGTGCGCCAATATTATTTATACCATTTTTTACCCTAATGCAGTAGTCTGCATAGCAGTGATCTTCTATTTTTTGTGAGAAAAAAAATTCAAAGTGGAAAGCAAAAGAATTTTATGAGGGGCCTTGAGACGTGACTAATGAACAGAGGAAATGTCATTTTAGTGCCAGGAATGTCTTTCTCGTTTATTTGGACCCCATTCGAAAACTGGCATCTTTTGAAATATGTGTGAAATTGGCAAAATTGTAAATTCTGAACCCCTGTTTCTGGATAGTTGAAATTGGTAAATGGGTGGTTTCTTGCACTCCTTCGATAGAAAAAAATGGAGGGGTTTTAGCGAAATATTCATGTTTTTTTCGACTAGTACAAATGGAACTGGCTGAAAATGGGGCTCAAAGCGGCAAAATCGCAGATGCGTAAACATCGCCGAGACCGCTAACTTCGCAAGAGCATAATTTCCCTAAGTTTTTCCATCAAATTTCATACTTTTGGTGTCATTATGATTGGGAAAGGATTCTCTATCTTTTCATAAGAAAAAAATTTTTTTTTTTTTTAAATTTGGCCGACCCTGAGAACGAGTCTCAGAGAGGGCCTGTCGACCCTCAAATGGTTTTAAAATTAAAATAAAGGAGACAATATAAAAGGGACTAACATAAGTTGTGGTGAACAAATAAAGTGGTAATCAAATAAATGAGCTTGGGAATATAATGGCAAAAAAGGTGAACTTATTACACTTTAGCACCTGAGAATGCACCTTGATTATTTTTAAAAAAATGTGAATATATGAACTAAGGTGGGTTTTTTTTAAGCTAAAATAAAGGAAAAATATATAAGGGACTAAATTAAGTAATGATAAACAAAGTTAAATGGACAGATAGTCACTATGATATAATAATGATTTTGGAGTAAGATCTGATTTGTAATACATAATAAGTTGAAGGAGGGGTGTTAATGTTGCAGTTTAAAAACTGTAGTGTAAAGCACCCTTCTGGCAAGACAGTGATGGAGTGAATGATGGTGAAAGTTTTTCTTTTTCGGGCCACCCTGCCTTGGTGGGAATCGACCAGTGTGATAATAAACAAAAATAATAAGCTGAGCAATTAATTGCACTATAAAAAGTAAAAAAATATGAGGTAGTTGGTACTAGCTAGCAAAAGATAGTTTTGGGAATCACACAATAATGTATTTGGAATATACACTAATTGCACACACAATATAAAAGGGACTAAAAAAAAGTAGTGGTAAACAAAATTAAATGGACAGGTAAGATTTGACTTGCAACACAAAATTATGAGCAATTGATAGCAATTAAAAAGTAAAAAGTATTTGAGGTAGCTCGTATTAGCTAGTAAATGAAAAAACTAATAATGAACAATTATGTAATATTAACGTACACTATATGCACACACACGTATACAGGTCCGTCATCACAAATCGGCAATCAGTTATTCGGCTCCTTTCAGTTATTCGGCACTAATTTTCTCTAGCATAATTTCAAATTTCCAGGGTTGCCACACCAACCTGTGGTGCTGTTTGGTGGTGTTACTTGCTGCATAAGTCATTCCAATTTGTTTTTCTCCATTTATTATTATAACCTGCTTACTTTTAGCCCTAGCCATGGTTCCAATGAATAAAAGAAATGCTTCTCATTATGTAAAGCACCTACACAGTACATTATCCATTAAAGATAAGGTGGCTTTGAAGTCACTGACAGTTGCCGTGAGCTCAGTCTCATGAAGCAGGAGAATATGCTTTATTATTACGCTAATATCAACACTACAGCTTATTTGCTATCACAATTGATCTAATATGACATAATAAACAATATAAATAACATAAAACATGTTAAATACTCCAGAATAAATAATATTTGGCATAACACTGAGCAGTTCGACAGAGGTATGAAGAGGATATGGTATACAAATACAATTCTCCTATCGCTGTCTTGGGGGCTTATATTAGAGAAAATGGAGTATAGCACAGGGCTAACTGTGATATACACTTGTGCTGCACCATAAACATAAAACAAAAAAGTTATTTTCTCTCTATAGATTATCACACATAGCAGCATATGGGTAGAGAACCTAGGAAAAACCAAAAAAAGTCAACATGGCTTATTTCTGGTACCTGGCTTTGGGTTAGCCAATATGATTTTTGGTAAATATTCAATTTCCAGCCAGGGTTAGAAACATAGCATGTTTCTTTACACCTGTTGTCAATATTTGCCCATCGGTAAATGGGTACCTGGGTGTTAGCCGACTGACCTAATTTTCTTGAAATACTCTGCATAACAGCGGCTTTGCAATAGTAGTTTTCACTGATGTAGCTAGGCCGGTACCTTGTCATGTAGTGTACTAATAAAGATATTATGATTATTATATTATTTTATTATATTATAATTTTCTCAGTGTTTGTTGGGTTATCTTATTGAAACTTGTGCATAAATTTGATGGAGAAATACTTCTTAACTACACCAAAATGAAAGAATCAGACCATTAATAACGGAGTTACTTCTCAGCAATTAGCGGCCCTTTAGCGGTTTATTTTTGTATGGTTTTTAGGTTAAAATTCTCATTTTTTTCGGTCTCTTGATAGAAAAAAGATATATTACTGAAATAGATTGATTTGATTGCTTCATGAAAAAAGTACCTTGAATTGGCTCCAGTAGCGAAATTTTCTATTGTTTGTAAAGCTCAGATTTAACAATGACTCACCGTCCAATACCTGCCCGCCCTGCCAGTCTAAATTCCAATAGGATCAAGAAGGGGTTGACATTATTATATACATTTCAAAAATCCTCGAAAAGTAATTCTTCTAATTTTTTTATTAAAAATTCCAACCCCCTTTTGGTTTAGGCAAATAAATATAAGAGCTTTAAAGCTAAAACTAATAAGCAGAAAAAAAAGATTTAGTCCAGGGTCTTCATTGTTAGTTGGCCTTTTTGAAATTGAACCTGTTGTTCCATTTACTAGGGAAAAGGGCATTAAATATAAAATATCACAAAACCAAATATTTGTGAAGGGGCAATTGGAACCAAAACAGGGGGTGTAAGAAGTTTTTGGGTTCTTTTTTATCTTAATATTCCAAAAATTTAAACCCCCATTTTGCAAATTTTGAGCTCATTCGCCTTTTCCGTGCCTAAAACCAATCAAATACTCTACTGAATATTCTCCTTTTTATCAAATTAAAAAATTGAAGATTTTTTTTTATTTTTTAAGACCCACAAAGGGGCCCTTTAATTGTAACCCCTACCCAAACCGTGGGTTCGGAACATGGGGATAAAAAAACCTAGAACTACCAAATTTTAAAGGGAAATTTTAAAAATTAGGATTTATATCTAAATATCTATAGTTCACTTATCGGGTTAAAACCTAATTTAATTTCTTAGGTATTGGTGATCTTAACATAATAAAATCTAGACCACTATTTAATACGGTCTGCTTGTTAAAAAATTCCTAAATAAGGACAATCCAACAATTTCAAAAAAAACCATATCCATCAAAAATTTACATTTAGTTTTTTCATCATTCTTGTGTCTCCCAAACCCCATTCTTGCCAACCTAAAGCCTGGCCACTACACATCATCAGTCGTGTTTCCCCACATTGCAATTCTCCATAAACCCTAAATCGTTCATTGTTATCATATGTTTATAAATTCCAAGGTTCTACTGCATTCCTAAAACCAAATATTTTAATTAATTTAAAATTTTTTTTAATTTTTTCCAAATTAACACAGTTAAAAAACCAAAATTTTTTATTTTTAAAATTCCCCTTTCTTCTGGTTACTCATCTTGGCTAATATACTTTTACTTTAAGTTTATCCAATTTATGGTATCTTTAAAATTTTTAAAAAAAAAAAAAGGAGGGGTAAAAATTTAAACATTAAAAACCTTTATTTGGGGAAAGGGGGAAAATTTCCCTTTTCATAATGAAAAGGGACACCAAAAAAAAAAAACGGGGAAAAAATTTTAAACCCCCTTTAATCAAATTTAAAAAATTAAAAAATTTTTTTTCCAAGGTAGGATATACAAAAACAATTTCCCCGGGGCCCTTTGGGCCCTAATACCCCCCCCCCCCTTTTAGGGTTTGGGGCACCCAACTTTTTAACCATCTCAGCCCCAAAATTCCAAAAAAAGGCTCCCGTTGTTAAAAAATTCTAACGGGCCCCCTAAAAAATTTTCAATAACTAAACAAACAAAACCCCTTTTTTTTTTTTTTTTAAAAAACCAAATTTTTCAAAAAACATTAAAAAAACCCCCCAAACATTTTTTTGAAACCCAAAAAAAGGACCAACCAAGGCCCAGTCATCTTTATTTTTCCCCTTTTTTAATTGAAAAAAAACCTTTGCCCTTTAAACCCTTTGGTTATTTGTTTTAAAAAGGGCATCCCTTTTAAAAATTAAGTTTACAAAGTATTATCACCCCAAAAAATTAAAAACGCCTTTAAATTTTTTTTAAATTTTTTCCTTTTAATACAAATGTTAACCCTAAAGAATTAATTTATTATTTTTTTTTAATACAAAAACCTTTTTTCCTTTTTGTTATACTTGGTTTTAAAGGTTTTACTTAATTTTTTTTCCCAAACCTTTTTAAATTTTAATTTTTTTAAAAAAACCACCCTTTTTAAGCAAAGGTGGTTTGGAATTTTTATTTTTTTTTTTTTTTTGGGGTTTTGGGCCACAAATTTTAAAAATTTTAAAAAAAAAATTTAAAAAAAAATTTTCTAAGAGTTTCTTGGGAAATTTTTTTTTTTTTTTTGGAAAAAAAATTCAATGGAACAAGGTTTAAGGGGGTTTGTGCAATAACGGAAAAATTTTAAAACCAGAAACCCCATTTTATTTCGGGGTTTTTTTGTTGAATTTTTTTGGGTTAAAAAGAAACCCTTTTTTTTAAAAAACCCCAAAATATTTGTAATGTTTTTTTGACCCAAAAGGGTTTGGTGTGAGGGGGTTTTTTCCTTAAAAAGGGCAAAATTTAAAATTTCTGAAATTTTAGTCGGGGGAAAAAATTTTGGGGCTCAACAAAACCTTTTTGAAATGCTTTATTTACAAGGTAAATTTTATTAGTTTTTTTTTTTTTTTTGATTTTGCCGGGGTTTTTTTCCCCCCAACCCCACCGGGGACGAAACCCGGGGGGGGAAACCCAAAAAGGCCTAACTAGGCCCCAAAAAGGGTAACAGGAAAAATATGGATTTATATCTCATATCATAGTTACTTATCTGTTACAAGCAATTAGGAAATTTGCTTGTATTCTGGTTCTTATTTCATTAATAAGAATATCTTGACATGTCACATGGTTAATATACTGTCTGTCTCTGTATTCCTCAATAAGGGACAAAAGCACATAGTGTTCAAGAAAAGACCATATGCCTGATCAAAATAATTCATTTAGTTTGATCATCATCTGTGTGTCTCCCAAAAGCCACAAGTACTTGTAACCAAGCCTAAGCTGGCCACTACAACATCAGTCAGTCTGTTCACATGCAAGTTGCTCCAAAACATACTTATCACGCATGTTATATAGGGGTTATAAAATTACTCAGGTTCAAAACTGCTTCCTAAACAAACTCTCATTATTTATTTTTCTCCAAATTTATTATTCCTAATGCTAGCCCACAGTTATCCAAAGTTATATTCTAATTTTCCCTTCTGGGTTCCTCTTGGTTAAATATCAACTTTACATGAAGGAGTAACCCAATGTTGTGATGGGATCATAGCAATTGTACATTTTTTTCCCTTTGTTCCCTAATTTTGAGTATCTATTATTGGCTTCCCCAATGAGCAATGTTGTTGGAGTCATTTTTATGAGCCAAGAGCCTTCAATGTGACATGAATCAGTAATGATGATAGAGTCAAGCTCAGTGTCATAGGTTGCTTAGCGCCTTGGATTGCAAAACAAATTCATTGCGTGTGACGCCCAGTGTTAATTTTATGCCTAACTCACAAATTTATTATGTTTTTAAACCCAGGGAGGTGGCAACAAGAGCAGATGCCAGCCTGCCAGAGACTCCTTTTTGATCCATCAGTGTATATAACTTGTGATAATTAAATTACTACCAGCTAGGCGAAAATTTCTTCTTGAGCAGTTGCTCTAACAAGAGATTTAGGAAAGGGGAAATTACTAAGCAATGAGTTCTTGGAGGACTTGTTGGTTGTGATATTAAATGACACATCTTCCATGGAGGGTGAAATGCTCTTGTTGCCTACAGTGATACGTTCATGCAGGTTATAAAATTAATGCATTGCACGTTTCACAATCCATTTAGATCTGTGTGTATTTACCTCTAGACACTTGGTAAGTTCACTGGACAGTGTCTGGTTCGTTTACCATTCTAATACCGAGAAACAGTGTTAATTTCAACAATCCTATCACTGATATAGAAATCCCAAAGCTCCTTCCTCATTTTAAAGGGAACTTTTGTAGATCTGGGCAGCCAAGAATAGTCCGAGAGCTTCATTTTGCATTAACTCCAAGGGCGGAGGGAACTTCCTAGCTAATATCACAGGGGAAAGCAGTTAATAAATTTAGGACCTAAACATAGGCTATGTACATCATTCTCCGATTCTCTTTGGGCACCATAGTGGGATTGTAGCCAGCAACAGCTTGGAGATTTTTTAGCCTGCTTTACATTTTTTGGGTTTAGTTTGGTGTATAGTGGATTTGTTAAAGGGTACATCTACACAAGATATCTGAAGTTTAAACGTAGCTAATGTTTTCACCTGCAAATAGATGGGTGGGGGTGTCGTTTGTTTGTTATATCTTGTTTTGAGGAAGATTTTTGAGGCTAGTATTAAAAATTTGCTTGAATTTCATTAAAAATGTATTATCTTTTAAAAGCCCTGTTGTAATGGTCAATGATATCATAAGCATAGCTTATAGCTATATTTTAAAGGTTTGAGGCGGGTAGAAGCATTTAGGAGGGCATTAATCAGAATAAAAATTTAGCATGGGACTAAGAATCCTCCTGCGGTTTGTACCTAAAGACATTTCTTTGAATCACTTCTGAAGCCTTGGTAAAGGACAGAGGATACTCTTTTGACAGGTATCTATTATCCAGCAGAGTAAGCTACCACCAATATTCATTTTTGGCTAGTTCATGTAGTTAAAAGGTTCTGTTTGCAATATCAAATGCAGATTTTAGATCAAGAAAAGTGGTAAAACTAGTAGAGGTGTGTGCAGTGAGAAAGGTGGAAAAACAGTTCTGCACACTTTTTCCTTTCATGAACCCATAAAAGGTAGGGGGAAAGTTGATGTCTGTTCTGTAGTACAATCTGTTAAGCATCATTCTTTCAAAAGTTTTGCAAAGACAACTAGTTAAAGGGGATCGGCCTAAATGTATCAGGCTGTTGGGGCTTAGGGATAGGCACAATGGGGACTATTGGTCCAGGAAGTAGGAAGAACGCCCCCAATGTAACTGAGAATTATACAGTGCAACAAAGGGTTATCAGGCACGTGCCTTAGAGTTCTGGAATATCATAGGTTATACCATCCTCTCCAGGAGCAGTTGATGACCTTTGGTTAATGCATTATCTAATTCATATTCGGTTAAAGAGGCAATCACTCTCATCAATATTTTGGCTCAAAAAATTTAATCAGTTTCAAATTTCTTCAGAAGTACTCTCTAATTTTTTCTAATTTGAGATGGAAGGCTTTCATGCCTGGATGTTTTGGACCAGTCATTTATGAGGTCATTGCTTTTTCAAGAGGAAAAGGGTGAGCAACTTGCCAGTCTTTTTCCTGGTTATTTTTAATTTATACCTTTCCAAGCCAAACTCAAAGGGGGGGACCTATTTAATCCACTAACAAACTGTTCCTTCCTGTTGCCTAAGTTCTTCCTTTCTATTCCTTGCATTTGTTAGTGCAGTTTGGAACGTTCTGAGCAGGTCTGGGGTTCTACATTCACGGTATGCTTTACCAATCCTCCCAGCTGCATGTGTTAGATTGCGCAGCTGTGGATCATTATAGTATTTACATTGGTTTTTAGTTATTTATAGTGTAGGGTCTTTGTTTCCTATTCCTGCCCCCTTGTTTTGTGAGAACACTCTAATAGTGGTAATTAAATCATCATTAAATTTTTTTTGTGCCAGTGGGCTCGTAATTCTTATACCATTGATCCATGTGGTTAATAAAGTTGTCTCTGTGTTTGGTTTGAGAATAAGTTTCCTCTTCTGTATTTAGCTCCTTGATTGCTGGAGATGTGATCAAGATTGACAGTTGTTAGTCTTGGGAAGTGATCAGATAGAAGATCATCAACTATGACAGAGTCATGCATCGTATATGATGTATTAAATCCAAGACACAGATTAGTATGCCACCATTATGTGAGTTGGCTCAGTTAGTGCCCCACATTCGAACATTATCATGCTCATTCAGCAATCTCACTAGTTTAGTTCATTGGTGTTTGTAATAGACCCACCAATATTCTTATGTCTGGCATTAAAAATCTCCCAAAAATGATGGTTGGTTCACTATTGATGCGATCTGGTAAAGCATTTAGGTCGAAGCTGGTTCGTGGGGCATAGAGATTAAAAATGTTTATGGGAAAAAACGCCCCTGCATATACTTTGACACCATGACACTGCATGTTAACTCGACTCTGCAAGGAAAGGAGGGGGAATGGCAAGTTCTTTCTGACATACATCACACAACAGTTGGTTGACCTTAGGTTATAAGCTGCATATCCAGGCAAGTTTGGTGGAGGTGTCCATCTTTCAATCTACATTCCTGCAAAAAAGATGACATCAATATTCTTGGTTGCACTAATATGATGTAAGTCAGGCAAACCGCTTCCTGATGGAAGCAATGTTCCATGAAAAGATTTGTAATGTATCCATTGTAGTGAGTTATTACAATCTCTTGCTCATAGATGGTAAACTATTATGCTTTGACTGCAGTGTGAGATTTCTTAAGAGCAAATAGCTAGTTTGTACGTTTACACCAGATATCATCACTGGCAACATGGCATGTCATAGAGGAACCTATTTCTGCAGGTTTATGGAAATGATGATAGCTTCCGACCTTTAAAAGTAAACAAAAGAGAAAAAGTGAGAAAGGGCTAGAGCGTCGACGTAGTCGGACTCACTTGACTCGTACACAATGTTTTATATAAACGTCCTTGGTGCACAGAGGGTGCAAGAAGTCTTTCTTCAAAGGAGAATGTGTTAGCTGAACTTCCCTGACAACACCCCGCTGCTGCTAAGTGTGCATGGCTAATGGAAGCTGTAAACAAGCATTTCCTAACTCAAGGATCCAATTTAGGAAAACAACACAACTTTGTGTTTGTGGACAGAATAAAGAGCTGATCAGTGATCTACTTAGTACACCTTATGGGGATATTAAGTGCTCCGACCTCAATCAGACATCACCCTTTAAAAAAGGGATTTCATAATTTTGGTTTTCTGGCCCTCCCCCGATCTGTGAGTTACCCTAAAAACTTTAAAAGGAAACCCTTTTTCCATGGGGGGGTCCCCCCCGGAAAATTTGGGGATGGTTTTTTCTTGAAGTGTCTTAAAAATTTCAAAAAGGGCACTGGCCGGCGAAAAAATTTAAACTTGGTGGGTAAGTTCCCGGGAAAAAATTCCCCTGGAACCAACCCTGAACCAAAAATTTTTAAAAAAGAAGTTTGGGGACGTTTTTCCCCAAGGGCTGAGTGGGGAAAACCCCAAAAAAAACCTTTAGGAAAAAGGGGGAAAATCCTTTAAAAAATGGGAGGGGCCATCCGCTACCAAGGGCTTTTCCCCCAAAAAAACCCCCCTCACTGAAAATTTTGGGTCCCTCCATCACACAACTTGGGGGGGGAACACACCCTCTCACTATTTGGCTATTTTTGCCCTACAAATTTAAAAAAAGGGAAGAAATTTTTTTTTTTTAAAAAAAAAAATTAAAAAAATTCCCTAAGGTTTTTTTTTTACTTAAAAAAAGAAAGTTTTTTTTTTTAAAAATGGAAAAATTTTGGAATTTTTTTAAAAAATGGTACCATATAATACATATGGTACAATGGTGCCATAAGGTGAAATTGTACCATATGGTACAATGGCACCATATGATAAAATGGTTTACCATATGGTACAGTATGGCACAATGGCACATGTTACAATGGTACCATATGATGAAGGGGTACCATATGGTACAATGGTACCATTTGGTACAATGGTACCATATGATACAATGGTACCATATGGTGAAAATGGTACCTTATGGTACATATGGTGTAATAGTCCCATATGGTACAATATTTATTTATTTATTTATTTAGTAATTTGAGCATACATACAGAGGTAAAAAAAAAATACAGGTAAGAGCAGCATGCCAAAGCCACTTGTATGCATAGCATTACGGGCTGGCTTAAAATTAACTTAGATTAACTAAGCAATGATGAAATCAGTGATAAAACATTATTGTAACAGATAACTATTAAGCACAAAATGAGTATTACAAAGACAGGTCATATGGTTGCATGCATTGTTGTACATTCAGTCGAATGGAGTTTTTTGTTAGGTAGTGTATTTAAAAAATAATAAAGTTAGATTGGGTTTTAGGTTTAACATTTATTTTGATATAATTGTGAGAAACATTTAAGATATACAATTTATAAGGGTTTTCAGTTATTCAGTATTTTTTTGGTTTTGGGTGAGTAAGTGATCTTTGAGAAGAGACTTGAATTTATAAACAGGTAGTGTTTCTTTTATAAATTTTCAGGTAATGAATTCCAGATTTTTTGGGCCTTTTATGTGCATTGAGTTTTTGCATAGCGTGAGATGGACACGAGGAACATCAAAGAGTGATCTGTGCCTTGTGTTATGGTCATGTGTTCTGTTGAGGCTGGCAAAAGGGGATGTTTTGAGGGGAGGGGTTTAAAATCAGAGTTAAGTGTTCTATGTATTAATAGGTGCAGTAATAAGTATGGATGTTTTGTATGGTGAGTAGGTTTAGTGTTTTGAATATTGGTGGAGTGTGCTGCCTGTAAAGAGAATTTGTTATCATTCTAACTGCAGCCTTTTGTTGGGTAATTAGTGGTCTGAGATGGTTAATTGTTGTTGAGCCCCATGCACAAATTCCATAGGTGAGATAGGGGTAAATAAGAGAGTGATATAGGGCCAGGAGGGCTGACTGTGGAGCATAGTACCGTATCTTCAATAGTATGCCTACAGTCTTGGAAATTTTCTTAGAAATTTGTTGTATATGTGTATGAAATTTGAGTCTATTATCAAGGGGATTCCTAAGAATTTTTCCCTCTGTTAGCTTTGTGATAGGTGATCCGTTTATCTTATTAAGAGGGACATCTGTAGCTCTGTACGAAAACTGAATGAAGTAGGTTTTTTCAATGTTTGTGTTAAGTTTGTTAGTCCTCATCCAGGTAGATATTTTCTGTAATTCGGTATTTACAGTATTGGCTAGCGTGACTGGGCTCGGGTGAGAGAAGACGTATGTAGTGTCATCTGCAAATAGTGTGGGTTTGAGTAATTGCGAAGCATTTGGTAGGTCATTTATGTATAGGAGAAAGAGAAGAGGGCCAAGGACACTTCCCTGTGGGACACCAACTGTAACTGGTTGTGCGGAAGAGTTTGCACCATGAGCGATGTTTTTTGAGGAAGAAGAGCTGGTAGGATGCCGCTGCTGCCGCCGCTGCATTCAACACAATAAACACAATAATATTTTCATTATTATTTTGTTTACAATAATTGTTTACAACAAAAATATGCAAAAATGTTGTATATTAGTAATGTTCTATTATATATTTACAAGTGTACAGGAACCTGACGTGTTCCTTGAGGTGGATGACAAAGCACTTTGTCTGGGAAACTGCGGAGTCAGTAGCTAGCTTGTGTCACCACTCACTCAGTCTTGGCTGGTGTCTCATGCCACCAACACCTATTGACCATATGGTACACCGTATCATATGTTACAGGGTACCATATGGTACATTGTACTGCATGGTATAGGGTACCATGCAGTACAGGGTAACATATGGTGCAGGGTACCATATGGTACAGGGTACCATATGGTACAGGGTACCATACAGTACAGGACACCATACAGTACAGATACAGTTATAACTATGGAAATAAGTCACCATGACTTTTTTGGGTTATCCTAAGATTTTATACATATGCTGCTATGTATGATAATCTATGTATGTAATTGTATTTCTGTATACCTGAATAAACTTACTCTAGTGCATGTGGCATCATAAGTAAGTTTATTTAGTTATACACAAATAAAGTTACATAGAATATCATACTTAGCAGCATATGTTTGGAGAACCTAGGATAACCCAAAAAAAGTCAGACAGACTTATTTCCATTAGGGTCCCTGTACCCTGTACCATATGGTATAATGTACCATATGGTACAATGTACTATATGGTACATTGTACCATATGATACGATTGTACCATATGATACCATTGTACCATATGATACCATTGTATGACATGGTACCATTGTGCCGTATGGCACAATCGTACCATATGGTTCAAAACCATAGAATTCGTCTTCAGCTCCACTTCCATCAGTCTTAGAACTGTAAGTTGTGAAGAGGAGATTCAGAATTTGCCTGGAGAGTGAGTGGGGAGTGAGAGCTTCCTTGCCGCCAGGCACATTGAACAAAGCTACCTTGCCGGCGTTCTCACAATGCCATGCGGGCGTCCAGATTTTTTCTATGGTGTGCACACTGACCACCCAGACCCATTCTCTTAGATGTAGGCCTACCAGCCTTCTCATGCTAAATTTGACGGCGCTAGAATTTTGGCATAGATCTATGGTTTGGACCCTGAACATAAAGCCGTAGATCTACGGGACGGACCCTGAAAGGGTTAATGGATAATGTATGTACTGTGTAGGTGCTTTACATAATGAGAAGCATTTCATTTATTCATTGGAACCATAGCTAGGGCTAAAAGCAAGCAGGTTAAAACAATAAATGGAGAAAAAGAAATTGGAATGACTTATGCAGCAAGTAGCGCCACCAAACAGTACCAGCAGGTTGGTGTGGCGACCCTGGAAATTTGAAATTATGCTAGCCAAAATTGGTGCCAAATAACTGAAGGAACCGAATAACTGATTGCCGGATTTGTGATGGCGGACCTGTATTATTATTATTATTATTATTATTATTATTATTATTATATTATTATTATTAATAATATTTCTCAGTTGTTTGTTGGGTTATCTTATTCAAACTTGGGCAATGTATGATGGAAAGATACTTCTTCATGTACACCAAAAATGAAAGAAATCAGACCATAAATAGCGGAGTTCACTTCTCAGCCATTTGCAGCCGCTTAGCGGTTATTTTTGTATGGTTGTTATGGTTATATTCTCATTTTTTCGGTCTCATTTGATAGAAATGAAAGATTATATTACAGAAATAGATATTATTTTAATTGCTTTCATGACGAAAAGTACCTTGAATTGCGCTCACAGTAGCGAAAATGTTCTATTCTTTAGTGAAGCTCAAGAGTAAACAAATGACGTCACCGTCCAATACCTGTCCGCCTGCAGTCAAATTCCAATACGGAGTCAAGAATGGATTGACATATTTATACAATTATTACAATAATGCAGTAGTCTGCTTAACAGTAAATCTTCTATTTTTTTTGTGAATAAAAATTCCAAATGGTAAGCAAGAGTGATATAAGAGGAGCCTGGAGACATGACTAATGAACAGAGAAAATTTTATTTTAGTGCCAGGAATGTCTGCATTGTTTATTCTGGATCCTATTTTGAAATTGGCATCTGTTGAAATTTGTGTGAAATTGGCAAAATTGCCAATTTCTGACCACTTTATTGGGTAGTTGAAATAAGTGAATGGGCAGTTTCTTGTACTCAGTTGACAGACTAGAAGTAAATAAGTTTATTCAGGTACACACAAATACAGTTACATAGATTATCATACATAGCAGTGTATGTATAGTTACATAGATTATCATACATAGCAGTGTATGTATAGAGAACCTGGGATAACCCAGAAAAGTCAAAGTGACTTATTTCCAGTACCTGGCTTGGGCTTGCCATATATGATTTTTGGTAAATATTTTTTTTTCTCATTTGTTTGGTGGGCTATCTCATTGAAACTTGGGCAATGTATGATGGAAAGATGCTTCTTAACAAACAACAAAAATAAAAAAGACGGACGATAAATAAGGGAGTTCACTTCTCAGCCATTAGCCACCTCTTTGCAGTATATTTTCGTATGGTTTTTATGGTTGTATTCTCATTTTTTGGACACATTTGATAGAATGGAAGATATAATACAGAAATAGACATGATTTTGATTGTTTTCATGACAAAAAGTACCTTGAAATTGAGCTCAAAGTAGCGGAAGTGTTCGATTTTTGCCGATGTTCAATGAACTGTGTAAGTCATTTGGTTAATTTTATTAAGTGTATTCTAACTTAACCACTCTGTAATTCGGCAAACTCAGTAATCCGGCACACTACAGGTCCCAGTGATACTGGATTTGTGATGGAGGACCTGTACTTGTTACAAAAACTCAATAACAGGCTGGATGCTAGAAGGGCAGTCCTTTCTAGCATTCACTGTATTCATCTGTATGCTTATTAGAAATCGCGTTTTTTGTAACACTAGGTACTAACTGTATCTGTGTATACCTAATAAACTTACTTGCATTCTGAGTCAGTCTGGCTTTGTTTCTCGTCAGAAGGGGGAGACAGTGATGGTGGTAGAGGGTGGTAGTGATTGTGGTTGAGGGTGGTAGTGATGGTGGTAGTGATGGTGGTAGAGGGTGGTAGGATGGTGATAGAGGGTGGTAGGATAGTGTGGTAGATGGAGGTAATGATGGTGGTAGAGGGTGGTAGTGATAGTGGTAGAGGGAGATAGTGGTTGTGAGGGTGGTAGAGGGTGGTAGTGATGGTGACACCAACAGTCTTCAATAAAGGCAAAAGTTATGTTAAATGTTCATGTATCCATTTCATTTAGTCCTTTGTATTTATTTTCTCATTGTTTTCTGTATTTAAAACTTTTGTTATTCTCTATAAAATGTATTTTTTGTCAATACTTTTGGATGTTTGGATGGATTAATTGGATTTACATTATTTCTTTTGGAAATATTGCTTCAGTTTCACGGGAATTCAGTTTTTGTTAGACTTTCTGGAACGAATTAATGACGAAAACCGAGGTTCCACTGTATTGGTAATATGGTAGCAATATGGTAGCATATTGTTAATATGGTAACCTAATATATTCAACTGAATTGAATTTCACTGTTACATTAAATAATATATCTATGTGACTATGAAGGAGGGGTGTTAATGTTGCAGTTTAAAAACTGTAGTGTAAAGCACCCTTCTGGCAAGACAGTGATGGAGTGAATGATGGTGAAAGTTTTTCTTTTTCGGGCCACCCTGCCTTGGTGGGAATCGGCCAGTGTGATTAAAAAAAAAAAAGTGACTATGCAAATTAATAGTTACTATAAGTACCTATTACTTTAAGTTGATCCTCTTTTTAACCATTTCAGGGTTTTGGACGTACTAGTATGGCTTACGCACCAGGGTTTTCGACGCACTAGTATGTTTAAATTCTAGCGCCATCAAATCTAGTTAGAGAAAGCTGGTAGGCCTACATATGAAAGAATGGGTCTATGTGGTCAGTGTGTGCAGTATAAAAAAAAATCCTGCAGCACACAGTGCATAATGAGAAAAAAAACTTTGAGAGTGTTTTGGTTTAAAACAGCAAATTTGCACTGTATTTTCGTATGGTATTTATGATAGTATTCTAGTTTTCCTGGTCTCATTTTATAGAATGGAAAACATATTACAGAAATTGAGATGATTTTGATTGGTTTTACCATGAAAAGTACCTTGAAATTGAGCTCAAAGTAGCAGAAATCTTTGATTTTTGCCAAAGTTCAAAAGTAAACAAATCATGCTACTCGTCCAATACACATCAACTGGTGAGTCTAATATTCTTTCACACGTGTGCTGATAATATTTATACCATTTCTACGCTAATGCAGTAGTCTGCATAACAGTAAATCTATTTTTTTGTGAGAATAAAAATTCAAAGTGGAAAGCAAAAGAATGTAAGAGTGGCGTAGGGACGTGACCAATGAACAGACAAAATGTTATTTCAGTGCCAGGAGTGTCTTTCTTGTTTATTCTGGACCCTATTTGGAAATTGGCATCTTTTGAAATTTGTGTGAAATTGGCAAAATTGCTAAATTCTGACCACTTTATTGGATAGTTGAAATTAGTAAATGGGTGGTTTCTTGTACTCATTCGATAGAAAAAATGGAGTTCTAGCAAAATAGTTATGATCTTTATCAACTAGTACACTGGAATTAGCCGAAAATAGGGCTCAAAGTGAGCAAAATCGCCAATGCATAAAAATCGTCGAGACCACTAACTTTGCGAGAGCATAATTCCAAAAGTTTTCCATCAAATTTCATACTTTTGGTGTCATTATGATCAGGAAAAGATTCTCTATCTTTTCATAAGAAATTTTTTTTTTTTTTTTTTTTTTTTAAATTTTGGCGACCCTGAGAACAAGTCTGGGAGAGGGCCTGGGGACCCTGAAAGGGTTAATGTTGATATAAATAACTCAGTTTACATTAAGATAAAAATTTTTGGGGATTTTTCAATCCGGAGGGTTAGCCACCAAGGATAACCCAAGAAAGCCAGTGTGTTAACGAAGTACTGTCTGTCTAATTTTCATTGTGGTCCTCAATCTTGTACCCCAGGATGCCACCCACACAAATCCACTAATACCCAGGTACCTACCTGCTTGGTAGGTGAATGGGACACCTGGTGTAAGGAAACACCCTTAAAGTTTCTACCCTTGCCAGGCCATGGGTCACCCTTATTAATAATACAGGTCCGCCATCACAAATCCAGCAATCAGTTATTCGGTTACTTAAGTTATTCGGCACTAATTTTGGCTTGCATAATTTCAAATTTCCAGGGTCGCCACACCAACCTGCTGGTGCTGTTTGGTGGTGCTACTTGCTGCATAAGTCATTCCAATTTCTTTTTCTCTATTTATTGTTTTAACCTGCTTACTTTTAGCCCTAGCCATGGTTCCAATGAATAAAAGAAATGCTTCTCATTATGTAAAGCACCTACACAGTACATTATCCATTAAAGATAAGGTGGCTTTGAAGCCACTGTCAGTTGTCAAGCTCAGTCTCATGAAGCAGGAGAATATGCTTTATTACGCTAATATCAACACTACAGCTTATTTGCCTATCACAATTGATTTAATATGACATAAGAAAGAATATAAATAACATAAAACATGTTAAATACTCCAGAATGAATAATATTTGGCATAACACCGAGCAGTTCGACAGAGTTATGAAGAGGATATGGTTAAACAAATACCATTCTCCAATCCTTGTTTTGGTGGCTTATATTAGATAAAACGGAGTATAGCACAGGGGCTAACTGTGATATACACTCGTACTCCACCATAAACATGAAACAAAAAAGTTATTTTCTCTCTATAGATTATCACACATAGCAGCATATGTGTAGAGAACCTAGGATAACCCAAAAAAAGTCAACGTTTTTATTTTAGTACCTGGCTTGGATTAGCCATGTATGATTTTTGGTAAATACAGTGGACCCCGGTATTCGATGGCATCAGTATTCGATAAATCCGGTATATGATGCATTATATCGCAAAAAATTTTCCACAGTATTCGATTGAAAACCCAGTACAGTGGACCCCCGGTTAATGATATTTTTTCAATCCAGAAGTATGTTCAGGTGCCAGTACTGCCGAATTTGTTCCCAAAGGAAATTTTTGAAGTAGAT
>NC_069429.1:37831527-37847489 GCF_026875155.1 Cherax quadricarinatus | reverse complement strand
TTTTTTCAATTTTCAAATAAATGACTTTTCCCCCAAAAAGTAAAAGGGGGTTAATCAGAATATAAATGTGGGAGTAAGAACTCCCCCCGCGGTTGTCCCAAAGACATTTCTTTAGAATCACTTCTGAAGCCTTGGTAAAGGACAGGGGATACTCTATTTGACAGGTATCCTATTATCCAGCAGAGTAAGCTACCACCAATATTCATTTTGGCTAGTTCATGTAGTATATCGGTTCGTTTGCAATATCCAAATGCAAAATTTTAGATCAAGAAAAGTGGAAAAAACTAGTAGAGGTGTGTGCAGTGAGAAAGGTGGAAATACAGTTCTGCACACTTTTACCTTTCATGAACCCATAGAGGTAGGGGGAAAGTTGATGTTGATTCTGTAGTACAATCTGTTAAGCATCATTCTTTCAAAATTTTTTGCAAAGACAACTAGTTAAGGAGATCGGCCTAAATGTATCAGGCTGTTGGGGCTTGGGGGATAGGCACAATGGGGACTATTGGTCCAGGAAGTAGGAAGAACGCCCTCAATGTAACTGAGATTATACAGTGCAACAAAGGGTTATCGGGCCCACGTGCCTTAGAGTTCTGAGAATATCATGGGTTTAAATACCTTTCTCTCCAGGAGCAGTTGATAGACCTTTGGTTAATGCATTATCTAATTCATACTCGGTAAAGAGGCAATCACTCTCTTTCAATTTTTTGGCTCATAAAATTAATCAGTTTCAAAAATTTCTTCAGAAGTACTCTCTAAATTTTTTCTAATATGAGAGGAAGGCTTTCATGCCTGAATGTTTTGGACCAGTCATTTATGAGGTCATTTGCTTTTTCAAGAGGAAGGGATGAGCAACATTGCCAGTCTTTTTCCTGGTTATTTTATTTATACCTTTCCAAAAGCCAAACTCAAAGGGGGGGAAACCTTTAACCCCACTAACAAAACTGTTCCCATTCCTGTTGCCTAAGTTCTTCCTTTCTATTCCTTGCATTTGTTAGTGCGTTTGGAACGTTCTGAGCAGGTCTGGGGTTTACATTCACGGTATGCTTTACCAATCCTCCTAGCTGCATGTGTTAGATTGCGCAGCTGTGGATCATTATAGTATTTTACATTGGTTTTTATTGTTATTTATAGAATAGGGTCTTTGTTTCCTATTCCTGCCCACTTTATCTGTGAGAACACTCTCAATAGTGGTTAATTAAATCTCATTAAATTTTTGTGTGCCAGTGGGCTCGTAATTCTTATACCATTGATCCAAGTGGTTAATAAAGTTGTCTCTGTGTTCTGGTTTGAGAATAAGTTTCTCTTCTGTATTTAGCTCCTTGATTGTGGAGATGTGATCAAGATTGACAGTTGTTTGTCTGGGAAGTGATCAGATTAGAAGATCATCAACTATGACAGAGTCATGCATCGTATATTTATGTATTAAATCCAAGACACAGATCTAGTATGCCACCCTATATGTGGTAGGCTCAGTAGTGCCCACAATTCGAACATTATCATTGCTCATTCAGCAATCTCAACTAGTTTAGTTCCATTGGTGTTTGTAATAGACCCACCAATATTCTTATGTCTGGCATTAAAAATCTCCAAGAATGATGGTAGGTTCACTATTGATGCGATTGGTAAAGCATCAGGTCGAAGCTGGTTCGCTGGGGCATAGAGATTAAAATGTTTATGGAAAAATCGCCTGCATATACTTTGACACCATGGACACTGCATGTTAACTCGACTCTGCAAGGAAAGGAGTTTAATGTGGCAAGTTCTTTCTCACATACATCACACAACAGTTGGTTGACCTTTGGTTATAAGCTGCATATCCAGGCAAGTTTGGTGGAGGTGCTCCATCTTTCAATCTACATTCCTGCAAACAGATGACATCAATATTCTTGGTTGCACTAATATGATGTAAGTCAGGCAACCGCTTCCTGATGGAAGCAATGTTCCATGAAAAGATTTGTAATGTATCCATTGTAGTGAGTTATTACAATCTCTTGCTCATAAGATGGTAAAACTATTATGCTTTGACTGCAGTGTGCAGATACTTAAGAGCAAATAGCATAGTTTGTACGTCTTACACCAGATATCATCACTGGCAAACATGGCACTGTCATAGAGGAACCTATTTCTGCAGGTGATGGAAATGATGATAGCTTCCAGACCTTTAAAAGTAAACAAAAGAGAAAAAGTGAGAAAGGGCTAGAGCGTCGACGTAGTCGGACTCACTTGACTCGTACACAATGTGATACTAAACGACCTTGGTGCACAGAGGCTGCAAGAAGTCTTTCTTCAAAGGAAGAATGTGTTAAGCTGAACTTCCCTGACAACACCCCGCTGCCTGCTAAGTGTGCATGGCTAATGGAAGCTGTAAACAAGCATCCTAACTCAAGGATCCAATTTAGGAAAAACACACACAACTTTGTGTTTGTGGAACAGAATAAAGAGCTGATCAGTGATCTACTTATACACCTTATGGGGATATTAAGCTGCTCCGACCTCAATCAGACACTCACCACTTTAAAAAAATGGGTCAGTATCATAATCTTTGGATACCCTCTCTGCATGGACCCATCCCATCTGACTCTAAGTGAGCATATCATCAAGCCTAATAAAGACTTAAGGAAAATCCCAAATTATTGCCAGTTGGGTGGGTCCTGTGCCCCTCCCCCGGAATATCTGGGTGCATGGTTTACGTTTCCTAAACATCGAAGTGTACCTACCCCCTAAACGTAGGTGTTACAAATGCCAGCACTATGGCCATGTTGCAGTAAACTGTGGATACTACATTCTTGGTGTGGTAAGTGTGCTGGGAAACATTCCACTAGAGAATGCACTAGTAGGCCTGACAGCCAAAAATTTAAGTGTATTAACTGTAAAGAAGTTGGGGTTACAGTTTCCCACAAGGACTGCAGTCGGAACCCAAACAACCTTCGAGGTAAACCTGATAACAGTCCTTTAATGGTAACTGAGGATGGGGCCATCCAGTCTACCACAGCCAGATCTGAGACTGAACCTCTGCAAAGTGTGCAAGAACCCCACCTCACTGCAAACAATTCTGGTGATACCAGAATGCCATCACACACACCAGCTGTGGAGGAGCTAGCCATCCCTGCTAGCACATATGGAACTACTGGTCTGCCACTACAGATACCTACGGCTACACCTGAATATGGGGATGAGTTTGTCATTTCTCCCAATACACACAACTACTCATTGTATTCAACACAATAACTGCACTAATTTGTTTATAATTATATTGCTTACAAAACTTGTTTACAAGTTTATTGTAAACAAAGTGATGAAAATATTAGCGTGGTTATTGTGTTGAATACAATGGTACCATATAATACCATATGGTACAATGGTGCCATAAGGTGCAATTGTACCATATGGTACAATGGCACCATAAGATACAATGGTACCATATGGTACAGTATGGCACAATGGCACATGTTACAATGGTACCATATGATTGAATGGTACCATATGGTACAATGGTACCATTTGGTACAATGGTACCATATGATACAATGGTACCATATGGTGCAATGGTACCTTATGGTACTATATGGTGTAATAGTACCATATGGTACAATATTTATTTATTTATTTATTTAGTAATTTGAGCATACATACAGAGGTACAAAAAAATACAGGTAAGAGCAGCATGCCAAAGCCACTTGTATGCATAGCATTACGGGCAGGCTTAAAATTAACTTAAGATTAACTAAGCAATGATGAAATCAGTGATAAAACATTATTGTAAACAGATAACTATAAAGCACAAATGAGTATTACAAAGACAGGTCATATGGTTGCATGCATTGTTGTACATTCAGTCGAATGGAGTATTTTGTTAGGTAGTGTATTTAAAAAATAATAAAGTTAGATTGGGTTTTAGGTTTAACATTTATGTGATATAATTGTGAGAAACATTTAAGATATACAATTTATAAGGTTCAGTTATTCAGTATTTATTTGGTTTTGGGTGAGTAAGTGATCTTTGAGAAGAGACTTGAATTTATAAAACAGGTAGTTTTCTTTTATATTTACAGGTAATGAATTCCAGATTTTAGGGCCTTTTATGTGCATTGAGTTTTTGCAATAGCGTGAGATGGACACGAGGAACATCAAAGAGTGATCTGTGCCTTGTGTTATGGTCATGTGTTCTGTTGAGGCTGGCAAGGAGATGTTTGAGGGGAGGGTTAATATCAGAGTTAAGTGTTCTATGTATGTAATAGGTGCAGTAATAAGTATGGATGTTTTGTATGGTGAGTAGGTTTAGTGTTTTGAATATTGGTGGGTGTGCTGCCTGTAAAGAAAATTTTTGTTATCATTCTAACTGCAGCCTTTTGTTGGGTAATTAGTGGTCTGAGATGGTTAATTGTTGTTGACCCCATGCACAAATTCCATAGGTGAGATAGGGGTAATAAGAGAGTGATAAGGGCCAGGAGGGCTGACTGTGGAGCATGTACCGTATCTTCAATAGTATGCCTACAGTCTTGGAATTTTCTTAGAAATTTGTTGTATATGTGTATGAATTTGAGTCTATTATCAAGGTGGATTCCTAAGAATTTTCCCTCTGTTAGCTTTGTGATAGGTGATCCTTTATCATTTATGTTAAGAGGGACATCTGTAGCTCTGTTTACGAAACTGAATGAAGTAGGTTTTGTCAATGTTTAGTGTAAGTTTGTAGTCCTCATCCGGGTAGATATTTTCTGTAATTCGGTATTTTCGACAGTATTGGGCTAAGAGTGACTGGGCGCGGGTGAGAGAAGAACATATGTAGTTGTCATCTGCCATAATTAGTGTGGGTTTTAAAAGTAATTTTTTTTGCGAAGCATTTGGTAGTCATTTTATTTTAATAGGAGGGAAAGAGAAAGGGCCAGGACCACTTCCTTGTGGTGACACCAACATTGTAAATGGGTTTTTGTGCGGTAAGAGTTTGCCACCATGAGCGATGTTTTTTAGGAAGAAGAGTGGTAGGATGCCGCTGCCTGCCGCCGGCTGCATTCAACACAATAAACACAATTATATTTTCATTATTGATTTTGTTTACAATAATTGTTTACAACAAAAAATATGCATAAATGTTGTATATTAGTAAATGTTCTATTATATATTTACAAGTGAAACAGGAACCTGACTTTGTTCCTTGAGGTGGTAAACAAAGCACTTTGTCTGGGAAACTGCGGAGTCAGTAGCTGCTTGTGTCCCCAAATCCCCAGTCTTGGCTGGTGTCTAGACACCAACACCTATTGACCATTTGGTACACCAGTATCATAGGGTTACAGGGTACCATATGGTACTTGTACTGAAATGGATAGGGTACCATTGCAGTACAGGGTAAACATATGGTGCAGGTACCATATGGTACAGGGTACCATATGGTTTCAGGGTACCATACAGTTCAGGAACATACAGTACAGATACAGTTATAACTATGGAAATAAGTCACCATGACTTTTTTGGGTTATCCTAAGATTTTATACATATGCTGCATGTATTATAAATCTTATGTATGTAATTGTATTTCTGTATACCTGAATAAACTTACTCTAGTGCATGTGGCATCATAAGTAAGTTTATTTAGTTTACACAAATAAAGTTACATAGAATATCATACTTAGCAGCATATGTTTGGAGAACCTAGGATAACCCAAAAAAAGTCAGACAGACTTATTTCCATTAGGGTCCCTGTACCCTGTACCATATGGTTATAA
The DNA here is from genome assembly GCF_026875155.1 of Cherax quadricarinatus. Classification (NCBI taxonomy): domain Eukaryota; kingdom Metazoa; phylum Arthropoda; class Malacostraca; order Decapoda; family Parastacidae; genus Cherax; species Cherax quadricarinatus. The sequence goes on along the minus strand of NC_069429.1, from coordinate 37,841,769 downwards.
TGTACCATATGGTACAATGTACTATATGGTACATTGTACCATATGATATGATTGTACCATATGATACCATTGTACCATATGATACCATTGTATGACATGGTACCATTGTGCCGTATGGCACAATCGTACCATATGGTTCAAAACCATAGAATTCGTCTTCAGCTCCACTTCCATCAGTCTTAGAACTGTAGTTGTGAAGAGGGATTCAGATTTGCCTGGAGAGTGAGTGGGGAGTGAGAGCTTCCTTGCGCCAGGCACATTGAACAAAGCTACCTTGCCGGCGTTCTCACAATGCCATGCGGGCGTCCAGATTTTTTCTATGGTGTGCACACTGACCACCCAGACCCATTCTCTTAGATGTAGGCCTACCAGCCTTCTCATGCTAAATTTGACGGCGCTAGAATTTTGGCGTAGATCTATGGTTTGGACCCTGAACATAAAGCCCTAGATCTACGGGACGGAACCTGAAAGGGTTAATGGATAATGTATGTACTGTGTAGGTGCTTTACATAATGAGAAGCATTTCATTTATTCATTGGAACCATAGCTAGGGCTAAAAGCAAGCAGGTTAAAACAATAAATGGAGAAAAAGAAATTGGAATGACTTATGCAGCAAGTAGCGCCACCAAACAGTACCAGCAGGTTGGTGTGGCGACCCTGGAAATTTGAAATTATGCTAGCCAAAATTGGTGCCAAATAACTGAAGGAACCGAATAACTGATTGCCGGATTTGTGATGGCGGACCTGTATTATTATTATTATTATTATTATTATTATTATTATTATTATTATTATTATTATTATTATATAATTATTTTCTCAGTTGTTTGTTGGGTTATCTTATTCAAACTTGGGCAATGTATGATGGAAAGATACTTCTTCATGTACACCAAAAATGAAAGAAATCAGACCATAAATAGCGGAGTTCACTTCTCAGCCATTTGCAGCCGCTTAGCGGTATATTTTTGTATGGTTGTTATGGTTATATTCTCATTTTTTCGGTCTCATTTGATAGAATGAAAGATATATTACAGAAATAGATATTATTTTAATTGCTTTCATGACGAAAAGTACCTTGAAATTGCGCTCACAGTAGCGAAAATGTTCTATTCTTTAGTGAAGCTCAAGAGTAAACAAATGACGTCACCGTCCAATACCTGTCCGCCTGCCAGTCTAAATTCCAGTACGGAGTCAAGAATGGATTGACATTATTTATACAATTATTACAATAATGCAGTAGTCTGCATAACAGTAAATCTTCTATTTTTTGTGAATAAAAATTCCAAATGGTAAGCAAGAGTGATATAAGAGGGGCCTGTAGCCATGACTAATGAACAGAGAAAATGTTATTTTAGTGCCAGGAATGTCTGCATTGTTTATTCTGGATCCTATTTTGAAATTGGCATCTGTTGAAATTTGTGTGAAATTGGCAAAATTGCCAATTTCTGACCACTTTATTGGGTAGTTGAAATAAGTGAATGGGCAGTTTCTTGTACTCAGTTGACAGACTAGAAGTAAATAAGTTTATTCAGGTATACACAAAAGTTACATAGATTATCAACATAGCAGTGTATTTATTCATGATATCATACTAGCAGTGTATGTATAGAGAACCTAGGATAACCCAGAAAAGTCAAAGTGACTTATTTCCAGTACCTGGCTTGGGCTTGCCATATATGATTTTTGGTAAATATTTTTTTTTCTCATTTGTTTGGTGGGCTATCTCATTGAAACTTGGGCAATGTATGATGGAAAGATGCTTCTTAACATACAACAAAAATAAAAAAGACGGACGATAAATAAGGGAGTTCACTTCTCAGCCATTAGCCACCTCTTTGCAGTATATTTTCGTATGGTTTTTATGGTTGTATTCTCATTTTTTGGACACATTTGATAGAATGGAAGATATAATACAGAAATAGACATGATTTTGATTGTTTTCATGACAAAAAGTACCTTGAAATTGAGCTCAAGTAGCGGAAGTGTTCGATTTTTGCCGATGTTCAATGAACTGTGTAAGTCATTTGGTTAATTTTATTAAGTGTATTCTAACTTAACCACTCTGTAATTCGGCAAACTCAGTAATCCGGCACACTACAGGTCCCATGATACTGGATTTGTGATGGAGGACCTGTACTTGTTACAAAAACTCAATAACAGGCTGGATGCTAGAAGGCAGTCCTTTCTAGCATTCACTGTATTCATCTGTATGCTTATTAGAAATCGCGTTTTTTGTAACACTAGGTACTAACTGTATCTGTGTATACCTGAATAAACTTACTTGCATTCTGAGTCAGTCTGGCTTTGTTTCTCGTCAGAAGGGGGAGAACAGTGATGGTGGTAGAGGGTGGTAGTGATTGTGGTTGAGGGTGGTAGTGATGGTGGTAGTGATGGTGGTAGAGGGTGGTAGTGATGGTGGTAGTGATGTGGTAGAGGGTGGTAGTGATGGTGATAGAGGGTGGTAGAGGGTGGTAGTGATGGTGGTAGATGGAGGTAATGATGGTGGTAGAGGGTGGTAGTGATAGTGGTAGAGGGAGATAGTGGTTGTGAGGGTGGTTTAGAGGGTGGTAGTGATGGTGACACCAAGTCTTCAATAAAGGCAAAAGTTATGTTAAATGTTCATATATCCATTTCATTTAGTCCTTTGTATTTATTTCTCATTGTTTTCTGTATTTAAAACTTTTGTTATTCTCTATAAAATGTATTTTTTGTCAATACTTTTGGATGTTTGGAATGGATTAATTGGATTTACATTATTTCTTTTGGGAAATATTGCTTCAGTTTTCACTGAATTCAGTTTTTGTTAGACTTTCTGGAACGAATTAATGACGAAAACCGAGGTTCCACTGTATTGGTAATATGGTAGCAATATGGTAGCATATTGTTAATATGGTAACCTAATATATTCAACTGAATTGAATTTCACTGTTACATTAAATAATGTATCTATGTGACTATGAAGGAGGGGTGTTAATGTTGCAGTTTAAAAACTGTAGTGTAAAGCACCCTTCTGGCAAGACAGTGATGGAGTGAATGATGGTGAAAGTTTTTCTTTTTCGGGCCACCCTGCCTTGGTGGGAATCGGCCAGTGTGATAAAAAAAAAAAATGTGACTATGCAAATTAATAGTTACTATAATTACCTATTACTTTAAGTTGATCCTCTTTTTAACCATTTCAGGGTTTTGGACGTACTAGTATGGCTTACGCACCAGGGTTTTCGACGCACTAGTATGTTTAAATTCTAGCGCCATCAAATCTAGTTAGAGAAAGCTGGTAGGCCTACATATGAAAGAATGGGTCTATGTGGTCAGTGTGTGCAGTATAAAAAAAAATCCTGCAGCACACAGTGCATAATGAGAAAAAAAAACATTGAGAGTGTTTTGGTTTAAAACAGCAAATTTGCACTGTATTTTCGTATGGTATTTATGATAGTATTCTAGTTTTCCTGGTCTCATTTTATAGAATGGAAGACATATTACAGAAATTGAGACGATTTTGATTGGTTTTACCATGAAAAGTACCTTGAAATTGAGCTCAAAGTAGCAGAAATCTTTGATTTTTGCCAAAGTTCAAAAGTAAACAAATCATGCTACTCGTCCAATACACATCAACTGGTGAGTCTAATATTCTTTCACACGTGTGCTGATAATATTTATACCATTTCTACGCTAATGCAGTAGTCTGCATAACAGTAAATCTATTTTTTTGTGAGAATAAAAATTCAAAGTGGAAAGCAAAAGAATGTAAGAGTGGCGTAGGGACGTGACTAATGAACAGACAAAATGTTATTTCAGTGCCAGGAGTGTCTTTCTTGTTTATTCTGGACCCTATTTGGAAATTGGCATCTTTTGAAATTTGTGTGAAATTGGCAAAATTGCTAAATTCTGACCACTTTATTGGATAGTTGAAATCAGTAAATGGGTGGTTTCTTGTACTCATTCGATAGAAAAAATGGAGTTCTAGCAAAATAGTTATTATCTTTATCAACTAGTACACTGGAATTAGCCGAAAATAGGGCTCAAAGTGGGCAAAATCGCCAATGCATAAAAATCGTCGAGACCACTAACTTTGCGAGAGCATAATTCCATAAGTTTTCCATCAAATTTCATACTTTTGGTGTCATTATGATCAGGAAAAGATTCTCTATCTTTTCATAAGAAATTTTTTTTTTTTTTTTTTTTTTAAATTTTGGCGACCCTGAGAACAAGTCTGGGAGAGGGCCTGGGGACCCTGAAAGGGTTAATGTTGATATAAATAACTCAGTTTACATTAAGATAAAAAATTTTGGGATTTTTAAATCCGGAGGGTTAGCCACAAGGATAACACAAGAAAGCCAGTGTGTTAACGAGGTACTGTCTGTCTAATTTTCATTGTGGTCCTCAATCTTGTACCCCAGGATGCCACCCACACAAATTCACTAATACCCAGGTACCTACCTGCTTGGTAGGTGAATGGGACACCTGGTGTAAGGAAACACCCTTAAAGTTTCTACCCTTGCCAGGACATGGGTCACCCTTATTAATAATACAGGTCCGCCATCACAAATCCAGCAATCAGTTATTCGGTTACTTAAGTTATTCGGCACTAATTTTGGCTTGCATAATTTCAAATTTCCAGGGTCGCCACACCAACCTGCTGGTGCTGTTTGGTGGTGCTACTTGCTGCATAAGTCATTCCAATTTCTTTTTCTCTATTTATTGTTTTAACCTGCTTACTTTTAGCCCTAGCCATGGTTCCAATGAATAAAAGAAATGCTTCTCATTATGTAAAGCACCTACACAGTACATTATCCATTAAAGATAAGGTGGCTTTGAAGCCACTGTCAGTTGTCAAAGCTCAGTCTCATGAAGCAGGAGAATATGCTTTATTACGCTAATATCAACACTACAGCTTATTTGCCTATCACAATTGATTTAATATGACATAAGAAAGAATATAAATAACATAAAACATGTTAAATACTCCAGAATGAATAATATTTGGCATAACACCGAGCAGTTCGACAGAGTTATGAAGAGGATATGGTAAACAAATACCATTCTCCAATCCTTGTTTTGGTGGCTTATATTAGATAAAACGGAGTATAGCACAGGGCTAACTGTGATATACACTCGTACTCCACCATAAACATGAAACAAAAAAGTTATTTTCTCTCTATAGATTATCACACATAGCAGCATATGTGTAGAGAACCTAGGATAACCCAAAAAAGTCAACGTTTCTTATTTTTAGTACCTAGCTTGGGTTAGCCATGTATGATTTTTGGTAAATACAGTGGACCCCTGGTATTCGATGGCATCAGTATTCGATAAATCCGGTATATGATGCATTATATCGCAAAAAATTTTCCACAGTATTCGATTGAAAACCCAGTACAGTGGACCCCCGGTTAACGATATTTTTTCAATCCAGAAGTATATTCAGGTGCCAGTACTGACCGAATTTGTTCCCATAAGGAATATTGTGAAGTAGATTAGTCCATTTCAGACCCCCAAACATACACGTACAAACGCACTTACATAAATACACTTACATAATTGGTCGCATTCGGAGGTGATCGTTATGCGGGGGTCCACTGTATTCAATATGATTCGTATGAGACGTGTCCACATGTGGCCTGAACTGCCCCGTGTGTGTGCCAGTGTTAACAAGCCTGCCAGTGTGCACGCACATAAGGATACATTCGGTACTTTCCATATTATCCATATTATCACTGTGTTTGGTGCTTGTTTCTGCAAAATAAATTACCATGGGCCCCAAGAAAGCTTCTAGTGCCAACCTTCGAGAAAAAAGTCCCTAATGACTTATGAAATGAAGAAAGAGATAATTGCAAAGTACGAAAGTGGAGTGCATGTGTAGGAGCGGGTTAGGTTGTATAATAAACCCCAATCAACCATCTCTACTATAGTGACCAGGTAAACGGCAATCAAGGAAGCTGTTGTTGCACAAGGTGCAACTGTGATTACGAAACAGCGACTACAAGTGTTAGAAAATGTTGAGAGATTGTTATTGGTGTGGATAAATGAAAAACAGATAGCAGGAGATAGCATTTCTCAAGCGATCATTTGTGAAAAGGCTAGGCAGTTGCATGACGATTTGGTAAAGAAATTGCCTGCAACTAGTGGTGATGCGAGTGAATTTAAGGCCAGCAAAGGTTGGTTTGAAAGATTTAAGAATCGTAGTGGCATAGTGTGATTAGGCATGGGTGAGGCTGCCAGTTCGGACCAAAAAACAGCTGAAAAATATGTGAAGGAATTCAAGGATTACATAGACAGTGAAGACTTGAAACCTGAACAAGTGTTTAATTGCGACGAAACAGGCCTGTTTTGGAAGAAAATGCCAAGCAGGACCTACATTAATCAGGAGGAAAAGGCACTCCCAGGACATAAGCCTATGAAAGACAGGCTTACTCTTCTCACGTGTGCCAATGCTAGTGGTGATTGCAAAGTGAAGCCTTTATTGGTGTATCACTCTGAAATTCCCAGAGTGTTCAGGAAAAGCAATGTCCTCAAGGGTAATTTGTGTGTGCTGTGGAGGGCAAACAGTAAGGCATGGGTCACTAGGGACTTTTTCTATGACTGGTTACACCAAACATTTGCCCCCACTGTGAAAAATTACCTAACTGAAAAGAAATTAGACTTTAAGTGCCTCCTGGTATTAGACAATGCCCCTGGTCATCTTACAGACTTGGCAGAGCGACTTTCTGGGGACATGAGCTTCATTAAGGTCAAGTTTTTGCCTCCTAATACCACTCCTCTCCTGCAGCCCATGGACCAGCAGGTCATTTCCAACTTCAAGAAACTGTACACAAAAGCTATGTTTCAAAAGTGCTTTATAGTGACCACAGAAACTCAACTGACTCTAAAAGAGTTTTGGAAGGTTCACTTTAATATCCTCAATTGTATAAACCTTATAGGTACGGCTTGGGAGGGAGTGACTAAGAGGACCTTGAACTCTGCTTGGAAAAAACTGTGGCCAGAATGTGTAGACAAAAGGGATTTTGAAGGATTTGAGGCTAACCCTGAGACTCCTATGCCAGTTGAGGAATCCATTGTGGCATTGGGGAAGTCCTTGGGGTTGGAGGTTAGTGGGGAGGATGTGGAAGAGTTGGTGGAGGAGGACAGTGAAGAACTAACCACTGATGAGATGATAGATCATCTTCAACAGCAAGAGGCCACACTTGAGAAAACTGCTTCGGAGGAGGGGATAGAGAAATTGAAGAAGTTACCTACTTCATAGATTAAGGAAATGTGTGCAATGTGGCTTAAAGTGCAAACCTTTTTTGATGACAATCACCCTAATACAGCTATTGCAAGCCGTGCTGGTGACTATTACACTGACAATGTTGTGAAACACTTTAGGACTATCATAAAGGAATGGGAGGCACAGGCCACTATGGACAGATATGTTGTGCGACAGAAATCCAGTGACTCTCAAGCTGGTCCTAGTGGCATTAAAAGAAGAAGGGAAGTAACCCCAGAAAAGGACTTGCTACCTCAAGTCCTAATGGAAGGGGATTCCCCTTCTAAACACTAACACCTCTCCCCTCCTCCCATCCCATCAATCATCACCAGATCTTCATTAAAGGTAAGTGTCAATTATTTTATTGTTATTGTAATTATTCTATTGCATTAAACTTAATATTTCACATAGTAAATTTTTTTTTTCATACTTTTGGGTGTTTTCCATGTATTAATTTGATTTCCATTATTTCTTATGAGGAAAATTGATTCGGTTTTCGATATTTTTGGTATTCGATGAGCTCTAAGGATTGGATTAATATCAAATACCAGGGGTCCACTGTATTCGATTCCCAGCCAGGGTAGAAACATTAGACATGTTTCTTTACACCTGTTGTCTATGTTTACCCATCAGTAAATGGGTACCTGGGTGTTAGTCGACTAGTGTGGGTGTTATCCTGGGACACTGACCTAATTTTCTTGAAATACTCAGCATAACAAGTGCCTTTCTATACAGCAATAAGTCATTGATGTCAGCTAAGCCTGTATACCTTGTACATGTACGTGTAGTAAATAAAGATATTATTTTTATTATTATTATTATTATTATTATTATTATTTTCTCAGTTGTTTGTTGGGTTATCTTATTCAAACTTGGGCAATGTATGATGGAAAGATACTTCTTCGTGTACACCAAAAATGAAAGAAATCAAACCATAAATAGCGGAGTTCACTTCTCAGCCATTAGCAGCCGCTTAGCGGTATATTTTTGTATGGTTGTTATGGTTATATTCTCATTTTCTCGGTCTCATTCGATAGAATGAAAGATATATTACAGAAATAGATATTATTTGGATTGCTTTCATGACGAAAAGTACCTTGAAATTGCGCTCACAGTAGCGAAAATGTTCTATTGTTTAGTGAAGCTCAAGAGTAAAACAAATGACGCCCACCGTGCAATACCTGTCCGCCTGCCAGTCTAAATTCCAATACGGAGTCAAGAATGGACTGACATTATTTATACACTTATTACAATAATGCAGTAGTCTGCATAACAGTAAATCTTCTATTTTTTTTTTTTGTGAATAAAAATTACAAATGGTAAGCAAGAGCAATATAAGAGGGGCCTGCAGCCGTGACTAATGAACAATGAAAATGTTATTGTAGTGCCAGGAATGTCTGCATTGTTTATTCTGGACCCTATTTTGAAATTGGAATCTGTTGAAATTTCTGTGAAATTGGCCAAATTGCCAATTTCTGACCACTTTATTGGGTAGTTGAAATAAGTGAATGGGCAGTTTCTTGTACTCAGTTGACAGACTAGAAGTAAATAAGTTTATTCAGGTATACACAAATACAGTTACATAGATTATCATACATAGCAGTGTATGTATAGTTACATAGATTATCATACATAGCAGTGTATGTATAGAGAACCTGGGATAACCCAGAAAAGTCAGACAAAGTGACTTATTTCCAGTACCTGGCTTGTGCTTGCCATATATGATTTTTGGTAAATATTTTTTTTTCTCGGTTGTTTGCTGGGTTATCTTATTGAAACTTGGGCAATGTATGATGGAAAGATGCTTCTTAACAAACAACAAAAATAAAAAAGACGGACGATAAATAAGGAAGTTCACGTCTCAGCCATTAGCCGCCGCTTTGCAGTATATTTTTGTATTGCTTTTATGGTTGTATTATAATTTTTTTGGACTCATTTGATAGAATGGAAGACATATTACAGAAATAGACATGATTTTGATTGCTTTCATGACAAAAAGTACCTTGAAATTGAGCTCAAAGTTGTGAAAGTTCAATGAACTGTGTAAGTCAAGTTGGTTAATTTTATTAAGTGTATTCTAACCTAACCACTCTGTAATTCAGCAAACTCAGTAATCCGGCACACTACAGGTCCCAGTAATGCCGGATTTGTGATGGAGGACCTGTATAACTTCCTGTGGCCTAGCTGGCAAAGCTCTCACTTCACACACACTGAGGGTCTAGGTTTGATTCACTGTGGAAGTGGAAACTTTTGACACATTTCCTTACACCCATTGTCCTGCTCACCCAGCAATTAGGTACCTGGGTGTTAGTCAACTGGTGTGGGTTGCATCTTAGGGGACAAAATTCGGATTACAAGGGAAATAAGACAGAATCCCTCGATAATGCACAGACTTTCTTGGGTTATTCTGGGTGGCTAACCCTCTGGGGTTAAAAATCCAAACAAAATCTTATCTTAACTGATTTTCACCCAGTTGAGTTACTTAGCTGTTTTAAGGTTTAAATAATATGATATTACAAGGAGCACAATTAAGCCACTGAGTTTTTTTTTGTGTTACTCTGGTGGTTAATGTACATGTTACTAAGTATGATAATTTTTGTGTTACTCTGGTGGTTAATGTACATGTTACTATGTATGATAATTTTTGTGTTACTCTGGTGGTTAATGTACATGTTACTATGTATGATAATTTTTGTGTTACTCTGGTGGTTAATGTACATGTTACTATGTATGATAATTTTTGTGTTACTCTGGTGGTTACTATGTATGATAATTTTTGTGTTACTCTGGTGGTTAATGTACATGTTACTATGCATGATAATTTTTGTGTTACTCTGGTGGTTAATGTACATGTTACTATGTATGATAATTTTTGTGTTACTCTGGTGGTTAATGTACATGTTACTATGTATGATAATTTTTGTTTACTCTGTGGTTAATTGTACTGTTACTATGTATGATAATTTTTGTGGGTTACTCTGTGGTTAATGTACATGATT
>NC_069429.1:37804728-37831027 GCF_026875155.1 Cherax quadricarinatus | reverse complement strand
TTTGTCCCCCCCCCAAAGGAAAACACGTCGGGTTCCGTACACTTGTAATATTAATAAACATTACTAATTACAACATTTTTGATATTTTTTTGTAAACAATTTTTTTAAAAAAATAATATAAAAATTTATTGTGTTTTTTGTTTTGAAGCCCCCAGCGGGATCCTACCACTCTTTTCTCAAAAAACACGTCATGGTGAAAAAAAAAAAAAACTCTTCCGCACAACCAGTTACAGTTGGTGCCCCCAAGGGAAGTGTCTTGGGCCCCTTTCTCTTTCCCCTATACAAAATGCCCTCCAAAGCTTCGCAATTACTCAACCCCACTATTTGCGTGACCTACTAGTCTTCTCTCACCCGAGCCCAGTCACGTAGCCAATACTGTAAATCCCGAATTACAGAAAATATTCCCGGGATGAGGACTAAAAAATTCATAACATTGAAAAAACCTATTCTTTCAGTTTCGTAACGAGCTCAGATGCCCCTTTTAAAACAAAATGAAAAAAGGATCACCATCACAAAGCAACAGAGGGAAAAATTTTAGGAATCCACCTTGATAATAGACTAAAATTTTTTACCTAACAAAAATTTTAAAAAATTTCCAAGACTGTAGGCATATATTGAAGTTTTAGGGTTTTACTATGCCCCACGTCACCCCTCTGGCCCATATCACCTTTTTTAAAACCCTTCCACCTATGAATTTGGAGGGGGCTCAACAACAAAAAACATCCGACCCTAATTCCCCCCCCCCCCGGCGCAGTTAAAATGATAAAAATTCTCTTTACAGGCCACACCCCACCATATTCAAAACACAAAACCTATCACCATACAAAACTCCTCTTATTACTGCACCAAATTCTACATAGAACACTTAATTGTATTAACCCCCCCCTAAACTTCTTGCCACCTCAACAGAAACCCCTGACCAAAACAAAAGGGGACAGATCATTTTGATGTTCCTGGTCATCTACCTATGCAAAAACTCAATGCCAAAAAAGGCCCCAAAAATCTGGAATTTTTTCCTGTAAATAAAAAAGAAACTACCGGTTTATAAATTAAAAAGTCTTTCCAAAGACCCTTTACTCACCCAAAACCAAAAAAAATTTTGAATAATGAACCTTAAAAATTGTTATTTTAAAATGTTTCTCACAATTTTCACATAAATTTTAAAACCCTAAAACCAATCTAATTTTTTTATTTTTTAAATAACACTAAAAAAATACCCATTCGACTGAAGACAACAATGCATGAAACCCTTCCCTGTTTTTTAAATACTTTTGGCTTTTGTTATCTGTTTACAATAATGTTTTATCATGATTTCTCATTGCTTAGTTATCTTAAGTTAATTTTAAGCCCCCCGTAATGCTTATACAAGTGGCTTTGGCATGTGCTCTTACTGTTTTTTTTTTGTCCCTCTGTATGTATGCTCAAATTATAAATAAATAAATAAATAAAATTGTCCTTGTACTATTCCCCATATAGTCCCAAAAGGTCCCATTGCACCATATGGTACCTTGATATATGGTCCTTGTACCAAATGGTACCATTGTACCATATGGTACCATTCATCATATGGTACCTTGTAACATGTGCCATTGTGCCATATTACATATGGTACCATTGTATCTATGGTGCCATTGTACCTTTGGGTACAATTGCACCTTAGGGCCCCCATTGTACCATATGGTATTTTTGGTACCTTTTTATTAAACAAATAACCCGTAATTTTTTCTCATTTTGTTTAAAATAAACTTGTAAACGTTTTGAAAGCAAATAATTATAAACAAATTAGTGCAGTTTGTGTTGAATACAAGAGATTTGGTGTATGGGGAAAATGAAAAACCCCTTCCCCTATTCAGGGTTTGGGGCCGTGGTATCTGTAGTGGCAGACGTAGTTCCATATTGCTGCGGGTGGCTAGCTCCTCCACGTTGTGTGTGTGATGGCATTTTGGTATCACCGAATTGTTTGCGGGAGGTGGGGTTTTGCACATTTTCAGAGGTTCAGCTCAGATTGGCTTGGTGACGGATGGCCCCCTCCCCAGTTCCATTAAAAGGATGTTATGGTTTACCTCGAAAGGGTTTTTTGGGTTCCGACTGCAGTCCTTTTGGGAAAAATGTAACCCCCAAATTCTTTACAGTTAAATACACTTAAAAATTTTTTGGGTGTCAGGGCCCTACGTGCATTTTCCAGTGGAATTTTTTTTTCCCCGCACACTTCCCACCAAGAATGTAGTATTCCCCGTTACTGCAACTGGGCCCTAGTGCTGGCATTTTTCACCTACTTTAGGGGGTAGGTACCTTCGTGTTTAGGAAGTAAACCCTCACCCCGATATTCGGGGGGAGGGGCCAGGCCCACCCCAATGGCAATAATTTGGGATTTTCCTTTAAATCTTTTGGCTTGGATATGCCACTTAGGTCAGAGGGATGGGCCCTGCAGGAGGGGTATCCAAAGATTATGATACTGACCCCTTTTTTAAAGTGGGGAGTGTCTTGATTGAGGTCGGAGCAGTTAATATCCCCATAAGGTGTTACTAAGTAGATCAATGTTCAGCTCTTTATTCTGTTCCTCAAACACAAAGTTGTGTGTGTTTTTCCTAAATTGGATCCTTGAGTTAGGATGCTTGTTTACTGCTTCCATTAGCCATGCACCACTTAGCAGGCAGCGGGGGTGTCAGGAAGTTCAGCTTAACACATTCTTCCTTTGAGAAAAGAATTATTGCAGCCTCTGTGCACCAGGTCTTTTAGTTATCACATTTGTGTACGAGTCAAGTGAGTCGACTACGTCGTACGCTCTAGCACTTGCTCACTTTTTCTCTTTTGTTGACTTTTAAAGGTCTGGAAGCTATCATCTTTTCCAGCACTGCAGAAATAGGTTCCTCTATGACAGTGCCATGTTTGCCAGTGATGATATCTGGTGTAAGACGTACAAAAAACTATGCTATTTGCTCTTAGTATCTGCCACACTGCGTCAAAGCATAATAGTTTTATCCATCTTATGAAGCAAGAGTTGTAATAACTCATTACAATGGATACATTACAAATCTTTTCATGAACATTGCTTCCATCAGGAAGGGTTGCCTGCTTACATCATATTAGTGCAACCAAGAGAATATTGTGTCATCTGTTTGCAGGATTGTTGATGAAAGATGGAGCACCTCCACAATCTTGCCTGATATGCAGCTTATAACCTCAAGGTTCAACCAAAATGTTGTGATGTATTGTGAGAAAAGAATTGCCACATTCACTCCTTTCCTGCAGAATCGAGTTAACATGCGAGTAGTTGTAATGGTGTCAAAGTATATGCAGGCGATTTTTCCATAAACATTTTTAATCCTATGCCCAGCGAACCAGCTTCGGACCTGATGCATTACCACGAATCGCATCAATAGTGAACCTAACCATCATTCTTGGAGATTTTTAATTGCCAGACATAAGAAATATTGGTGGGTCTATTACAAACACCAATGGGAACCTAACTTAGTGAGGATTGCTCGAATGAGCAGGATAATGTTGAATTTGTGGGCACTACTGAGCCTTAATCACATATATGGTGGCATCTAGATCTGTTGTCTTGGATTTAATACCATTCATATACGATGCATTGACTCTGTCATTGTGAGGATTTCTACATGATCACTTCCCAAGACTAACAACTGTCAATCTTGATCCACATCTACAGCAATCAAGAAGCTAAATACAGAAGGGAGGAAACTTATTCTCAAAACCAGAACACAGAGGACAACTTTATTAACCACTTGGATCAATGGATAAGATTACGAGCCCACTGCACCAAAAAATTTAATGATGATTTTAATTACCACTATTGAGGAGTGTTCTCACAGATCAAGTGGGGGAGGAATAGGAAACAAAGACCCTATTCTATAAATAACTATATAAAACCAATGTAAATAATATATTGATCAACAGATGCGCAATCTAACACATGCAGCTTAGGAGGTTGGTTTAAAGCATACCGTGAATGTAGAACCCCACTGAACCTGCTCTGAACGTTCCAAACTGCACTAACAAATGCAAGGAATAGAAAGGAATGAACTTAGGCAACAGGCATGGGAAAGTTTGTTAGTGATTAAATAGGTCCCCACCTTTGAGTTTGGCTTGGAAAGGTTTAAATAAAATAAACAGGAAAAGACTGGCAATGTTGCTCATCCTTTCCTTTGAAAAGCAAATGACCTCATAAATGACTGGTCCAAAACATTCAGGCATTGAAAGCCTTCCATCTCATATTAGAAAAATTTAGAGAGTACTTCTGAAGAAATGTTTGAAACTGATTAATTTTATGTGCCAAATATTGATAGAGGTGATTGCCTCTTTACCGGAGTATGAATTAGATAATGCATTAACCCAAAGGTCTATCAAATGCTCCTGGAGAGAGGTGGTATAACTATGATATTCTCAGAACTCAAGGCCGTGCCTGAAACCCTTTGTTGGCACTGTATAATCTCAGTTTAAATTGAGGGCCGTTCTTCCTACTTCGGGACCAATAGTCTCATTGTGCCTATCCCTAAGCCCCAAAGCCTGATTACATTTAGACCGATCTCCTTAAACTTGTTGTCTTTGCAAAACTTTTGAAAGAATGATGCTTAAAGATTGTACTACAGAATCAGACATCAACTTTCCCCCTACCTCTATGGGTTCATGAAAGGTAAAAGTGTGCCTGAAACTGTATTTCCACCTTTCTCACTTGCACACAACTCTACTAGTTTTACCACTTTCTTGATCTAAAATCTGCATTTGATATTGCAAAAAAGACGTTATACTACATGAAACTAGCCAAAATGAATATTGGTGGTTAGCTTACTCTGCTGGATAATAGGATACCTGTTCATATGAGTATCTCCTCTGTCCTTTACCAAGGCTTCAGAAGTGATCTAAAGAAAGTCTTTAGTGTACACCGCAGGGAGGAGTTCTTATCCCATGTATTTTATTTCTGATTAAACCCTTTGACTGTTTCTGGCCCTCTCTGAATACTGTCATACTATGTCGCCAAATATTCGGAAAAAAAAATTATTTTTTCTTATGAAAATGTTAGGAATATTTTTATAGTGTGTTTTGCCTATGAAAAAATTTTTGCCATCGTACTTACGAGTATAAGAGCGACAAAAGTTTGCAGGAAATTGGACGTGAGTACGGCACAGCGGCGACTGCCAGCCCACCCGTATTCTTTATTTACTTCTAATTCAAAGGTTCTTGCATTTTTCAAAATTTTTCTTTCCACGGTAACTTATGTGGCCTGTATGAGACAAATGTAAGGTGCATAGTTCAAATATTCACTCATTATTTACCAACCAATTAACAGAACAAATTTTCACTATTAGTTTGTGTATTACAATTTGTTTACACAGACAAACAGTACAACACCAATCGTTTATTACTAGTGTTCCATAATATATATACATATGTACAGTCACTAACCCGTTCCTAGAACTGCTGCAGCTTGTGGAACTCTTTGTAACATGGGTATATGCAGAGGGGCACTTCACCACTCCTCACACATTAAAACGAGTGTCTCTGGTGTTTTGTGGCGTTTTTGGTATGCTACATACATAACACCTCTTCTGAGCATTTTCTTGGCAGTAGTTGGAGGCAGTTGTATGGGGTAGTGATCACGGGGCCTCAAACGAGGTTGAGTCTGTGGGCGCTGGTGTCTATTGCTGGAGTTGCTCCTTTTTGTTTACTTTGCAATATTTGTTCTGAGTACTGACAGGCAAAAAATTCACCATATTTTGGAGTTTTGATGGTCTTCAACTTGTATTGTTATAAGCATTTAGCATAGCGATATCAAACAAGATGGAAAAAAAAGTTTGATATACCACTATAACTCTTGCGTACACAGTCTGCATACCCAATTCTGCAGTCACATTTGTCCACTAAAGAGGCTATTGAGGTTGGAGTCCATGACAGTGCAGGCTTTAGAAGGGTTTCATTGGTCTCTCTGTGGTCCACTGCCTACTGGGTACATTTCGTATGTGTGAACTGTGTCAACAATGTGACATCAACGTTTGTCATGCACCGAAATGCCATGATGTCATGGCAGCAAAGGCTTGCACCTCACCTCTGCGAGTGCCAGCGTCGAAATCCTTGGCATATGTTTGCGATTACCTACGCACTGTGCCCACACGTCTGTCAAGTTCACTCGGCAAGAAATCACTGACTGAGTAAGAAAAAAAAAAAAAAAGGGCTTGTGTACCAGTTATCAGTAAATAACATATGCCCTTACAAGATATGGTTCCTTCATGTTCGAAACCACATCACCAGAGATACCCAATACTTCACATGGTATCTTCAAGTATTACTGCAGTGTACACAATAATATCTAAAACAAGACCACTCTGCCAATCACACAGTACAAATAGTTTTACCAAATCGTTTCCTCTTGCTTGCGTATATATTGATTGAATGAGAGTCTTCTTTGAATAAAATCAAGGACTCATCAATAACAAGCTTCATGAAGGGATAATAAAATACATTGCATCCTTTTGTTTAAGTTACAAAACAAATTTCTTTTCTTATATAACCTGTGCTCTTGCAGGCCTGGTTTTTGTCTGAAAAAAGTGTAACATACGCAACAGTATCAGGTAAACGATTGACACTATAATGTCCACTAAACTGGAGTTGATCAGGCGATCTGTTGTCCAGTATGTGGTGACGTGTGCTTTATACACATGTGGCATAAGCATTATTGTGGCAAAAAACAGGTACATCTCTGCCCCAGTTGTCTCCTTCCACTTGTGTAGCCGTGATTTAGGTTGAGAGAATTGTATTTGCCATGGTGTATTCTCACAGTATTGTGTTGGTTTCCCTGACAATGATGTCCATCAGGGGTTCATCGAAGAAAGAATAACTCAATGCAGTCAAGTTCACTGGCATTGTTCCAAGTGGAAAAGATGGCTTTATTCCACTTTGTGTTTCATCAAAAGTAATGGGGACTGGGAACAAACTCGTCACCGTTCATGCCAATCCCAGATGCGGTTGCTGGTGGGGTCTGGATATTGTACGTGGTTGTGGCTGATGCAGGTTGTGGTGGTGCAAAGGTTTGTGGCTGTGTGGGGTAGGGTGAGGTGGTTGTTTCTGCTGAGTTCAGACGCGTGGTAGTAGCGTGGCCCGGTGATGGTGCCAACATGGGCCGTGCCACCCTCACTATCACCACCACTGACTCCTCACTCACTGTCAACATTCATACCCATCGTTACAATTATCGTCATCTTTCACTATCAGGTCGTGGTGTTGGGCCCGGGATGTGCTCCCAGAGTTTATCCTGCCCACTTGGAACAAACATATGATACACTTCCAGACCGCTTGCTACGTCCGTACATACTGTCGCTTCCATGGGGAATATTCACTCTCACTTCACTAGAAACTGCTTTCAATGACCTTGAAATCACTATCACTATCACTATCATACTATCATCAGGGTGTTTGTAACACGCCAAATAGTTTCCTCTTTTCGTCCTGGTACGGCGAAGGTGAATGTGAACAAGCCGGGCACAGCCTCCAGAGGTCGCGAAGTTTTGGGTCATCTGGGTTTTCGTCACTATTTACGTTATCATGGGCAATTTTTTCGGTAACAATCACTGTGAAACCCTTGAATTCACTGTCACTGAATTTTCATCGCTGTTAGAGCATCACTTGGGACAAAGACCTCCAATCCGCGCGGAGTGAGGAAAACTTCTACGAGGGCATGGTGGAAAATGGAACTGACAACATGGTGCGTTCCCACAATGCACGCTAGGTCCCTGCATTTTTTTCACAGGGTGCACACCGACACTGAGAACCCATTCTCTCCCGTGTAGGGGCCTAACAGGCCTTTGGCGCGCGATTTGTGAGACGCTAGAAATTTGTGCGTATAAAATACGTAGAAACATTGGCTCGTTAAGGGGAAAAAAAAACGTATTTAATATGTCGGAAACAGTCAAAAGGGTTAATGCTCTCTAAATGCTCTACTGACTCACTAACATATAGCTATAAGCTTTGATGAGATATCATGATCCATACAACAGGGCATTAAGAGATGAATTACCATTTTAATGAAGTTCAAGCAATTTGTAATCGACTAGGCCTCATTAATATCTTCCTCTAAAACAAAGATAATAACAGCAAACGACATCCCCCACCCATCTATTTGCAGGGTGAAATCATTAGCTACGTTAAAAATTACAGATATCTTGGTGTAGATGTCCCTTTAACAAATCCACTATACCACAACTAACCAAGAATATGTAAAGCTAGGCGAATGCTCTCAATGCTGTTGCTGGTACAATCCCAACTATGGTAGTGCTAATGTGAGGATCGTGAGAATGATGTACATAGCCTATGTTAGGTCCTTAATTGGAATATGCTGCTCCCATGTTGTATTAGCTTGAGAAGTTCCCTCATACCCTTGAGTTAATGCAAATATGAAAGCTCTCAGGACTTATTCTTGGCAGTCCCAGAATTCTACAAAAAGTTCTTAACATGAAGGAAGGAGCTTGTATTTCTAGTATCAGTGATAGGATTGTTGAATTAACACTTTACTCGGTATTAGATTGTTGAGAAACGAACCAGACACTGTACAGTGAAATCTTACCAAGTGTTAGAGGTAAATACACACAGGATCTAAATGGATTGTGAAAAAGAGCAATTGCATTAAGTTTTATAAAACATGCATGAACTGTATCTCTGTAGGCAACAAGAGCTTTCACCCTTCATGGAAAGATGTGTTCATTTAATTAGCACATACCTACAAGTCTCCTCCCAAAGAAGCTCACTGCTAGTAAATCCCTTCCTTAAATTCTCTTTGAGCAACTGCTCAAGAAGGAAATTTTTCGCCTAGCTGGTTAGTATTAAGTATCACAAGTTATATACACTGAAGGATCTAAACAGGAGTCTTCTGGCTGGGGCTGCATTGCTCTTGTTGCCAACTCCCCTAGTAAGAAACGATAATAAATTTGTTGAGTTAGGCATAAGAATTAACAACTGGCGTTCCTAACACTGCAAACATGAATTGTTTGCAATCCTAATGGCGGCTAAAGCTAACCTTATGGACACTGAGCTTGACTCTATTCATCATACTGGGATTCTATTTCATCATTTGAAGGCTCTTGGCTCTTATTAATGACTCCAACAAATGCTCATTGGGGAAGCCAGGTATAGAGACTCAAAATTAGGGACAAAGGAATTATGTAAATTGCTATGGATCCCATCACACATGGGATTACTCCTTCATGATAAAGTTGATATGATAGCCAGGAAGAGTACCCAGTAGGAGAATATAGAATATTACGTTGGAATAACTGTGTCTAGCATTAGGAATAATTTTAGGAGAGAAGTAAATAATGAAGATGATTGTTATGGGAATGCAGTTAGAAGCCTGAGTAGATCTATAACCCACTATGATAACATGAACGTAGATATAAGTATGTTTATGGAGCAACTTGCAATGTGAACAGACTGACTGATGTTGTAGTGGCCAGGCTTAGGCTTGGTTACAAGTACTTCTGGCAGTTTGTGGAGACACACAGATGATGATCAAACTAAATGTAAATTATGTGATCAGGCATATGGTCACTCTCTTGAACACTATGTGCTTAATTGTCCACTTATTGAGGAATACAGAGACAGACAGTATAATAACCTATGTGACATGTCAAGATATCTTATTAATGAAAATAAGATACCAGATATACTAAGCAAATTTCCTAAATTTGCTTGTAACAGATAAGTGAACTATAGATATGTAGATATAAATCCATATGTATTCCTGTTAACCCTTTGGGGCCTAGTTCCTAGGCCTTTTGTGTATCCACATGCTCTCGCGCTACCGTCCACAGGATGGATATGGGGTGCACAATAAACTAGCCACTTCAGTGGCAAAATCTAAAAAAAAAAAAAAAAAAAAATCTAATACAATGAGTTTACACTTGATAGAATGGAAGACATATTACAGAAATAGAGATGATTTTGATTGGTTTTAGCACTGGAAATGGCTTGAAACTGAGCTCAAATTAGCAGAAATGTTAAATTTTTGCCGATATTCAAGAGTAAACAAACGACCTCACACGTCTAATACACGCCAGCTGGTGGGTCTAATATGCATTCACAAATATGGTGATTATATTTATACAATTATTGCAGTATTGCATAACAGTAAATTGGAATCAACAGATTTCAATTTCAAAATAGGACCCAGAATAAACAATGCAGACATTCCTGGCACTAAAATAACATTTTCTCTGTTCATTAGTCACGGCTACAGGCCCCTCTTATATTACTCTTGCTTACCGTTTGGAATTTTTACTCACAAAAAAATAGAGAGAATTACTGTTATGCAGAACTGGCTGCATTTTGTAAATATATTGTATAAATATGTCAACCCATTCTTGATGCCAAATGGAATTTAGACTGCAGGTGGACAGGTATATGGACGTTGACGTCATTTGTTTACTCTTGAAGCTTCGCTATAAACCAATAGAACATTTTCGCTGCTTGAGCTCAATTTCAAAGTACTTTTTTGCCATGAAAGCAATCAAAATAAAACATTTCTGTAAGTATATCTTTCATTCTATCAAATGAGACCGAAAAAATGAGAATATAAACAATAAAAACCATACAAAAATAAACCACGCTAAGCTGGCCGCTAAATGGCTGAGAAGTCATCTCAACACCCGTTATTTAAGGTCTGATTTTCTTTCATTTTTGTGTATGTTAAGAAGTATTCTCCATCAGTTCATGCACAAGTTTCAATAAGATAACACCAACAAACACTGAAAAATTATAATAAAAATAAATAATAATTGATAATATAATAATAATAACTTTTATTTAGTACACGTACATGTACAAGGTACACAGGCCTAGCTGACATCATGACAACTACTATATGCACAAAGCCGCTTGTTATGGCAGAGTTTTCAATAAAATTAGGTCAGTGTCCCTAAATAACACCCACACTAGTCGTGCTAACCAACCCAGGTACCCATTTACCGAGAGGGCAAATATATGAACAACAGGTGTAAAAAGAAACATCCTAATGTTTTCTACCCTGGCTGAAATTGAATATTTCCAAAAATCATATAAGGCTAAACCAAGCCAGGTACCAGAAATAAAGCCATGTTGACTTTTTGGGTTCTCCTAGGTTCTCAACCCATATGCTGGATATGTTTGTGATAATCTATAGAGAGAAAATAACTGTTTTTGTTTTTATGTTTATGGTGCAGTAAGAGTGGTATATCACAGATTAGACCCTGTGCTATACTCCAATTTTCTCTAATATAATCCCCCAAGAAAGCGATAGGAGAATTGTATTTGAATACCATATCATCCTTCATACCTCTGTCGAACTGCACGGTGTTATGCCAAATAGTTATTTATTCTCAGGAGTATTTAACATGTTTTATGTTATTTAATTGTTTATTAATGTCATATTAGATCAATTGTGTATAAGCAAATAAGCGTAGTGTTGAATAGTTTAGCCTAAAATAGAGTGAGCATATTCTCTGCTTTTCATGAACTGAGCTCACGGCAACTGTCCATTGAACTTTCAAAGCCACCTATTATCTTTAATGATAATGTACTGTGTAGCTTTAACATAAAGAGAGAGCATTTCTTTTATTCATTGGAACCATGGCTAGGGCTAAAAGTAAGCAGGTTATAACAATAAATGGAGAAAACAAATTTGAATGACTATGCAGCAAGTAACACCACCAAACACACCACAGTGTGTGGCAACCCTGGAGGAAATTTGAAATTATAGCTAGAGAAAAATTAGTGCCGAATAACTAAAGGAGCCGAATAACCTGATTTGCCGGATTGTGATGACGTACCTGTATACGTGTGGTGGCATATAGTGGTACGTTAATATTAATAAATGTGTTTCATTAAATAGTTTTTTCATTTACTATCAAATACGAGCTACCTCAATACTTTATACTTTTTAATTGCTATCAATTTGCTCATAATTGTGTTGCAAGTCAAATCTTACCTGTCCAATTTAATTTTTGTTTACCACTGCACTACTTTTTTTTAGTCCCATTTATATTGTGTGTGCAATTATGGTATATTCTCAAATACATTATTGTGGGTGATTCCCCAAAACTAGCTTTTGCTAGTTCGTACCAACCGTACCTCATATATTGTTTTTACTTTTTATAGTGCAATTAATTTTTGTTTATTATCACACGCTTATCGATTCCCACCAAGGCAGGTGGCCCTAAAAAGAAAAACCTTTCACCATCATTCAATCCATCACTGTCCTTGCAGAAGGTGCTTTTACACTACAAGTATTTTAAAACAGCAAACTTAACACCCATCCATCAACTATTATGTATTACAAATCAGATCTTATCTCCAAAAACATTATTAATTCATAGTGATATCTGTCCAGTTTAACTTTGTTTTAATGATACTTAATATAGTCCCTTAAAAGAACCAGTCCTTAGTTCATATATTCACAGATTTTTTAAAATAATCAAGGTGCTATTCTCAGGTGCTAAAGTGTAATAAGTTCACCATTTTGCTCATATATTCCCAAGCTCATTTATTTTGATTACCTACTTTATTTGTCACCACAAACTTATGTAGTCCCTTTTATTTGTCTCCTTTATTTTAACTTTAACCATTTGAGGGTCGACAGGCCCTTCTCTGAGACTCGTTCTCAGGTCGGCCAAATTTAAAAAAAAAAAAAACAGCATTTTTGCTTATGAAAAGATAGAGAAACCTTTCCCAATCATAATGACACCAAAAGTAAGAAATTTTGATGGAAAACATATGGAATTACCACTCACACATTCATGCGAGTTAGTCGGTCTCGGCGATGTTTACGCATTCTGCGATATTATTGCCCCGCTTTGAGCCCCATTTCAGCCAGTTTCCACTGACTAGTCGAAAAAACATGAAAATTACGCTGAGATCATATTTTCTATCGAAGAGTGCAATAATCCACCCATGTTACCAATTCAAAATATCCATACAGTGGCAGTAATTATCATTTTGCCAAATTCACACATATTACAAAAGATGCCAGTTTTCGCATAGGGTCCAGAATAAACGCGAAAGTACATTCCTGGCACTAAAGAAAAATGACATTTCCTCTGTTCATAGTCACGTCCAAGGCCCTATACATTCTTTGCTTTCCACTTTGAAATTTTTTTTCTCACAAAAATAGAAGATACCACAGCTATGCGAGACTACTGCATAGGGTAAAAAATGTGTATAAATAATATTGGCGCACTTTGCAAAGAATATTAGACTCACCAGTTGACGTGTATTGACGCTTGGCCTATTTGTTTACTTTTGAACTCTGGTAAAAATTTAACATTTCTGCTACTTTGAGCTCAATTTCAAGGTACTTTTCATTTCTAAAACCAATCAAAATCATATCAATTTCTGTAATATGGTCTTCCCATTAATATAAAATGAGACCAAGAAAACTAGAATACACTACTAAAATAGAGCCATACGAAAAAACAGTGCAAAGTCGCTGTTTTATTCCAAAAAAACGGTCAAAGTTTTTTTCTCATTATCACTGTGTGCTTCAGGATTTTTTTTATACTGTGTCACACTGACCACATAGACCCATTCTTTCATATGTAGGCTACCAGCTTTCTCCCACTCGATTTGAGGGCGCTAGAATTAGGGCGTACCTAGTAAAACGTCAAAAACCCTGGGGTCCGTAAGCCATACTAGTACGGCCGAAACCCTCAGAGGGTTTAAAGAACTTCCTTTAAAGAACTACTACTGTTATATTCCCAAGCTCTTTTATATTGTCATCTCTTTATTGTCACCACAAATTAATTTTAGTCCTTTAATATTGTCTCCTTTATTTTAGCTTTTAAAGAACTATCTAGCTCCATATTTTTTAACATTTGTTAAAATAGATTCAGGTGTTGTTTTAGCTTTAGAATATTTTTACTTTGTCTTATAGCTTAATTCTAACTATAGAAATTCACTATAATCTCTTATGATTACAAGCATTGATCCAGATACCAACCTCTATTGAATGACTTAAATGATTCAGAAACAATAACAGTAATTTACTACACAGCAGAACAATCAAAGGCACTACACAGAGCCATCAACAACAGTAACTGTCTAAACTACAATAACAGATCATTAACAAACATACGCTGGCCCTCATAGCATTACAGTGGACCCTCAACCAGCGATATTAATCCGTCCTGAGAGCCATCGTAGTCAAATTATCGTTATCAAGTAATTTCGCCCATAGAAAAATATGGTAGTCAAATTAATCCGTGCAAGACACCCAAAAGTATTGAACGAAAAAAATTTTTTTACCACATGAAATTTAATTTTAATAACACAAAAACAGAGATACATGCACATTACATAACACTTACCTTTATTGAAGATCTGGTGAGATTGATAATGGGATGGGAGGGAAGGAGAGGTGGTTAGTGGTTTAGAATAGAGTGAATCCCCGATGCCTTTAGCACTGAGGCGCAAGTCATTTTCTGGGTTTACTGTCGCGCGGTTGGTAGCTGTGTTAATGCCACAAGGACCTAGCTTCAGGAGTCACTGGACATCATGTCGCGACAACATATCTGTCCATAAAATACCCTGTAACCAGCTCGTGTCCTTATGAACTTTCCTAAAGTGGTTCACAACATTGTCAGTGTACAGGTTGCTAACACACGGCATGCAGTAGCAGTGTCAGGGTGATTTTCATCAAAAAAGGTTTGGGCACTTCAAAGCCACTTTGCACACATATTCCTTTATCTTAGAAGTAGCAACTTCTTCAATTTCCTCTCTCTCTCCCCTCCTCAAAAGCAGTTTTTCCTCAGTCTGCCCCTCCTTGCTGTTCAAGATGAACTACCCAGCTCATCAGTGTTTAGTTACTTCACTGTCTTCCACCACCAACTCTTCCACATCCTCCCCACTAACATCCAACCCAAGCAAGGACTTCCCCAATGCCACAATTGGATTCCCTCAACTGGCATAGGATTTCTCAGGATAACCCCCTAACCTCAAACCCTTCAAAATCCCTTTTGTCTCCACATTCCCTGGCCACAGTTTTTTTCACAAGCAGATTACAATGTACCTCTTAGTCACTTCCTCCCAAGCCTTACCTATAATGTTTACACAATTGAGGATGTAAAATGATCTTTCCAAACTCTCTTAGAGTCATTGAGTTTCTGAGGTCACTACAAATCACTCTTCAAATATTGCTTTTGTGTACAGTTTCTTGAAGTGGAAAAAACCTGCTGGTCCTTGGGCTGCAGCAGAGAGGAAGTGGTAATATGAAGGCAAAAAACTTCACACTTAATGAAGCTCATGTTCCTAGAAAGTCGCTACTGCCAGACTGAAGGATGACCAGGAGCATTTCTAATACCAGGAGGATGCACTAAGGTCCTAATTTCTTTTCAATTGAGTAATTTATCACATTGGCAAAATGCATGGTGTAACAGTCATAGAAAAAGTCCCCTAGTGACGCCTATGCATTACTGCTTCCCTCCACAGGCACACACAAATTAGCCTTGAGGACCTTGTTATTTCCTGAACACTTTGGGAGATTCATAGTGATACACCAATAAAAGCTTCACTTTGCAATCACCACTGGCATTGGCACACATCAACAGAGTAGAGCCTGTCTTTTCATAGACTTATGTCCGGGGAGTGCCTTTTCCTCCTGAGTAATGTACGTCCCCTCTTGGCATTTTCTTCCCAAAACAGCCTGTTTCGTCCACAATTAAACACTTGATTCAGTTTCAGTCCTCACTATCTATTACTCCTTGAATTCCTGCACATATTTATTCAGATGACCGCTTTGTGGTCCGAACTGGCAGCCTCACCATGCCTTATCACACTTAATATGCCAACTTACGCTTCTAAATCTCTCAAACCAACCTTGCTGGCCTTAAATCACTCACTATCACTCTATTGCTGCAATTTTTTTAATTAAATCGTCATGCAAACTCTACCTAGCCTCTTCACATATGATCGCTTGAGATATGCGTCTCCTGCTATCCTGTTTCTCGTTTATCCCACCAATAACGTCTTTCAACACCTTCTATCACATGCGAACTCAGATTTCGGAAAACATATTTGCACCATTGAGCAAGAACTAGCTTCCTTCATATAGCCGTTTTCCCTTGCCACATTAGTAGCGATGGTTGAATGGGGGTTTATTATACAACCTGACCGAGCTCAGAGACACGCACTCCACTTTCATTACTTAGCAATGATCTCTTTCTTCATCTCCGATAGTAAAATTCTCACCCTTATTTCTGTAGGGTTGTGCACTAGAAGCTTTCTTGTGGCCCCAAGTGACTTATTGTTGGCAGGTGCAATCACTACAAAGGCATGTGATAATATAAATGTTCCAGTTGTTTAGAGTTTGAATCTACCGCGGTGCTGGCTGCATGTAAACACAGGCACCCAAGGGACAAGTGAGGTCACTCAGGCCGAATGGGACCGGTTGTTATGGTAATGAACGATGCGCGGGTCGGATTAAGCGTCTAGTAGAGGCAAAATTTTTGCGTTTAAAAATGCATCGCTAGTCAGATTTATCGTTAATCGATGCCATCCATGCTGGTCGCGAGGTCCCACTGTAAATAAATTCCCTGCATGCCGTATGTCCATCTATACTCTCATTAGAAACCTAGGCTGAAGCCTGATACCCACTACTGATGTCGTGACAAAGGTGGTGGCACAGCTATATACTACTATGACTACTCAGACCAACTAGAATGTATCACTAAACTAGCACAAGGGATTGAACATGGGCATATATAATAGCTAAATCAAATCCAAATACCTACAAAAACCTCTCACAGTGATAAACATCTGACAGATTACCACAGTCAAACATTAGCCGATTATGAAAACTTAGGAAGTATGATAACATTCACACATGAATAAAGCACTTACTACCTCTCAGGTGACTTCGATTATTAATCTCCTGCAAAGACCAGGACCCCACACGTTACTGAATTCACCAAACACAATGATTAACTGCTTGTAGCTGACCGAACAGAAACAAAACCTACAAGAATTACAGATATTGTTCCTTACTAGACCATATCTGGGACCAACACCATATCCCCTTTTAAAATCCGGCATAATCACAATACCACAGACCACTACCCTAACCTTTTTTCATAACTAATCTAGGCAAATTACTCCCAAGACACTACTAAAGTCACTTTCAGACTTCACAATGATGTCAGCCGATAATAAACGTCACAACAGCAATGGCAAACATTGACTGGCGCATCTGATCTAGAAATCTAACAGATTTGACGAAGTATTAATATTTTTCTAAAAAAGACCCAAATACCTCATAACAAAAGCACTGCACTAAAAAAACTAAACAGATGACAACATAAGAACTGAACTTGTCACATATTGTCAAATTTCATCATTCTAGAGTTAATATATCAGTTTCTGCTTATTTTGATTTTATTATATTAGATGAATTGTGATAGACAATAAAACCTGAAGAGTTGATGATTGAGAAATATTCAAGGATATTTTGTCCTTTCTCCAGATAAACTTGTCAATCCACCACCACATATATAAGGACATATTTTATTCATTCTAGAGCATTTATCATGTGTTCCTAGTAATTAATATTGTTATTAAGTCATATTAGAAGAATTTGTGTTAGATAAATAAACGCACATAGATGAAATTAAAGGAAATTATTGAAGTATATAATGGTGCCAGGAATACATCGGAATGAATTAACTCCATTTCATTAATTTTTAAATGAGGAAAATAATTCTTTCGCAACTGAGGTCAAATCCAATGTTGGGTAAGGGCCACGGAATGACTAAACTCGTTAGTGGATGTTCTACTGTTTAAGACTAACAGTGGACCCTCAATTACACCTGCATAATAACGCCAGAATCAGATTAGACCTCACTTTGGCATAAAAAAATTGGTTCGGAAAACAGCCTAAATTCGGCCTAGGAGATTTCGTCCCTGAATGTGTCCGCACAGCGCCCTGAGTTGGGACCACCATTCCTCATGTGTACCATGCCAGGTGTCATGTTTTACAAGCCACTTAGGACAATCCCAGCATCACATTCCAATATATTTTGTAATATTATCATTGATTTTAGTGCATGTAACTGTCAAATAAGCCATCCCTGGCCCCAAAGAAAGTGCCATCAGGCCCTGTGCTAAAAAGTGAGTGACTGTTGAATTATAAAAGGAGACAATAGAAAAGTACAAGAGAGGGTGCAAATCCCCGCCTCGAAAAAGTTTGGAACAGTTATACAACAAACCCATTCAATCATCACTATCTTGTGCAACAAAAAGGCAATCAAGAAGCTGCATTGAAAAACGTGCAAGTGTGCTTTACAAAACAGAAATGCAAATATTCAGTTGTAAGTGGGAGACTTGTTGTTGAGTGGATAAACTAGAAACAATTTATCAGGAGCTAGCATTTCTCAGTCAATAATAATGATGAAAAGCAAGACATGAGGGCCTTAATTAACCCTTTCAGGGTTTCCCTGTACTATTGAAGGGTTACTCACCAGGTTATTGATGTACTAGAAGAACACCTAAATTCTAGCGCCTTCAAATCTAGCGAGAGAAAGCTGGTAGGCTACATATGAAAGAATGGGTCGATGTGGTCCGTGTGTGCGCAGTATGAAAAAAACCCAGCAGCAAACTAGTGTGTAATGAGGATAAAAAAACACTGGCCTGTTTTTTGCTTAAAACGTGACTTGCACTGTACAGTGGACCCCCGATTAACGATTTTTTTTTCATTCCAGAAGTAAGTTCAGGTGCCAGTACTGACCAATTTGTTCCCATAAGAATTATTTGAAGTAGATTAGTCCCATTTTCAGACCCCCATGCACTTATATAAATAAACGCACTTATATAAATAAACTACATAATTGTCGCATTGGGAGGGTGATCGTTAAGTCGGGGGGTCCACTGTAATTTTTCATATGGGTATTTATGGTTGTATACTAGCATTCCCTGGACAACATTACAGAAAATTGAGATAATTATGATGGTTTCACAAAGAAAAGTACAGTGGACCCCTCATACCGGACCAAACGCATACCCGTACAAATCCGCATAGCGGGACGCTTTTGATCGCAAAAATTTTGCTCGCATACCGCCCAAAAACCCGCACACCGACCTACGTCTGAGATGCGTCCAATGTGCGGCCTGAGCCACGCTCACATGTACCGCCGTGGGCATTGTTTACCAGCCAGCTTCCGCTAACATCCAAGCATACAATCGGAACATTTCCGTATTATAACAGTGTTTTTTTGCTGATTTTTTCTGTAAAATAAGATGACCATGGGCCCCAAGGAAAGGCTTCAAGTGCCAACCCTACGCAATAAGGGTGAGAATTACTATGGAGATGAATAAAAAGAATCCTTGATAAGTATAAAGTGGGAGCGTGTCTCCGCGCTGGCCAGTTGTATAATAAACCCCAATCAACCATCGCTACAAATGGTGGTAGCAGCTGCTGCTGTACCACCGTCAGTACTCTGCTGCTGCACTGTCACTGCGCTGCACGTCAGCTGCTGCTAGCACACTGTCAGCTGCTGCTGCTGTACCACCGTCAGCTGCTGCTGCTGCTGTAGTAACCGTCCTGCTGCTGTGGGGTGAAGGGTGGTGGTCATTGGTATGTGGCGGTAGGGAGGCTGTAGCATCGTCTGATGCAGCTGCAGCATCGTCTGCTGCTGCAGTAGCATCGACTGCTGCTGCAGTACCACGTTCACTGCTTCTGCTGCATTGTAGTACGCGTCCTGCTGCGCTGTAGCAATATCGTCTGCCTGCTGCTGTAGCAATCGTTCTGCAGTCTTCTGTAGCATTCGTCCTGCTGCAGCTGTAGCATCGTCTGCTGCTGCAGTAGCAACATCTTCTGCTGCTGCGTGTAGCATCGACTGCTGCTGCTGTACATCTCGGGCATGCTGCTGTAGGCATCGGCTGCTCAGCTTGTAAGCATCGTCTGCTGCTGTCGGTAGCATCGTCAGCTGCTGCATAGCATCGACTGCTGCTGGCTGTAGCATCGTCCTGCTGCTGCTGTAGCATCGCTGCTGCTGCTGTATAGGCGTCTGTGCTGCTGTAGCATCGTCTGTTGCTGCTGTAGCATGCTCTGTTGACTGCTGTACCACCGTCAGCTGCTGCTGCTGCTGTACACCGTGTTTGTGTGGCTTATTGGAGAAACCAGAAACAATTCACCCCAGAGGATATTGCCACCCAGGAGACCCAAACAAAGGGGGGAAAGCAGTGTCATCGAGACTGTCTAACTTATTTGCCATTTGGGTCCTTAATCTTGTCTCCCAGGAATTGCAACCCACACCATCGACTAACACCCAGGTGAACAGGGAAAAATGCCTGGAACAAGTGCTCATATTGTTAATTTAAGCCAGCAAGGTTGTTTGAGAGATTTTAAGAATCGTAGTGGCATACACAGTGTGATAAGGCATGTTTCTGGAAGAATTGCCAAACAGGACCTAACAGTACTCAGGAGGAAAAAGGCACTCCCAGGACACAGTGTCTCATAAGTACATTGCGTGTCATCTTCATAAAGGTGTCATTTATTCTTAATTATTATAGAGTATACATGCACAATATATATTGTGCATGACTACTCTACTATTGTCTGTATCCTTCTCTATTGTGTGTAGGAAAAAGTAAAATTGCATGTGGTAAAAATTTTTTTTCATACTTTTGGGTGACTTGCACGGATAATTTGATTTCCCATTATTTCTTATGGGAAAATTTCATTCTCATACCGAACATATTCCGCATAACAACCACCCTCTTGCACGATTATGTCGCTATGCGGGGGGCCACATCCTGTACCTTGAAATTGAGGCTCAAAGTAGTAGAAATATTCGATTTCTACCAAAGATCAAAAGTAAACAAATCATCCAAGTGTCGCAATTACACGTCAATTGTGAGTCTAATATTCATCACAATGTGCTGATATTATTAATAACATTTCTACAATAATTACAGTATCAGCATAACAGTAATTTTCTAATTTTTGTGAAATAAAAATCGAAGTGGAAAGCAAAAGAAATGATATGAGGGCCCTGGGGCAGTACTAATGAACAGAGAACTTGATATTTTAGAGTGCCAGGAAGTCTGACTGTTTATTCTGGAAACCCTATTGGAAATTGGCATCCACAGAAAACTGTGTGAAAAAGGCAAAATTGCCAATTTCTAAACCACTTAAACACTGGAAAGTTTAAATAGGTAAATGGGTGGTTTCTGTACTCCATTTCGATAGAAAAAATGGAGTCTAGAGACATAAAAATAAGATTATTGCCAATTAGTACAAAGGAAATGGCCAAAAATATGGCTCAAAGTGGGCGAAATCGCCGAAGTGTAAACATCGTTGAGACGCTAACTTTGTGATAGCATAATTCATAAATTTTCCATCAATTCATGCTGTTGGTGTTATAAAGATTGGGAAAAGATTCTCTAATCATTTCTAAAGAAAAAAAAATTTTAATAAATTTTTTCTGAAAAAAAAAAATTTTTTTGAACCTGAAATGAGTTTAGGAGAGGGTCTCGTCGACTCCGAAAGGGTTTAAGAAAATGGCCCACCAAACAGTACTACAGTTGGATTTAAAATAAGGCAGCAAAGGCTAGGTATTGAGAGAATTAAAGAATTGTTGTGGCATACAACAGTGTGACAAGGCATGGTGAGTCTGCCAGTTCTGACAGAAAAAGCGGCTGAAAAATATGTGCAGGACTTTAAGGTGTGCATAGACACAGAAAAATAAAAACCGCCCAACAAGTGTTTTGTGACAAAATAGGCCTGTTTGGAAAAAAATGCCAAAGCAATGCCCCTACATTACTCAAGGAGGAAAAGGCACTCCCAGAACACAAGCCTATGAAATACAGGCTAAGCTCTAATGTTGTGTAGTAATGTAGTGAGGATTGTGAAGTGAAGCCTTTACTGGTGTTCACTCTGAAACTCCTAGAGTTTCAAGAAAAAACAATATCATCAAGACTAAGTTGTGGGTGTGATGTGGAGAGCAACATTAAGGCATGGGTAACTAAGACATGGGGGGGGGGGGGGGGGGGGGGGGGGGGGGGGGGGGGGTTTACTGACTGCTACTATAACATGTTTGACCCCAACTGTGAAACAGTATCTCCTGGACAATAAATTGGAACTCTCAAGTGCCTCCTGGTAATTGACAGTGCTTCCTGCTCATCCTCATGACATGCAAGAGCAAATTGTGGGGGATTTGAGCTGCATCAAAGTGAAGTTTTTGCCTCCTAATACCACTCCTCTCCTCCAAAGCAGTGTTTCAAAAGTGCTTTGAAGTGACATGAGACACTGAATTGACCCCACGAGAGTTTTGGAAAGATCACTTCAATATCCTCAGTTGCATGAACCTTATAGGTAAGGCTTAGGAGGGAGTGACTTGCAGGATTTTGAACTCTGCTTGGAGAAAATTGTGGCCACAATGTGTACAAGAGAGGGATTTTGAAGGATTTGAGGCTGACCCTAAGGAGCCTATACCAGTTGTGGAATCTATTGTGGAATTGGGGATGTCCATGGAGTTGGAGGTTAGTGGCAAGGATGTGGAAGCATTGGTGGAGAACGACGATGAAGAGTTAACCACTACAGACCTGCAAGAGCTTGAGGTGCAACAGCAACAGACCAGCAACAGCAATAGCTCAGGGATTTCCTTCAGAGGAAGAAAAAGAGAGACAGAGGAAATTGCCTTTGTCAAAGATTAAGGAAATGTGTACAATGTTTACAAAGTTGCAAGCATTTATGGATGAATATTATCCTGACACAGCTGTTGCAAGCCGTATTGGCAACTTGAACAAGGACACTCTTGTGGTCCATTTTAGGGAAATCTTAAAAAGGACATAAGAAACAGAGCACTCTGGACAGATATTTTGCACAACAGGGATCCAGTGACTCTCAAGCTGGTCCTAGTGGCATTAACCCTTAAACAGTCCAAACGTATATATACGTTCTTATACGTAGCACCCCAAACGTACATATACGTTTTAATTTTCTGCCTCAAAATTTGGCATGATTGCCCTGAGATGCCTGGTCAGCAAAGAATGGGTCTTAACACTCAGTGTGCACCATATATAAAAAAAAAATTTTGTTGGACCACTTATTACCTTTGGGAACACCATTTAAATTGAGCACTCAGCTCGAGGAAACAGTGCGGCCAAACACCAAGGAGTCATTGATGTAAGGTCATATTAACACTCCCCTTTTAAAAGAAAGTGATGTTAACTCCCAAGTTAGAGTCTGGTCCGATCTCTGTCTATCTCTTTTTCTTCTGTCTACCTCTATCCTGTCTCTGTCGATCTGTCTCTGTCTATCTCTTTCAATCCTGTCCTCTGTCCCTATCTCTTGTCACTCTCCAGGTACACAATAAATACAAGTATACATAGTGTAAATACCTAGGATAACACCAAAAATCCAGACAAAGTGCTATAACGCTCTGCTTGAAGATGTGAGTAAACATGATGATGCAGTCTTGTGGCTCTCTCTGAGACAGAGTTAGATGGATAGACAGATAGAGAGTGAGCTTGACAGACAAATAGACAGGCAGACATGTTTGTATACCAGAGAAAACAAAGCAAGAACGATGCTCATCAAATGTCACCTCTAATCTTTTCTTATCCAGTATTATCACTGCACCCTCACGTGTGCTCATCAAACATCAGCTTCTTATTCAGATGTTATCTCATCTTATCATGTCACTGTCAGGGTGGACTTTGTTTTTCATGCTTCAAGCCAACTTATTATTACCTATTATTATTATTATTACATATTCTTCTACTTCTCCTCCTCCTCCTCCTCCTCCTCCTCCTCTTCTCCTCCTCCTCCTCCTCCTCCTACTCTCCTTCTCCTCTACTCCTCCTCCTCCTTCTACCCTGCACCTCCTCCTTCTACTCCTCCTCCTCCTTCACTCGTCCTCCTCCTCCCCTCACCTCCCCTCCTTCTCCTCCTCCATCTCCTTCTCCTCCTTCTCCTCCTCCTTCTCCTCCTTCTTTCCTCCTCCCTCCTCCTCCTCCTCCTTCTACTCCTCCTCCTATTTCTACTTCTCCATCACTTCTTCTCCTCCCCCTCCTCCATCTTCCTTCTTCTTTCTTCTCCTCCTTCTCTCCTCCTTCTCCTCCTCTCTTCTACTCCTCTCCTCCTCCTTCTACTTCGTCCACCAACTTCTCTCCTCCTCCTCCTCCTCTCCCTCCTCCATCATCTCCCTCTCCTCTTCTCCTCCTCCCTCCTTCTTCCTGCCTCCTTCTACTCCTCCTTCCTCATATCCTCCTCTCCTCCTCCTCCTCCTCCTCCTCCTCCTCCTCCTCCTTCTACTCCTCCTCCTCCTGACTTCCACCTTCTACTTCCCTCCTCCTCCTCCTCCTCCTCCGCCCCTCCTCCCTCTCATCCTCCTTCTACTTCGCCTCCTCCTCTACTTTCTCCTTCTCCTTCACGTCTCCTCCTCCCTCCTACTTCTCCTCCTCCTAAAACCTCCTCGCTCCTCCTCCTCTCCTCACTCTTTCTCCTTCTTCTCCTCCTTCTCTCCTCCTCCTTTTCCTCCTCCTCCTCTCCTCACTCTCCGCCTCCTTCTACTCCTCACCTACTTCCTTCTACCCTCCCTCCTCCTCTTCTTCTTCCTCCCTCCTCCTCCTCCTCCTCCTCCTCCTCTCCTCCTCCTCCGTTCTCTTCTCCTCCTTCTCTTCCTCCCCTCCTTCTCCTCCTCCTTTTCCTCCTCCTTCTACTCCTCCTCCTTCTACTCTCCTCCTTCTTCCTCCTCCTTCTACTCCTCCTTCTACTTACTCCTTCCTCCTGTATGCTCCTCCTTCTACACCTCCTTCTACTCCTCCTCCTCCTCGTCCTCATCCTTCTCCCTCCTCCTCCTCCTCCTCCTCCTCCTTCTCCTCCTCCTCCTCCTCCTCCTTCTCCTCCTTCTCCTCCTCCTCCTCCTCCTCCTCTTCCTTCTCCTCCTCCTTCTCTTCCTCCTCCTCCTACTCCTCCTTCTCTTCCTTCTCCTCCTCCTTCTACTCCTCCTCTTTCTACTTCTCCTTCTACTCCTCCTCCTTCTACTCCTCCTCCTTCTACTCCTCCTTCTACTCCTCCTCCTTCTACCTCCTCCTTCTACTTCTCCTCCTTCTACTCCTCCTCCTTCTCCTCCTCCTCCTCTTTCTCTTTCTCCTCCTTCTTCCCCTTCTCCTCCTCCTCCTCCTCCTCCTCCTCCTCCTCCTCCTTCTCCTCCTCCTTCTCCTTCTCCTCCTCCTTCTCCTCCTCCTCCTCCTCCTCCTCCTCCTATTCCTTCTCCTCCTCCTTCTCTTCCTCCTCCTCCTACTCCTCCTTCTCTTCCTTCTCCTCCTCCTTCTACTCCTCCTACTTCTACTTCTTCTCCTTCTACTCCTCCTCTTTCTACTTCTCCTTCTACTCCTCCTCCTTCTACTCCTCCTCCTTCTCCTCCTCCTCCTCTTTCTCCTCCTCCTCCTTCTTCCCCTTCTCCTCCTCCTCCTCCTCCTTCTCCTCCTCCTCCTCCTCCTCCTCCTCCTCCTCCTCCTCCTCCTCCTCCTCCTCCTCCTCTTCCTCCTCCTCCTCCTTCTCCTCCTCCTCCTCCTTCTCCTCCTCTTCCTTCTCCTCCTCCTACTCCTCCTCCTCTTCCTTTTCCTTCTCCTCCTCCTTCTCCTCCTCCTCCTCCTCCTCCTCCTCCTCCTCCTCCTCCTCCTCT
Source organism: Cherax quadricarinatus (assembly GCF_026875155.1). NCBI lineage: Eukaryota > Metazoa > Arthropoda > Malacostraca > Decapoda > Parastacidae > Cherax > Cherax quadricarinatus. The sequence continues at coordinate 37,805,366 of NC_069429.1, read as the reverse complement.
TCCTCTCTCCTCCTTCTTCTCCTCCTCCTTCTCCTCCTACTCCTCCTTCTCCTCTTCCTTCTCCTCCTCCTTCTACTCCTCCTCCTTCTACTCCTCCTCCTTCTACTCCTCCTTCTACTCCTCCTCCTTCTACTCCTTCTACTTCTCCTCCTTCTACTCCTCCTCCTTCTCCTCCTCCTCCTCCTCCTTCTCCTCTTCCTCCTCCTCCTCCTTCTCCTCCTCCTCCTCCTCCTCCTCCTCCTCCTCCTCCTCCTCCTCCTCCTCCTCCTCCCCCCTCCTCTTCTCCTCTTCCTTCTCCTCCTTCTTCTCTTCCTCCTCCTTCTACTCCCCTTCTCTTCCTTTTCCTCCTTCTTCTCCTCCTCCTCCTCCCCTCTTTCTTCTCCTCCTTCTCCTCCCCTTTTCCTTCTCCTCCTCCTCCTCCTCTCCTCCTCCTCCCCTCCTCTTCCTCCTCCTCCTACCCTCCTTCTCTTCCTTTCTCCTCCTCCTTCTACTCCTCCTACTTCTACTTCTTCTCCTTCTACTCCTCCTCTTTCTACTTCTCCTTCTACTCCTCCTCGTTCTACTCCTCCTCCTTCTACTCCTCTTCCTTCTACTCCTCCTCCTTCTACTCCTCCTTCTATTCTCCTCCCCTACTCCCT
>NC_069429.1:37726313-37804228 GCF_026875155.1 Cherax quadricarinatus | reverse complement strand
ACATGATAAGATGAGATAACATCTGATAAGAGCTGATGTTTGATGAGCACACGTGAGGGTGCAGTGATAATACTGGATAAGAAAAGATTAGAGGTGACATTTGATGAGCATCGTTCTTGCTTTGTTTTCTCTGGTATACAAACATGTCTGCCTGTCTATTTGTCTGTCAAGCTCGCTCTCTATCTGTCTATCCATCTAACTCTGTCTCAGAGAGAGCCACAAGACTGCATCATCATGTTTACTCACATCTTCAAGCAGAGTATAGCACTTTGTCTGGATTTTTGGTGTTATCCTAGGTAATTTACACTATGTATACTTGTATTTATGTGTACCTGTGAGACAGAGATAGACAGAGACAGATTGAAAGAGATAGACAGAGACAGATCGACAGAGACAGATAGAGGTAGACAGAAACAGAGATAGACAGAGATCGACAGACTCTAAACTTGGGGTTAACATCACTTTCCTTTTAAAAGGGGAGTGTTAATATGACCTTACATCAGTGAATCCTTGGTGTTTGCCGCACTGTTTGCTCGAGCTGGTGCTCAATTTAACTGGTGTTCCCACAAGGTACTAAGTGGTCCCAGATTTTTTTTAATATGGTGCACACTGAGTGTTAAGACCCATTCTTTGCTGACCAGGCATCTCAGGGCAATCATGCCAAATTTTGAGGCAGAAAATTAAAACGTATATGTACGTTTGGGGTGCTACGTATAAGAACGTATATATACGTTTGGACTGTTTAAGGGTTAATGCCACTAGGACCAGCTTGAGAGTCACTGGATCCCTGTTGTGCAAAATATCTGTCCAGAGTGCTCTGTTTCTTATGTCCTTTTTAAGATTTCCCTAAAATGGACTCACAAGAGTGTCCTTGTTCAAGTTGCCAATACGGCTTGCAACAGCTGTGTCAGGATAATATTCATCCATAAATGCTTGCAACTTTGTAAACATTGTACACATTTCCTTAATCTTTGACAAAGGCAATTTCCTCCGTCTCTCTTTTTCTTCCTCTGAAGGAAATCCCCTGAGCTATTGCTGTTGCTGGTCTGTTGCTGTTGCACCTCAAGCTCTTGCAGGTCTGTAGTGGTTAACTCTTCATCGTCGTTCTCCACCAATGCTTCCACATCCTTGCCACTAACCTCCAACTCCATGGACATCCCCAATTCCACAATAGATTCCACAACTGGTATAGGCTCCTTAGGGTCAGCCTCAAATCCTTCAAAATCCCTCTCTTGTACACATTGTGGCCACAATTTTCTCCAAGCAGAGTTCAAAATCCTGCAAGTCACTCCCTCCTAAGCCTTACCTATAAGGTTCATGCAACTGAGGATATTGAAGTGATCTTTCCAAAACTCTCGTGGGGTCAATTCAGTGTCTCATGTCACTTCAAAGCACTTTTGAAACACTGCTTTGGAGGAGAGGAGTGGTATTAGGAGGCAAAAACTTCACTTTGATGAAGCTCAACTCCCCCACAATTTGCTCTTGCATGTCATGAGGATGAGCAGGAGCACTGTCAATTACCAGGAGGCACTTGAGTTCCAATTTATTGTCCAGGAGATACTGTTTCACAGTGGGGTCAAACATGTTATAGAAGCAGTCAGTAAACATGTCTCTAGTTACCCATGCCTTACTGTTTGCTCTCCACATCACACACAACTTAGTCTTGATGATATTGTTTTTCTTGAACACTCTAGGAGTTTCAGAGTGATACACGAGTAAAGGCTTCACTTCGCAATCCTCACTACATTACTACACAACATTAGAGTCAGCCTGTCTTTCATAGGCTTGTGTTCTGGGAGTGCCTTTTCCTCCTGAGTAATGTAGGTCCTGCTTAGCATTTTCTTCCAAAACAGGCCTATTTTGTCACAAACACTTGTTGGGGTTTTAATTTTTCAGTGTCTATGCACACCTTAAAGTCCTGCACATATTTTTCAGCCGCTTTTTTGTCAGAACTGGCAGCCTCACCATGCCTTGTCACACTGTGTATGCCACAACAATTCTTAAATCTCTCAAACCAGCCTTTGCTGGCCTTAAATTAATCAACAGTAGTACTGTTTGGAGGCATTTACTTAACCCTTTCGGAGTCGAGAGACCCTCTCCTAAACTCATTCTCAGGTTCAAAATTTTTTCAGAAAAAAAATTATTTTTTCTTATGAAATGATAGAGAATCTTTTCCCAATCATAATAACACCAAAAGCATGAAATTTGATGGAAAATTTATAGAATTATGCTCTCACAAAGTTAGCGGTCTCACGATGTTTACACATCGGCGATTTCGCCCACTTTGAGCACTATTTTTGGCCAATTCCTGTGTACTAATTGACAATAATCATATTTATGTCGCTAGAACTCCATTTTTTCTATCGAATGAGTACAAGAAACCACCCATTTACCAATTTCAACTATCCAGTAAAGTGGTTAGAAATTGGCAATTTTGCCAATTTCACACAGTTTTCAGTGGATGCCAATTTCCAAATAGGGTCCAGAATAAACAAGACAGACATTCCTGGCACTAAAATATCAAGTTCTCTGTTCATTAGTCACATCCCCAGGCCCCTCATACATTTCTTTTGCTTTCCACTTCGAATTTTTATTTTCACAAAAATTAGAAGAATTACTGTTATGCAGACTACTGTATTAATGTAGAAATGGTATAAATAATATCAGCACACTTGTGATAGAATATTAGACTCACCAATTGACGTGTATTGGACACTTGGCATGATTTGTTTACTTTTGAACTTTGGTAAAAATCGAATATTTCTACTACTTTGAGCTCAATTTCAAGGTACAGTGGACCCCCGCATAGCGACCTTAATCCGTGCAAGAGGGCTGGTTGTTATGCGAAATGTTCGGTATGCGAATGAATTTTCCCCATAAGAAATAATGGAAATCAAATTAATCCGTGCAAGACACCCAAAAGTATGAAAAAAAAATTTTTACCACATGAAATATACATTTTCCTACACACAAAGAGAAGGATACATGCACAATAGTAGAGTAGTACATGCACAATATATATTGTGCATGTACTACTCTACTAAATGAAGAATAAATGACATTACCTTTATTGAAGATGCAGCAATGACTGATGAGACACTGTGTCCTGGGAGTGCCTTTTCCTCCTGAGTACTGTAGGTCCTGTTTGGCATTTTCTTCCAGAAACTGCCTTATCACACTGTGTATGCCACTACGATTCTTAAATCTCTCAAACCAACCTTTGCTGGCTTTAAATTCACCAATATGAGCACTAGTTCCAGGCATTTTTCCTGTTCACCTGGGTGTTAGTCGACTGGTGTGGGTTGCATCCTGGGAGACAAGATTAAGGACCCCAATGGAAATAAGTTAGACAGTCTTCGATGACACTGACTTTTTGGGGTTATCCTGGGTGGCAAATCCTTGGGGTTAATTGTTTCTGGTATTCTCAATAAGCCACACCAACAACGGTGTACAGCAGCAGCAGCAGCTGACGGTGGTACAGCAGCAACAGACGATGCTACAGCAGCAAACAGCCCGATGCTACAGCAGCAGCAGACGATGCTACAGCAGCAGCAGACGATGCTACAGCAGCAGCAGACGATGCTACAGCGCAGCAGACGATGCTACAGCAGCAGCAGACGATGCTACAGCAGCAGCAGACGATGCTACAGCAGCAGCAGACGATGCTACAGCAGCAGCAGACGATGCTACAGCAGCAGCAGACGATGCTACAGCAGGCAGCAGACGATGCTTACAGCAGCAGCAGACGATGCTACAGCAGCAGCAGACGATGCTACAGCAGCAGCAGACGATGCTACAGCAGCAGCGGGACGGTACTACAGCAGCAGCAGCAGCTGACGGTGGTACAGCAGCAGCAGACGATGCTACAGCAAGCAGCCAGACGATGCTACAGCAGCATCAGACGATGCTACAGCAGCAGCAGACGGTACTACAGCAGCAGCAGCAGCTGACGGTGGTTACAGCAGCAGCAGCTGACAGTGCAGCAGCAGCTGACAGTGCAGCAGCAGCTGACAGTGCAGCAGCAGCTGACGGTGGTACAGCAGCAGCTGTACCACCAATAGTAGCGATGGTTGATTGGGGTTTATTATACAACCTGGCCAGCTCGGAGACACGCACTCCACTTTCATACTTATCAATGATCTTTTTCTTCATCTCCATAGTAATTCTCACCCTTATTGCTGTAGGGTTGGCACTAGAAGCCTTCTTGGGGCCCATGGTCACTTATTTTCCAGAAAAAATCAGCAAAAACACTGTAATAATACGAAATGTTCCGATTGTATGCTTGGATGTTACCGCGGAAGCTGGCTGGTAAACAATGCCACCGGCGGAACATGTGAGCGTGGCTCAGGCCGCACATTGGACGCATCTCAGACGAAGGGCGGTGAGCGGGTTTTTGGGCGGTATGCGAGGCAAAATTTTTGCGATCAAAGCGTCCGGTATGCGGATTGTACGGTATGCGATGCGTCCGGTATGCGGGGGTCCACTGTACTTTTCTTTGTGAAACCAATCAAAATTATCTCAATTTCTGTAATATGTCCAGGGAAACTAGAATACAACCATAAATACCATATGAAAATACAGTGGACCCCCGCTTAACGATCACCTCCCAATGCGACCAATTATGTAAGTTTATTTATATAAGTGCGTTTATTTATATAAGTGCATGGGGGTCTGAAATGGACTAATCTACTTCACAATATTCCTTATGGGAACAAATTCGGTCAGTACTGGCACCTGAACATACTTCTGGAATGAAAAAATATCGTTAATCGGGGGTCCACTGTACAGTGCAAAGTCACTGTTTTAATCCAAAAACACGGCCAAAGTTTTTTTTTTTCCTCATTACGCACTGTTTGCTGCTGGATTTTTTTCATACTGCGCACACTGACCACATAGACCCATTCTTTCATATGTAGGCCTACCAGCTTTCTCTCGCTAGATTTGAAGGCGCTAGAATTTAGGTGTTCTAGTACATCAATAACCCTGGTGCGTAACCCTTACTAGTACATCGGAAACCCTGAAAGGGTTAATTAGACCCTCATGTCTTGCCTTTTCACATATTATTGACTGAGAAATGCTATCTCCTGATAATTGTTTCTAGTTTATCCACTCCAACAACAGTCTCTCCACATAATTGAATATTTGCAATTTCTGTTTTGTAAGCACACTTGCACGTTTTACAACTGCAGCTTCCTTGATTGCCTTTTTGTTGCACAAGATAGTGATGATTGAATGGGGTTTGTTGTATAACTGTTCCAACTCCGAGATATGCACTCCACTCTTGTACTTTTCTATTGTCTCCTTTTTTAATTCAACAGTACACCTCACCCTTTTTACCACAGGGCTGGCACTTTCTTTGGGCCCAGGGTGGCTTATTTAGCAGTTACAAGCACTAAAAACAATGAAATAATACAAAATATATTGCATGTATGCTTGGAATTGTCCTCAGTGGCTTGTAAACAATGACACACTGGCTGGTACACAAGATGAATGGCTGGTCCCACTCAGGGCGCTGTGCGGACACATTCAGGACGAAATCTCCTAGCCGAATTTTTAGGTGTTATCCGAACCAATTTTTTTATGCCAAAGTGAGGTACTATCTGATTCTGGCGTTATCCTATGCAGGTGTTAATTGAGGGTCCACTGTAGATCTTATACAGTAGAACCTCCACTAACGAGTTTAGTCCATTCCGTGGCCTTACCCACATCTGGATTTGCTCATTTGCAGAATTAATTTTCCTCATTTAAATTAATTGAAATGGAGTTAATTCATTCCGATGGAATTCCAGGCACCATAAAATACTTCAATAATTTCTTTAATATCATCTCTGTGGTTTATTTATCTATCACAATTCATCTAATATGACATAATAAACAATATAAATAACATAGAAACCTGATATATGCTCTAGAATGAATAAAATATGTCATTATATATGTGGTGGTGGCTGACAAGTTTATCTGGAGAAAGGACAAAATACTCCTTGAATATTTCTCAATCATCAACTCTACAGTTTATTTGTCTATCACAATTCATCTAATATAATAAAAATATAAATAACGCAGAAACCTGATATATACTCTAGAATGAATGAAATATGACAATATGTGACAAGTTCAGTCTCTTAGTTGTCATCTGTTTAGTTTTTTAGAGCAGTGCTTGTTATAGAGGTATTGGGTCTTTTTTAGAAAAATATTAATACTTTCGTCAATATCTGTATAGATTTCTAGATCAGTGCGCCAGTCAATGTTTGTCATTGCTGTTGTGACGTTATTAACGGCTGCCTCATTGTGAAGTCTGAAAGTGACTTTAGTAGTGTCTTGGGGTAATTTGCCTAGATTAGTTATGAAAAAGGTAGGGTAGTGGTCTGTGGTATTGTGATTATGCCTGATTTTAAAGGGGATATGGTGTTGGTCCAGATATGGTCTAGTAAGGAAACAATATCTGTAATTCTTGTAGGTTTTGTTTCTGTTGGTAGCAACAAGCAGTTACTCATAGTGTTTGTGAATTCAGTAACGTGTGGGTCCTGGTCTTGCAGGAGATATATAATGAAGTCACCTGAGAGTAGTAAGTGATCTTTATTCATGTGTGCATCAGTTATCATACTTCCTAAGTTTTCACTAAAGCGGCTAATGTTTGACTGTGGTACTCTGTAGATGTTTATCACTGTGAGAGGTTTTTGTAGGTATTTGGATTTGAATTTAGCTATTATATATTCCCCATGTTCATCCCTTGTGCAAGTATTAGTGATACATTCTAGTTGGTCTGAGTAGTATATAGCTGTGCCACCCCTTTGTCACAGACATCAGTAGTATCAGGCTTCAGCCAGGTTTCAATGAGAGTAATGATGGACATACTGGCATGCAGGGAATTTAGTACAGTGGACCTGCGACCAGCGATGGCATCGATTAACGATAAATCAGACTAGCGATGCATTTTAACGCAAAAATTTTGCCTCCACTAGCGCTTAAAATCCCGACCAGCGCTATTCGTTCCATACCATACGCGTCCACTTCGGCCTGAGTGCACCTCACTTGTCCCTTGGGTGCCAGTGTTTACATGCCAGCCAGCCACCGCGGTCGCTTCCAAACATACAACAACTGGAACATTTCATATTATCACAGCCTTTGTAGTGATTGCACCTGCAAAATAAGTCACCATGGGCCCCAAGAAAGCTTCTAGTGCCAACCCTACAGCAAAAAGGGTGAGAATTACTATGGAGATGAAGAAAGAGATCATTGCTAAGTATGAAAGTGGAGTGCGTGTCTCTGAGCTGGTCAGGTTGTATAATAAACCCCAATCAACCATCGCTACTAATGTGGGCAAGAAAACGGCAATGAAGGAAGCTGTTCTTGCCAAAGGTGCAACTATGTTTTCGAAACTGAGATCGCAAGTGATAGAAGATGTTGAAAGACCGTTATTGGTGTGGATAAACGAGAAACAGATAGCAGGAGACAGCATCTCTCAAGCGATCATATGTGAAAAGGCTAGGAAGTTGCATGACGATTTAATTAAAAAAATGCCAGCAACTAGTGATGTGAGTGAATTTAAGGCCAGCAAAGGTTGGTTTGAGAGATTTAAGAAGCGTAGTGGCATTCATAGTGTGATAAGGCATGGTGAGGCTGCCAGTTCGGACCACAAAGCGGCTGAAAAATATGTGCAGGAATTCAAGGAGTAATAGACAGTGAAGGACTGAAACCTGAACAAGTGTTTAATTGTGACGAAACAGGCCTGTTTTGGAAGAAAATGCCAAGCAGGACGTACATTACTCAGGAGGAAAAGGCACTCCCAGGACATAAGTCTATGAAAGACAGGCTTACTCTGTTGATGTGTGCCAATGCCAGTGGTGATTGCAAAGTGAAGCTTTTATTGGTGTATCACTCTGAAACTCCCAAAGTGTTCAGGAAAAACAATGTCCTCAAGGCTAATTTGTGTGTGCTGTGGAGGGCAAACAGTAAGGCATGACTGGTTACACCATGCATTTGCCCCCAATGTGAAAAATTACCTAATTGAAAAGAAATTAGACCTTAAGTGCATCCTGGTATTAGACAATGCTCCTGGTCATCCTTCAGACTTGGCAGAGCGACTTTCTAGGAACATGAGCTTCATTAAGGTGAAGTTTTTGCCTCCTAATACCACTCCTCTCCTGCAGCCCATGGACCAGCAGGTTATTTCCAACTTCAAGAAACTGTACACAAAAGCTATATTTGAAAGGTGCTTTGTAGTGACCTCAGAAACTCAACTGACTCTAAGAGAGTTTTGGAAAGATCATTTTTACCATCCTCAATTGTGTAAACATTATAGGTAAGGCTTGGGAGGAAGTGACTAAGAGGACATTGAACTCTGCTTGGAAAAAACTGTGGCCAGAATGTGGAGACAAAAGGGATTTTGAAGGGTTTGAGGTTATCCCTGAGAATCCTATGCCAGTTGAGGAATCCATTGTGGCATTGGGGAAGTCCTTGGGGTTGGATGTTAGTGGGGAGGATGTGGAAGAGTTGGTGGTGGAAGACAGTGAAGAACTAACCACTGATGAGCTGGTAGATCATCTTGAACAGCAAGAGGGCAGACCTGAGGAAACTGCTTTTGAGGAGGGGAGAGAGAAATTGAAGAAGTTGCCTACTTCTAAGATAAAGGAAATGTGTGCAAAGTGGCTTGAAGTGCAAACCTTTTTTTGATGAAAATCACCCTGACACAGCTACTGCAAGCCGTGTTAGCAACCTGTACACTGACAATGTTGTGAACCACTTTAGGAAAGTCATAAAGGAACGAGAGGTACAGGTATTTATGGACAGATATGTTGTGCGACAGAAGTCCAGTGACTCTGAAGCTGGTCCTAGTGGCATTAAAAGAACAAGGGAAGTAACCCCAGAAAAAGACTTGCTGCCTCAAGTGCTAATGGAAGGGGATTCACCTTCTAAACACTAACACCTCTCCCCTCCTCCCATCCCATCAATCATCACCAGATCTTCAATAAAGGTAAGTGTTATGTAACTGTGCATGTAATCTTCAGTTTGTGTGTATTAAAATTAATATTTCATGTGGTAAAAAAAATTTTTTTTTCAATACTTTTGGGTGTCTTGCACGGATTAATTTGACTACCATTATTTCTTATGGGCGAAAATTAACTTGACTAACGATAATTTTGACTAACGATGAGCTCTCAGGAACGGATTAATATCGCTGGTTGAGGGTCCACTGTAATGCTATGAGGCCAGCGTAATGTTTGCTTAATGATCTGATATTGTAGTTAAAGACAGTTATGTTGTTGATGGCTCTGAGAAGTGCCTTTGATTGTTCTGCTGTGTAGTAATTACAGTTATTGTTTGAATCATTTAAGTCATTCAATAAGAGGTTGGTATCAGGATCAATGCTTGTAATCATAAGATTTATAGTGAATCTATAGTTAGAATTAAGTATAAGACAAAGTAAATATTCTAAAGCTAAAAAAAACACCTGAATTATTTTAACAAATGTAAAAATATGAGCTAAGATAGTTCTTTAAAGCTAAAATAAAGGAGACAATATAAAAGGGACTAAAATAATTTGTGGTGAACAAATAAAGAGATGATCAAATAAAAGAGCTTGGGAATATAACAGTAGGTAGTTCTTTAAAGGTAGTTCTTTAACCCTCTGAGGGTTTCGGCCATACTAGTATGGCTTACGACCCAGGGTTTTTGACGTACTAGTACGCCTAAATTCTAGCGCCCTCAAATCTAGTGGGAGAAAGCTGGTAGGCCTACATATGAAAGAATGGGTCTATGTGGTCAGTGTGCACAGTATAAAAAAAATCCTGCAGCACACAGTGCATAATGAGAAAAAAAACTTTGACCGTTTTTTTGGAATAAAACAGCGACTTTGCACTGTATTTTCGTATGGTATTTATTGTTGTATTCTAGTTTTCTTGGTCTCATTTTATATAATGGAAGACATATTACAGAAATTGATATGATTTTGATTGGTTTTACAATGAAAAGTACCTTGAAATTGAGCTCAAAGTAGCAGAAATGTTCAATTTTTACCAAAGTTCAAAAGTAAACAAATCATGCCAAGCGTCCAATACACGTCAACTGGTGAGTCTAATATTCTTTTGCAAGTGCGCCAATATTATTTATACCATTTTTTACCCTAATGCAGTAGTCTGCATAGCAGTGAATCTTCTATTTTTTGTGAGAAAAAAAATTCAAAGTGGAAAGCAAAAGAATGTATGAGGGGCCTTGAGACGTGACTAATGAACAGAGGAAATGTCATTTTAGTGCCAGGAATGTCTTTCTCGTTTATTCTGGACCCTATTCGAAAACTGGCATCTTTTGAAATATGTGTGAAATTGGCAAAATTGCTAAATTCTGACCACTGTACTGGATAGTTGAAATTGGTAAATGGGTGGTTTCTTGCACTCCTTCGATAGAAAATATGGAGTTCTAGCGAAATATTCATGTTTTTTCGACTAGTACAGTGGAACTGGCTGAAAATGGGGCTCAAAGCGGGCAAAATCGCAGATGCGTAAACATCGCCGAGACCGCTAACTTCGCAAGAGCATAATTCCATAAGTTTTCCATCAAATTTCATACTTTTGGTGTCATTATGATTGGGAAAGGATTCTCTATCTTTTCATAAGAAAAATTTTTTTTTTTTTTAAATTTGGCCGACCCTGAGAACGAGTCTCAGAGAGGGCCTGTCGACCCTCAAATGGTTAAAGTTAAAATAAAGGAGACAATATAAAAGGGACTAACATAAGTTGTGGTGAACAAATAAAGTGGTAATCAAATAAATGAGCTTGGGAATATAATGGCAAAATGGTGAACTTATTACACTTTAGCACCTGAGAATAGCACCTTGATTATTTTAAAAACTGTGAATATATGAACTAAGGTGGTTCTATATAAGGGACTAAATTAAGTAATGATAAACAAAGTTAAATGGACAGATAGTCACTATGATATAATAATGATTTTGGAGTAAGATCTGATTTGTAATACATAATAAGTTGAAGGAGGGGTGTTAATGTTGCAGTTTAAAAACTGTAGTGTAAAGCACCCTTCTGGCAAGACAGTGATGGAGTGAATGATGGTGAAAGTTTTTCTTTTTCGGGCCACCCTGCCTTGGTGGGAATCGACCAGTGTGATAATAAACAAAAATTAATTGCACTATAAAAAGTAAAAAAATATGAGGTAGTTGGTACTAGCTAGCAAAAGATAGTTTTGGGAATCACACAATAATGTATTTGGAATATACACTAATTGCACACACAATATAAAAGGGACTAAAAAAAAGTAGTGGTAAACAAAATTAAATGGACAGGTAAGATTTGACTTGCAACACAAAATTATGAGCAATTGATAGCAATTAAAAAGTAAAAAGTATTTGAGGTAGCTCGTATTAGCTAGTAAATGAAAAAACTAATAATGAACAATTATGTAATATTAACGTACACTATATGCACCACACGTATACAGGTCCGTCATCACAAATCCGGCAATCAGTTATTCGGCTCCTTTAGTTATTCGGCACTAATTTTCTCTAGCATAATTTCAAATTTCCAGGGTTGCCACACCAACCTGCTGGTGCTGTTTGGTGGTGTTACTTGCTGCATAAGTCATTCCAATTTGTTTTTCTCCATTTATTATTATAACCTGCTTACTTTTAGCCCTAGCCATGGTTCCAATGAATAAAAGAAATGCTTCTCATTATGTAAAGCACCTACACAGTACATTATCCATTAAAGATAAGGTGGCTTTGAAGTCAATGACAGTTGCCGTGAGCTCAGTCTCATGAAGCAGGAGAATATGCTTTATTATTACGCTAATATCAACACTACAGCTTATTTGCTATCACAATTGATCTAATATGACATAATAAACAATATAAATAACATAAAACATGTTAAATACTCCAGAATAAATAATATTTGGCATAACACCGAGCAGTTCGACAGAGGTATGAAGAGGATATGGTATACAAATACAATTCTCCTATCGCTGTCTTGGGGGCTTATATTAGAGAAAATGGAGTATAGCACAGGGCTAACTGTGATATACACTCATACTGCACCATAAACATAAAACAAAAAAGTTATTTTCTCTCTATAGATTATCACACATAGCAGCATATGGGTAGAGAACCTAGGATAACCCAAAAAAGTCAACATGGCTTATTTCTGGTACCTGGCTTGGGTTAGCCATATATGATTTTTGGTAAATATTCAATTTCCAGCCAGGGTAGAAACATTAGGCATGTTTCTTTACACCTGTTGTCAATATTTGCCCATCGGTAAATGGGTACCTGGGTGTTAGCCGACTAGTGTGGGTGTTATCTAGGGACTGACAATTCGAAATGATAACAAGGCTTTGAATAGTAGTTCTTGAAAGGTACCTTCTGTGGCATAAAGCATTAGTTCTATTGCAATATTATAGTAATGTACATCTAGTTGTTTGTTAGGGTTACTGTTTGAACCTTGTGCATGACGTGTACTGAAAGAAAGATTTTATCATTACACTAAAATAAAAATCATCATATTCAGTTATTATAGCATTAGCTTAGGTTTTATTTTTGTTGGTTTCTTATTGTTATATTGTGCATTGTATTCGGTATCTTTTAATAAATGAAAGAATATTACAGAAATAGCATAATTATTTTGATTGCTTTCTGCAAAGTACCTTGAATTGAGCTCACAGCTAGCGAATGTTTATTTTTAGCAAGTCAAGAGTAAACATATGCTTCACCTGTTCAATACCTGTCCACCTGCCAGTCTAAATTCCAATATGGCATCAAGAATGGGTTGACATTATTTATACAATTATTACAATAATGCAGCAGTCTGCATAACAGTAAATCTTCTATTTTTTTGTGAGTAAAAATTCCAAACGGTAAGCAAGAGTAATATAAGAGGGGCCTGTAGCCGTGACTAATGAACAGAGAAAATGTTATTTTAGTGCCAGGAATGTCTGCATTGTTTATTCTGGGTCCTATTTTGAAATTGAAATCTGTTGATTCCAATTTACTGTTATGCAATACTGCAATAATTGTATAAATATAATCACCATATTTGTGAATGCATATTAGACCCACCAGCTGGCGTGTATTAGACGTGTGAGGTCGTTTGTTTACTCTTGAATATCGGCAAAAATTTAAACATTTCTGCTAATTTGAGCTCAGTTTCAAGCCATTTCCAGTGCTAAAACCAATCAAATCATCTCTATTTCTGTAATATGTCTTCCATTCTATCAAGTGTAAACCATTGTATTAGATTTTTTTTTTTTTTTTTTTTAGATTTTGCCACTGAAGTGGCTAGTTTATTGTGCACCCCATATCCATCCTGTGGGACGGTATAGCGCGAGAGCATGTGGATACACAAAAGGCTAGGAACTAGGCCCCAAAGGGTTAACAGGAATACATATGGATTTATATCTACATATCTATAGTTCATTATCTGTTACAAGCAAATTTAGGAAATTTGCTTAGTATATCTGGTATCTTATTTTCATTAATAAGATATCTTGACATGTCACATAGGTTATTATACTGTCTGTCTCTGTATTCCTCAATAAGTGGACAATTAAGCACATAGTGTTCAAGAGAGTGACCATATGCCTGATCACATAATTTACATTTAGTTTGATCATCATCTGTGTGTCTCCCAAACTGCAGAAGTACTTGTAACCAAGCCTAAGCCTGGCCACTACAACATCAGTCAGTCTGTTCACATTGCAAGTTGCTCCATAAACATACTTATCTACGTTCATGTTATCATAGTGGGTTATAGATCTACTCAGGCTTCTAACTGCATTCCTATAACAATCATCTTCATTATTTACTTCTCTCTAATTTATTTCCTAATGCTAGACACAGTTATACCAAAGTTATATTCTATATTCTCCTTCTGGGTACTCTTCTTGGCTAACATATCAACTTTATCATGAAGGAGTAATCCAATGTGTGATGGGATCCATAGCAATTGTACATTAATTCCTTTGTCCCTAATTTTTGGTATCTTACCTGGCTTCCCCAATGAGCATGTTGTTGGAGTCATTATATGAGCCAAGAGCCTTCAATGATGACATAGAATCAGTAATGATGATAGAGTCAAGCTCAGTGTCATAGGTTAGCTTTAGCGCCATTAGGTTTGGGAAAAAAACCAATTCGTTTGCGTGTAGACCCCAAAGTTGTTAATTCTTATGCCTACTCAACAAATTTATTATCGTTTCTTAACTAGGGAGTGGCAACAAGAGCAGATGCAGCCCTGCCAAAAAGACTCCTGTTTAGATCCATCAGTGTATATAACTTGTGATAACTTATTACTTACCAGCTAGGCGAAAAATTTCTTCTGAGCAGTTCTCAACGAGAGATTTAAGGAAGGGATTATACAATGAGCTTTTTAGGGACTTGTAGGTCTTTTTTCTTTCAACCACCAGCTATACCCGAGCGGGGTGCCCAAAAGGTAAAAAACGAAAGTTTTCTCTTTTACATTTGTAATATATACGGGAGAAGAGGTTACTGAGCCTTCTCCCGGCATTTTAGTCCCTTTACACACTTTGTTAAGGGAAAATTTGGTTTCCACTTCCCCATGGAGATAAGAGAAATTCAACAAGAATAGAACTAGAAGAAAATAGAAGAAAACCCAAGGGTGTTGCGCATTAGTTGCCTTGTTACATGTTTGTGTAGTGTGACCTAAGTGTAAGTAGAATTTTAGCAAGACTAACCTAAATTTTGCATGTTCAAATGAGACAGAAAACCGGACACCAGCAATCCTACCATCATGTAAAACAATTTTAACAGGGCTTTCGTTTTACAGCTCACTTGCAGGATGGTAGTACCTCCCTGGGCGGTTGCTGTCTACCAGGTAGGTATGTGATATTAAATGAACACATCTTCAATGGAAGGGTGAAATGCTCTTGTTGCCTACAGTGATACAGTTCATGCAGGTTATAAAACTTAATGCAATTGCACGTTTTCACAATCCATTTAGATCTGTGTGTATTTACCTCTAGACACTTGGTAAGATTCACTGTGACAGTGTCTGGTTCGTTTCTCAACATTCTAATACCGAGTACAGTGTTAATTTCAACAATCCTATCACTGATACTAGAAATACCAAGCTCCTTCCTCATGTTAAGAACTTTTGTAGATCTGGGGACAGCCAAGAATAGTCCTGAGAGCTTCATTTTGCATTAACTCCAAGGGTTGGAGGGAACTTTCTCTAGCTAATATCAACATGGGAGCAGCATATTCAATTAAGGACCTAACATAGGCTATGTACATCATTCTCACGTTCTCACATTAGCACCATAGTTGGGATTGTAGCCAGCACAGCTTTGAGAGCATTTAGCCTAGCTTTACATTTCTTGTTTGTTGTGGTATAGGGGATTTGTTAAAGGGTACATCTACACCAAGATATCTGTAAGTTTTAACGTAGCTAATGATTTCACCCTGCAAATAGATGGGTGGGGGATGTCGTTTGCTTGTTAATATCTTTGTTTTAGAGGAAGATATTATGAGGCCTAGTCGATTACAAATTGCTTGAACTTCATTAAGAATGGTATTCATCTTTTTATGCCCGGGTTTGTATGGATCATGATATCATCAGCATAGCTTATAGCTATATGTTTAGGTGAGGCAGGTAGAGCATTTAGGAGAGCATTAACCCTTTGACTGTTTCCGACATATAAATACGTCTTACGAGCCAATGTTTCTGACGTATTTATACGCACAAATTCTAGCGGCTTCAAATGGGCCGGCCAAAGGCCTGGTAGGCCACCGGGAGAGAATGGGTCTCAGTGGTCGGTGTGCACCCTGTGAAAAAAATCTGGGACCTAGCGGTGCATTGTGGGAACGCCATGTTGTCAGTCCATTTTCACCATGCCTCTCGGTAAGAAGTTCCTCACTCCTCGGCGGATTGGAGGTCTTTTGTTCCCAAGTGATAGCTCTAACAGGGGATGAAAATGTCAGTGACAGTGAATTCAAGGGTTTTCAAGTGAGTGTTACCGAAAAAAAGTCCCCAGGATAACGTAAATAGTGACGAAAACCCAGATGACCCAAAAACCTTCGACCTCTGGTGTTTGTGCCGGCTTGTTCACATTCACCTTCGCCTTTACCAGGACGAAAGAGGAAACTATTTGGTCGTGTACAACACCTGATGATAGCAGTGATAGTGATAGGTGATAGTGATTTCAAGGTCTTGAAAGCAGTTCTAGTGACAGTGAGAGTGAATATTCCCCAGTGAAGGCCAGTATGTACGACGTAGCATGCGGTTGGTTTGTGTTTCATATGTTTTTCCAAGGGGAAGGAAGAAACTCTGGGAGCACATCCGTGGCCCAACACCACGACCTGATAGTGAAGATGACGATATTGTAACGATGGGTATGAATGGTGAAAAGTGAGGGAGGAGGCAGTGGGGGGTGATAGTGAGGGTGGCACGGCCCAAAGTGGCACCATCACCGGGCCACGCTACTAGCCACGCGGCTGACTCAGCAGAACAACCGCCTCACCCTACCCCACACTGCCACAACTGCACCACCACAAACCCGCACAGCCCAAACCATGGTACAATATCCAGACCCCACCCCGCAGACCGCATCTGGGATTGGCAGGACGGTGACGAGTTTGTTCCCAGTCCCCATGACTTTGATGAAAAAACAAAGTGGAATAAAAACCATCTTGTCCACTTGGGAACAATGCCCGTGAACTGGACTGCTTTGAGTTATTCTTCGATGAACCCCTGATGGACATCCCTTGTCAGGGAAACCAACAACATACTGTGAATACACCATGGCAAATACAATTCTCTCACCAAAATCACGGCTACACAAGTGGAAGGAGACAACTGTGGCAGAGATGTACCTGTTTTTTGCCACAATAATGCTTATGCCACATGTGTATAAGCACACTGTCACCACATACTGGACAACAGATCGCCTGATTTCAACTCCAGGTTTTAGTGACATTATAGGTGTCAATCGTTTCCTGATACTGTTGCGTATGTTACACTTTTCAGACAAAACCAGGCCTGACAGAAGCGACAGGTTATATAAGATAAGAAATGTGTTTATGTACCTGAAACAAAAGTGCTGGCATGTATTTTTTATCCCTTCAGGAAGCTTGTTATTGATGAGTCCTTGATTTTATTCAAAGGAAGACTCTCATTCAAGCAATATATACCAAGCAAGAGGAAACGCTTTGGTATAAAGCTATTTGTACTGTGTGATTGCAGAAGTGGTCTTGTTTTAGATATTATGTGTACACTGGCAGTAATACTTTGAGAGATACCATGAAGTTATTGGGTATCTCTGGTGATGTGGTTCGAACAATGATGGAACCATATCTTGGTAAGGGCATATGTTATTTACTGATAACTGGTACACAAGCCCCTTACATCAGTGATTTCTTGCGAGTGAACTTGACAGACGTGTGTGGCACAGTGCGTGGTAATCGCAAACATATGCCAAGGTTCGACGCTGGCACTCGCAGAGGTGAGGTGCAAGCCTTTGCTGCCAATGACATCATGGCATTTCGGTGGCATGACAAACGTGATGTCACATTGTTGACATCAGTTCACACAAACGAAATGGTACCCAGTGGCAGGGATAACAGAGAGACCAATGAACCCATTCTAAAGCCTGCAGCTGTCATGGACTACAACCTCAATATGCGCTTAGTGGACAAATGTGACATGCAGATTGGGTTTGCAGACTGTGTACGCAAGAGTTATAAGTGGTATATCAAACTTTTTTTCCATCTTGTTGATATCTCTATGCTAAATGCTTATAACATATACAAGTTGAAGACCAACAAACACCAAAATATGGTGAATTTTGCCTGTCAGTAATCAGACAAATAATTGCAAAGTACAAAGGAGCAACTCCTGCAATAGACCAGCGCCCACAGACGTCATCTCGTTTGAGGCCTGGTGATCACTACCCCATACAACTGCCTCCTACTACTGCCAAGAAAAATGCTCAGAAGAGGTGTTATGTATGTATGCATACCACAAACGCCCACAAACACGCAGAGACACTCGTTTTATGTGTGAGGAGTGTGAAGTGCCCCTCTGCATATACCCATGTTTCAAAGAGTTCCACAAGCTGCAGCAGTTCTAGGAACGTGGTTAGTGACTGTACATATGTATATATATTATGGAACACTAGTAATAAACATTGTTTTGTATTGTTTGTTTGTGTAAACAAAGTGTATACACAAACTAATAGTGATAAAGTTTGTTCTGTTATTGTGTTGTAAATAATGAGTGTATATTTGAACAATGCACCTTACATTGGTCTCACAGGCCACATAAGTTACCTGGAAAAGAAAAATATTGAAAAATGCAAGAAACCTTTGAATTAGAGTAAATAAAAGAATACAGGGTGGGCGGCAGTCGCCGCTGTTGCCGTACGCACGTCAATTTCTGCAAACTTTGCGGCTCTATATCTCGGTAAGTACTGATGGCAAAAATTTTTTTTTAGGCTTAAAACACTAGTAAAAATATTCCTAACATTTTCATAAGAAAAAATAATTTTTTTTTTTTCGAATATTTGGCGACATAGAATGACAGTTTCAGAGAGGGGCCTGAAACAGTCAAAGGGTTAATCAGAATATAAAATAGCATGGGAGTAAGAACTCCTCCCTGCGGTGTACCTAAAGACATTTCTTTAGAATCACTTCTGAAGCCTTGGTAAAGGACAGAGGATACTCTATTTGACAGGTATCCTATTATCCAGCAGAGTAAGCTACCACCAATATTCATTTTGGCTAGTTCATGTAGTATAACGGTTCTGTTTGCAATATCAAATGCAGATTTTAGATCAAGAAAAGTGGTAAAACTAGTAGAGGTGTGTGCAGTGAGAAAGGTGGAAATACAGTTCTGCACACTTTTACCTTTCATGAACCCATAGAGGTAGGGGGAAAGTTGATGTCTGATTCTGTAGTACAATCTGTTAAGCATCATTCTTTCAAAAGTTTTGCAAAGACAACTAGTTAAGGAGATCGGCCTAAATGTATCAGGCTGTTGGGGCTTAGGGATAGGCACAATGAGACTATTGGTCCAGGAAGTAGGAAGAACGCCCTCAATGTAACTGAGATTATACAGTGCCAACAAAGGGTTATCAGGCACGTGCCTTAGAGTTCTGAGAATATCATAGGTTATACCATCCTCTCCAGGAGCAGTTGATAGACCTTTGGTTAATGCATTATCTAATTCATACTTGGTAAGAGGCAATCACTCTCATCAATATTTTGGCTCATAAAATTAATCAGTTTCAACATTTCTTCAGAAGTACTCTCTAAATTTTTTCTAATATGAGATGGAAGGCTTTCATGCCTGAATGTTTTGGACCAGTCATTTATGAGGTCATTTGCTTTTTCAAGAGGAAAGGGATGAGCAACATTGCCAGTCTTTTTCCTGGTTATTTTATTTATACCTTTCCAAGCCAAACTCAAAGGGGTGGACCTATTTAATCCACTAACAAACTGTTCCCATTCCTGTTGCCTAAGTTCTTCCTTTCTATTCCTTGCATTTGTTAGTGCAGTTTGGAACGTTCTGAGCAGGTCTGGGGTTCTACATTCACGGTATGCTTTACCAATCCTCCTAGCTGCATGTGTTAGATTGCGCAGCTGTGGATCATTATAGTATTTACATTGGTTTTTATTGTTATTTATAGAATAGGGTCTTTGTTTCCTATTCCTGCCCACTTGATCTGTGAGAACACTCTCAATAGTGGTAATTAAATCATCATTAAATTTTTGTGTGCCAGTGGGCTCGTAATTCTTATACCATTGATCCAAGTGGTTAATAAAGTTGTCTCTGTGTTCTGGTTTGAGAATAAGTTTCCTCCTTCTGTATTTAGCTCCTTGATTGCTGGAGATGTGATCAAGATTGACAGTTGTTAGTCTTGGGAAGTGATCAGATAGAAGATCATCAACTATGACAGAGTCATGCATCGTATATGATGTATTAAATCCAAGACACAGATCTAGTATGCCACCATATATGTGAGTAGGCTCAGTAGTGCCCACAATTCGAACATTATCATGCTCATTCAGCAATCTCACTAGTTTAGTTCCATTGGTGTTTGTAATAGACCACCAATATTCTTATGTCTGGCATTAAAATCTCCAAGAATGATGGTAGGTTCACTATTGATGCGATCTGGTAAAGCATCAGGTCGAAGCTGGTTCGCTGGGGCATAGAGATTAAAAATGTTTATGGAAAAATCGCCTGCATATACTTTGACACCATGACACTGCATGTTAACTCGACTCTGCAAGGAAAGGAGTGAATGTGGCAAGTTCTTTCTCACATACATCACACAACAGTTGGTTGACCTTAGGTTATAAGCTGCATATCCAGGCAAGTTTGGTGGAGGTGCTCCATCTTTCAATCTACATTCCTGCAAACAGATGACATCAATATTCTTGGTTGCACTAATATGATGTAAGTCAGGCAACCGCTTCCTGATGGAAGCAATGTTCCATGAAAAGATTTGTAATGTATCCATTGTAGTGAGTTATTACAATCTCTTGCTCATAAGATGGTAAAACTATTATGCTTTGACTGCAGTGTGCAGATACTTAAGAGCAAATAGCATAGTTTGTACGTCTTACACCAGATATCATCACTGGCAAACATGGCACTGTCATAGAGGAACCTATTTCTGCAGGTGATGGAAATGATGATAGCTTCCAGACCTTTAAAGTAAACAAAAGAGAAAAAGTGAGAAAGGGCTAGAGCGTCGACGTAGTCGGACTCACTTGACTCGTACACAATGTGATACTAAACGTCCTTGGTGCACAGAGGCTGCAAGAAGTCTTTCTTCAAAGGAAGAATGTGTTAAGCTGAACTTCCCTGACAACACCCCGCTGCCTGCTAAGTGTGCATGGCTAATGGAAGCTGTAAACAAGCATCCTAACTCAAGGATCCAATTTAGGAAAAACACACACAACTTTGTGTTTGTGGAACAGAATAAAGAGCTGATCAGTGATCTACTTAGTACACCTTATGGGGATATTAAGCTGCTCCGACCTCAATCAGACATCACACTTTAAAAATGGGTCATTCATAATCTTGGATACCCTCTCTGCATGGACCCATCCCTCTGACTCTAAGTGAGCATATCATCAAGCCTAAAAGACTTAAAGGAAAATCCCAAATTATTGCCAGTTGGGTGGGTCCTGTGCCCCTCCCCCGGAATATCTGGGTGCATGGTTTACGTTTCCTAAACATCGAAGTGTACCTACCCCCTAAACGTAGGTGTTACAAATGCCAGCACTATGGCCATGTTGCAGTAGACTGTGGAATACTACATTCTTGGTGTGGTAAGTGTGCTGGGAAACATTCCACTAGAGAATGCACAGTAGGCCCTGACAGCCAAAAATTTAAGTGTATTAACTGTAAAGAAGTTGGGGTTACAGTTTCCCACAAGGACTGCAGTCGGAACCCAAACAACCTTCGAGGTAAACCTGATAACAGTCCTTTAATGGTAACTGAGGATGGGGCCATCCAGTCTACCACAGCCAGATCTGAGACTGAACCTCTGCAAAGTGTGCAAGAACCCCACCTCACTGCAAACAATTCTGGTGATACCAGAATGCCATCACACACACCAGCTGTGGAGGAGCTAGCCATCCCTGCTAGCACATATGGAATACTGGTCTGCCATTTACAGATACCTACGGCTACACCTGAATATGGGGATGAGTTTGTCATTTCTCCCAATACACACAACTACTCATTGTATTCAACACAATAACTGCACTAATTTGTTTATAATTATATTGCTTACAAAACTTGTTTACAAGTTTATTGTAAACAAAGTGATGAAAATATTAGCGTGGTTATTGTGTTGAATACAATGGTACCATATAATACCATATGGTACAATGGTGCCATAAGGTGCAATTGTACCATATGGTACAATGGCACCATAAGATACAATGGTACCATATGGTACAGTATGGCACAATGGCACATGTTACAATGGTACCATATGATTGAATGGTACCATATGGTACAATGGTACCATTTGGTACAATGGTACCATATGATACAATGGTACCATATGGTGCAATGGTACCTTATGGTACTATATGGTGTAATAGTACCATATGGTACAATATTTATTTATTTATTTATTTAGTAATTTGAGCATACATACAGAGGTACAAAAAAATACAGGTAAGAGCAGCATGCCAAAGCCACTTGTATGCATAGCATTACGGGCAGGCTTAAAATTAACTTAAGATTAACTAAGCAATGATGAAATCAGTGATAAAACATTATTGTAAACAGATAACTATAAAGCACAAATGAGTATTACAAAGACAGGTCATATGGTTGCATGCATTGTTGTACATTCAGTCGAATGGAGTATTTTGTTAGGTAGTGTATTTAAAAAATAATAAAGTTAGATTGGGTTTTAGGTTTAACATTTATGTGATATAATTGTGAGAAACATTTAAGATATACAATTTATAAGGTTCAGTTATTCAGTATTTATTTGGTTTTGGGTGAGTAAGTGATCTTTGAGAAGAGACTTGAATTTATAAACAGGTAGTTTCTTTTATATTTACAGGTAATGAATTCCAGATTTTAGGGCCTTTTATGTGCATTGAGTTTTTGCATAGCGTGAGATGGACACGAGGAACATCAAAGAGTGATCTGTGCCTTGTGTTATGGTCATGTGTTCTGTTGAGGTTGGCAAGGAGATGTTTGAGGGGAGGGTTAATATCAGAGTTAAGTGTTCTATGTATGTAATAGGTGCAGTAATAAGTATGGATGTTTTGTATGGTGAGTAGGTTTAGTGTTTTGAATATTGGTGGAGTGTGCTGCCTGTAAAGAGAATTTGTTATCATTCTAACTGCAGCCTTTTGTTGGGTAATTAGTGGTCTGAGATGGTTAATTGTTGTTGAGCCCCATGCACAAATTCCATAGGTGAGATAGGGGTAAATAAGAGAGTGATATAGGGCCAGGAGGGCTGACTGTGGAGCATAGTACCGTATCTTCAATAGTATGCCTACAGTCTTGGAAATTTTCTTAGAAATTTGTTGTATATGTGTATGAAATTTGAGTCTATTATCAAGGTGGATTCCTAAGAATTTTCCCTCTGTTAGCTTTGTGATAGGTGATCCTTTTATCATTATGTTAAGAGGGACATCTGTAGCTCTGTTACGAAACTGAATGAAGTAGGTTTTGTCAATGTTTAGTGTAAGTTTGTTAGTCCTCATCCAGGTAGATATTTTCTGTAATTCGGTATTTACAGTATTGGCTAGCGTGACTGGGCTCGGGTGAGAGAAGACGTATGTAGTGTCATCTGCAAATAGTGTGGGTTTGAGTAATTGCGAAGCATTTGGTAGGTCATTTATGTATAGGAGAAAGAGAAGAGGGCCAAGGACACTTCCCTGTGGGACACCAACTGTAACTGGTTGTGCGGAAGAGTTTGCACCATGAGCGATGTTTTTTGAGGAAGAAGAGCTGGTAGGATGCCGCTGCTGCCGCCGCTGCATTCAACACAATAAACACAATAATATTTTCATTATTATTTTGTTTACAATAATTGTTTACAACAAAAATATGCAAAAATGTTGTATATTAGTAATGTTCTATATATATTTACAAGTGTACAGGAACCTGACGTGTTCCTTGAGGTGGATGACAAAGCACTTTGTCTGGGAAACTGCGGAGTCAGTAGCTAGCTTGTGTCACCACTCACTCAGTCTTGGCTGGTGTCTCATGCCACCAACACCTATTGACCTATGGTACACCGATCATATGTTACAGGGTACCATTGGTACATTGTACTGCATGGTATAGGGTACCATGCAGTACAGGGTAACATATGGTGCAGGGTACCATATGGTACAGGGTACCATATGGTACAGGGTACCATACAGTACAGGACACCATACAGTACAGATACAGTTATAACTATGGAAATAAGTCACCATGACTTTTTTGGGTTATCCTAAGATTTTATACATATGCTGCTATGTATGATAATCTATGTATGTAATTGTATTTCTGTATACCTGAATAAACTTTACTCTAGTGCATGTGGCATCATAAGTAAGTTTATTTAGTTATACACAAATAAAGTTACATAGAATATCATACTTAGCAGCATATGTTTGGAGAACTAGGATAACCCAAAAAAAGTCAGACAGACTTATTTCCATTAGGGTCCCTGTACCATATGGTATAATGTACCATATGGTACAATGTACTATATTGTACATTGTACCATATGATACGATTGTACCATATGATACCATTGTACCATATGATACCATTGTATGACATGGTACCATTGTGCCGTATGGCACAATCGTACCATATGGTTCAAAACCATAGAATTCGTCTTCAGCTCCACTTCCATCAGTCTTAGAACTGTAAGTTGTGAAGAGGAGATTCAGAATTTGCCTGGAGAGTGAGTGGGGAGTGAGAGCTTCCTTGCCGCCAGGCACATTGAACAAAGCTACCTTGCCGGCGTTCTCACAATGCCATGCGGGCGTCCAGATTTTTTCTATGGTGTGCACACTGACCACCCAGACCCATTCTCTTAGATGTAGGCCTACCAGCCTTCTCATGCTAAATTTGACGGCGCTAGAATTTTGGCGTAGATCTATGGTTTGGACCCTGAACATAAAGCCGTAGATCTACGGGACGGACCCTGAAAGGGTTAATGGATAATGTATGTACTGTGTAGGTGCTTTACATAATGAGAAGCATTTCATTTATTCATTGGAACCATAGCTAGGGCTAAAAGCAAGCAGGTTAAAACAATAAATGGAGAAAAAGAAATTGGAATGACTTATGCAGCAAGTAGCGCCACCAAACAGTACCAGCAGGTTGGTGTGGGGCGACCCTGGAAATTTGAAATTATGCTAGCCAAAATTGGTGCCAAATAACTGAAGGAACCGAATAACTGATTGCCGGATTTGTGATGGCGGACCTGTATTATTATTATTATTATTATTATTATTATATTATTATTATTATTATTATTATATAATTATTTTCTCAGTTGTTTGTTGGGTTATCTTATTCAAACTTGGGCAATGTATGATGGAAAGATACTTCTTCATGTACACCAAAAATGAAAGAAATCAGACCATAAATAGCGGAGTTCACTTCTCAGCCATTTGCAGCCGCTTAGCGGTATATTTTTGTATGGTTGTTATGGTTATATTCTCATTTTTTCGGTCTCATTTGATAGAATGAAAGATATATTACAGAAATAGATATTATTTTAATTGCTTTCATGACGAAAAGTACCTTGAAATTGCGCTCACAGTAGCGAAAATGTTCTATTCTTTAGTGAAGCTCAAGAGTAAACAAATGACCACCATCCAATACCTGTCCGCCTGCCAGTCTAAATTCCAATACGGAGTCAAGAATGGATTGACATTATTTATACAATTATTACAATAATGCAGTAGTCTGCATAACAGTAAATCTTCTATTTTTTGTGAATAAAAATTCCAAATGGTAAGCAAGAGTGATATAAGAGGAGCCTGTAGCCATGACTAATGAACAGAGAAAATGTTATTTTAGTGCCAGGAATGTCTGCATTGTTTATTCTGGATCCTATTTTGAAATTGGCATCTGTTGAAATTTGTGTGAAATTGGCAAAATTGCCAATTTCTGACCACTTTATTGGGTAGTTGAAATAAGTGAATGGGCAGTTTCTTGTACTCAGTTGACAGACTAGAAGTAAATAAGTTTATTCAGGTATACACAAATACAGTTACATAGATTATCATACATAGCAGTGTATGTATAGTTACATAGATTATCATACATAGCAGTGTATGTATAGAGAACCTAGGATAACCCAGAAAAGTCAAAGTGACTTATTTCCAGTACCTGGCTTGGGCTTGCCATATATGATTTTTGGTAAATATTTTTTTTTTCTCATTTGTTTGGTGGGCTATCTCATTGAAACTTGGGCAATGTATGATGGAAAGATGCTTCTTAACATACAACAAAAATAAAAAAGACGGACGATAAATAAGGGAGTTCACTTCTCAGCCATTAGCCACCTCTTTGCAGTATATTTTCGTATGGTTTTTTATGGTTGTATTCTCATTTTTTTGGACACATTTGATAGAATGGAAGATATAATACAGAAATAGACATGATTTTGATTGTTTTCATGACAAAAAGTACTTGAAATTGAGCTCAAAGTAGCGGAAGTGTTCGATTTTTGCCGATGTTCAATGAACTGTGTAAGTCAATTGGTTAATTTTATTAAGTGTATTCTAAACTTAACCACTCTGTAATTCGGCAAACTCAGTAATCCGGCACACTACAGGTCCCAGATGATACTGGATTTGTGATGGAGGACCTGTACTTGTTACAAAAACTCAATAACAGGCTGGATGCTAGAAGGGCAGTCCTTTCTAGCATTCACTGTATTCATCTGTATGCTTATTAGAAATCGCGTTTTTTTTTAACACTAGGTACTAACTGTATCTGTGTATACCTGAATAAACTTACTTGCATTCTGAGTCAGTCTGGCTTTGTTTCTCGTCAGAAGGGGGAGGACAGTGATGGTGGTTAGAGGGTGGTAGTGATTGTGGTTGAGGGTGGTAGTGAGGGTGGTAGTGATGGTGGTAGAGGGTGGTAGTAAAGGTGGTATGATGGGGGAAAGAGGGTGGTAGTGAGGTGATAGGGTGGTAGGGTGTGTGATGGTGGTAGATGGAGGTATGTGGGGGTTTAAGAGGGTGGTAGGATGTGGTAGGGGGAGATAGTGGTTGTGAGGGTGGTGAGGGTGGTGTGATGGGGACACCAAGTTTTAAATAAAGAAAAAAGTTATGGGTTTAAATTTTCTTTTATTTTCCTTTCTTTTGTCCTTTGTTTTTATTTTATGTTTTCTGTTTTTAAAAATTCTGTTTTTCTCATAAAATGTATTTTTTTCAATACTTTTGGTGTTTGGGAAATGGATAATTGGATTTACTTATTTCTTTTGGGAAATATTGCTTTTTTTCACTTAAATTCAGTTTTTGTTAACTTTTGGACGAATTAATGAGAAAACCGAGGTTCCACTGTATTGGTAATATGGTGCAAAATGGTAGATATTGTTAATATGGTAACCAAAAAATTCAATGATTGAAATTTTCCGTTACATTAAATAATGTATCTATGGACTAGAAGGGGGGTGTTAATGTTGCAGTTTTTAAAAACTGTAGTGTAAAAACACCCTTTTGGGAAAACAGTGGGAAGTGAATGATGGTGAAGTTTTTCTTTTTCGGGCCACCCTGCCTTGGTGGGAAAACGGCGTGTGATAAAAAAAAAAATGTGATTGCAAATTAATAGTTACTTTTAAATTTCCTTTACTTTAAGTTGATCCTCTTTTTAACCATTTAGGGTTTTTGGACGTATAGTTGGTTTTCCCCCCGGGTTTTCGCGCATAGTTGTTTTAAATTTAGCGCCATCAAAATTTTTAGAGAAAGTGGGGGCCTACATATGAAGAAGGGTTATGGGTCGGTGTGCAGTTAAAAAAAAATCCCGCAAACACCAGTGCATAAATGAGAAAAAAAAACTTGAGGGTTTTGGTTTAAAACAGCAAATTTGCACTGTATTTTCGTATGGTATTTATGATAGTATTCTAGTTTTCCTGGTCTCATTTTATAGAATGGAAGACATATTACAGAAATTGAGACGATTTTGATTGGTTTTACCATGAAAAGTACCTTGAAATTGAGCTCAAAGTAGCAGAAATCTTTGATTTTTGCCAAAGTTCAAAAGTAAACAAATCATGCTACTCGTCCAATACACATCAACTGGTGAGTCTAATATTCTTTCACACGTGTGCTGATAATATTTTATACCATTTCTACGCTAATGCAGTAGTCTGCATAACAGTAAATCTATTTTTTGTGAGAATAAAAATTCAAAGTGGAAAGCAAAAGAATGTAAGAGTGGCGTAGGGACGTGACTAATGAACAGACAAAATGTTATTTCAGTGCCAGGAGTGTCTTTCTTGTTTATTCTGGACCCTATTTGGAAATTGGCATCTTTTGAAATTTGTGTGAAATTGGCAAAATTGCTAAATTCTGACCACTTTATTGGATAGTTGAAATCAGTAAATGGGTGGTTTCTTGTACTCATTCGATAGAAAAAATGGAGTTCTAGCAAAATAGTTATGATCTTTATCAACTAGTACACTGGAATTAGCCGAAAATAGGGCTCAAAGTGGGCAAAATCGCCAATGCATAAAAATCGTCGAGACCACTAACTTTGCGAGAGCATAATTCCATAAGTTTTCCATCAAATTTCATACTTTTGGTGTCATTATGATCAGGAAAAGATTCTCTATCTTTTCATAAGAAATTTTTTTTTTTTTTTTTTTTTTTAAATTTTGGCGACCCTGAGAACAAGTCTGGGAGAGGGCCTGGGGACCCTGAAAGGGTTAATGTTGATATAAATAACTCAGTTTACATTAAGATAAAAAATTTTTGGGATTTTTAAATCCGGAGGGTTAGCCACCAAGGATAACCCAAGAAAGCCAGTGTGTTAACGAGGTACTGTCTGTCTAATTTTCATTGTGGTCCTCAATCTTGTACCCCAGGATGCCACCCACACAAATCCACTAATACCCAGGTACCTACCTGCTTGGTAGGTGAATGGGACACCTGGTGTAAGGAAACACCCTTAAAGTTTCTACCCTTGCCAGGCCATGGGTCACCCTTATTAATAATACAGGTCCGCCATCACAAATCCAGCAATCAGTTATTCGGTTACTTAAGTTATTCGGCACTAATTTTGGCTTGCATAATTTCAAATTTCCAGGGTCGCCACACCAACCTGCTGGTGCTGTTTGGTGGTGCTACTTGCTGCATAAGTCATTCCAATTTCTTTTTCTCTATTTATTGTTTTAACCTGCTTACTTTTAGCCCTAGCCATGGTTCCAATGAATAAAAGAAATGCTTCTCATTATGTAAAGCACCTACACAGTACATTATCCATTAAAGATAAGGTGCTTTGAAGCCACTGTCAGTTGTCAAAGCTCAGTCTCATGAAGCAGGAGAATATGCTTTATTACGCTAATATCAACACTACAGCTTATTTGCTATCACAATTGATTTAATATGACATAAGAAAGAATATAAATAACATAAAACATGTTAAATACTCCAGAATGAATAATATTTGGCATAACACCGAGCAGTTCGACAGAGTTATGAAGAGGATATGGTAAACAAATACCATTCTCCAATCCTTGTTTTGGTGGCTTATATTAGATAAAACGGAGTATAGCACAGGGCTAACTGTGATATACACTCGTACTCCACCATAAACATGAAACAAAAAAGTTATTTTCTCTCTATAGATTATCACACATAGCAGCATATGTGTAGAGAACCTAGGATAACCCAAAAAAGTCAACGTTTCTTATTTTTAGTACCTGGCTTGGATTAGCCATGTATGATTTTTGGTAAATACAGTGGACCCCCGGTATTCGATGGCATCAGTATTCGATAAATCCGGTATATGATGCATTATATCGCAAAAAATTTTCCACAGTATTCGATTGAAAACCCAGTACAGTGGACCCCCGGTTAACGATATTTTTTCAATCCAGAAGTATGTTCAGGTGCCAGTACTGACCGAATTTGTTCCCATAAGGAATATTGTGAAGTAGATTAGTCCATTTCAGACCCCCAAACATACACGTACAAACGCACTTACATAAATACACTTACATAATTGGTCGCATTCGGAGGTGATCGTTATGCGGGGGTCCACTGTATTCAATATGATTCTATGAGACGTGTCCACATGTGGCCTGAACTGCCCCGTGTGTGTGCCAGTGTTAACAAGCCAGCCAGTGTGCACGCATATAAGGATACATTCGGTACTTTCCATATTATCCATATTATCACTGTGTTTGGTGCTTGTTTCTGCAAAATAAATTACCATGGGCCCCAAGAAAGCTTCTAGTGCCAACCTTCGAGAAAAAAGTCCCTAATGACTTATGAAATGAAGAAAGAGATAATTGCAAAGTACGAAAGTGGAGTGCATGTGTAGGAGCGGGTTAGGTTGTATAATAAACCCCAATCAACCATCTCTACTATAGTGACCAGGTAAACGGCAATCAAGGAAGCTGTTGTTGCACAAGGTGCAACTGTGATTACGAAACAGCGACTACAAGTGTTAGAAAATGTTGAGAGATTGTTATTGGTGTGGATAAATGAAAAACAGATAGCAGGAGATAGCATTTCTCAAGCGATCATTTGTGAAAAGGCTAGGCAGTTGCATGACGATTTGGTAAAGAAATTGCCTGCAACTAGTGGTGATGCGAGTGAATTTAAGGCCAGCAAAGGTTGGTTTGAAAGATTTAAGAATCGTAGTGGCATAGTGTGATTAGGCATGGTGAGGCTGCCAGTTCGGACCAAAAAACAGCTGAAAAATATGTGAAGGAATTCAAGGATTACATAGACAGTGAAGACTTGAAACCTGAACAAGTGTTTAATTGCGACGAAACAGGCCTGTTTTGGAAGAAAATGCCAAGCAGGACCTACATTACTCAGGAGGAAAAGGCACTCCCAGGACATAAGCCTATGAAAGACAGGCTTACTCTTCTCACGTGTGCCAATGCTAGTGGTGATTGCAAAGTGAAGCCTTTATTGGTGTATCACTCTGAAATTCCCAGAGTGTTCAGGAAAAACAATGTCCTCAAGGGTAATTTGTGTGTGCTGTGGAGGGCAAACAGTAAGGCATGGGTCACTAGGGACTTTTTCTATGACTGGTTACACCAAACATTTGCCCCCACTGTGAAAAATTACCTAACTGAAAAGAAATTAGACTTTAAGTGCCTCCTGGTATTAGACAATGCCCCTGGTCATCTTACAGACTTGGCAGAGCGACTTTCTGGGGACATGAGCTTCATTAAGGTCAAGTTTTTGCCTCCTAATACCACTCCTCTCCGGCAGCCCATGGACTAGCAGGTCATTTCCAACTTCAAGAAACTGTACACAAAAGCTATGTTTCAAAAGTGCTTTATAGTGACCACAGAAACTCAACTGACTCTAAAAGAGTTTTGGAAGGTTCACTTTAATATCCTCAATTGTATAAACCTTATAGGTACGGCTTGGGAGGGAGTGACTAAGAGGACCTTGAACTCTGCTTGGAAAAAACTGTGGCCAGAATGTGTAGACAAAAGGGATTTTGAAGGATTTGAGGCTAACCCTGAAAATCCTATGCCAGTTGAGGAATCCATTGTGGCATTGGGGAATCCTTGGGGTTGGAGGTTAGTGGGGAGGATGTGGAAGAGTTGGGGGTAGGAGGACAGTGAAAAAACTAACCACTGATGAGATGATAGATCATCTTCAACAGCAAGAGGCCACACTTGAGAAAACTGCTTCGGAGGAGGGGATAGAGAAATTAAAGAAGTTCCTACTTCATAGATTAAGGAAATGTGTGCAATGTGGCTTAAAGTGCAAACCTTTTTGATGACAATCACCCTAATACAGCTATTGCAAGCCGTGCTGGTGACTATTACCTGACAATGTTGTGAAACACTTTAGGACTATCATAAAGGAATGGGAGGCACAGGCCACTATGGACAGATATGTTGTGCGACAGAAATCCAGTGACTCTCAAGCTGGTCCTAGTGGCATTAAAAGAAGAAGGGAAGTAACCCCAGAAAAGGACTTGCTACCTCAAGTCCTAATGGAAGGGGTTTCCCCCTTCTAAACACTAACACCTCTCCCCTCCTCCCATCCCATCAATCATCACCAGATCTTCATTAAAGGTAAGTGTCAATTATTTTATTGTTATTGTAATTATTCTATTGCATTAAACTTAATATTTCACATAGTAAAATTTTTTTTTTCATACTTTTGGGTGTTTTCCACGTATTAATTTGATTTCCATTATTTCTTATGAGGAAAATTGATTCGGTTTTCGATATTTTTGGTATTCGATGAGCTCTAAGGATTGGATTAATATCAAATACCGGGGGTCCACTGTATTCGATTCCCAGCCAGGGTAGAAACATTAGACATGTTTCTTTACACCTGTTGTCTATGTTTACCCATCAGTAAATGGGTACCTGGGTGTTAGTCGACTAGTGTGGGTGTTATCCTGGGACACTGACCTAATTTTCTTGAAATACTCAGCATAACAAGTGCCTTTCTATACAGTAATAAGTCATTGATGTCAGCTAAGCCTGTATACCTTGTACATGTACGTGTAGTAAATAAAGATATTATTTTTATTATTATTATTATTATTATTATTATTATTATTATTTTCTCAGTTGTTTTGTTGGTTATTTTATTCAAACTTGGGCAATGTATGATGGAAAGATACTTCTTCGTGTACACCAAAAATGAAAGAAATCAACCATAAATAGCGGAGTTCACTTTCAGCCATTAGCAGCCGCTTAGCGGTATATTTTTGTATGGTTGTTATGGTTATATTCTCATTTTTTCGGTCTCATTCGATAGAATGAAAGATATATTACAGAAATAGATATTATTTGGATTGCTTTCATGACGAAAAGTACCTTGAAATTGCGCTCACAGTAGCGAAAATGTTCTATTGTTTAGTGAAGCTCAAGAGTAAACAAATGACGTCACCGTGCAATACCTGTCCGCCTGCCAGTCTAAATTCCAATACGGAGTCAAGAATGGATTGACATTATTTATACACTTATTACAATAATGCAGTAGTCTGCATAACAGTAAATCTTCTATTTTTTTTTTTTTTTTGTGAATAAAAATTACAAATGGTAAGCAAGAGCAATATAAGAGGGGCCTGCAGCCGTGACTAATGAACAAAGAAAATGTTATTGTAGTGCCAGGAATGTCTGCATTGTTTATTCTGGACCCTATTTTGAAATTGGCATCTGTTGAAATTTCTGTGAAATTGGCCAAATTGCCAATTTCTGACCACTTTATTGGGTAGTTGAAATAAGTGAATGGGCAGTTTCTTGTACTCAGTTGACAGACTAGAAGTAAATAAGTTTATTCAGGTATACACAAATACAGTTACATAGATTATCATACATAGCAGTGTATGTATAGTTACATAGATTATCATACATAGCAGTGTATGTATAGAGAACCTGGGATAACCCAGAAAAGTGAGACAAAGTGACTTATTTCCAGTACCTGGCTTGTGCTTGCCATATATGATTTTTGGTAAATATTTTTTTTTCTCGGTTGTTTGCTGGGTTATCTTATTGAAACTTGGGCAATGTATGATGGAAAGATGCTTCTTAACAAACAACAAAAATAAAAAAGACGGACGATAAATAAGGAAGTTCACGTCTCAGCCATTAGCCGCCGCTTTGCAGTATATTTTTGTATTGTTTTTATGGTTGTATTCTCATTTTTTTGGACTCATTTGATAGAATGGAAGACATATTACAGAAATAGACATGATTTTGATTGCTTTCATGACAAAAAGTACCTTGAAATTGAGCTCAAAGTTGCGAAAGTTCAATGAACTGTGTAAGTCAAGTTGGTTAATTTTATTAAGTGTATTCTAACCTAACCACTCTGTAATTCAGCAAACTCAGTAATCCGGCACACTACAGGTCCCAGTAATGCCGGATTTGTGATGGAGGACCTGTATAACTTCCTGTGGCCTAGCTGGCAAAGCTCTCACTTCACACACACTGAGGGTCTAGGTTTGATTCACTGTGGAAGTGGAAACTTTTGACACATTTCCTTACACCCATTGTCCTGCTCACCCAGCAATTAGGTACCTGGGTGTTAGTCAACTGGTGTGGGTTGCATCTTAGGGGACAAAATTCGGATTACAAGGGAAATAAGACAGAATCCCTCGATAATGCACAGACTTTCTTGGGTTATTCTGGGTGGCTAACCCTCTGGGGTTAAAAATCCAAACAAAATCTTATCTTAACTGATTTTCACCCAGTTGAGTTACTTAGTTGTTTTAAGGTTTAAATAATATGATATTACAAGGAGCACAATTAAGCCACCGAGTTTTTTTTGTGTTACTCTGGTGGTTAATGTACATGTTACTATGTATGATAATTTTTGTGTTACTCTGGTGGTTAATGTACATGTTACTTTTGTATGATAATTTTTGTGTTACTCTGGTGGTTAATGTACATGTTACTATGTATGATAATTTTTGTGTTACTCTGGTGGTTAATGTACATGTTACTATGTATGATAATTTTTGTGTTACTCTGGTGGTTAATGTACATGTTACTTATTAATTTTTTACCTGCTGTTATGTCATTACCAAGCATAACACCTGTTCTGTATGCCCTTGTACTACCAAACCCATAACCTTGTGGTTTCTTGCTTACCATAAACACCTGTATGACTGTCTGCAACAAATGTTTCACACCTAACACTGCTGCTCTGCTAAACTCTCTACCACCTAACACCTGCTGCTGCTGCCTCACACCTAACACCTGCTGTGGGTGCCTCACCACCTAACACCTGCTGCTGCTGCTCACCACCTAACACCTGCTGTTCTGCCTCACCACCTAACACCTGCTGCTGCTGCCTCACCACCTAACACCTGCTGCTGCTGCCTCACCACCTAACACCTGCTGCTGCTGCCTCACCACCTAACACCTGCTGCTGCTGCCTCACCACCTAACACCTGCTGCTGCTGCCTCACCACCTAACACCTGCTGCTGCTGCCTCACCACCTAACACCTGCTGCTGCTGCCTCACCACCTAACACCTCTGCTGCTGCCTCACCACCTAACACCTGCTGCTGCCTCACCACTAACACCTGCTGCTTGCCTCACCAACCAACACCTTTCTGCTGCCTCACCACCTAAACCTGCTGCTGCTGCCTCACCACCTTTAAAACCTGCTTGCTGCCTCACCACCTAACACCTGTGCGCTCCTCACCACCTAAAAACCGCTGCTGCTGCCTCACCACCTAACACATGTGCTGCTGCCCCACAACCTAACACCTGCTGCAGCCTCAACACCTTAACACTCTACTGCTGCTCACACCTAACATCGTGCTGCTGCTCTACCACCGACACACCTCACTCACCTACAACACTGCGCTGCTGCCTCACCACTAACACCTGCTGCTCTGCCTCAAACCACCTAACACATGCTGCTGCTGCTCACAACCAACACCTGCTGCCCGCCTCACACAACACCTGGCTCTGCCACCCCCTAACACCTGCTGCTGCCTCACCATCTAACACCTGCTGCCCTCACACCTAACACCTGCTGCTGCTGCCTCACCACCTAACACCTGCTGCTGCTCCTACACATAACACTGTGCTGCTGCCACCTAACACCTGGCTCCACACCTCAACACCTGCTGCTACCCTGACACACTCTAACACCTGAGCACCTGACACCTAACACCTGAGCCTCTACACTCAATCACCCTGCGCACCTGACACAGTCAACACCATGAGCACCTAACACCTGACAAGTCAACGCTAGCACTCAAGCAAACCTTGGCACACGTCAACACCTGAGCACTGCCACATCAACACCTGAGCACCTCAACAGTCAACACCTGAGCACCTGCCACCACAACACCTGGCAGCCAACCAGTCAATTCTGGGCCCTCACTTAGACACGTTGCCTGACTACACCGCACAAACCTAGCCAAACCCAAGAAAAAACCGGGCCCCGAACGCAGCTGTGTAAAACCACCCCCGTTTGTTCCTAAACCCCCTTGTGTTAAACCCCCACCAAAGTTGTTCCCCCTCACCTGGGGTTCCCCCACCCCCAAAAGTTGTTAACCCCTCACACTGTGTTGACCCCCCAACATTGTTAACTCACCTGGAAACCCCCCACCCATTTTTCCCACCCTGTGTTAACACCCCCTTTAACCCCTGTGTCAACACCAAAAATTGCCCCTGTGTTAACCACCAACATTGTTACCCAAAAACTGTGTTGCCCCCACAAACATTTTCTCCCTGTTTTCCCCACCAACAGTTGTTTCCCCCTCACCTTTGGGTTCCCCCACCAAAAATTTGGGGTTAACCCCCTTCACCTGTTTTTTGGGCCCCCACCAACATTGATCCCCTGTGTTCCCCACCAAAAAGTTGTTTAAAACCCAAACCCCTGTTTGCCCCCACCAACATTTTACCACCTTGTTTACCACCAACATTGTCTTACCTTTAACACCCGTCCCTCCCCCCCAAACCCCTGTTGTTGGACACCCCCAATGTTTTTCCGCTGTTTTAACCCCCTTTTTGGTTACCTTCACCTGAACACCAACATTTGGAAAACCCACAGTAAAAGACACCAAAAGGAAAACCCTGTTACCCCAACAGTTGCACTAAACATTTGGGTTAACACCCTTGACCATTTTAAAGCCCACCAACATTGACCCCAACCTGGTAGCCCCACATTTTAACCCCCCTGGAGCCCACATTTTCCCCCTCACCGGGAAGACACCACATTTTCCCACTAAACCCTTTAGCACCAAAAATTTTTAACCACCTTTTTAGAAAACCACATTTTCCCCACCTGGGTTGACCCCAAAACATTGCCCTCCCAACGTTTAGCACCAAAATTTTAACCACCGGGAGCACCACATTTGGGTTCCCCTTACCGTGTTGACACCCCCCTTTGAACCCCAACCGGGAGACCCCCACAGTAACACCTGGGTTAACAGCCACCAGTTTGAAACTAAAACCTGGTGAGCCCCGAAACATTGACTACCGGGTTTTTAACCCCCAAGGCCCCTCACCGGGTTTTAAAAAACCACAGTTGATAAATTTTTTGGGGGCCCAATCCACATTTTCTAAAACCCTTTTAATTAACACCACAGTTGTTTAATTGTTAAAGGAATTTTGTTACTCACCTGTGTTAGACACCACAGTTTTTAAACTCCCCTTTTGTTTTTGGGACCCAAAATTGTTACCCCACCTTTGTTAAAAACCACAGTTTTTACTCACCCTTGTTAGAAAAACCACATTTGTTACTAACCTGTTTTTAGACACCCCCGTTGTTACCCCCTTTGTGTTAAAACCCCCAAAGGGTTGTTAACTCACCCTGTGTTAGACCCCACAGTTGTTACTCACCTGTTTTTAGACACCACATTTTGTTCCCTTCCCCCGGGGTTTTAGTTTTGATTTTGCCACCAAAGGGCTATTTATTGTGCCCCCCAAATCCATCCTTTTTGAGGTAGGCGAGAGAAAAGGGGAAAAACAAAAAAGGGCCCCTGGGAACCTACCCCAAAAAGGGGTTTTAAACCCGGGGAATACATATGGATTTATATCTACATATCTATAGTTCATTTAAAATCTTTTTACAAGAAAATTTTTAGGAAATTTCCTTTAGTAAAATCGGATTTTATTTCATTAATAAGGGGCTTGGGGGGGCAAAAAATTTAGGGTTATTAAAAAAAAAACGGGTCTGTCCCCTGAAATTCCTCAATAAGTGAAAAATTAAGCACATAGTTTTAAAGGGAATTTACCATATGCCTGATCACATAATTTAAAATTTTATTTTGGGGGGATCATCACCCTGTTGTTTTTTCCCCAAACTGCCAGAAGTACTTGTAACCAAGAAAAAACCCGGGCCACTACAACTTCAGTCAGTCTTTTCCCACTTTTGCAAGTTGCCCCATAAACAAATTTATCTAGTTCATGTTATCATAGGGGGTTTATGTTCTACTCAGGTTTCTAACTGAAATTCCTATAACAATCTTTTTCATTATTTACTTCTCTCCTAATTTTTTCCAAATGCAAAGACACTTTTTTAAAAACCAAAATTTTATACCCAACATTCTCCTTCGGGAAACTCTTTTTGGGCTAACAAAATCAACTTTATCATAAGGAGTAACCCAATGTTTTGATGGGGTCCATAGCAATTGTCTTTAAATTTCCCTTTTGCCCCTTAAATTTTTTGAGTATCAAATCCCTGGTTTCCCCAATGACAGGGTTTTTGGAGCATTATATGAGTCAAAGCCTTCAATGATGACATAAAATCAGAAAATAAATGTAGAGTAAAAGCTCATGTCATAGTTAAGCCCCTTTGTTAAACTTTTGAAATCCCCAAATTTATTATTGTTCTTAACTAAAGGGGGGTGGCAACAAAAGCAATGCAGCCCTGCCAAAAAACCCCCTTTTTTTTAAAATCCCTCATGTATAAACTTGTGAAAACTTATTACTACCACAAGGGTTTTAAAAAATTTTTCTTGAGCAGTTGCTCTAAAAAAGAGATTTAAGGAAGGGGTTACTACAATTTACCCTTTTTGGGGGGGACCCGGGAGGTAGTGAAAAAAATGAAAAACATTTCCATGGAGGGGTTAAAACTCTTGTTTTCCTAAAAGTGATAAAAGTTCAAGCAGGTTATAAAAATTAAAGCAATTGCCCGTTTTTACAATCCTTTAGATCTTTTGGGGTTTTACCTCTAGACACTTGGTAAGAATTTCCTTTTTGACATGTCTTTTCGTTTTCTCAACATTCTAATACCCATACAATTTTTAATTTCAAAAATCCTATCACTGATACTAAAATACCAAGCTCCCTTTCCCCCTGTTTAAAAACTTTTGTAGATCTGGGACAAAAACCAAAAATAATCCCGAAGCTTCTTTTCCCCTTAACTCCCAAAAGGGGCGGAGAGAACTTTTTCTAGCTAATAACAACATGGGAGCAGCATAAACCCAATTTTAAAGGGCCTAACAAAAGGCTAAAGTACATCAATTTTCCCCGGGTTTTCACCTTAGCACCATAGTTGGGATTTACCACAACAGCTTTGGGGAAACATTTTGCCTACTTGCATTTCTTGTTTATTTGGGATAGTGGGTTTGTTAAAGGGGACATCACACCAAGATATCTGTAATTTTTAAAAGTAAGCTAATGATTTCACCCTCAAATAAATGGGTGGGGGGTGTCCCTTTTTCTTGTTAATTTTCTTTTTTTTAGAGGAAGATATTATGAGGGCCCAGTCGATTACAAAAAGGGTTGAACTTTATTAAAGGGAAAGGGTATTCCCTCTTTTTTTTGCCCTGTTTATTTGGGTCATGAATTTTATCACAAAGTTTTTAAATATTAAAATTTTTTTTAAAGGGAGGGAGGGAGAGCATTTAGGAGAGATTTAAAAAATATTAAATAGCAAAGGGACTAAAATCCTCCCCGGTGTACCCTAAAGACATTTCTTTTGAACATTTTTGAAGCCTTGGTAAAGGACAGAATACTCTATTTAAAAGGGATCCTTTAACCCAGAGTAAGCCCAAACCCCCAAAAATTTATTTTGGCTATTCATTATTTTAAAAAGGTTTTGTTCCAAATCAAATGCAGAAATTTAGATCAAGAAAAGTGGTTTAAAAATAGTAAGGGGGGGTGCAATGAAAAGGTGGAAAAACAGTTTTGCACCTTTTTTTCCTTTTATGAACCCCTAGAGGGGAGGGGAAAAATTGGTGTCTGTTCGTATACAGTCCCGTTTAACATCATTCTTTCAAAAATTTTTCAAAGACCCAAAAAGTTAAAGGGGATCGGCCTAAAAGTATCAGGCTGTTTTTTTGGGTTTGGGAAAACACAATGTGACTATTGGGGCCGGGAAATAGGGAAAAAGCCCTCAATGTAACTGAGATTATACAGGCCAACAAAGGGTTTTTCCGGCACTTTCCTTTAAAGGGTTTTGAGAATATCATAGGTTAAAACCCTTTCCCCCCCCAGGGGCAGTTTTACGACCTTTGGGTTAAAAAGCAATTTTCTAATTTTTACTCGGTAAAGAGGCAATTTACTCTCCCTCAATATTTTGGCCCCCATAAAAATTTAAACATTTCAACATTTCTTCAGAAGTAACCCCCTAAATTTTTTTTTAATATGGGTGGAAGGCTTTCATGCCGGATGTTTTTTACCATTTTAATTTTTGAGGTCATTTGCTTTTTTTTAAGAGGAAAAGGGGTGAGCAACATTGCCAGTCTTTTTTCCCGGTTATTTTATTTTTAACCTTTCCCCCAACCAAACTCAAAGGGGGGGACCATTTAAACCACTAACAAACTGTTCCCATTCCTGTTCCTAAAATTCCTTCCTTTTATTCCCTTTCATTTGTTTTGTGGGAGCTTTTGGAAGTTCTGAGCAGGTTTTGGGGGTTTTCATTCAGGTATCTTTACCAATCCTCCTAGCTGCTGTGTTAGATTGCGTAGCTGTTTTGGGTCATTAAAAGTATTTAAAATTGGGTTTTTTTTGTTATTTATAGTGGAAGGGGGTTTGTTTCCCCATTCCTCCCACTTTTTCTTAGAAAACCTCAATAGGGTAAAAAAATCATCATTTAAATTTTTTGGCCCCAATTTTGGGGTCGTAAATTTTTTATAAACCCTTGATTTCCCAAATGGTTAAAAAAGTTTTTTTCTGTGTTCTTTGGGTTTTAGAATAAGTTTTCCCCCCCCTTTTGTATTTAGGGTCCTTGATTGCGAGATGGATCAAGAATTTAAAAGTTGGTTTGTCTTGGGGAAATGACAGATAGAAATCATCAACTATGACAGAGTCCAAAGGGGTCGTATAAGTATTTAAAACCCAAAACAAAAGATCTTTTATGCCACCATATATGTGATTTGGCTCAGTAGTGCCCACAATTTGAACATTATCAGTCCCTTTGCAACCACCCAGTTTTTGTTCCATTGGGGTTTTTTTTATAGACCCACCCAAAATTCTTTTGTCTTGGGAAATTTTTAAAACTCCAAAAAATGATTTTGGGAGGGCCCTATTGATTTGATCCCGGGAAAACATTTAGGGCGAAGCCCGGTTTGCTGGGCCATAGAGATTAAAAAATTTTTTGGGAAAAAACGCCTCATATACTTTTACACCATAACTGCAAAGTTAACTCGACTCCAAGGGAAAGGGGTGAATGTGCCCAAATTTTTTCTGACATACACACAAAAAACAGTTGGGTTTTACCTTAGGTTATAAGCTGCATATCCCGGCAAGTTTGGTTGGGGGGGTTGGGTCCATCCTTTTTAAAACTACATTCCCCAAACAATACATCAATATTTTTGGTTTTCCCCTAATATGATGGGAAGTCAGGCAACCGCTTCGATGGGGAAACAATGTTCCCCGAAAAGGGTTTGTAATGTAAAACCATTGGGAGGGGAGTTTTTTACAATCTCTTGCTCATAAGAAAGGTAAAACTATTTTTGCATTGACCAAGGTGGG
Organism: Cherax quadricarinatus; assembly: GCF_026875155.1. Lineage (NCBI taxonomy): Eukaryota > Metazoa > Arthropoda > Malacostraca > Decapoda > Parastacidae > Cherax > Cherax quadricarinatus. Next base: position 37,763,161 of record NC_069429.1, on the reverse strand, counting down.
GATACTTAAGAGCAAATAGCATGTTTGTATTTTTTATCTTTAGGACCTTTATTTTTTAAACATTTTTTGCATTTTGGCAGCCAGTTTAAAAGGGAAGTCTTGAAGGCAAAGTCACCGGGGGTTTTTTTCTCACAAATTTTTTGGAACTAAAAAGGGGATTTCTGCACTTTTGACAACCCCCCCCATCACCATCTCAAGAGCATTTATCCTGATTTCAATATTTATTAAACTTGGGGCCCGGGGTCTGTTTTAAGATGCTCAATTTTTTTTTGGGAAAATTTTTTATAATAAGAGGGGAAAGGTCAAAGGGGAAACCAATCCTCTCCCGGGGGATGGCACTTTTGGTTTTTTGCTTTCTTTAAAAACCTACACCTTAAACAGGGGACCATGGGTTTCCTTTTTTTGTTCCCCTGTTTCATCATTCCCTTGAGGTAGGTTTCCCGTGCCCTCGACTCATCTCCAGTTTCCAGGGGGGGTTTTCCTGTTGGTGTCCTTTTGACTGTTGTAGTTGTTTTATTGGGAGAAATTGAAAACCCCCTATTCAAGTTTTACCCTAGGGAAACTGTATGGGAGACCAGTATTTTTCCCTATTTTCTAGCAGGGAAAGGGCCCAGCCCCCTTTCCCCAGCTGGTGTGGGGGTTATGGCATTCGGTATCACCAGAAACCCCTTTTCAGGGGAGGTTGGGGGGCTTGCCCCACTTTTTCAAGGGTTTAGTCTCAGGGTCTGGCTGTGGTAACGGGTGGCCCATCCCCCAATTACCATTAAAGGACGTTATCCCGTTTTCATTGAAGGGTTTTTTGGGTTCCCCACTGCAGTCCCTTTTTGGGGAAAATGTAACCCCCAAATTCTTTACAGTTAATACACTTAAAATTTTTGGGGTTTTTAAGGCCCACGTGCATTCTCTAGTTGGGAAAGTTTCCCCGCACACCTTTCCCCAAACCAAAAAAGTTTGTATTTCCCAGTCTAAATTTCAACATGGCCATAGTGCTGGCATTTGTAACACCTACGTTTTTGGGGGTAGGTACACTTTGGGTTTTAGGGAAAAGAAACCATGCAAACCCCGATATTCCCCCGGGGGGGGGCACAGAAACCCCCCCAAATGGCAAAAATTTGGGGTTTTTTCCTTTTTAAACTTTTAGGGGTTTTAAAGATATGCTCACTTAGATTTAGAAAGGGATGGGTCCCCAAGAAAAGACCGGGGGGAAAATTTGCGGGGGTTTTTGGAAAAAGAAAGGCCCCCTAGTTTGGGGGTGGAAAAAAACGGGGGAGAGGAAAATTTATTTTTTTAGGGTTTCTCATCTGATTAAAGGCCGGGAAATCCCAAAAAAAGGGTAGGCCACGGCGAAAGGGAGTAAAACACCTAAATTACTGGGAGCGCTTGAGGTTCAAAACCCTGTATTCCCGGGAAAAGGGGGAGGGGGAAAAAATTTTAAAACCCCGGGAAAATCCTAGAGGGCATCCGAATTTAAAAAAACCTCACTACGAAAGCAAAAGATTTGGGGACATGCACCCTCCCCCCAAAAAAAGGGGCCCCCAGGGGGGGGGGGGGGGGGGGGGGGGGGGGGGGGGGGGGGGGGGGGGGGGGGGGGGGGGGGGGGGGGGGGGGGGGGGGGGGGGGGGGGTTTTTGGGGGGGGGGGGGGGGGGGGGGGGGGGGGGGGGGGGGGGGGGGGGGGGGGGGGGGGGGGGGGGGGGGGGCGTTAAGAGACCATACTATAGTGTCAGGGGACCGAGACTGTTCACTGCCTCCCAGCACACATAAGGGGGATTACCAACAGACCCCTGGCAGTCTTCAAGCTGGCACTGGACAAGCACCTAAAGGCAGTTCCTGATCAGCCGGGCTGTGGCTCGTACGTTGGTTTGCGTGCAGCCAGCAGCAACAGCCTGGTTGATCAGGCGCTGATCACACCAGGGCCTGGGTCACAGACCGGGCCGCGGGGGCGTTGACCCCCGAAACTCTCTCCAGGTAAACTCCAGGTAAACCCAAGAGTTGCACATGTGTCTAATTTATCACTAAGTAGATCATTGATCAGTTCTGCATTCTGTTCCACAAACACAAAGTTGTGTGTGTTTTTCCTAAATTGATTCCTTGAGTTAGGATGCTTGTTTACAGCTTCCATTAGCCATGCACACTTAGCAGGCAGCGGGGTGTTGTCAGGGAAGTTCAGCTTAACACATTCTTCCTTTGCAGAAAGACTTCTTGCAGCCTCTGTGCACCAAGGACGTATTATATCACATTGGTACGAGGGGCAAGTGAGTCTGACTACACTACCGCTCTAGCCCTTTCTCACTTTTCTCTTTTGTTTACTTTTAAAGGTCTGGAACTATCATCATTTCCAATCACCTGCAGAAATAGCTTCCTCTATGACAGTTGCCATGTTTTTGCCAGTGTGAATCTGGTGTAAGACTCACAACACAAGAAATTCCTCGTTATATCTTTCCATTATAGCTTATGCAAGAGCAAATATTCACTACAAAGTCAGAAGTCCAAAATAGAATCACAAGACACAAGTGCTCAATTCAATGAACACCTCCAACCAAACTCCAACCCAGACCACACCACTCAATACTACACACCACCCCACCAAAAACACACTCAGAGACCTTCTGTATGTGTTAATAATATGGTACATTAATGAATAATGGATTGTACAGGCGAGGTCTTACACCTTATCACAAGTTATTAAATGGAGATGGAAGATAGAGATAGAGATAGAGATAGAGAGAGTGAGAGAGAGAGGGAGAGAGAGAGAGAGAGAGAGAGAGAGAAGAGAGAGAAGAGAAAAAAGGGTAATATTGAGCATAAAATTAAATTCTTACATACATCACATTAAACAGAGGTCAAATTCAATGATAACTTCCACTTGAGTTAGGTTTCAGGGCTACTGCCACTAAATGTACCTCACTGAAATAATAATATAGCAGACATCACAATGAATCTGTGAAGACAACCTCTTTACCCCAACCATAGATTGTAAACAGTATTACTAAAAAAAAAAAAAAAAAAAAAAAAAAAAAAAAAAAAACGGTAACTAGTAAGTATACAATGACAATGATATAAAATCACTCGGTTGACATTCCTTGGTCCATCCTGGGTACTCCACGACGTTACTATGTTTATACAAGTATGCAAGCATAAGTGTCAGCTGTAGATAGATGAACCAGTACCTAAACAATCTCACTTACACACACCGCGTTACTATGATATGACAAGTGTTACCAAGTACACCAAGTGTCACTTTATCACTAAATTACACTTGTGTTGATGTAAATATAGGTGAGAGTGTACACCGCTGGACGTAATAAACACACTCAACTCTCAAGGTCACACCACTAGGCCCAGCTTCTGGAGTTCCAGCGTTTTAATGTGTTTTATTATGTAGACAGTGCGTGTCTGCAGTCATTAAATTGGTGTATCAGAAGTTAAACACACAAACCATTGATCAAATGTCTATAACATTTACACAATGAATAACTAAAGTATAATGATTGCAAATGTTACTATTACAATTTTAAACTAGGCGCTAGACCCACTAGATGAGAATGGCAAGGAAACATTGAAGACTTATTAACAGGTGACTCTTGCTTAACACAGTTGAAAGGTAACCGAATTATTCATGTAAAGAAAGTATTCAGAACTGAAATTATGCAGGAGTAACTTGTTCACATTAAAAAATACAAAGCATAAGTTACACACAAACTTCACACCCAGATGAAAATAAGTAACACACTCACACCACAGATGAACTAAGTAACACACTCACACCACAGATGAACACTGCAATTTTGAAATATACTGGAATTTAGGCAGTAAAGTTTTCAGTCTGAACGAGAAAATGTATTATAAAACACAACAATGACACTTAGGACAAGCAATTTAATTATGTAACCGTATTTAATAGTTCAGTTACAACTGAGCAGAGCATTATTACACTGATATTTATCAATGTAAGGATCGCCTACACGAGCACACTCGAGCTTTTAAAGTCTTAATACAGGCTGTACAAATGACAATTAACTGTTTAGGGGAAAGCAGCACTTTACACTTCCTAGCACAAGTATGACAGATGAATGTTCACAGTGTACAGGAGACGCCAATCACCACAAACTTACTATTTTATAAGTGAACTCTCTGGCATGTACCCACTTAAAGTGTCAGGTACTGCAATCTCCGTTAATTGTTCTAAACTAAAGCCACTACAGGAAACACTGGTATGCAAGCAGCAACTGTAGACATAAACATAGACATGTCTGGGCTAGGACAGCATAACTGCAGGCTGCCTAGCTTGTTCTGGCTAGCTTTTAGTGCCGCTTTCAAGCTTGTGAAGTGCTTGCAAAGCCCCGTGTCATAACGCGCCTGGATATTAGCTTTAGCAGGCAGTATGCACACAGGAGACACATTCGTAAGAAGAGTGGAGTGCGGGCACAGAGGACTGACACGGGCACACGCAAGTACTTATGTGGTCTGGCAAAAACTCGCCTCTAACCAAAGTTAATAGAGGCAAATGCTGAAGTTTCTAAATCGAGTGAAGGAAGCAGGGAAAAGGATATTCACCTTGCAAGACACAGCAATAAGTGCAGTGGCCTGTGGGTCACAGTGCGATTTTCAAGGTCATTCACTGGGCCCACAGTCGTCTCGAGAGTTACCAACCCTGTACTACTTGTTAATTACTCCAAACCCAGCACTTAACACATCTAGAACACGTGCATGGAAATGAAGACAATTTTTTCACTACATAAGAACTAGTTCTCACAACACCGAAGGTACGGCCGGAACACTGTAGAGCATTCACAAAGGCTGGCTTGGAGTGCTGTTTAGCCTGGATCAGCTAAACTCGCCCTTATCCCATATGTAGATAATGGCGACGAGTTTAAGGGATACCGGTGAATAGGAAAGTCGACGTAGGGACCATTCACCTCATAGACACGCAGTATGGTGTACGTGCATGCGGGTCTTATAGTGCCATTTTCAAGGTCAACCAGCAGGCCAGACATTCCTCAGTCATTTTAAGCCTACGTAGGTACTGATGGTAGCACAATGTCATAAGTCAGCGTAATCCACTCATGCAAATAGTTACAACAAATCTGCAGCACTTGCGGAACTCACATATTCGCGTACCAGCGGAGCAGCAAATACACCTCAACACTGCACGTAGGATAGAGGTGAACGGCTGAGTTTAAGGCGGAGAGTTGGGGATACGAGAGAACAGCAGGGGTACCTGAGCACGCACATTCCAGCCTTTCATCACATAGTCAATGTGGGCAAAAGTCTCAGCAGGTGATGCAGTGCCTCCACTCAAGTGTCACTGACTGAGGCAAGACTTCTCAAGAAGTTACGCAAACACTGCATACTCCTACAAATAGTTACTCACAAGCACGAGAGATAAGCTATTACGAGCAGACGACGCCCAAGACCTGGACCATTGTTTACTATCTTGCTAATGGTATATTAATGAGAAGGAAAAAGTCTCTTTTGTCTCCGACGATCATCTGTCAACCAGCAAACATCTAGTAAGTGCTACCTAACAACCTTTAGAGAATTGGCTATTAGTTTCGCTCCAACTAGCCCATGGGAGGCCATTTGGGAGAAAAGAAAAGCTGGGTCAAAATAGCCAAGGCATTTTTCATGGCCCCGAATGAAGAAGACCTGTGGAAAGCTAATCTAAGAAGTAGTCAAGTCTGCCAATTGCCCGGCAAACCATCGCACCACACCTCCACCAGTTCCCCTCATTGTTCCGATTTCCCGTCGTGTGAACCCTTCTCACGCAATCCTGATAATAGATAGAGTTGGTCCGTTACCCAGGACTAAACAAGGAATCAATATCTGTTTACAATTATGGATGACGTTACTCGATTTCCGGATGGCTATTCCTTTGAGAAAAATTAATTCTCGCATCTTTGTTCGAGCTTTGCAAAAATTTTCTCTCAGTTGTGGGATTCCCTGAATAATTCAATCCGATCAAGGTTCAAAATTTACCTCTAAGAAGTTTCGCGATGCCTTAATCTCGCCTCGGAATTAAGTCTGTTATTTTCTGTTGCTTATTCACCCTCAGTCACAGGTGCCTTCGACCGATTACTCAAACATTAAAATCAATGGTGGAGCGTACTGCGAGCAGTTTTCCCGAGACTGGACGAGGGAAATACCATTTCTCTTGTTCCGCCTTAAGGAAAGCAAACAAGAAAGCACTGGGTTTAGTCCATTTGAATTAATTTTATGGAACACCAAGTACGCGGGCCCCTCACCGTACTAAAAGATTCCATGGACCGGAAAATCAGAACCCTCGTTTAAAAAACAACTCCAACTCTAATGCAAAGCGTTTGTCACAACTGAGGGGAATTAGCCACAAAAAAACTTAGCTAAGGCCCAATCCAAGATGAAGCTTGTTATGACAAACACTCACACTCTCTCGCTTCTCTAAACCAGGTGCAGTGTGATGGCACAGAAATTTTTTAACCTGGACACACGCTACAGCAACCTTATACGAAGGTCCTTGGAAGTGATTGAGCAGCTCAATGAGGAACTTATGTACTAACAACTCCAGGAAGAGAGAAAAGCAAAACAGTACTAACACATAAACCAACTATGGCTTACACCTTTCTAGTATCATACCAATTATGACAAGTTCTTTCCTTTAGCTAAACTGAAAATTGTACATCTGCCCATCATCTCAAAGCAATAGAAGTACGTTTAGAAAAATTCAGAGAAATTGCAATTCTCATGATACACTTTCTTATGGACCTTGAAACTGAAAAAAGCAAAAGATATCAAAGACTTGATATTACGTTAGAGTTTTTATTCGATGTGTCCCTAGGTATTGTACATTTGGAGAATTTCATGACATAGATGTACAAGAGCTAAGCCTTGCAAACAGTCGCCTTATAGGGCAAGTCCACTCAAACAAGAACATTAAACAAAGAAAATAAGAAATTCCTGTTTGTCCCATGGACCTCATAAACGGAGTAAAAGTCCGTGGGCCCTCGCCTGTATATTATTCCCAAGCCTGATGGAACTTCTAGAATGTGCACTGATTATCGTAAGGTTAATGCCTACATGGTACCAGATGGTTTTCCCACTGCCCCCCGTATTGATGATCTAATAGACAGAGTATCAGGAGCCGCCTAATTACCCGCCTGGATTTTATTAGGGCTATTACCAAGTGCTGCTACCCAGCGAGGCCCAATAATATCCGCATTACTATATAACAACGCGGATAATCAATTATCGCGTTTATGCCCTTCGGGTTGTGGTAACGTGGCCCTCTACCTTTCAGCCCTGATGAACCTGCTGACCATGATTTAGGAGGAGTGGATGTGCAAACTAGATGAATCTTGTTGTATATAGCAATGAAAGGGAGGCAACACTTAATAATTCGCCTGGAAACCTATTTAAGAAGTTAGAAAAGAACAACATCACATAAATTTAGCCAAGAGTCAGTTTGGACAACCAAAGATTAAGTACCTAGGTTTTTGTATAGTCAGACGAGTAACGTCCTGTTGAATGTAAAAGTTTAGGGTCAATGCCGATTTCCTATCCCCACCAAGATAGAAAGTCTGTACAGAGGTTCCTTGGAATACTGGCTATATCGACGTTTCTGTGAAGCGGTTGCTTGTCTTCGTCACCCGTATTGAAAAGTCCTGACTTTAATCAACCCTTCTATTTACTATGATGCCAGCGGTTATGGCTGTGGGGGCTGGTGTTACATCAGAAATCCTCCCTCTACTGACATTTTGCATCCTATATCTTATTTTTCATCAAAGTTAAACGTCACCAAAAGAATTACGCCACTGTAGAGAAAGAAGCTCTTTGCCTAGTAAAAACATTGAACCATTTGACGTTTATCTGGAACCTCCCCCCCATAAAATTATGGTATTTTCTGATCACAGCAACCCTTTAATTATATAAAATTCTATGAAATCAAAGAACACCCGGATCCTCAGGTGGGCTCTGAGGATCCAATCTTATTTGATTAGTATTCAAGACTAAGTGGAACTCTTAGTATAATTTGCTTATGCCCCTTTCTCCGCCCCTGAAAAAAAAATGTATACCTTTAAAATGTAAAAGTTAAGATGAGTACTCTTAAAGCCCTAATTTTAAATATATTTTTTGTTAATGATTTTTCTTTTATATTTGACAGGATGACTATGAAGAGCCTTCGTTGATGGGACAAAATATTAAGTCAACATGGATACCCTGACAGTCGTATGTCCTGAGACAACCTATCTCGAATTGTGATGGATGCCACTCCAGATAGTTTTCTTCCGGCCATTGTTCAAGAAGCTCATCCTCTGGCAATAACCATGCTGATACGAGTTCTTTCATTTCCCATTTCTTTCCGTCGACCTACATGTCCTTATTTACCAAGAGGATGCTTACTATAAAGGAGATACAGTGGACCCCCGCATGGCGGACCTTAATCCGTGCAAGAGGGCTGGCTGTTAATCGAAATGTTTCGGTATGTGAAAGATATTTCCCCCATAAGAAAATAATGGAAATAAATTAATCCGTGCAAGACACCCAAAAGTATGAAAAAAAAATTTTTTTTACCACAAAAAAAATGTTTAATTATAGTACACACAAACTGAAAAAGGCATGCACAATTACATTGGAGACACTTACTTTTATTGAAGATCTGGTGAGTGATTGATGGGATGGGAGGAGGGGAGAGAGAGTGTTAGTGTTTAGAAGGGGAATACCCCTTTCCATTAAGACTTGAGGAGGCAAGTCCTTTTCTGGGTACTTCCCTTCTTTCTTTAAGCCACTAGGACCAGCATCAGAGTCACTGGACGATTATACTTTTGCACAACCATATCTGTCCATAGTGGCCTGTACCTCTCGTTTCCTTTATGATTTGTCTAAAGTGGTTCACAACTTGTCATTGTAACAGTCACCAGCACGCTTGCAATAGCTGTGTGAGGTGATTTTCAAACAAAAAAGGTTTGCACTTCAAGCCATATTGTCACACATTTCCTTAATCTTTGAAGTAGCACATTCCTTCATTTCTCTCTCCCCTCCTTTGAACCAGTTTCCCCAGTCAGGCCTCTTTCACTTGAAGTTTGATCTATCAGCTCACAATGGTTAGTTTCTTCTTCCTTGTCCTCCTCCCACCAACTCTTCCATCATCCCCACTAACCTCCACCACCAAGTGGTCTTCCCCAATGCCACAATTGATTCCCTCAACTGGTATACACCTCTCATGGTTAGCCTCAACCCTTCAAAATCCCTTTTGTCTACACATTCTGTTCTGGCCACAGTTTCTTCCAAGCAGAGTTCAAGGTTCTCTTAGTCACTCCCTCCCAAGCCTTTACCTATAATGTTTACACAAATTGAGGCTATTAAAGTGATCCTTCCAAAACTCTTTAGAGTCAATCGAGTGTCCTGTGGTCCACTTCAAGTCAAAGCACTTTTGAAACAGAGCTTTGTGTACAGTTTCTTGAAGTTGGAAATGACCTGCTGGTCCTTGGGCTGCAGGAGAGGAGTGGTATAGGAGGCAAAAACTTCACCTAATGAAGCTCATGTCCCCATAAAGTCGCTCTGCCACGTCTGAAGGATGACCAGGCGGGCAATTGTCTAACACCAGAGGCACTTAAGTTTCTAATTTCTTTTCAGTTGAGGTAATCTTTGCATTGGGGGCAAATGCAATGGTGTAACAGTTATAGAAAAAGTCCCTATGACCAATGCCTTACTGTTTGATCTCCACCAGCACACACAAATTATCCTTGAGGACATTCTCTTGCCTGAACGCCTCTGGGAGTTTCAGAGGATACACTAATAAAGGCTTAAACTCGCAATCACCACTAGCATTGGCACACATCAACAAAGTAAGCCTGTCTTTCATAGGCTTATGACCTGGGGAGTGCCTTTTCTCTCCTGAGTAAATGTAGGTCCTGCTTGGCATTTTCTTCCAGAACAGGCCTGTTTCTTCACAATTAATCACTTGATTCAGGTTTCAGTCCTTCAGTTTCTATGTACTCCTTGAATTCCTGCACTATTTTTCAGCCGCTTTGTGGTCCGAACTGGCAGCTCTCACCATGCCGTATCACCTATGTGATGCCATAACTTTCAAATTCTCTAAACAACTTTCTGCCATTACCTTGTGATTGTTTAGTTCACTCTGAAATCTGTTTCTTGTCGCCAAATAAGAAAATAAAAATTTTTTTTTCTAAAATGTTAAGATTATTTCTTGAGTTTTTGTCAAAAAAATTAGCCATCGTTACCTGCCAGATAAGACTGAAGTTTGCAAATTGCCAGGATGTAAAGCCGGCAATCTTCACACGGTTAAACTTTATCGTTTACTTTATGAAGTCTTTTTTTTTTTAAATTTAATTTTTTCATTACATTATGGGCCTAGAACAAAGTTTAAGGTGCCCATGTTATATTCAAAAGCACAAAACATTTATTTTACAATATCAATTGACGAATTTTAACTGCACTGTTACAAAACTTTCAAACATATGCATCGTTCAGTCTCACATTTGAGGTCAGAATTCATGAGTATATCTTCAACCTGCAAATACATATCGCACTCAATGGATTTCCGTTTATTCTTCCTCTTATGCGTCTTCTGTTTCCCTTCTCTTTTCTACTTATGTCTCATTTTATTTCTTACTTGTGGAAAGTGTGCTTATGTTTTATATTAAGTAGCAATGTTCAAGAGTCATTAATTTTATTAGCACCCCCCTTACTCTTAAAAATGGGTCGATCTTTCCCTTCATATTAAAATTATACCATTCTGCCCTCATTTAATTATTTTTAGCTAGTTCTCTTTCTACTGTCTGAACATCCTGTTTCTGGTTATAAAACAGTACTAGTTGTAAATTGGATTACCAGTAAACCAGGCAAATGCGGTTACTCCTCTTGCGTTTGTGAAACGAGATGATTGCTTGGCTCTCTTAGGAAGAGTATATGGTGTAAGACAAGTTAACAGACAGGCAAGAAGCGCAAATGTTTTGCCGCAAAAACTATAGGGTTAGACTGTAATTTAGCTCTTACATTCTCAGTCAGACTTATCATTGTCTATTCTCCCTTATCTTGTCCGTATGGGTGGATTTTTTCTTGCTTCAAGGGAACATTTATTAACAACTTTCTTCTTCCTTTTCGCTTTCATCTTTTTTCTTTACATTTGTTGTTACACACTTTTACCTAAATGTTTGAAATATTAATCTTTCCCTCTTTTTTTTCATTTTGTTTAAACTCCATATAAAATTTATTTAGATCGTATTAATTTTTTTTAAAAATTTCCAGAAAAAAAAATTTTTTTTTTAAAATGCTATGCGGATTGTCCGTTTGCAAGGCGTCCGTTATGCGGGGGTCCACTGTATTACCGAGGACGCTTGCAAACTCCCTACTGAGACCTATTGTCGTATGGGGGAGGGGTGTTATATCTTGGAAATTGGTTTCATCCTGTGTTATTTAACTATTGTAAAGGAATATGTTCATCACTTAATATTATAGCGAAAAAGGGTCCCCCATTTATAGCTAAAATAGAGACTTTTGGCGTTATTTTTATTATCTGTTAAAAAAATAAAAAAAATACCATGGTACTGCCCCCTTTTTTAATTATTATTGTTAGGTAGGATTTCTCATGTATTAGAGCATAAGTCTCAGAACCATCCGGTGAATTGTTCAATTGTTTATGTCCGCTGACTGACGTTGGGTCAGGTGATTCAACCTGACGACAGGTCAACAGACTGGCAGGTAGTCATTTCCGCTCCTGTTCTACCTTTACAACTGATCGTATTTTGGGGCATATTGGCTCTTTTTACGGTGTACAGTTTGAAGGTGATCCAACCTGACAACAGGTCAACAGACTGGCAGGTAGTCAGTCCGCTCCCTGTTCTAGCCTTGACAACTGATCTTTATATTGGCTCTCTTACGGTGTAGTTTGAATGGGTTTGAAAATTTAGCCCTCTAGAGCTGACTCATTTTTGTTCCTCATTGCTCTGAAGATTCTTTTGATATCTATATTCTTGGTCAGTTCAGTAATCCATAGAATCGTTTTCTCAGACAAACTCTCGCTTTCTATTTCCTTTACGGCCGGATTCAAAGGTCTTGTTGAATCTTGTACATTTTGAGTTTGAGTTTACACAGTCTTGTTAAGACAAAGACGTAAATGTTAGTGAAAACTTAATTACTGGAAGAATATTAATCTTCCCTATTAATGTGATATTTCCATGATTTTGAACTAAATGTATATTGTAAATTTATTGTACAAAGTATTAAGTTACATTAACTACAGAGAGAAGATAAAGTATTGTATTTAAATACTTTAATAAATTTGAATATTATTCTATGGAGTTTCCCAGTTGAAATTATTTCCCCTAGACTCTAAAATACTTTTAAATAACTCGGATCCAAAATCTTGTTGCATAAAAAAAAAATAGTAACAGACCACATTCTGAAGTTCTTTATAAAATTTCTTATTAGCAACACCAACACTGGGTTATCCTGGGTTACTAACACTCTGGGTTATCCTGGGTTACTAACACTGGGTTATCCTGGGTTACTAACACTGGGTTATCCTGGGTTACTAACACTGGGTTATCCTGGGTTACTAACACTCTGGGTTAATGTGGAAAATGCCGTATATTTTCCGGAAATACGGTAATTTATAGGTAAATAGATGGCCTATATTGTATATAATAAAATTTATGTTATCAAAAATGGGAAGAAGCTGCACCTGCGCAGAGGAGACTCGCCATTACTGTTTGAACTAGTCAACTGTTAGTGAATATTGGGAAGAATTTTTCGTGCTCTAGAGGTTAAAATTGGGCTGACACCTCTCAAATAGGAGACGAAATTGTTGGATGCGCATTCCTGCATAACTTGAGTATCAGTCAACAGGACAGAACAACTCCAGGAACCTCAGATAAACTGTCTAATTTATGTTTAAATTCTGGCCAGTAAATTTTTTCATAAATGTAGGCAAAAGGGGGGGGGGGTCCTGTACATGACACATTAATCTCCAGTCAAATTGGTGAATGTCATGATTAAGATATATTCTCTTTCTATTATGTAAATGTGTTTATATATAATCAATTTTTAATTTAATATACAGTCCACAAAATTTATATATTTACCAGCATTCCTGGTGTATGTATATTTCATTTATAATTAATAGGTCCAGAGCAACTTGTGGATATGACAGTGGTAGGTATCGAAGGGGGACATTTTATGCGACCTAGGTGTCCCAAATTCCTACTTGTCTAACTGATAAATAATAATTATCTTTGTTCATTTACTGTTATGTATATAATGATACATTCAGATAAATGTAATTTTCCACATTTAATTAGCCCATTGGTCCTTCTTGAACTGGAGGTAATTAGTGAAGTCATTAATTAGTTAATTACTTAATAATTATAAGTGAAATGACAGAAGGAGGTGGATGTTAAGTTCACAAATTTACTTAAAGTGTAGTGGATTATAATTATTACAATATTAATTTGATAGACAATTCTGGCCAAGATTTATATCAGTGTATGTGTAATTGATAAGCCAAGTGTAGCTAATTATATTGTGTATAATATTAATTTTGCAAAGCCAAAGTGGCTAGGATTTATATTAATGTATTTGTACAATATTAATTTTGATAAGCCAATTCTGGCCAAGATTTATAGCAGTGTATGTGTAATTGCTAAGGTCATGAACATTTATATTTATATTACAATTTTTTATATGTAATTGCTAAGCTCAAGTAGCTAGGATTTATTCAAAGGTAAGTTGTATCAGTGTTGTAAGTTGTAATCAGTGTTATTAATAAAGTTGAATTAAATACATTACATCATGGCTGAAAATGAGGAAATTAATAAAGAAGACAAACATATGGAATATAGTGCAAAAAAAGCATCACTGCAAGCTAGAAAAAAGGCATGCAACAAAAACATACAATAAATGTTTGGAATTAATGAATCAAGAAACTGTGAATACTGATGATTTAAAATTGCATTTAGATGTTTTAGGTAATAGATATGATTCATACAAATTATATTACAACAAATATGAAGGAGATTTTTAGTAAACTGTGTAGATGAGACTGAAGTAGATCTTATGATTAATCAGTATTATGAATTAGAGGAAAAGATTCTTTCTTGTAAAAGTCAGGCCTTGAATAAATTAAAATGTGTAAACCAGGCAGTTAATCAGTCTGCTCCAACAAAGAATATGTCTTTGCCAAAACTCCCAGAATTGTGTTTTTTTTTTTTTTTTTTTTTTTTTTTTATTTTTTTTTTTTTGATTCATTACACACGGGCCGATTTCCCACAAAGGCAGGGTGGACCGCAAAATAAAACTTTCCCAATAATTCTTCACGGCATTGCACTGTTAGGCTTGCATATAGGTGGTCTGGTTAGCTACATACAGTTTTTAAAACTGCAACATTAACAACTCTCACTTTCAGAGAATGCAGGCATTTTGTACTTTCCCAATCTAAGGATCAACTGTCCGGCCTGCCGGTTTCCCTGTAAATCCTTTCATAAATAGTTACTTTGTCACGACTCCAAACAGCACAGTCAAGTTATTAAACAACCCATTTGTCTACACATAATACTCTAGGTATCTCAATTCACGTCCAATGATAAATCCTTCTGAAGATTTCATAGCATCGCAAACAAAAATTTCTCCTTAGATAACCCCTCCCTCCAATACCCATTCATAGGAAACCGTCAATAAAAGGGGGCCTTCTGCGTTCCACTAAGAATGCTGATACACTCAGGGAAGTAAATTGGATTTGGTTTCCATTATCGGTCTCAGTAATCCTGTAACACCTCAAAAACCCTTCTCAGTCCAGAGACAAACCATGTTTGGTTAATCCGCACCCCTCCTAACTTCAAATCGAATTCTCTGCATTTATTCACACCACTTGCCTGAATGAATTCCACTGCCTCCAGCTCCTCCTGCACATTCACCCCACGTCACCCTATAGCGTTGTAACTATATCTCATACTTCCCCTCTTGCCTCCAGGACAATGTTTATTAAATCTAAGTGAACCGACACACTCTTTTCCCATAATTTCTTGATAATCAATTATTTTAGACCCATCCGTACAGTCCACTCCAATATGATAATACGTTCACATCCTCCATACCTTCTCCCTCCAATCTGATATTCAATCTTTCATAACCTAAATCTTTTGTTTCCTCAAACCTTATCTTTCCTGTATTCCACCTTTAATTTTCTTCTTTTCACACACCTCCAAATTCATCCACCAATCTCTGCAACTTCTCTTCAGAATCCCCAGAGCACAGTGTCATCAGCAAAGAGAGCTGTGACAACTCACCACTTTGTGTGTGATTCTTTCTTTTAACTCCACTGCCTCTTGCCAAGACCCTCGCATTTGACTTCTCTTACAAACCCCATCTATTAATATATTAACAAACCACGTGACATCACACATCCTTGTCTAAAGGCCTACTTTTACTGGAAAATTCGCTCTTCCTAATACTCTAACTGAGACCCTATCCTCGTAAAAACTCACTGCTTTCAGTAACTACCTCCTACACCATACACTTGCAACTCTGCCACATTGCCCCCATCCACCCTGTCATACGCCTTTTCCAAATCCATAAATGCCACAAAGACCTCTTTAGCCTTATCTAAATACTGGTTCACTTATATGTTTCACTGTAAACACCTGGTCCACACACCCCCTACCTTCCTAAAGCCTCCTTGTTCATCTGCTTATCCTATCTCCGTCTTACTCTTAATTCTTTCTTTTTAAACTCTACCATACACTTTACCAGGTACACTCAACAACTTATCCCCCTATAATTTGCACTCTCTTTTATCCCCTTTGCCTTTATACAAAGGAAACTATGCATGCTCTCTGCCATCCTAGGTACCTACCCATCTTCCATACATTTATTAAACAATTGCACCAACCACTCAAAACATATCCCCACCTGCTTTAACATTTTCATCTTTACCCCTAAAATCCCGGCTGCCTTACCCCCTTTCATTTTACCTACTGCCCACGAACTTCCCCCACACTCACAACTGGCTCTTCCTCACTCCTACAAGATGTTATTCCTCCTTGCCCTATACACGAAATCACAGCTTCCTATCTTTCATCAACATTTTAACAATTCCTCAAATATCCTTCCATCTTCCCAATACCTCTAACTCTCCATTAATAACTCTCCTCTCCTATTTTTAACTGACAAATCCATTTGTTCTCATAGGCTTTCTTAACTTGTTAATCTCACTCCAAAACTTTTTCTTATTTTCAACAAAATTTGTTGATAACATCTCACCCACTCTCATTTGCCTCTTTTTACATTGCTTCACCACTCTCTTAACCTCTCTCTTTTTTTTCCCAAATACTCTTCCCCTTGCATCACTTCTACTTTGTAAAAACTTCTCATATGCTAACTTTTTTCTCCCTTACTACTCTCTTTACATCATCATTCCACCAATCGCTCCTCTTCCCTCCTTGCACCCACTTTCCTGTAACCACAAACTTCTGCTGAACACTCTAAACACTACATTTTTAAACCTACCCCATACTCTTCGCCCCCTTTTGCCTTTGCTCTCATTACCCCATCTACCCTTTCCTTTAGTGTTTAATCTTCCCCTAACTGCCTCCTCTTTTTTTTAAAAAACCCTTCCCCTCTCTTTCCCTGAGGCTTCTTTTTCCCCTTGTATCCCATTACCTTTTACTCTCAGTGTAGCTAAAACGGGAAAGTGTTTGTTTACCGGTGTGTTTCCGGGTTTTTAAATTTCCTGGAGAAAATTGGGGGGGGGAAAATTTTGGGGTAAATTTTTTAAAAGCGCGTGCATGACGGGGGTGCCCTAGCCTGTGTAACAAAAATTTTTTTTCCCTAAAAGGGAAACGGGTTTAAGGGGAGATGTTTCACATACTCTTAAAAGCCTTTCCCCAAATGTGATGACTCTTAAAAAGGAACCCAGTTGACTTGTTAAAGGCCTTATGGTAATATAGAAAAAGTGGGTTTGGGAAACTGTGAATATCTTGGGAAATTTAAAATTCCAGATCACACTTAAAAAAGGTTTTTACAAAAGTTTAGAGTTAAACTGGAGAGCACTCTAAAAATTTAATTTAAAAAAAATATAATCTAAAAGGAATCGACTGGTTATTGAGTGCCATATACAGAAAAAATTCAGCTTTTAAAAACACTTAAATGACTCTCGAAAAAGTATCAAAGAGTTATTTTGGTCGGGAAAGGGAAATAAGATAGGTCTACAAGAATTAATTGTTCGGGTTGAGACCAGCCAAACTAACTCATTTTAAAGTTTGCAAAAACAAAATCCCCTCTGAGGTATTTTTCCAAGTTTCAAAAAGGGGGAAAAAATTATCCCAATGGAAAACAAATTTCATTTCCAAAAAAAGAGTTGCAAAGGATGAATATCAAATTAGAAGGAACAAAAATAATGATTCTCCACAAGGAAAAGAAGAAAAAGGGTCCCCCTCCTAAGGTACCCCAGTTAATAAAAAACCAGTCAAAAAAAAGGGGAGAGATTGTCTTTTTGAAAGGGGGTACTCTTTTTTTTAAAGAATTGCAATGAATAAAAATTAGGGAAATTTTTTTAAAGTTAAAAAGATTGGGGGGAAACTTGCAGATGTTATTTTTCGGAAAATACAATTTTAAAGGATTGTCATGCAAAATTTAAAAACAATGTTAAAAAATGTCCCCAAAGGAAGACACCATAATTTCTTTGTTTTAAGGGGTTTCTATATGAAAAATGTTGATAAAAATTTGAAAATGTTGCCCAATCAGACACAACAGTATTTAATGTAAAATTTGCTGCTAATTTTAAAAATGAGGTTTTTGCTGAAGTAGCCTTACCGGGTGTTACAAAAAAAAATTTGGGATAAAAAAAAGGGACTAAACCCAAAAAATTTAAATAAATTTAAATTGGACCGGGGACCCCAGCTACTTTTTAAAACATAAATGTCTTGTTTGTATAAAAGTACAGATGGGGTTTCCCACAATTTTAAAAAATTATCTGATTTTCTCTCGGAAAAAAGGGCTAAATTGTATGACACTGTTTATTAACTGTCAGGTTGGGCAATGAGAAAAAAAACGTGTTTAAAGAGGGAATTGGAGATTTGATTCCAGAGAAAAAAATTTACATAAAAGGGGTTAGTAAAGGGTACAGAAAAACTTTTCACATAATGTAAATTTTGCCCTTTGGGGTAAGTGATGATTCGGGAGGGCCAATAAAATTTTTTTTAGGTAGTGACTATTATTTCCTTTCCCTTTTTAAAGGGGATGGTAAAGAAATGTGGTGTCCCCCCTTTTTTTAAGGGCCGCAGGGGCCGTTTTTAATGTATGGTTTGGGGTTTCCCCGTAATTAAAAAATTATGAAAAGAGGAAAATACAAATTTTATTTAAAAGTGTGTCTTATCATGAAATCATACCCCAGTATAATTCTTCCATAGAGGTTGGGGGGTTTTTAAACCAGGCATAAATTGTGGGGGAAATTAGACAGCTTGGAATAATGTAAATGAAGAAAGTCCAGACGATTCTTTTACTCAGGAGCAATACCTGAGAGATGTAAAATTTGAATCTGGACAATATTGGGTACGACTTCCGTGGAGACTGAACCATCAAGAATTGCCCACTAACTACAAAATGGCATATGGACAGTTAACCCTTTGACTGTCGCGGCCGTTATATATACGTCTTAGAGGTACCGTGTTTTACGTATATATATTCATAAATTCTAGCGGCTTCAAATCAAGCAGAAGAAAGCTGGTAGGCCCACATGTGAGAGAATGGGTCTGTGTGGTCAGTGTGCACCATATAAAAAAAATCCTGGAGCACGCAGTGCATAATGAGGAAAAAAAAAAAACTCCGACCGTTTTTTTTAATTAAAATGCCGACTTTGTGGTCTATTTTCGTATAGTATTTATGGTTGTATTCTCGTTTTCTTGGTCTCATTTGTAGAATGGAAAATATATTATAGAAATAGAGGTGATTTTTATTGATTTTACTATAAAAAGAACCTAGAAATGGAGCTCAAAGTAGGGGAAATGTTTGATTTTTGCCAATGTTCCAAAGTAAACAAATGTCATTGTCCAATAAATGTGCAACTAGCCATTCTAATATGCAGTCATGAATGGGTTGATGTTATTTATACAATTATTACAGTATTGCAGTAGTCTGCATAATGTAAGTCTTCTATTTTTTGTTTGAATAAAAATTCAAAATAGAAAGCAAGAGTAATATCAGAGGGGCCTGGAGACGTGACTGATGAACAAAAAAAAATTATATTTTTAGAGCCAGGAATGTCTGCATTGTTCATTCTGGACCTTATTTTGAAATTGTCATATTTTTTAGTTTTCGTGAAGTTGGCCAAATTGCAAATTTCTGACCACATTATTAGGTAGTTGAAATTGGTAAATGGGCAGTTTCTTGTACTCAATCGATAGAAAAAATGGAGTTCTAAAGAAATAGCTATGAGTTTGGGCGACTGGAACAATGGAATTAGCTGAAAATGGGGCTCAAAGTGGGCAAATCGCGATTTGTAAACAGCGCCGAAGTCGCTAACTTCGCGAGAGCATAATTCCGTCAGTTTTCCATCAAATTTCGTTTTTTTGGTGTCATTACAATCGGGAAAAAAATCTCTATCATTTCGTAAGAAAAAATAATTTTTTTTTTTAAATTTTGCGACACCAGGAGACACCTCAGGATTGGGGGTTGCGACAGTCAAAGGGTTAAAGGCTCAGCTCCGAGAACTGAGTAAGACACCAGTATTATTAACTGTCTATAATGATATAATTGCTGAGCAATTAATTAATAAATTTCTAGAAGAGGTACCTCCTGAGCAAGCCAAAATTTATGGTCACTATTTGCCACATCATGGAGTGAAGAAAGATTCTAAGACCACTCCTCTGATAATTGTGTTTAACTGTAGTGCAGGCGTAACAAAAATGTATCTAGTTTAAATGATGATGACAGGTCCGTCGTTGACGGAAAAATTAGGAGATATCTTATTAAATTTCAGAGTGAAGCATTATGCCTTCACGGCTGACATAAGTTAAAGCTTTCCTAAGAGTGGGTTTTACAAGAGGATGGACCGGGGATTGTTAACCCGCTTCTTATGGCCTGAGGAATTCCTATTGGACCCACTTAACCCTCTGAAAATCTCGCTTTAGGAGCGGTATTATTTGGTGTACATCCAGTCATTCTACTTTGAGCCATGATAAATGTACACCTTAAACGTATGGAAGTCCATTGAGTAAAGTAATGAGCAAAACCAATTTTATGTGGGACAATTTCTGGTGTGTGACGTTTTTTTCAACTGAAGAGGAACTCTTAATGGACTTTACGGAGAGGCTAATAAAATAATGCAAAGTGCAAATTATGCCTCTGAGGATATGAATAGTAATTGTTCCAAATTAAAGGCATAAATAAGTAAAGATTTCCCTGGAGATGACAGTAACCAAAATGTAGTAATGTTAAATTTTTTTTGGGTTTAACTTAGGATACTGAGAGAGATTTGTTTAATGATAAAACCTAATAATTACGTATGCCTATAAATTAACTAAGAGAGTTTTGCTTGCTGAAGTTTCCAAATGTTTTGATCACTAGGTTGAGTGTCACCCCCCCCTTACTATAAGAGCGAAATTATTTAATACAGGATGCATAGAAACTAACTGTGCATGGGATGAAATTCTACCTGAGGAATTCATTAACAGGTGGGATGAATTAATTGGTGATTATGGAAAAAAATTGCAATGTTGGGTTCCACGCCCAGGTGGCTGATCAAAATGAGACAAAATGTACTCTACATTTTTTGGTGATGCTTCAAAATTGGCATATGGAGCAGTTGCTTATCTGCAAATGTAATAGTGTTATTTCTGCTTGTTTATGTCTAAGGCTAAAGTGTCTCCAAATTAAAATCACGTACCTTACCTCGTTGAATTAAAGCCATTTATGTGGTGTCAAATTAGCTAATTATATTGAGAAATAAAGGTGCAGGAGATAAATTATTAGTGACAATCTGTAATTTGGTCTGATAATGAGGATCCTATACAATGGATTCGTAATGGAAACTCAGTAAAATTGTGTACGTACAAAAACAGGAGGTCGCTGAAATAATCAGATGCAAGAAGAAGTATTATTGTTTGGGTCGCATATGTTACTTTTTTATCTTATTACCTGTGTGGAGATTCAAGCTGATTTCTTGCCTCGAGGGTTATTCTTATGCTTAAATTTGTAAATGCTGTATCTTGGTTTTTAAAGGACCGAAGTGGTTGGTAAATAAAGGCTAATTGGCGTGTACAAAAGGCGTATATTACTCTGTTGAAATTACTGTGACCACGCTTCCAATACGTTTTGTCTTTTCCTTAGCAATTGATGTAAATAGGTATCTTCTTTACTCAAAAAACTAATCAATGTAACTAAGTTGGTAGTTGGTGTTTAATTTCTAAACAAGATGAATATTTTCATTTAAGTTTTCACACCTCTTGAATTTATTGGAAAAGAGTGTACAGGAGGAATCTATGAAATGAGTTTAAATTGATGATGGAAAGAAAAATTGTGAAAGGTTCCATAATAGAGAAATTGGGGCTTGTATTTAGAGAACAGTGTAATTAGGTTCAGAGGTAGGATACAAATATGCTGATTGGGTGATTATGCTAAACACCCTATCTTACTGCAAAAAATTCATTCATCTAAAACAAATTGATTGTTCTAAATGCCATAAAAATGTAATGCATGGTGGGGTTGGGGTACAGATAACCTTAAATTGTATTAGGGAAACTTTCTGGATTCCACAAGGACGGCAAGGTGTAAAAGGGTGATTTAAATCTTGTTGTAATATGTCGCCGTTGTGGGATGCCAGATCCTATATGTTACCCAGGTCCTCCACCATTGCCAAAAGGAGCATTACAATTCAGTGAAACCATTTGATGTAAACAGGTGTAGACTATAGTGTCCATAATTTTAACAGGTACGTCAATCATGGTGTTCCACTGAAAGTGTATGTTTGTTTGTTTCACATGTACTTGTACTAGGGCAGTTCATTTAGAAGTTGCACAGGACTTGTCTGCAGAAACAGTTTAATACAGCTGTTACGAAAATTTGCAGCTAGGGATCTTGTCTGAGATTGATGATTCGGATAATGCAACAAATTTTTGTAGCGGTGCTAACACTTGATAGAAATTAAACAATAGTAACGAGTGTTCAATCTCTGTTAACCATGCGAGGGTGTACCTGGTAAAAAATTTATTACTCCTAGAGCCCCTTGGCAGGTGGGGCTGTACGAAAGACTGTTAGGCACAGTGAAGAGGGTCTCCGTAAAAAGTACTTACACCAGAAGAGAATTAATTTGGAAGAATTACATGCAGTGTTAGTGGAGGCGGAAAATTGTATAAATAATAGGCCTCTCTCGTACATGAGTGATACACCTGATGCAGAATGTATTAACACCTTCTCACCAATATGTGGAAGGAAATTGGAAGCTGCCCCTGTCTGTAGAGATAAATCCAGAGATGAAATTGTTGAAGATTACATGATGCGGCAGTGTTGTGGTCTAATGTGTGGCATAAGGAATATCTTCTTACCTACGTGAACACCTTTTTATGGTTGCAAAACAGAGGCAGTAAAATCGACAGAACATTCAACCAGGTGACATTGTGTTGATTGATAACTGAAAACATCGAACACTGTGGCCTCCTGGGCAAAGTATTGCAGTGTACCCAGATGCACAAGGTTGTTGTCAGGAATGTCAAAGTGTTGTGTCGTGGGCCAGGAAAGTTTACGCACCATTAATAAATTGATCCCATGGAATTAAACTGGTGTTCCAATACAAACGATAAATGAAAAATCTGAGGGAAGTGACACGAGTGATAACGGAAGATAACGCTGACCAAGTGATATGATGCTGAAGAGGAAATTTAGTCAAGATTCTACTAGGAGAACAGCCACTCAAGCCCAGAAAAACGGCCTGGATCATTCCTTAAAAGGAAGGGAGTAATTGGAGTCGTTTAGCAACGAACTTTCCGCCCGGCTGGATGGAGTGTGGAAATACCGTATATTTTCGGAAATACGGTAATTTATAGGTAAATTAGATGGCCCTATATTTGCATATAATAAAATTTATGTTATCGTGAAAATGGGAAGAAGAAGCTGCCCTGCGCAGAGGAGACTCGCCATACTGTTTGAACTGGTCACTGTTAGTGAATATTGAGGGGAAAAAATTTTCAAACCTCTAGAGGTTTTAAAATTGGGCTGACACTTTCTCAATAGGAGACGAGTTGTTGGATGCGCATTCCTGGCATACTTGAGTACTCAGTCAACAGGACAGGAAAACTCCAGGAACCTCAGATAAACTGTCTATTTATGTTTATAATGCTGGACAGTAATTTTTTCATCATATGTAGGCAAAAGGGGGGGGGTCCTGTTACATGAACATTAATCTCCAGTCCAAATTGGTATAGATTTAGAGTGTTATGATTAAGATATATTCTCTTTCTGTTATGTAAATGTGTCTTATATATAATCATTTTTTAATTTATTATACAGACCACAAAATTTATATATTTGCCGCATTCCTGGTGTATGTATATTTCATTCTATAATAATAGGGCCAGAGTAAACTTGTAGATATGACGTAGGTAGGTTTCGAAGGGAGGCTTCTTTTGCGCCCTAGGTTGTCCAAATTCCTTACTGTGTCAAACTGATAAATTATAATTATCTTTGTTCGTTTACTGTTATGTACATAATGATACATTCAGATAAATATAATTTTCCACATTATTTTCCACAGTTATCTGGGTTCTAACACTGGGTTTATCCTGGGTTACTAACACTGGGTTATCCTGGGTTACTAACACTCGGTTATCCTGGATTACTAACACTGGGTTTATCCTGGGTTACTAACACTGGTTATTCCTGGGATACTAAACACTGGGTTTATCCTGGGTTACTAACACTGGTTATCCTGGGTTACAAAACCACTGGGTTATCCTGGGTTACTAACACTGGGTTATACAGGGTTACTAACACTGGGTTATCCTGGGGTACTAAAACTGGGTTATCCTGGGTTCTAAACACTGGGTTATCCTGGGATACTAACACTGGGTTATCCTGGGTTACCAACACTGGGTTTCCTGGTTTACTAACACTGGGTTATTCTGGGTACTAACACTGGTTTTATCCTGGGTGCTAAACACTGGGTTAGCCTGGATTACTAACACTGGGTTATTCTGGGTTACTAACAACTGGGTTTTATCCTGGATTTACTAACACTGGGTTATCCTGGGTTACTAACACTGGGTTATCATGGGTTACTAACACCGAGTTATCCTGGGTTACTAACACTGGGTTATCCTGGGTTACTAACACTGGGTTATCCTGGGTTACCAACACTGGGTTATCCTGGGTTACTAACACTGGGTTATCCTGGGTTACTAACATTGGGTTTTCCTGGGTTACTAACACTGGGTTATCCTGGGTTACTAACACTGGGTTATCCTGGGTTACTAACACTGGGTTATCCTGTGTTACTAACACTCTGGGTTATCCTGGGTTACTAACACTGGGTTATCCTGTGTTACTAACACTCTGGGTTATCCTGGGTTACCAACACTGGGTGATCCTGGGTTACTAACACTCTGGGTTATCCTGGGTTATTAAACCTGGGTTATCCTGGGTTACTAACACTCTGGGTTATCCTGGGTTACTAACACTCTGGGTTTTCCTGGGTTACTAACAACTTGGGTTATTCCTGGGTTACTAACACTGGGCTATCCTGGGTTACTAATGCTGGGATATCCTGGGTTACTAACACTCTGGGTTATCCTGGGTTACTAATGCTGGGTTATCCTGGGTTACTAACACTTTGGGTTATCCTGGGTTACTAACACTGGATTATCCTGGGTTACTAACACTCTGGGTTATCCTGGGTTACTAACAATCTGGGTTATCCTGGGTTACTAACAGTCTGGGTTATCCTGAGTTACTAACAGAGGGTTATCCTGGGTTACTAACACTGGGTTATCCTGGGTTACTAACACTGGGTTATCCTGGGTTACCAACACAGGGTCTCCTGGTTACTAACACAGGGTTATCCACGGTTACTAACACTGGGTTATCCTGGGTTACCTGCAGTTTACCTGGAGAGAGTTCCAGGGGTCAACGCCCCCACGGCCCGGTCTGTGACCAGGCCTCCTGGTGGATCAGAGCCTGATCAACCAGGCTGTTGCTGCAGGTTGCACGCAAACTAACGTACGCGCACAGCCGGCTGATCAGGAACCGGACTTTTAGGTGTTTGTCCAGTGGGCAGCTTGAAGCCTGACCAGGGGTTGTTGGTATCCCCCTTATGTGTGCTGGGAGCGTTGAACAGTCTCGGGCCCCTGACAACTTATTGTTTGGTCTCTTAACGTGCTAGTGACACCTGTGCTTTTCATTGAGGGGGATGGTGGCTGGTTCGGTCTGCCAGTCTTTTTTTGCTTTCGTATGGTGGTGATTTTCGATGTGCAAGTTCGGTTACTAGGCCCTCTAGGATTTTCAGTGTATATAATCATGTATTTCCTCCTGCGTTCCGGGAATAAGGTTTAGGAACCTCAAGCGCTCCCAGTAATTGAGGTGTTTATCTCCGTTTATGCGCGCCGTGAAAGTTCTCTGTACATTTTTTCTAGGTGGAAATTTCACCTGCCTTAAAGGTGCTGTTAGTGTGCAGCAATACTCCGCCTAGATAGTAGAAACAAGTGACCTGAAGAGTGCCATCATCGGAGACTTGGAGCCCCTAGTTTTGAAGGTTTCATTATCCATCCTGTCATTTTTCTAGCAGTTGACGATTGATACCATGTTATGGTCCTTGAAGGTGAGTTCCTCCGACATGATCATTCCCAGGTCTTTGACGTTGGTGTTTCGGGCTCTATTTTGTGGCCGAATTTGTTTTGTACTCTGATGAAGATTTTTAAATTTCCTCATGATTTACCATATCTGAGTAATGAAATTTATCATCGTTGGAACTTCATATTGGTTTTTCGCAGCCCACTGAAAGATTTGGTTGATGTCCGCCTGGAAGGCTTGCAGTGCTCTGCAATGGAAGACCTGTCATGCGATTCGGGTGTCATCTGCAAAGGAAGACACGGTGCTGTGGCTGACATCCTTGTCTATGTCAGAAATGAGGATGGAGGAACCAAGATGGGGAGCGAGTACTGTGCCTTGTGGAACAGAGCTTTTCACCGTTAGGCTGCCTCGGACTTTACTCTGTTGACGACTACTCTCTGTGTTCTGTTAGTGAGGAAATTATAGATCCATTGACCGACTTTTCCTGTTACTTCCTTTAGCACGCATTTTGTTGCGCTATTACACCATGGTCACACTTGTCGAAGGCTTTTCGCAAAAGTCTGTATATATTACATCTGCATTCTTTTTTTTCTTCTAGTGCATTTAGGACCTTGTTGTAGACTG
This sequence comes from Cherax quadricarinatus, assembly GCF_026875155.1. Taxonomy (NCBI): domain Eukaryota; kingdom Metazoa; phylum Arthropoda; class Malacostraca; order Decapoda; family Parastacidae; genus Cherax; species Cherax quadricarinatus. The sequence continues at coordinate 37,736,775 of NC_069429.1, read as the reverse complement.
ATCCATAGTTGAGACAGCAGGAGCGACCTGTTCTAAAACCATGTTGGCCCTGGGTTGTGTAAACTGATGGGTTTTATTAGTGGGTGGTTGATCTTGCTTCTTAGGTTTTTATAACGCTCTGGGGTTTATCCTGGGTTACTAACACAACTGGGTTATTCCTTGGGTTACTACAACACTGGGTTATCCTGGGTCTACTAACACTTTGGGTTTATCCTGGGTTAATAAACGGGGTATCCTGGGTTATAACACTGGGTTCCTGGTTACTAACACTCTCTGGGTTATCCCTGGGTTTTACTAACACTATGTTATCCAGGGTTACTAACACTTCTGGGTTATCCTGGGTTACTAACACACTGGGTTATCCTGGGTTACTAACACTGGGTTATCCTGGATTAATAACACTGGGTTATCCTGGGTTACTAACACTGGGTTATCCTGGGTTGCTAACACTGGGTTATCCTGGGTTACTAACACTGGGTTATCCTGGGTTACTAACACTGGGATATCCTGGGGTTACTAACACTGGGTTTTATCCTGGGTTACTAACATGGGTTATCCTGGGTTACTAACACTGGGTTATCCTGGGTTACTAACACTGGGTTATCCTGGGTTACTAACACTGGGTTATCCTGGGTTACTAACACTGGGTTATCCTGGGTTACTAACCTGGGTATCCTGGGTTACCACACTGGGTTATCCAGGGTTACCAACACTGGGCTGGGTTATCCTGGGTTACTAACACTGGGGTTATCCTGGGTTACCAACACTGGGTGTATCCTTGGTTACCAACACTGGGTTATCCTGGGTACCAACACTGGGTTGGGTTATCCTGGGTTACTAAACACTGGGTTGTTTCTGGGTTACCAAACACTGGGTTTCCTAGGTTACTAACACTGGGTTATCCTTGGTTACCAAACTGGGTATCCTGGTTACCAACACTGAGTTATCCTGGGTTACCCCCCACCCCCCCCCCCCCCCCCTAACACTGTGGTTTTTCCTGGGTTTACTAACACTGGGATATCCTGGTTACTAACACTGGGTTATTTTCCTGGGTTACTAACACTGGGTTATCTGGGTACTAAACTGGGTTATCCTGGGTTATAACACTGGGTTATCCTGGGTTACTAACCACTGGGTTATCCTGGGTTACTAACACTGGGGTTTATCCTGGGTTACTAACACTGGGTTATCCTGGGTTACCAACAACTGGGTTATCCTGGGTTACCAACACTGGGGTTATCCTGGGTTACAACACTGGGTTATCTGGGTTACCCAACACTGGGTTATCCTGGGTTACCAACACTGGGTTATTCCTGGGTTCTAACACTGGGTTGTCCTGGGTTACCAACATGGGTGATCTAGGTTACTAACACTTGGTTATCCTGGTGTTACCAAACTGGGTTATCCTGGGTTACCAACACTGAGTTATCCTGGGTTACTAAACAGTCGGGTTACCTTGGGTTACCAACACTGGGTTATCTGGGTCACCAACACTGGGTTATCTGGGTTTATCTAACACTGGGTGTATCCCTGGGTTACCAACACTGGGTTATCCCTGGGTTACCAAAACACTGGGTTATCCTGGGTTTACTAACACTGGGTTATCCTGGGTTACTAAACACAGGGTTATCCTGAGGTTACTAACACTGGGTATCCTGGGTTTCCAACTCTGGGTATCCTGGGTTACCAAAAAACACTGGGTTATCCTGGGTTACTAACAATGGGTTTCCTGGGTTATCAAACACTGGGTTTTATCCTGGGGTTACTAACACTGGGTTATCCTGGTTACTAACCACTGGGTTATCCTGGGTTACCAACATGGGTTATCCTGGTTACCAACACTGGGTTAACCTGGGTTACTAAACACTGGGTTATCCTGGGTCTAAAACTGGGTTATCCTGGGTTACTAACACTGGGTTATCCTGGGTTTCCAACTCTGGGTTATCCTGGGTTACCAACACTGGGTTATCCTGGGTTACTAACACTGGGTTATCCTGGGTTATCACACAACTGGGTTATCCTGGGTTACTAAACACTGGGTTTATCCTGGGTTACTAAACACTGGGTTTATCCTGGGTTACCAACACTGGGTTATCCTGGGTTACCAACACTGGTTATCATGGGTTGCTAACAATAATGTTAACATAAAACTTGAAACATAATTAAATTATCATATAATAATGTGGGTAGGTTAATTATTTAGTTACGTTTCTTGTGTAATCTATTAATTAAGTTTTTATATATGGATGTTAATAATGTTGGAGAAAGTATTAAATTTGCTTGGTGTTTATCACAATATATATAATATATCAGTCTTCCTACTTACCTCATAAATCAATCTTTTCTTTCACTGATAGTTACTCCAAACATTATAATAACTCACAACAATGACAAAAATGACAATTAATTTCCCTCCTACGTCGCCACTTTTGTTGTGTTCTTTGTTGGGTTTAATAGGGCCACTGACTCCATGAGCCGTATCAAAGCCCGGCCGTCCAGTGCTACAGAGGGCACTGTGAAGTGTAAATGTTTGACCTAATAACTGTGTATTATATGTCCCTGGATGTCCTGAGTCACCAGGAAGGAGCAGGTACAGTCTAATATCTCCTGACTGTCCAGAGGACGAAACTGCTCCCATTGACAAGGAAAGGTAGAGTAAAAGTGTGCACCAGAAGTGTGCGCAAGGCTGCACGGAGAGTCTTCCAAGTAGAGTGGAAACTCTTTGTTGGGTTTATAAGGGCCACTGACACCATGAGCCGTATCCAATCCGACCTCTCCATGACACCATGAACCTGAGGATGAAACCCCGGTTTCTCAATGGTACAGAAATAAAACAAAAAAAATTTTTTGATGCCCAAGGCTTTCTGACCTTCATCACAAAGTAACCACTGAATCCATTGATGTTGTGTGTCTACAAGAGTGCAGAATCCCTGAAAAATCCCAACCCCCTAAATTGCCATCATTTGTTACATATAACCTCAAATCTACTAACTCTTGTGTTCTATATGTTAAAAAAATCGCTTCCCCATCAACTTCTTGCACATAGAAAAAACAGAGAGGCTAGGTGGGGGGGCTACAATATCACGGTGTTAGGATTTTATTGGGAACTTGCTCTCAACATATTTAACTTGTATGCTCCTGCTGATAAGTTTAATTACTTGGAGCTCCCAACCTGTGCTCATTCTGAGCCTACTCTTATTATTGGCGATTACAATGCAAGACACAAAAGCATTGGAAACTCTCAGTTTGGTAATCGTAATGGCATTCAGCTGTTGTCACTTTTAAACAGTCATGATAATGTGCAAATTGTAGGTGACCTTGAACCCACATATATCTACGGAGGCGTCCTTGATCTGTGTCTTGGCTTCAACATTACTTCTGCCAGCTGTGAGTCTTCCATTGTAACAGATATATCATCAGATCTTTTCCCAAGGCTAACCTCCCTAGATATTGGTAATACTATTCTTCCTGTGGAAATATAAACACAAATGCAGTATAATGTGATCCTTTATTGACAACGTTTCACCCACACAGTGGGCTTTTTCAAGTCACACACGGATCTACCTGGGGTTGGAAGGTACGAGAGTATTTATAGTCATGTTCAGAATGTTGAGGTCAGGTGGAGAATGCTGCATCTGATGATCTACCGGGTGGGGTTATACAGTCTTGGGTAGCTTGGCAGGGGTATTGGACAAGTTGTGAGTAGACTTTCTGCAGTGTTCTATGTTCTTATGTGGGATAGCGATGAAGAAGTTTCTTGGCGAGTGGTTCAGCTATGTTATAGAAGCCATTGTTCTGGTTGAAATTGTTGGTTGTAGGAGATGAGCGTTGATTCCAGGATTCTTCTGTATTGAGTGTTGTCTTCTGTGGCTATAAGTCTTGATTTCTGTAGTTAATCAAATGGTTGTGTGAATTGCGATTTGTATACAGGCATTCCTTGTATCGTCAGTCCTGCTTGATATTGGTGTTCTGAAATACGTGTTTGGAGGGTCTCTTGATGTTTCGCCCACATATAATTTGTTGCAGTCATTACAGGGATTATGTATACCCTGCGAGATGGAGGCTTGGTCCTGTCTACTACTGGTGATTCTTTGATGGTCGTGGTTGGGAGGTAGATATTGGAATGATGTTTTGGCAAAGATGTTGGAAACATTGTTTGGCAATGGAGTTGGTGGGAGGACTATGTATTCTTCTCGGCGTGCTTCTCTGGGTGTGTTGAAGGATGTTTAATGCTCGCCGTCTGCAGTCTTGATGAAGTGACGAGGATAGTGGAGTTTAGAAAATACTTGTTAAATTATTAGTGCATTCTTCTCCAAGGAAAACTCATTGCTAGCAGATTCGAGTGCACGTAGGAAGAAGCCTATAATTACACCACGACACAAAACCAAAAGTGGTGTAATTATTGGCTTCTTCCTAAGTGCATCAGAATCTGCAGCAATTTGAGTCCTTGAGGAAAGAATGCACTATAATTTAACAAGTATTTTTAAACTTCCACTATCCTCGTCAGCTTCATCAGAGAATGCAGACGGCGGAGCATTAAACATCTTCAACACCACCCAGAGAAGACACTGCCGAGAAGAGTACATAGTCCCCTCCACACCCCCCCCTCCCACCACAACTCCATTGGCCAAAACATGTTTCCAACTTCTTTCCAAAAAACATCTTCCAGTATCTACCTCCACAACCACGACCCATCAAGGACATCACCAGTAGTAGACAGGACAAAGCCTCCATCCTCTTGAGGGGTATACATAATCCCTTGTAATGACTGCAACAAATTATATGTGGGCGAACCATCAAGAAGACTCCCAAAAACACGGTATTTCAGAACACCAATATGCAAGCAGGACTGACGATACAAGGAATGCCTGTGTACAACATGCGCAATTCACACAAACCATTTAATATTAACTACAGAAACTCAAGACTTATAGCCACAGAAGACAAAATCAATACAGAAGAATCATGGTGTAAAACAGAAAGAGACAGGCGCTCCCTTTACAGGCGACGAACAGATTACAGAGCGGCTAAAGGAGGTCAAAGATATCTGAAATGCGTAGGGGACACTGGTCAGAGAAATAGCAAGCATCGAACTTAAAGCTAAAAGATCCTTTAGGAGTCAGGAATCGCGGGAAAAGAAACTAAAAGCCTAAATGATATCGAAAAGAAAACCAATGTAATTTCTTCTCCTATTGCAAATCAAAATCGAGAAACAACGTCAGTATTGGGCCCCTACTTAAACAAGATGGGTCCTACACAGATGACAGCAAGAAATGATGTGAGATACCGCAAGTCCCAATATGGACTCAGTTTTTAGCAAGCCGCAGCAGATGAGAGTTTCAAAGATCAAAATGAATTTTTTATGAGAGAGCCACAAAATTTGATTCAACACAAGCCTAATCCGAGTTATCCTGACGCCAAATTGACATCGAAACAGGCGATAAATGACATGCCATGCACTTGCCCCAGGGCCCGACTCATGGAACTCTGTGTTCATCAAGAACTGCAAGAAGCCCCTATCACGAGCCTTTTCCATCCTATGGAGAGGGAGCATGGACACGGGGGTCGTCCCACCAGGTTACTAAAAACAACAGACATTAGCCCCATCCACAACGGGGGGCAGTAAAGCAAACAGCAAAGAACTACAGACACAATAGCACTAACATCCATATCTAAAATTCTGTGAAAGGGCCTAAGAAGCAAGATCACCACGCATCTAGAAACCCACTTCCAGTTACACAACCCCAGGGCAACATTTGGTTTTAGACAGGTCGCTCCCTGTCTTCTCAAACTATTGGACCACGACGACAAGGTCTCCTAAATGCATCACTAGAAGACAAAAAGAATCGCAGAATGTAATATATACAGACTTTGCAAAAGCCTTCGACAAGTGTGACCATGGCGTAATAGCACAAAAATGCGTGCTAAAAGGAATAAAGGAAAAGTCGGTCGATGATCTTAATTCCTCACTAACAGAACACAGAGAGTAGTCGTCACAGGGTAAAGTCCGAGGCAGCTACCGGTGAAAAGCTCTGTTCCACAAGGCACGTACTCGCTCCCTCCTACCTGTTCCTTCATCCCTTATTATCCCGACATAGGGCAAGGAAGTCAGCCACAGCACGTGTCTTCCTTGCAGTGACACCCGAATCGCATGACAGTGTCTTCCCATTGCAGAACTGCAAAGCTCGCCAGGCAGACATCAACCAATTCTTTCAGAGGGCTGCAGAAAAAACAATATGAAGTTCAACGTATGAGAAATTTCAATTACTCAGATGGTAAACATGAGGTAATTAAAACCTTCATCAGAGTACAAAACAAATTCTGGCCAAAAAATAGAGCGAAACACCACGTCAAGGACCTGGGGAGTGATCATGTGGGAATTAACCTTCAAGGACCATAACATTGTGTCAAGGTCGCGCATCTGCTAGAAAAATGACAGGGATGGATATGAGAACCTTCAAAACTATGGAGGGGGCCAAGCCATGTTGGACACTCTTCAGGTCACTTGTTCTATCTAGGCTTGGAAATATTGCTGCACATAACGCACTTTTCAGGGCAGGTGAAATTGTCGACCTAGAAATGTACAGAGAACTTTCACGGCGCGCATAACGGAGATAAACACCTCAATTATTGGGAGCGCTTGAGGGTTCCTAAACCTGATTTTCCCTGGACTCAGGAGGGAGAGATACATGATTATTACACCTGGAAAAATCCTAGAGGGACTAGTACCGAAACTTGCACAGAAATACTCATTACGAAAGCAAAGGGACTTGGCAGACGATGAACCTCCCCCAATGAAAGCAGGGGTGTCACTTAGCACGTTAAGAGCCATTACAATAAGTGTCAGGGGCCCGTGGACTGTTCAAACTGCCTCCGCACACATAAGGGGGAATACCAACAGACCCCTGGCAGTCTTCCAGTGGCACTGGACAGCACCTAAAGTCAGTTCCGGGTCAGCCGGGCTGTAGGCTCGTTGTTGGTATTGCGTGCAGCAGCAGCAACAGGCTGGTTATCAGGCTCTGATCCAAAGGAAGGCCTGGTCTCAGACCGGGCCGCGGGGCGTTGACCCCCGGAACTCTCTTCCAGGTAAACTCCAGGTCTACAACCAACAAATTTCAACCAGAACAATGGCTTCTATAACCATAGATGAAACCACTCGGCCAAGAAACTTCTTCATCACTATCACACATAAGAACATAGAACACTGCAGGAAGGTCTACTCACAACTTGCTCCAATACCCCTGCCAGGCTACCAAGACGTAAAAAACCCCACCCGAGTCATCGATGCGCATTCCCCCCATGACCTAACATTCTAAAAGGGGTATAAATACTCTGTACCTTCCAACCCCAGGTGATTTTTGTGGATTTAAAAAAACCCACTGTGTGGGTAAAAGTTGAAAAAAGGATAATTTCGCATTTGTGTTTATTTTCCACTGTGTCGGTTTTTTTTACCATTTTTTCCTTATTTTTCCCTGGGGGATTTCAAAGGAAACTTTTTTTAATGTTCCCCCGTCAAATGTGCTTTGTTGAATGTGATGCCCGGGTAAAAATTTCCTATGAGTGTACCTTGTAGAGCTTTTAAAAGACCTTTGGAGTATTGAACTATTGGGCCCCCTTAAAACCCCCTCTACTCTAAATCCAACTGATTTCCATAATAACATAAGTTTTAAAAAAAACCTACCTATTACATGATTCTAAACTTCGAACATTGAAAGCAGCTCGAGATGGCTGCCTGTAGAAAATTCCCCTGAAATGCTGAGTCTTCCAATGTTGCTGCTCCCAGAGAGCATATGCCCAAAATGCGGAAAACAGATTTGGGAGCTTTTGTAAATAGTCTAATGTCACCCCCCACTAGCGGGCATGGGGGGGACAAAATAGATTTAAGGGTAAAGAATCCCCACGACTATGGTGCTCTTCGCACTACTAGGTTGAGGGATGATTCCCTATCTTCTGTAAAAGTTTACTGCTTAAAGTTATGCCCTAGTTTTTGTATTGATAAAGCCATGGATGGCAAAAACGTTAAATAAAGATCCCCAGATGTTAAATGGTCTTAATTATCTTGTCGGTTTTAATATACCTTGTACAAACTTTAGACACTGCAACTAGGAATCTTTTTGAGGAATTACAAACCCTTCCGGCTGCCAACTAACCCCATTTTTGGGAAAGGCCCTACTTCCAGGGGGAATCCCCCTACCGGAAATATGCCCTCTTGTCCCCTGACGTTATATATAAGCGCGGAAACCTTTCTTCTGTTCAGAATTCCCACGCTATGGTGCTCTTCGCAACCTACCCTTGGTTGAGGGATGTTTTCCTATCTTTGTACATAGTTTTACTGTTTTCAAGTTATGTCCTAGAATTTGTATTGATAAAGCCTGGAGGGAAATTCAAAAAAAGAAAGAACTGGGCAGATGCGCCCTTCCCCCTTTGCTTGGGCAAATGAGTTAGTCAGTGTTGGGTGCTCACTAGCTATGACAAACTTCGTACCCCCAGGCCCAAATTAAAGGACAAATAGATGCAAGGGAGAGACTTTTTTTCTTTATGTCGCAAGGGGTGACTGCAAATTCCTTTCCTAATTATGAACCTGATGCGACTAATTAGGGGAATCCCCCGTGCCCGGTGAGGATGGTATTTTTTACAATATCGATTCTGTGTCGAGTACCAGGGAATCCTTTACTTGAATTTTATAAAAAGAGTTATGTCATTGGGAGTCCCTAATTTATGGACCAACAGCCCCTTTTCCCATTCCCAAGCCCAATCACAAAAATATTTTGCCCCAATATCCCTTTTTGTGCTTGTGTAAAACATTCGAAAGGTGATTTTAAGTCTTATCAAAAATTAAGCAATTTTTGTCCCCGGTTTATGGTTTTATGCATGGAAGGAGTGTGATCATTGTTACCCCTTTCTCACTTGCACACTGTAGCCCTACTCCTTCCTTGCCTTAAATCCCTTTTGAGTAGCCAACCCAAGTAATCATTTGTGAATTTCCCGAATGGATGTTGGAGGGATGGTTCTCCCCTGGATTAAAGGTACCCGTCAAACAGAAAGTTGTCTGTGTTTTTCCAGGGAATAGAAGTGTAACTAAAAATTTTTTAATTTTGGGAACCCAACAGGGGGTGTGCTTAGTCCCACCCTTTTCAATATTCTGATCAATGCCTTATTAAAGCCATGCCCGCCAGCCCCCCTCATTATATGGTTTGTTTTTTGAGACATAAATTTTTAACAGGATTTCCAAAACCCCAAAAATTTTTTAATCATGATAGCCTCGTGTAGGGCCTGGGGTTAAAATCTCAGGGGATTAAAACAAAGATATCCGGCGTCCCCTTTTGGCAGGAGCCCCCGTTGTCAGATTCCCGTTTCAGAGGGTCTCCTCTAGAATATGTAGCAGATACAGGTATCTAGGCTTTAGGTTTTCCCCTCTTGGACCCGTTGTAACGAACTTTGTCGCCAATTTCAAAGAAAAGGGTGAGGCACTTAGAGTTGTGGAAGTTTTTCATCCCAGGCATGGGCTATGTTTTTAAAAATTTTGAAAATGAAGTGTCTTGCTTATATTAGATCATTGGTTGATTATGCGGCGCCATACTTGCACTCGTGTTGACTGGAAGATTGGAGGGGTGGAAAAAATGCAAAACGAAGAATGAGGATCACCCAGGATGCCTCGTACTGCCCAAAAATTTTTAAAAATGGGAAAAAAACTTTAAAATTCCAAACGTTAGAGATCGGTTATTACAGAAATATCCCCATTGGGGTCAATTGTTGGTTGCCCCTTCAAACCCTGCCCGACGCCCTCCAAATTCCTAGCAGGTGGCCCTTCCCGTGGTCCAAAAAAGGAACCCCATTCCGATGAACCAGCTAATGATCTTTGTCAAGTTGGCAAACGACCCCTTTTTCCTGTCAGGGATGTACCCCCTTCCAAATAATTCCTCCATTTTCCCCCAAAAAAAACTTCTTAAAATACAACCCCAAAAATTCCTCTTGAAGCCAAAAATGATGCCTTAAGCTGTATTGATAACTTTGTCACAAGAAATCTTTTTCCAAATTATTTAGTTGTGGTTCTGTTTTACCGTCCCCTGGAGCAGCTGGTAGTGTGCTGTGTCATAGGGGTGATGGCTCACTTAAAAAAATTGGGGCCCAAAAAAACATCAATAAATGGGCCCTTTCCCCCTTTAAACAAAAAATGTTTGCCATATCCCTTTCACTCAATGGCATGTATCTAAAGGGTGACCTTTAATTGTAACTGATTTGTCTTTTAATGCTCTCAATCATTAAGTTAAATTGTGGCATGTGTGTCGAAGCCAGCTAGGTATGGGAAAATTGTGGAATGGAGTCGGGGTGCCCAAAGCTGTGGTTCCCTCTCACATTGGTCTTTGGATGCCTGTAGAAATGATAAAAGGCTAAGTGTTTACTTTTAAAGAGGAGTGATTACAATTTGGCTTCTCAGGGGGAAAATTTAGAAAATTCGAAA
>NC_069429.1:37709272-37725813 GCF_026875155.1 Cherax quadricarinatus | reverse complement strand
ACGGGGTTACCTGGGTTACTAACCTGGGTTCCTGGTTCTAACACTGGTTTATCCTGGGTTCTAACCGGGGTTTTATCCGGGGTTAAAACACGGGGTTTTCCGGGTTTACAACCTGGGTTATCCTGATTACTAACACGGTTATCCTGGGTTCTAACCCTGGTTACCCTGGGTTCTAACCCCGGGTTATCCTGGGTTACTAACACTGGGTTATCCTGGGTTACAACCCTTGGGTTATCGGGGTTTTCCCAACACTGGGTTATCGGGGTTACTAACACTGGGTTATCCTGGGTTTACTAACATTGGGTTTTCGGGGTTTAAACTAACAATGGGTTATCCTGGGTTACTAACACTGGGTTATTTTGGGTTATTAACATTGGGTTATCCTGTGTTTACTAACACTCTGGGTTATCCTGGGTTACTAACACTGGGTTTTTCCTGTTTTAAATAAAAACTCTGGGTTATCCTGGGTTACCAACACTGGGTGATCCTGGGTTACAAAACACTCTGGGTTTCCTGGTTATTACCACTCTGGGTTATCCTGGGTTACAAAACACTCTGGGTTATCCGGTTACAACACTCTGGGTTATCCTGGGTTACTAACACTGGGTATCCTGGGTTACTAATCAGGGTTATCCGGGTTACTAATTTTGGGGTTATCCTGGGTTACTAATCTGGGTTACCTGGGTTACTAACCTGGGTTATCCTGGGTTACAAAAACCTGGTTATCCTGGGTTACTAACATTGGGTTATCCGGGGTTTAAACTAACACTGGGTTATCCGGGGTTACTAACAGTCTGGGTTATCCTGAGTTACTAACAGAGGGTTATCCTGGGTTACTAACACTGGGTTATCCTGGGTTACTAACACTGGGTTATCCTGGGTTACCAACACTGGGTTATCCTGGGTTACTAACTCTGGGTTATCCACGGTTTTACTAACAATGGGTTATCCGGGGTTACCTGGAGTTTACCTGGAGGGGGTTTTCCGGGGTCAACGCCCCCGGGCCCGGTCTGTGACCAGGCCTCCTGGTGGATCAGAGGCTGATCAACCAGGCTGTTGCTGCTGGCTGCACGCAAACTAACATACGAGCCACAGCCCGGCTGATCAGGAACCGACTTTAGGTGTTTGTCCAGTGCCAGCTTGAAGACTGCCAGGGGTCTGTTGGTAATCCCCCTTATGTGTGCTGGGAGGCAGTTAACAGTCTCGGCCCTGACACTTATTGTATGGTCTCTTAACGTCTAGGGGACACCCCTGCTTTTCATTGGGGGTGGATGGGCATCTTGTGCCAAGTCTTTTGTTGTGAGTGGATTTTCGTGTGCAAGTTCGGTACTAGTCCCTCTAGGATTTTCCAGGTGTATAAAAACAGTATCTCTCCTCCTGCGTTCCAGGGAATACAGGTTTAGGAACCTCAAGCGTTTCCCAGAAATTTGAGGTGTTTTTATCTCCGTTAGCGCGCCGTAAAAGTTTCTGTACATTTTCTAAGGTCGGCAATTTCACACTCCCTTGAAAGGTGCTGTTAGTGTGCAGCAATACTCCAGCCTAGATAGAACAAGTGACCTGAGAGTGTCATCGGGGGCCCTTGGCCTCCCTAGTTTTGAAGGTTCTAATTATCCATCCTGTCATTTTTCTAGCAGAATCGATTGATACAAGGGTTTTAAAGGTAGATCCTCCGCCCATGATCACTCCCAGGTCTTTGAGTTGGTGTTTCGCTCTATTTTGGGGCCGAAATTTGTTTTGTACTCTGATGAAGATTTAATTTCCTCATGTTTTACCATATCTGAGTAATTGAAATTTCTCATCGTTGAACTTCATATTGTTTTCTGCAGCCCACTGAAAGATTTGGTTGATGTCCCCTGGAGCCTTGCAGTGTCTGCAATGGAAGACACTGCCCATGCGATTCGGGTGTCATCTGCAAAGGAAGACACGGTGCTGTGCTGACATCCTTGTCTATGTCGGATATGAGGGTGAGGAACAAGATTTGGGAGCGAGACTGTGCCTTGTGGAACAGAGCTTTTTCACCGTAGCTGCTCGGACTTTACTTGTGTGATAATTTTGGTTTGAAAAAGACCAATTGAAGATTTTGAAACCTTAGCAGCATTGGGCTTTATTCCAGGAAACTTTTGCCCCAAAGTTTTGGTTCATTCATTTTTTTTTCCAATCAAAAGGAAGCGTAAGGAAGGAGGAAAAAGAGGTTAACCAGTTCCCTAAACCCGGAGTTTTTGATTGTGTTATCCTATCTTAGTAAATTGTTTTCGATATAACCGTGGGGGATGGTTACCACTGGGACCGGGCCCCCACTGTTCACGTTATACACTGGGGTTTTCCAGGTTCTACGGCCTATACTAACATTGGGGTTTTCGTTATAAACTGAACCACTGACACCAGGGGTTGGGGACTTAACCTTTTCCTTCTCATTTACCCTTTCCTTTTATTGGACTAACCACTGGTGGCAGGGTTTCCCAAATGTTTCCCTTCTCATGGGTTTCATTTCAACTTGGGTTTTTCAAACCATTCTAAAAACTGGGACCTGGGACAACATGGGATCTTGGGGTTTCAAATTCTTATCCATTGTTCAACCTTTTTGGGACAAACCTTTCCCTTCATATGGGTACCTTTACCCCGGGGTTTTCCTCGTTACTACACTCGTTTTTCCGTTATAACCCCTCTTTTTCCGGACCCAATCTGGTTTTCCTTCTAAAGTTATTGGACTGAACACTGGGATCCTTGGGGACTAAACCTTATCCTATTCTCCTTTTTACGGGTTCCCCTTGTTATTGGTGTAAACCCCTGGGTTTTGGGAAAACGTTTCCTGGGTTTAAATTCCTTTTTTCCTGGGTTACCAATCTTAACCTTTGGGGTTTTAACCCTTTTATCCCTGGTTCTAGACACTGCAATCTGGGTTTATAAAAAGAATTTCTTTCAACACTGGGTTTTCAACCTTTTTGGGACAAACCTTACCCTTGACTAAAGGGATGGGTACCAAAATGGGACCTGGGGGCCAACCCGGGGGTTTACGTAACCTCTTTTCCGGTTTCAAATGGGCCAGGGGTTTCACTATAGTACCTTTACAAATGGTTATCTGGTTAACACCTGGGATCCGGTTAACTGTTACCTTTCCCCTCTTTACCGCCTTCTCTTTGGGGATTGGGTTTTAACACCTGTTTTGGGCGAAACGGGTTTCCGAATAAAGTTATATCTGCTGGTTCCCAATCTGGGTTTACTCTGGTTACAAAAATTATCCTTTTGTTATGGGTTATCGTATTAACACCCTTTTCCTGTTATATCCTTTTGGGCATTTTGGGTTTTTAACCGCCTGGTTCAAAACTTTTTGGGGAAGGTTTTCAAAAGGGTTTATTTTACTAACACTTTTTGTTCTATGTTTTGGGACCTTGGGTATCCTGTTACACACTGGGACCTGTTCTAAAAACCCCGGGGTTTCCTGGGTTATCCTGGGTTACCCTTTTCAAAACCCGGGTTATCCTGGGTTAAATAAACACTGGGTTATCCTGGTTACTAACACTGGGGTTTTCCTGGGTTAATAACACTGGGTTTTTCCTGGGGTACAACACTGGGTTATCCTGGGTTACTAACACTGGGTTATCCTGGGTTACTAAAAACTGGGTTATCCTGGGTTACTAACACTGGGTTATCCTGGGTTACAACACTGGGTTATTCCCGGGTTACTAACACTTGGGTTACCTGGTTACTAACACTGGGTTATCCTGGGTTACCAACTCTGGGTTTTTCTGGGTTTTTACTAAACTCTGGAGTTATATGGGTTGCATAACACATGGAGTTATCCTGGGTTATCTAACACTGGGTTATCTCGGTTTACTATCACTGCGGTTACCAACTCTGGGTTATCCTGGGTTACCAACACTGGGTTATCCGGGGTTTCCAACACTGGGTTATCCTGGGTTACTATCACTCTGGGTTATCCTGGGTTACTATCACTGGGGTATCCTGGGTTACCAACACTGGGTTATCCTGGGTTACCCATCATTTGGTTTTCCTGGGTTACTTAACACGGGTTATCCGTGGTTCACCAAACACCTGGGTTATCCTGAGTATTAACATCACTGGGCTTTTCCTCGGGTTTCTACACTGGGTTATCCTGGGTTACCTTCACTGGGTTATTCCTGGGTTACAACACTGGGTTATCCTGGGTTACATGACAACTGGGTTATCCTGGGGTTACCAACACTGGGTTATCCGGGTTTACTAACACTCTGGGTTATCCTGGGTTACTAACACTCTGGGTTATCTGGGTTACTAAACTCTGGGTTATCCGGGTTACCAACAACTGGGTTATCTGAGGTTACTAACACTGAGTTATCCTGGGTTACCAAACAATGGGTTATCCTGGGTTACTAACATGGGTATCCTGGGTTACTAACATGGGTTATCCTCTGGGTTACCAACACTGGGTTATCCCTGGGTACAAACACTGGGTTATCTGGGTTACTAAACACGGAGGTTATCCTGGGTTCCCTTCACTGGGTTATCCTGAGGTTGACTTACACTGGGTTATCCTGGGGTACTAACAGTGGGTTATCCCTGGGTACCAACACTGGGTTTTCATGGGTTATTACTTGGGGTTTTCCTGGGTTACTATATCACTGGGTTTTCCTGGGGTACCAAACCACTGGGATATCCTGGGTTACTTAATCACTGGCTTATCCGGGGTACTAAAAACTGGGTTTTCCTGGTTACTAACAATGGGTTATCCTGGGTTACCAACACTGGGTTATCCTGGGTTTCCTACATGGTTATCCTCACGGTTTCCAACACTGGGTTATCTGGGTTACAACACTGGGTTATCCATGGGTTATACCTATCACTGGGTTATCATGGGTTACATATACACTGGGGTTATCCTGGGTTACTAACTACTGGGTTATCTGGGTTACTAACAACTGGTATCCTGGGTTACTCAACAACTCGGGTTATCCTGCGGTTACTTAATCTGGGTTATCCTGGGTTACTAACACTGGGTTATCCTGGCGATTACCTACACTGGTTATTCCTGGGGTTACTAAAACACAGGGTTATCCTGGGTTACTAACCCTGGATATCCTGGGTTTCTAACACTGGGTTATCCTGGGGTTACCATCACTGGGTTATCCTGGGTTTACCACCGGGGTTATCTGCGGTTATAACCTCTGGGTTATCATGGGTTTACCAACACTGGGTTATCCTGGGTTACTTACCCACTGGTTTCCTGGGGTTACAACACTGGCGTTATCCTGGGTTACTAACACTGAGTTATACTGGGGTTACCAAACACTGGGTTATCAGGGGTTTACTATTCACTGGGTTATCCTGCGTTTACTAACACTGTTATACTGGGTTACTTAAACTGGGTTATCCTGGGTTACTAACATGGGTTATCCTGGGTTTCAACACTGGGTTTTCTGGGTTACAAACATGGTTATCCTGGGTTATTCAAACTGGGTTTTTTTTCCTGGGGTACCCAACACTGGGTTATCCTGGGTTTCCGTCAATGAGGTTATCCTGGATTACCAACACTGGGTATCCTGGGTTACTAACCACTGAGTTATCATGGGTTTCAAACAATGGGATATCCTGGCGTTTCTAAACACTGGGTTATCATGGGTTACTATCAACTGGGTTATCCTGGGTTAAAAACACGGGGTTACCCGGGGTTACAACACGGGTTACCCGGGTTCCCAACATGGGTTATCCTGGTTCCCAAACTGGGTTACCGGGTTTTTACCAAAAAGGGGGTTATCTGGGTATAAAATAATGTTAAAATAAAATTAAAAATAAATTTATATATAATAATTGTGGTGGTTTAATTATTGTTAATTTTTTTGTAAAAAATTAAGTTTTAAATAGGTGTTAAAATGTAGAAGTATTATTTCTTGGGGTTTTTTTCACAAATAATATTAATATATCAGTTTTCCTACTTACCTCATAAATCAATTTTTTCCATGTTTTTACCCCCAACTTTTTTTAACCCCAAAACAATTGACAAAAAGTACAATAATTTCCCCCCACGCGCCACTTTGTTTTGTTCTTTTTTTGGGTTTAAAAGGGCCCTGACCCATGACCCGTATAAAGCCGGCCCCTCCATGCTACCAGAGGGGACCCGGAAGTGTAAGAATGTTTGACAATAATGTGTTTATTGTCCTTTGGGATTTCGAACACAAGTTTACTACATGAACTAGCCAAAATGAATATTTGGGGTAGCTTACTCTGCTGGGTTTAAAAGGATTTCCCGTCAAATAAATATCCCCCTGTCCTTTACCAAGGCTTCAGAAGTGTTCTAAGAAATTCTTTAGGACACGCAGGGGGGGTTCTTAGCCCATGCTATTTAAATATTCTGTTAATGCTCTCCTAAATGCTCTACCTGCCTCACCTAACAAAAGCTAAAGCTAGCTGATTAAAACTGATCCATCAAAAGGGATAAGAAGTGAAAACCCTTCTTAGAAGTTCAAGCAAATTTTTAATGACTAGGCCCCAATATCTTCCTTTTTAAAACAAAATATTAACAAGCAAAACGTCATCCCCCCCATCTTTTTGCAGGGTGAAAAACATTAGCACGTTAAAACTTACGAATCTTGGTGTAGATTACCCTTTAAAAAACCACTTTCCCAAAAAACAAGAAAAAAAGCTAGGCAAATGCTCTCCCAAACTGTTTCTGGCTCAATCCCAATAGGTGCAAAAGTGAAATGTGGAAAAGATTTTCATAGCCTATGTTAGGTTTTTTAAATTTATTTTGCTCCATGTTGATATTAGCTAGAGAAAGTTCTCTCCGACCCTTGGAGTTAATGCAAAATGAAGCTCTCTGGCTTATTTCTTGGCTGTCCCAGATCTACAAAGTTCTTAACTGAGGAAGGAGCTGGATTTCTAGTATCAGTGTAGATTGTGGAAATTAACACTGTACTCGGTATTAGAATGTTGAGAACGAACCAGACACCTGTCACAGTGATATCTTTACAAGTGTCAGGGTGTAAATACCACAGATCTAAATTGATTGTGAAAACGTGCAATTGCATTTAAGTTTTATAAACCTGCATGAAACTGTATCACTGAGGCAACAAAAGAGATTTTTCACCCTTCCATGAAAGATGTGTTTCATTTATAATCACATACCTACAAGGTCCCCCTCCAAGAAGCTCTTGCATAGTAATCCCTTCCTTAAATCTCTTGTTTTGTAGCAAACTGCTCAAGAAGAAATTTTTTTTTCGCCCTAGCTGGGTAGTAATAAGTTTATCACAAGTTATATACACTGATGGATCTAAAAACAGGAGTCTTTCTGGCAGGGCTGCATCTGCTCTTGTTGCCACCTCCCTAGTAGAAGAACGATATTAAATTTGTTGAGTTATGCCATAAGAATTAACACTGGGCGTCTACACTGAAAACAGAATTGTTTGCAATCTAATGGCGCCTAAAGCTAACCTATGACACTGAGCTTAACTCTGTCTCATTACTGATTCTATTGTTCATCATTGAAGGCCTCTTGACTCAATAATTGACTCCAACAAACATGCCCATTGGGTGAAGCCAGGTATAGATACTCAAAAATTAGGGACAAAGGATTAATGTATTACAATTGCTATGGATCCCATCACACATTGGATACTCCTCACGATTAAAGTTAATGTGTTAGCCAAGAAGAGTACCCAGAAGAGAATGTAGAATATACTTTGGTATAACGTCGTCTAGCATTTAAGAATATATTAGGAGGAGAAGTAAATATGAAAATGATTGGTTATAGGAATTGCAGTAGTTAGAAGCCTTGAGTAGATCTATAACCCACTATGAAACATGAACGTAGATAAGTATGTTTATGGAGCAATTGCAATGTGACAGACTAACTGATGTTGTAGTGCCAGGCTTTAGGCTTGGGTACAAGTACTTCTGGCAGTTTGGGGGACAACAGGATGATGATGTCAAACTAAAATGTTAATGATGTGATCAGGCGCATATGCGTCACTTCTCTTAACATATGTGCTTAATTGTCACGCATGAGGAATACAAGAGAAGACAGTATAATACTATGTGACATGTTCAGATATCTTATTAATGAAAAAAGATACCATATTTACTAAGGCAAATTTACTAATTTGCTTGTAAACAGATAAGTTGAAATATAGATATGTAGATATAATTCCATATGTTATTCCTGTTAACCCTTTGGGGCCTAGTTCTAGGTCTTTTTGTGTATCCATATGGTCTCGCGCTTTACCGTCCCTGGATGGATATGGGGGTGCACAATAAACTAGCCACTTCGTGGCAAAATCTTAAAAAAATCTAATATGTCCTTGCGTAGTCTGAAGTCACAGGAAGGAAGGATTCAGGTACTATCCAATATCTCCTGACGGTTCAGAGGAGGAAACTCCTCCCGTTGAGAAGGAAAGTTAGAGTAAAGTGTCTCACCCGAAGTGTGCGCACGGCCCGCACGGAGAGTCTTCCGAGTAGAGTGGAAACTCTTTGTGGGTTTATCAGGGCACTGGACACATGAGCAGGCATCCAACCCGACTCTCCATGACACCATGAGCCAGCATCCAACGACCTCTCCATGACACATGAGCAGATCCAACCCGAACCCTCTCCATGACACCATGAGCAGCATCCATACCCGATCTCTCCATGACACCATGAGCAGCATCCAAACCGACATCTCCATGACATCATGAGCCGTATCCAACCCGAACATCTCCATGACATCATGGCCGTATCACCCGACATCTCCATGACATCATGAGCTGTATTCCAACCCGACATCTCCATGACACCATGAACCTGAGGATTTGAAACCCGTTTCTCCATGTGGTACCAGAAAAAATTGTATAGCCCAAGTGCTTTCTGGACCTTCATAATAAAGTAAACCACTGAATCCATTGATGTTGTGTGTTACAAGAGTGCGGGAACCCCTGAAAATCCCACCCCCAAAATTTAAAACCATATTTTTTGCATAAAACCCTCAAATCTACTAATTTTGTTTTTATTTTTAAAAAAATCATTCCCATAATTCTTGACAAAAAAACAGGGGGGGGCTACAATATCAGGGTGTTGGGATTTATATGGGAACTCTGCTCTCAACATTTTTTAACTTGTTGTTTTGGGCTAAATTAATTTACTGGAGCTCCCAACTTGTGTCTCTGAACCTACTACATTTTTGGGGGATTATAATGAAGAAAAAAAAGATTGGAAACTTCAGTTTGGTAATCGAAATGGCAATGCGTTGTCATTTTTTTAAAACAGTCAGATAATGTGCTCCTTAAACTGTGTCTTGGTTTCAACATTACTTCTGCCTCTGTGGTCTTCCATTGTAACAGATATAGCGTCTGACCCTTTTCCCCTACAACCTCCTAGTTATTGGTAATACTATTCTTCCTGGGGGGATATTCAAAACGGAAACTTTTTAATTTTCCCCCCTGATCAACTGATGACTTTGTTGCCATGTGACTGACCGGTATAATTCCATGAGTGTTTCCTCTGTAAGACTTTTAACAAAGATTTTGGGGCAGTATTCAACTACTTGGGAGCCCCCTCTGAAACCTCCTACACTCTAAACCCAACGATTTCCATAATAAAAAACCTACCCATTACAATGATTCTAAATTCGAAAATTGAAAAAGCATGCTCCAGACTAGGTTAGCCTATAGAAAACCCTCCCGTACCCCTGAATGCTGAGCCCCTTCCCAAACTGCCCTTGCTGCTGCCAGACAGCGTATGAAAGTGCGGCAACAACTTGGAGCAATTTGTCAATAGTTCAATGCTCAACCCCACTTGCCCCGGCATGGGGGACATAAATAGAATTAAGGGTAACGAACTGGGCAGATCGCGACCCTATCCCTTACTAGGGGGGAATGAGTTGTCGTGCTTGGGGGGGGGTGCTAATCTAGCTATGACAGTTTCCCTACCAAAAACAGGCGAAATTAAAGGACAAATATATGCAAGGGAGAGACTTTTTTGCTTTAGCTAGCAAGGCAGATGACTGCAACATTCCTTTCACTAATTTTTAACTTGATGCAGCACTAAATAAGGGCAAAATCCACGTCGCCTCGTGAGGGAAATATTACTTACAAAAATACTCAGATTGCGTGTCGAGTACCAGGGAAACCTTTACTTAAATTTTTATAAAAATGAGTTATGTCACTGGGGCGCTCCCTAAATCATGGACCAACAGCCTCATTATTTCCCCTTCCGAAGCCCAATCAACAAAACTCATTTCGCCCAATTCCTTTCTAGCTGCTTGGTAAAAAAATTCGAAGGATGATTCTTAAGTCTTATCACAGAATTAAGCAATTCTTGTCTTTCCCCCGGTTGCATGGTTTATGAGGAAGGAGTGGCATTTATTGCATTACCACCTTTTTTCACTCTGCACACTGATAGCTCATACACTACCTTTCCTTGACCTTAATCCGCTTTGATTAGCCAACCCCATGTAAACATTTGTGAACTTTCCAGAATGGATGTTGGAGGGTGGCTTCTCCGCTGGTTAAAGGTTACCTGTCCAACAGAAAAAATTGTCTGTGTTGTTCCAGGGACATAGAAGTGTAACTAAAGATTTTGAATTAGGAACCCAACAGGGAGGTGTGCTTAGTCCCACCCTTTTCAATATTCTTAATGCCATGCCTAGCCAGCCCCATCATTATATGGTTAGTTTTGCTGATGACATAATGATTCACACCACCGGATTCTCCAACACCCAAAACATTCTTAATCATGTACAAGCCTCGTGTCAGGACCTGGGGTTAATAATCTCAGGGGATAAAACAAAGATACTCAACAGGCTTTCCTCCTCGGCAGAGAGGCACAGTTCGTCAGATTCAGTTGCATGGGGGGTTTCTCCTCTAGAATATGTAAGCAGATACAGTATCTGGGGCTTTGAGGTTCACTATTTGGACCTGTTGTAACGAGACTTTGTCGCCAATACAAAGAAAGGCTGAGAGCACTTAGAGTTGTGGCAGGTTTTCATCCCAGGCATGGAGCTAATGTTAAAATTGTGAAAATGAAGTGTCTTGCTTATATTAGATCATTGGTTGATTATGCGGCGCCACTACTTGCTCTTGTGTCTGACTGGAAGATTGGAGGGCTGGAAAAAACTGCAAAACGAAGCAATGAGGATCATCCTAGGATGCCCTCGTACTGCCAAAATTTTAAATATGAGGAAAAAAACTTTAAAATTCCAAGCTTAGAGAACGTGTTACTTACAGAAATATTTCTCATTGGGGTCAATATGCTTAGGTTAGCCCATTCAAAACCCCTGCACAACGGGCCCCCCAAACATTTCCCCAGCACTGGTGAGCATCCTTCCAGATGGATCGAAAAAACTGGAACCGATCTCCGCATGAACCAGCTTATATGATCTATGTCAAGTTAGGCAACAGACACATTTCCCTGCTCCATGGGATAGTACCCCATTCCAAACTACCATTTCCTCCTTTTCCCCCCCAAAAATCTTCTTAAATCACAACCAAAGCTTCCTCTTGAAGCCAAACATGATGCCTTAAGCTGTATTGATAACTTAGTCACACAGAACACTCTTTTTTCAAATTATTTACGTTGATGGTTCTGTTTTACCAATCCCCTGGTGCAGCGGTAGTGCTGCTGTTGTCATACAGAGTGATGGCTCCACTTAAAAAAATTGGAGCACGCATCAAAACTGGGGGCCCCTACCCTTCAAACAGAACTGTTTGCCATACTCCTTGCACTCAAATGCGTCCATTATCTAAGGTTGACACTTTAATTGTAACTGATTCTCTGTCATCCATAAATGCTTTCAACTCATTAAGTATAAAATTTTGGCATGCTTGTGTCAGAAGCCAGACACAGTATGGTAAGATTGTGGACAGTGGAGTCAGAGTGCACATGCTGTGGATTTTCCCTCTCACATTGGTCTTCGGATGCATGATAGAACTGATTAAATTGGCTAAGCTGTATACTTTCAAAGAGGGAGTAGAGAATTACAATCTTGGCTTCTCAGATAGTAGTTGAGAACAATAATACGAAAAACACTTCAAATGATTTTATTGACTTAAGACTCAGGGAGGGATTGACACAGTTGAGTCCATCTATCATCTTTCGCACATGCAGGAGGTGAGAGCCAATGTCTATGGTGCATCCAACAAAATAAGCAGGACTCTTGGGATGTCATACCGCCCGGCTCAGGCTGTCACTACCACCCCGTTCCAACTGTCACTACCGGCCTGTCCCAGCTGTCACTACCTCCAGGCTCCGGCTCTGTCACAACGCCCGGCTCCAGCTGTCACTACCGCCCGGCCGGGCTCCGGTACTGGGTTACAAGAATCTTTGGCCAGGTTAAATCATCACCACCAGATGTTGACCAAACGACGTAAAATTTTGCCAGATGGACTATTGTCACACCTTACTGGATGTTTCCGGAAGAGAGTTCCGGGGTCAACGCCCCCGCGGCCCGGGTCTGTGACCAGGCCTCCTGGTGGTCAGAATCGATCAAACAGGCTGTTGCTGCTGGGCTGGCACGCAAACCAAACGTACGAGGCCAACAGCCCGGCTGGTCAAGAACCGACTTAGGTGCTTTTCCAGTGCACAGCTTGAAGATTGCCAGGGGTCTGTTGGTATCCCCTTATTGTATGCTGGGAGGCAGTGGAACAGTCTCGGGCCCCCTGACACTTATTGTATGGTCTCTTAAACGTGCTAAGTGACACCTGCTTTTTTCATTGGCGTGTGATGGTTATCGTTGCCAAGTCTTTTGCTTTGTATCCTAGTGAGTGATTTTCGTGTGCAAGTGCGGTTAATAGTCCCTCAGGAATTTTCCAGGTGTATATAATCAGTATCTCTCCCACCTGCATTTCCAGGGAAATACAGGTTTAGGAACCTCAAGCGCTCCCCGTATTTGAGGTGTTTTATCTCCGTTATGCGTGCGTTTGTGGAGGTTCTCTGTACATTTTCTAGGTCAGCAATTTCACCTGCTTTGAAAGGTGCTGTAGTGTGCAGCAATATTCCAGCATAGGATAGACAAATGGACTGAAGAGTGTCATCATGGCTTGGCCTCCCTAGTTTTGAAGGTTCTCATTATCCTTTCTGTCATTTTTTAGCAGATGCAATTGATAAATGTTATGGTCCTTGAAGGTGAGATCCCCCGACATGATCCTCCCAGGTCTTTGAGTTGGGTTTCGCTCTATTTGGGGCCCAAAATTTGTTTTGTACTTATGAAGTTTTAAATTTTCCCCCGTTTTTCCATCTGAGAAAATTGAAATTTCTCATCGTTGAACTTCATACGTTTTCCGAGCCCACGAAAAGATTTGGTTGATGTCGCCTGGACCCTTGCAGGCTGAAAGGGAAGCACTGTCATTCAGATTGGGGTGTCTCTGCAAGGGAAAGGGCACGGTCCCGTGGCTGACTCCTTGTCTATGTGGATATGAGGAGAGGAACAAGAGGGGAGCGAGTACTGTGCTTGTGGAAACAGGCTTTTCCCCGTGGCTCCTCGGACTTTCTTGTTGAGACTCTCTCTGTGTTCTGTTAGTGAGGAAATTATAGATCCATCGACCGACTTTCCTGATTCCTTTTGACCCTTTTTTTTTGGGTATTACGCCATGGTCACATTGTCGAAGGGTTTTGCAAATCTTTTATATTACATTGCATTCTTTTTTTCTTTGTGCATTTGGGACCCTTTTTCGTAGTGACCAATAGTTGAGACAGACAGGAGGACCCGTTCTAAACCCTGTTGCCCTGGGTTTTGTAACTGATAGTTTCTAGATGGGGGTGATTTGCTTAAAGGACCCTTTCAAAAATTTTTATATATGGGGTGTTAGTGTATTGGCGTAGTTGTTTTTCTGTTGCTTTACTGCCCCCTTTTTGGAGGGGGCTATTCGTTGTTTTTAGTAAAATGTGAAAAAGACCCCCGGTCCCTGCTCCCTTCCATGGATGGAAAAGGGTCGGATGGGGCTTTTTGCAGTTCTTGTGAACACGGGTTCCCTGAGTCTGGCCCTGGGGAAGTGATGGGCATGTCATTATCGCCTGTTCGAAGTCATTTGGCGTCAGGATAACATCGGATAGGCTTGTGTTAATCAAATTTTGTGGCTCTCTCATAAAAAATTCATTTTGATCTTCGACTGTCAGTCTGGTTAGCGGCTTGCTAAAAACTGAGTCACATTGGGACTTGAGTAGCTCACTCATTTCCTTGCTGTCATCTGTGTAGGACCCATCTTGTTTAAGTAGGGGCCCAATACTGGACGTTGTTCTCGACTTTGATTTGGCATTTATGGCTTTTAGTTCTTCCCGCGATTCCTGACTCCAATAAGATTCCCTTTTAGTTTAAAGGGTTCGATGTTTTGCTATTTCTCTGACCAGTGTTCCCTACGCTTTTCAGATATATTGACCTCTTTTAGCCGCTCTGTTATTCTTTTCCGTCTATTTTACATCTACTCCTCCTTTTTCTTAGAGGAATAAGCCTTGTGCATACATCGAGTGGCACCAAGTTGATCTGTTCTAGGCATAAGTTGGGGTCTGTGTTGCTTAGTGTATCTTCCCAGCTTATATCGGTTAGGACTTGGTTTACTTGGTCCCACTTTATGTTTTTGTTATTGAAGTGAATTTGGTGAGGTTCGCTGCCGTGCCTTCAAGTCCTTTAATAACCTGATGGAAAAAGTTTCTGGAATGAAGAGGGAGAGTATTTCATTCCGAAGGGGGTAACTGTGTATTGACAATGACCTCCTGGAATTACGAAGGCAGAGATTTCCTTCGCCTTATCCGTCGAAGGTACCTGATAGTAACCTTTATGGAGATCTAACTTGGACACAAAAGTAGCCTTACCCACAAAGTCAATTACGTCATCCAGACGAGGAAGAGGGTAAGCATCTGTAATTGTGACCTCATTCACCTTACGGTAGTCTGTACACATACGAAACCCTCCATCAGCCTTCTTCACAAGGATGCACGGTGAAGCTCATGGACTAGATGACTCCTCCACTAAACCATGCTTTAACAAAAATTCTACTTACTGTTGAAGTAACCTTTGCTTTTCAGGATTAGCTCTGAAGGGGAGAGTTTAATTGGTTTAGAGTTTCCCACATCCAAATCATGATAACCTAACGTACATTTTTTCTGCACATCCGAAAAAATATTAGGATATGACTGTAGAAGCTCAGTTAAATTTGTTGCTTGCATTTCAGATAATCCCTCCATTAAAGGGCTAGGATCCTTGAGAAGGACAGAATTTGAAAGTTTAATATTAATTTCAGAGATACAGTGCAAAGAATCAGAGTCGTCCTCAGAGGTAGAGGACAGAGTCATTACTGGGACTTTATCTGGTGAATGGAAATATTTTAATTGATTAATGTGATAAGTTTTAGTTTTTGAGGTCTTTTCAATGGGAGCTACCACATAATTTGCATCAGATAATCTACTTACAATCTGCATAGGTCCCGTAAATCTAGCTTTCAAGGTGTGGCCAGGTATAGGTTCCTGCACCAACACCTTGTCTCCTGGATGGAAGGAGCGGAATTGTGCACTTCTGTCATACCTCTGTTTCATCCTACTTTGAGCTGTCTTCAGGTTAGCCTTGGCTAACTGACGTGCCACCTGCAACCTTTAAGACGGGTTGTAGAGTGTTGAGCTAATGTCTTCTCCATCCGTCCTTCTTTGAGACACCGAAGAGGACCTCATACATTGTGCCCAAATATCAGCTCAAACGGACTATACCCTGTAGACTCTTGCACCGTCTCTCGTACTGAGAACAGCAACAAAGGTAGTGATTCATCCCAGTCTGTAGGAAAGTGCATGCAAAAAGTTCTCATCATGGTTTTTAATGTCTGATGGAATCTTTCCAAGGCGCCTTGGGACTGAGGATGATAGGCAGTGGATAAGTTGTGGATTATGCCTAACCTAATTAATACTTCCCTAAATGCTTTGGCAGTGAAGTTAGTACCTTGATCACTTTGAATAGTTTTAGGAATGCCAAAACAAGAAATGAATTTGGTTAAAGCTTTGAGAATAGCTTTAGTATTAATACTACGCATGGGAATTGCTTCAGGATATCTGGTTACTTTATCCATAATCGTAAATAAATATTGATTTCCAGACTTTGACCTAGGTAGTGGACCTACACAATCTATAATTAAATCTGCAAAGGTTCTCCATCAGCAGGTATAGGTTGGAGAGGTGCAGGTTTAATGGAATGTCCAGGTTTCCGTACTTGCTGACATTCTCGGCAACACTTAATATGATTCTTCACATCTTTCTTTAATTTTGGCCAATAAAATTCTTTTGTGATTCCATACAAGGTTTTTGTAATTCCTAAGTGACCTCCTAATGAAGTATTATGAGCTATATTTAATATTTGAGGTCCAAACTTGGTTGGAACCGCTAACCTGTCATACAATTGCCAGCCCTCTATCTCCTTACCAGTCTCAGTGCAGATCAAATAATAGTTTTTAACTTCATACTTGACCGGATGACCCAAAGAGGATTTACCCATGGCTGCTTGAAAAGCGAATTTTGTGGAGAAATTTTCTCCAGGAGGGGGGTATCAGCTTCTCTTGTGATACATTGTGAACAATAAAACCGAATCTTGTGGAACATAG
>NC_069429.1:37666906-37708772 GCF_026875155.1 Cherax quadricarinatus | reverse complement strand
GGGGCAAGGCTGTCAATGGAAGGAATTAAAAATGCCTCAAGGAAGCAGATGGAGACTCAGTGGGAGGAGGAAAGGCGAGGTCAGTTTTTGTGTACGGCTCCAAGAAGCCAAGGGGGACAACTTCGAAGAAATAAAACAGAAGGAGAAAAAAATGATTGAAGGCATCATGAAAATAATAGGTGAGGGCGATATGACCCAGGTGACAAATTTTCAGAGAATTGGGTGGTTTGCGAGTGGAAGGATACGGCCTGTCAAAGTAATTTTCAAGGAAGAATCAGTTCGAACCAGGATTCTGCAAGAGAAAGCAAGACTGAGGGACAAACAAGGGTACCAGAGAGTATACCTCGACTGCGACAGAACACAAGAAGAAAGGAATACACTGAAAGAGAGGGTATAGAGACGCAAGGAGGAACGAGAGACAATGACGAAGATGAGCAGGACCCAGACACAGGAGGAAGGGCAAACACACCCCACAGAATCTCCCACCAAAAGACTCCAACTGCGACATTCCCAACGCAACTGAGCAACCTATACTACAACCCAC
Organism: Cherax quadricarinatus; assembly: GCF_026875155.1. NCBI lineage: Eukaryota > Metazoa > Arthropoda > Malacostraca > Decapoda > Parastacidae > Cherax > Cherax quadricarinatus. Next base: position 37,708,228 of record NC_069429.1, on the reverse strand, counting down.
TCACTGTTCCCTCTGCCACCAACCCCCATATCACAAACCTCACCCCAACAGCTGTCCCTTATGGGCATTCTGACCCCCACCCCATCATCACAAACCCCACCTACACCACAGCCCCATATAGGCCCCCACCAAGGTTCTCGCTCCCCCAACCCCAATATTCTTGCATGACCACAGTGATAGAAAAGAAACTGAAAGTTTGGTGCACAAATGCGGATGGAATAACGAATAAACATGAGGAGTGGAACGAAAGAATCAGTGAAAAATCCCCAGACATCATAGCAGTCACAGAAACAAAACTTGCTGAGACAATAACAGACACAATCTTCCCAATGGGATATCAGATCCTGAGAAAGATAGAAGGAGTAGAGGGGGAGGAGGGGTTGCACTGCTCATAAAACACCGATGGGGATTGAGGAAATGGAAGGCATGGACATGATTGAGAAAGAGACTACATTGTAGGTACAATTCAGTCCGGAGAACATAAAGTAGTCATTGGAGTGATGTATAACCCACCACAGAACTGCAGGAGGCCAAGAGAGGAGTATGAAGAAAACAACAGGGTGATGGTGGACACACTGGCTGAGGTGGCAAGAAGAGCTCACTTGAACAGAGCAAAGTTACTGGTAATGGGCGATTTCAACCACAGGGAGATCGACTGGGAAAACCTGGAGCTACATGGGGGTCCCGAAACATGGAGAGCCAAGATGATGGATGTGGTACTTGAAAACTTCATGCATCAACATGTCAGGGACACAACCAGAGAGAGAGGGGAGGATGAGCCAGCAAGACTGGATCTTGTGTTCACCCTGAGCAGTTCAGACATTGAGGACATCACTTACGAGAGGCCCCTTGGAGCTAGCGATCACGTGGTTCTGAGTTTTGATTATATAGTAGAGTTACAAGTGGAGAAGGTAACAGGAACTGAAGGGGACAGGTCAAACTATAAAAGGGGAGACTACACAGGTATGAGAAACTTCCTGCAGGAGGTTCAGTGGGACAGAGAAATGGTAGGAAAATCAGTAAACGAGTTTAGTTTAATATGTTTATTATGCACCCCATACCCATCCTGTGGGCGGTAGTCAAAAGATTACAGAGGTACATAATTGGTCCAGGGACTGGACTCCAAAGATTTGATAGCTGAGCAAGTTACAAAGGTAATGAACTAGATCTGGTCACAATCATGACCAAGTTACAAAGGTAATGAGCTCCAGGTTGAGCTGGTCACACTCATGAATAATTGCAAAGGTAATGAATCATAAACACATTAATCATGAGAATTTACAAAGGTAATGAGCTCCAGGTAGAGCTGGTCACAATCATGACAAGTTTTCAAAGGTAATGAATGATAAACACGTTATGACTGATTACAATCATAGACAAATTACAGAGTAATGAGCAGTTAACAAACATAGTAGGGAATTCATCCAATGCCCCAACAACAGATGTTGCTAGGTGCCTGTCTCCTCCTCGGTAGACAGCCATTGCAAACAGCAGCAAGTTGCCCAGGGATCTGCTGCCTGCACGAGCACCATCGACCCTCCCCAAGAGGTCCAAGAAGCCAGTGACTCCATTAGCAGCCCGATGGAGAGCTGCCCTAGGGACATGTCAGCGTCCTGGTGGACGCCAAGTTGATTGAAGATCCCAGGCCCTCGTGTGTATGGATGTTGAAGCTTGAGGAACTGAGTACACACTGCCTGTGGCACACCTGGCAGCTGCCTCGCGGTCGAACTCCACGATGCTGTCCCTGTAGCGGAAGTTCCTGTGAGCCCGGCACTCCCTGCGGCTGCAGTACCATCGCTGACATCGTGGGTTAGGGGAGAAGTACCCTCTACAGATGGGGTGGCGCTGGGAGTTGGGTGGGTGAGGCGGGGGAGTCGGGCAGGGGTGAGGCGTTATGAGAGGGTCACTGTTTACTACACACGCCCTCCCCCTCCCCCCCAGCGGAGAGGGGGGGAGGCGCTGATTGGTCCTGACTCTACAACACCAAACCCTCTTAAAACTGCACAACACTTCAACTATTTACGCTGAAACGATGCACTGGGATGTCCGTTCGCTGCTCTGGTATCTTCTCAAAGCATTCACTCTGAGTTCTGTTAAGTAGGGACCTGGTCAGCCTCTTTGACCAGGAGCTATCCTTGAAAATCCCGCAGCTAGCCCGCTACACTACCTGCCGCGTCGGCCATGCCAACGGATCAGGTGTCAGTAAACGAGATGATGGAATATGTGGCAACAAAGTGCAAGGAGGCAGAGGAAAGGTTTGTTCCCATGGGAAACAGAAATAATAGGAAGACCAAAACGTGTCCTTGGTTTACCCGAAGGTGTAGGGAGGCAAAAACTAACTGCAACAGAGAATGGAAAAGGTACAGGAGGCATAGGACCCAGGAAAACAAGGAGATTAGTAGAAGAGCCAGAAACGAGTATGCACAGATAAGGAGGGAGGCCCAGCGACAGTATGAAAACGACATAGCATCGAAAGTCAAATCTGACCCGAAACTGCTGTATAGCCACATTAGGAGGAAAACAACAGTCAAGGACCAGGTGATAAGGCTGAGGAAAGAAGGTGGAGAACTCACAAGAAACGATCAAGAGGTATGTGAGGAGCTCAACACGAGATTTAAGGAAGTATTTACAGTAGAGACAGGAAGGACTCTGGGGGGACAGACCAGATGGGGACACCAGCAAGGAATACACCAACAAGTGTTGGACGACATACATACAGATGAGGAGGAGGTGAAGAAACTGCTAAGGGACATCGATACCTCAAAGGCAATGGGACCGGACAACATCTCCCCGTGGATCCTTAGAGAGGGAGCAGATATGTTGTGCGTGCCACTTACCACAATCTTCAACACGTCCCTGGAAACTGGGCAACTACCTGAGGTATGGAAGACGGCAAATGTAGTTCCCATTTTTTAAAAAAAAGGAGACAGAAAAAAGGCACTAAACTATAGACCTGTGTCATTGACGTGTATAGTATGCAGAGTTATGGAGAAGATTATCAGGAGGAGAGTGGTGGAGCACCTGGAATGGAACAAGAGTATAAATGCCAACCAGCACGGATTCATGGAAGGCAAATCCTGTGTCACAAACCTTCTGGGGTTTTATGATAAAATAACAGAAGTAAGACACGAGAGAGAGGGGTGGGTTGATTGCATCTTCTTGGACTGCAAGAAGGCCTTTGACACAGTTCCTCACAAGAGATTAGTGCAGAAGCTAGAGCATCAGGCGCATATAACAGGAAGGGCACTGCAATGGATCAGAGAATACCTGACAGGGAGGCAACAACGAGTCATGGTACGTGAAGAGGTATCACAGTGGGCACCTGTGACGAGCGGGGTCCCACAGGGGTCAGTTCTAAGACCAGTGCTATTTTTGATATATGTGAACGACATGATGGAAGGAATAGACTCTGAAGTGTCCCTGTTCGCAGATGATGTGAAGTTGATGAGAAGAATTAAATCGGATGAGGATGAGGCAGGACTGCAAAGAGACCTTGACAGGCTGGACATGTGGTCCAGTAACTGGCTTCTCGAATTCAATCCAGCCAAATGCAAAGTCATGAAGATTGGGGAGGGCAAAGAAGACCGCAGACAGAGTATAGGCTAGGTGGACAAAGACTACAGACCTCACTCAGGGAGAAAGACCTTGGGGTGACCATAACACCGAGCACATCACCGGAGGCATATATCAACCAAATAACTGCTGCAGCATACGGGCGCCTGGCAAACCTGAGAATAGCGTTCCGATACCTTATTAAGGAATCGTTCAAGACACTGTACACTGTGCATGTTAGGCCCATACTGGAGTATGCAGCACCAGTCTGGAACCCACACCTGGTCAAGCACGTCAAGAAGTTAGAGAAAGTACAAAAGTTTGCAACAGAGCTAAGGGGAATGTCCTATGAAGAAAGATTAAGGGAAATCGGACTGTCGACACTGGAGGACAGAAGGGTCAGGGGAGACATGATGACGACATACAAGATACTGCGGGGAATAGACAAGGTGGACAAAGACAGGATGTTCCAGGGAGGGGACACAGAAACAAGAGGTCACAAGTGGAAGCTGAAGACTCAGACGAGTCACAGGGACGTTAGGAAGTATTTCTTCAGTCATAGAGTTGTCAGGAAGTGGAATAGCCTAGCAAGTGAAGTAGTGGAGGCAGGAACCATACATAGTTTTAAGAAGAGGTATGATATAGCTCAGGAAGCAGAGAGAGAGAGGTCCTAGTAGCGATCAGTGAAGAGGCGGGGCCAGGAGCTGAGTCTCGACCCCTGCAACCACAATTAGGTGAGTACAATTAGGTGAGTACACACACACACACACACACACACACACACACACACACACACACACACACACACACACACACGCACACGCACACGCATACACACACATGTGCCTAGGACAAAATGGTAACTAACACACACACACACACACACACACACACCTACCACACACGGGACCTAGTAGCGATCAGTGAAGAGGCGGGGCCAGGAGCTGAGTCTCGACCCCTGCAACCACAATTAGGTGAGTACAATTAGGTAAGTACACACACACACATGGTAATGCATTATTTACAGCTAGCAAAGTCAGGATATTTCTCCAGAATGGTCTGTAATATACCACTGTGGATAAAATAAACCATACCAACGGGCGGGATTTGAACCCGCGGTCAGAGAGTCTCAAAACTCCAGACCGTCGCGTTAGCCACTGGACCAGCTAGCCACGATAAGATTCGTCCAACTAGGTATATTTCTACACCATAGGAAGGTTAGCATAGGCACCACTGTGACCACAAATGCAAGTCATGTTGACGGCAGTGAGGGGACTTGAGCTAGAGTTCGTCACGGCCACGCTAGCTGGTCACAGTGGTGCCTATGCTAACCTTCCTATGGTGTAGAAATATACCTAGTTGGACGAATCTTATTGTGGCTAGCTGGTCCAGTGGCTAATGCGACGGTCTGGAGTTTTGAGACTGACCGCGGGTTCAAATCCCGCCCGTGGTATGGTTTGTTTGCAATCGTGTCATTACGATTTCGTGAGTCGTGGATAAAATACTTTGCCATTTCTTGAACATTTCTGAGTGAGGTATTTCTAAATTCATTAATTTGATCACACTCCAGTACATAATGACGCAGGGTGTGACAATAGTCCATCTGGCAAAGTTTACATTTCGTTTGGTCTACATCTGGTGGTGGTGATTTAACCTGCCATAGATACTTGTAACCCAGCCTGAGCCGGGCGGTAGTGACATCCAAGAGTCTGCTTATCTTGTTGGATGCACCATAGACATGTGGCTCCTCCTGCATGATGGAATGATGATAGATGGACTGACTTGTGTCAATCTCCCTAAGTCTTAAGTCAATAAAGTTCATTTGAAGTTCTTTTCGTATTATTGTTCTCAAACTGCTCACTGACAACCCAAGATTGTAATCTACCCCCTCTTTGAAAGCATACAGCTTAGCCAATTTATCAGTTCTATCATGCATCTGAAGACCAATGTGAGATGGAATCCACAGCATGTGCACTCTGACTCCACTGTCCACAATCTTACCATATCTATGTCTGGCTTCTGACACAAGCATGCCACAATTTATACTTAATGAGTTGAGAGCAATTATGGATGACAGAGAATCAGTTACAATTAAAGTGTCAACCTTAGATACATAGATGCATTTGAGTGCAAGGAGTATGGCAAACAGTTCTGTTTGATGGATAGAGACCCAGTTATTGATGCGTGCTCCAATTTCTTTATGAGAGCCATCACTCTGTATGACAACAGCAGCACTACCAGCTGCACCAGTGGACTGGTGAACAGAACCATCAACGTAAATAATTTGTGAAAGAGTGTTCTGTGTGACTAAGTTATCAATACAGCTTAAGGCATCATGTTTGGCTTCAGTACGAAGCTTTGGTTGTGATTTAAGAAGAGTTTTGGGGGGAAATGGAGGAATGGTAGTTTGGAATGGGGTAATATCCCATGGAGCAGGGAAATGCCTCTGTTGTCTAACTTGACATAGATCACGTAGCTGGTTCATGCGGAGGTCAGTTTCATTTTTTTCGATCCATCTGGAAGGATGTTCACCAGTGCTGAGGAAAGTTTGGAGGGCTTCTGTGCAGGGGTTTGAATGGGCTAGCCTAAGCATATTGACCCCAATAAGGATATTTCTTTCAGTAACACGATCTCTGATGCTTGGAATATTAAGTTCTTTCCGCATATTTAAAATTTTGGCAGTACGAGGGCATCCTAGGATGATCCTCATTGCTTCGTTTTGCAGTTTTTCCAGCCCTCCAAGCTTCCAGTCAGACACGAGTGCAAGTAGTGGCGCCGCATAATCAACCAATGATCTAATATAAGCAAGATACATCATTTTCGCAATTTTAACATTAGCACCATACCTGGGATGAAAACCTGCCACAACTCTAAGTGCTCTCAGCCTTTCTTTGTATTGGCGACAAAGTCTCGTTACAACAGGTCCAAGTAGTGGGACCTCAAAGCCTAGATACCTGTATCTGCTTACATATTCTAGAAGAGACCCATCATGCAACTGGATCTGACGAACTGTGCCTCTCTGCCGAGGAGGACGCCTGTTGAGTATCTTTGTTTTATCCCCTGAGATTATTAACCCCAGGTCCTGACAAGAGGCTAGTACATGATTAAGAATGTTTTGGGTGTTGGAGAATCCGGTGGTGTGAATCATTATATCATCAGCAAAACTAACCATATAATGATGGGGCTGGCTAGGCATAGCATTAAGTAAGGCATTAATCAGAATATTGAAAAGGGTGGGACTAAGCACACCTCCCTGTGGGGTTCCTAATTCAAAATCTTTAGTTACACTTCTATGTCCCTGGAACAACACAGGCGACTTTCTGTTGGACAGGTAACCCTTAATCCAGCGGAGAAGCCATCTTCTAACATCCATTCTGGCAAGTTCACTAATGATTACATGTCGGTTGGCTACATCAAAAGCGGATTTAAGGTCAAGGATCGACTGCAATTCCCAAACCTCTGAAAAACATTATCAGAAATGTGTCCCCTGGTGGTCTTGACTGTGCTTACATTGTTATAAATATGCTGCCATTACAATAGTTTTACAAGCTTGTTCCTGACTTTTAAACACGTAAGAGCACATGTGTGTCGTGTTATACAGGTGGCGAAATGTACTTATCAGCGAGTTTACTTGTCCACTATAACTACCACTTCCAGCCTAGTCTGGAAAAAAATACAAATATTAGCTGGAAGGTACTCTCCGGACCCTGCTCTTGTTCTTACAGTTGCTGGCGATTGCTTTGGGGATCCTGTTGAATGTGGAACCACAATTGTATTGTACCAACTATGACTTAAATTTTGCTTTAACATTAACCTCCACCATTGCTAACCAATACCCTTGCACTCCCCTACCCCTCACTCAGTGCTACATTCCTATTTTCACACATTCCTTCCTTCAGCGCTATATGACCCATACAAGTTTAGTGCTTAAATTATATTATTATTATTATTTTATTATAATTATAATTACTGATATTTTCAGCATTATTATTATTATTATTATTATTATTATTATTATTATTATTATTATTATTATTATATTATATTATTATTTCCATGATTATAATAATCCAATAATACCAGGATTCTCTGCGTATACATACACACATAATGAATTAAGTTTACCTGCCAGACTTCATGCACTTTATTTCATTTTCACGCAGGGTTGTATAACCCACACGGGTTTAGCAATTTATCTCTAATAAATTAAATTATCTAGTAATAATTCACGTCTGCTGAGAGACTACTGGATTACTGATACTATGTTTACATCGTGTAGGTCAACATTATTAAATTGCTACTATGTAAAATACATTCATTTAACAAATTTGAAAATTTTTTGGGATATAATACTGTACTAAGATATTAGAAAACACATTGGTGAAAATTATAAAAAAAATTGCGTCTATGATGAAGTCTGAGTATTAGAGATATAAGATAAACAGATAAGTGCAGAAGATAACATTCTTTTTGTAATCTTTCTTGATATATATTTAATACATATATATAAAAATATCTATAATACAATATCTTATATAAGCTTGACCTTGACTGGTGCTTCTTGGCCGCCTGACAACCTCATTGTTATGCCTGACTCTAGACTATATTATCTCCATTGCTTACAAGCAACTTTTCAAGGACTGATGCCTTGATGCCAGTGAAACACTCTTGATACAAATTATTTGATGAAATGTCACTGCCTCATTTCTCAGGCGCCGTACACTTCACGTAGTGAACGAAATGTTGGGTGGCCTATACGGTTTGCAGCTTGTTTTTCGAATAAAATAATGTGACTGAAATGTAATTATATACTGTATAAGCAAATAAGTATGTAAGTAAGCAAGTTTCATTCAGGTTAAATATAAGTACCAATGTTTTACAGTCTGTTCCTTGAATGAAGAGCCCCTTCATCCGAGGAATTTGACCTGCTTCTCCCTTCCATGGATCGAATCTAAATAACATCCAACACTCTCTCCTTTTGGCCTATTTAAAAGGGATATTTTACATTTTGTGAAATTCAGATTTTAGAACGAGGTGTTTTACTACAGCTTCCACTGGTAGTGTTGTGGTGGTTGTTTCTCCGCCTGATGAAGCTTGTCAGGTGACCATCTGGTGGAACCTCTGATAGTGGAAATATTACTGGGGGTTGTCTGCGGATCCATGAGTTGCTACGGAAAACACATAACTCCTGGTATTCTTTCTGGTTTGCCCTCCGAAATTGTCAGCTGAAGGGAGATTACACAATTAGTGCTACTGTCTAAAGAGAGGGTTTTGCTATGTTTTGCTCATTTAATTCTGGAGGCTTCATCCTGGTGTTTACACCAGGAAAGGTAAGAAGTGGTTCCCAGGAAACAATAACACTCACCTGTCTCAGCTTAGGTAACGGTGGTTCAGAGCAGGTATTGTATTTCTCTTCATTTTTTCCCGGAGCTGCTATCCTTCCCATTTTTATCTTATGATAAATCAGAATTTTTTCCTACTGAGTCCCAATTAAGTGCGACATTCTCTGCCAACCCCTACATGGCCACGGATTCTAATTAGAAACAGGAATCGCTTCTGGGCCAACCTTATTGCCTGATCCCCGTAACCGCGTTCTCTCTGACCCCTCAAGATACCTCAGACCTTGACCATTGAACCAACTTTTCCTACTACTCAGCAATGATTCATAGTTCGCCCGTGCGTCAAAGAGCAGAGTGGCTCAAGCCATCTACCTAGAGATAACAGACAATATTATTATTGTAAATAAGGTATCCCGAAGTATGCTTGAATAATCGCATGCTTTCATAAGAATCCATAACCAGTTACGATCTCGATATTGACCACAGTACGTACTTCCACCCTCTCATAATATAGGATATGCTCACCAATGATGCTGACTCAGCCGTTAAATTAATGTTTCTCCATATCATAAGCAGGACCCCAGCAACTGCACATTCTATCCACAATTTATGACTATGAACTGTTGTCATTCCTCTCACGGTCGTATAACAAGACTCTACTGACTGAGCTTCGGAGGCAATACCAGATTAATATAAATTGACAGTCATTGGTCATACTCTTCCTCCATCAGCATACACAGCAGGGCAGTGCTCGTTCCTTGATGCTGGTGAGGGGCTCTTGGTCTAAGGAACTGGACTCTCCTCCCCTTCCCAGGATCGGGCATAATTGCCTATCATTCTTCAGAGGCTGTATGGTTTCTTGTGGTTTAGTGATTCCTCTGATTATATTAATAGTACTTTCATTCCGCGGATCAAATCTGGTTACTTCAATTCAGTAATAATAATAATAATAATAATAATAATAATAATAAATAATAATAATAATAATAATAATAACAATAACAATAACAATAATAATAATAATAATAATAATAATAATAATAATAATAATAATAATAATAATAATAATTTCAGTATTGTATGTTAAATGAGATAAAGACAACATTCTACTTCCAAGAACTTTAATTAAGTCTTTCTCTCTTCCTTCTCGAGGCTTCCAGAGAAAGCTTGCTGAAAGCAATACAGTGGGCGCACACCCTCCCAAAGCTGTCAGGTTAGATTTCCCTAACAACACTGATCAAGAGACCAAGTTTAACTGGTTTTTCGAAGCTAGTGTAAACAATCATGAGAAAACGATCAAGTTTGTCCTCGATGAGGATAACTACGTCTTTGTGCCTAATGATTCAGCATTTATAGACAAACTTCTCACTCACGAATATGCCAACATCAAACTCCGAGCAGCCCCACCAAGGGCACCTAAAGTGCTTATTGTCATCTACAACGTCACAAGCGACTTGAATCCTCAATAATCTGGCGTCAGAGCATGTTGCAAAGCCCTCGTCGACTTCCCAACGGTCTGATATTAGCTGAGTGGGACTGGCCAGCGGGACTCTGCCACGCTATATTCACTCCCGTGCAGGCCCTCAACATTACGCTATTACATTGCATTGTACAGACCTCCTCAAACGTCGATGTTATAAAGTGTCAACGCTTGGGGCCCACATTGCCAGGAAACATTGCCATCCTAAGTCACACTGGTGTGCAGTGTGTGCAATGCTCATCCTTCTGAACGGTGTTATGATATGATCAACAGCAAAACAGACTGTTGCTAAACAATGATCAATTGCAAGACCTCAGAGTCACAGCAGCTCATGCTGACTGCAGTGTGAGGGATGATCGCATCCACAGCAACCGCACTTCACCCTGTCACCCCTCCTATGGCCCCCCAGGACCTACCAGGTTAACTCGAGGTCTGATTACGGCTCCATGTGCCCTCAGACAATGGGGTTGAGCACCTCACCTGGGGAGCACGCGTAAACGGACCCTCCATCATTCGGCTGTCAATACCAGCCTAGCTGAGTAAGCTGACAGTCAGCAAATGCTCGCTGACCGGGACTTCACGTCTCCAGATGTTCAAAGTCCGTGCTCTGTTTCTGGTATACAACCTTGATGTCGCGCATAACAAATACTGGAAAAACAAACAATTTCTCTGAAACAACAACTGGACAAATACAAGGCAAAGAATGGGTAGAGTGTACAATAACAAGATTGTCCACAATTTGTGAAAGCAAAGTGTAGGCTGCCTGAACAAGGAGGCGTGGTGTTCTTAATCACAGTTAATGACGAATATAATACTTGTCGGTTGATAACTGTAGTGTGCATCATAACGAAGGTCTATGGTATAGTCAATGATGTTAGTAATAGTGATGTCCGTAATATAAGTGGGGGTGGGAAGAGTGTGGTGGGGCAATGGTGTCTATATATTGTTCAGTAATAGTGATGTAGCGTAATTTAAGTGGTGGCTGAAGAGTGTGATGAGAGCGTGTGGTGTCTTTAATGTTAGTAATAGTGATGAGCGTAATTTAAGTGGTGGTGGAAGAGGTGTGATGAGAGCGGTGGTGTTTAGATGTTAGTAATAGTGATGAGGCATATATAAGTGGTGGTGTAAGAGTGTGATTGAGGTTAGTCACATAATACATTATGTTGCAAAACTCAATACTGTTGACAATGTAATGGAAACACAATGTTGGTGTGGCGCTGGTGTGATGACAGTTGTAGTGGTGCGTGTAATGTTAGTGGAGGAGGAATGTGTGTAGGTGGTTTCACCTATAATAAATTCACACATAATCTGCGTCTTGCTCTGGGTTTTTCGAAGACTCCCCACGAGCCTTACAATGGAGGTGCACTTAACAATAATATGGACTAGGGTAGCACTGTTGACATTGATAAGGTCGGCTATTTATATGAAACAATTTTTTCATTATGCTGTAGAAAACTCAACAAGGATCCCAGGACTACTATAATGGATCAAAACTCGTATTAAACTTTCTATATTAAGCACTGGAACATTGCATCACTTAGAAAAAGACTTCCTTCTCTGCGGTGGTAGACCTTCATCATAAGTAACCACCGAACCATTGATGTTGTGTGGTCTTCAAGAGTGCAGGTCCTGGTAATATCCCAAACCCCTAAATTACCATCCATTTGTTGAATTAACCTCAAAAATCTACTAACTCTTGTGTCTATATATTAAACATTCACATCCCCATCATCTTCTTGCACACAAGAAAAAAGTGGGGGCTACAATATTCACGGGTGTTAGGATTTATATAGGGAAACTCTGCTCTCAACATATTTAACTTGTATGATCTGTGATAAATTTAATTACTTGAGCTCCCAACTTGTGCGCTTTCTCAGCCTACTCTCTTATTATTGGCGATTACAATGCGGACACAAAAGGCATTGGAAACTCACAGTTTGAGTTAATTCGTAATGGGCAATCAAACTGTTTCACTCTTAAACAGTCTTGATAATGTCCTAATTGTAGGTGACTGGAACCCAACTATCTACGGAGGAGTCATTGTTCTGTGCCTGGCTTCAACATTACTTCTGCCAGCTGAGCTGTGAGTCTTCCATTGTACAGATATAGCGTCTGATCATTTCCCTAGGCTAACCTCTCTAGATATTGGTAATACTATCCTTCCTGGTGGGATATTCAAACGGAAACGTTTTAATGTTCCCACAGATCAGCATGATGACTTTGTTGCACATGTGACTGACTGGTATAATTCCTATGAGTGTTCCTCTGTAGAGACCTTTAACAATGATCTTGTGAGCAGTATTCAGAACTACTTAGAGCCGCCACTGCAACCTCTTGGTACTCTAAAACCCAACAAACTTCCATAATAATCATACCTCCTTCAAAAACCATACTTATTACAATGATTCTAAACTTCGTACACTGAAACGTACTGCTCGCAGACTAGGCCTAGCCTATAGAGAAAACATCGTACCCTGGAATGCTGAGGCTCTTCCAAACTGCCCTTGCTGCTGCCAGAGAGCGTATGACAGAGCTGCGGCAAAACCGACTGGGAAAAATTTGTCAACGGTCTTAATGCTCACACCCCACTTAGCCGGGCATGGAGGGACATAAATAGAATTAAGGGTAACCGAACTGGGCAGATCGCGCACCCTCATCCCTTGCATAGGGCGAATGAGTTAGTCAGTGCTTGGGCTGCTACATCTAGCTATGACAATCTTCCCAGTACCACACAGGCAAAATTAAATGACAAATATGATGCAGGGAGAGACTTGTTTGCTTTATGCTCAGTAAGGCAGATGATTGCAACATTCCTTTCACTAATTATGAACTTGATGCAGCGCTAACTAAGGGCACTCCACGTCGCCTGGTGAGGATGGTATTACTTACAACATACTCAGATTGCTGTGTCGAGTACCAGGTAATCCATTACTTGAATTATATAACATGAGCTATGTAACTGGGGAGCTCCCTCAATCTTGGACCAACAGCCTCATCATTCCAATTCCTAAGCCCAATCAACAAAAGCATTTCGCCCAATATCTCTTACTAGCTGCTTGTGTAAAACATTTGAGAGAATGATTCTTAATCGTCTCATGTACAGAATCAAACAATTTTTGTCTCCCCGGTTACATGGTTTCATGCATGGAAGGAGCGTGCATCATTGCATAGCCACCTTTCTCACCCTGCACACTGACAGCTCCTACACTACCTTCCTTGACCTTAAATCCGCTTTCGATGTAGCCAACCGACATGTAATAATTAGTGAACTTGCCAGAATGGATGTTGGAGGATGGCTTCTCCGCTGGATTAAAGGCTACCTGTCCAACAGAAAATCGTCAGTGTTGTTCCAGGGGACATTAGAAGTGTAACTAAAGACTTTGAATTAGGAACACCAACAGAGAGGTGTGCTCAGTCCAACACTGTTCAATATTCTAATTAATGCATTTACTTAATGATATGCCTAGTCTGCCCATAATTGTGATTAGTTTTGCTGATGATATAAGATTCACCGCAACGGATTCTCCAAACACCAAAAACCTTCTTACTTGTACTAGCTCGTGTCAGGCTGGGTTGATTATCTCTACTGATAAAAACAAAGATAATAAATAGGCGACATCTCGACAGAGAGGACACAGTTCTTCAGATCCATTGCATGATGGGTCTTTTTTTTTCTAGAATATGTAAGCGATACAAGGTATCAGGCTTGGGTTCCACTACTTGGACTGTTGTAACAAGACTTTGTCGCCATACATAGAACGGACTAGAGGCACTTAGAATGTGGCCAGGGCTTCAACCCAGGTATGGTGCTAATGTTTACATTGTGAATGAATGTATCTTGCTTATATTAGATCATTGGTTGTTTATGCTGCGACACTACTTGCTCTTGTGTCTGACTGGAAGCTTAGGAGGGCTGGAAAAACTGCAGAACGATGCAATGAGGATCAATCCTAGGATGCCTCGTTTACTGGGAGTTTACTGGAGAGAGTTTGGGGGTCAACGCCCCCGCGGCCCGGTCTGTGACAGGCCTCCGGGTGGATCAGCGCCTGATCAACAGGTGTTGCTGCAGGCTGCACGCACACCAGAACGTACGAGCCAGCAAGGCGGCTGATCAGGAATGACTTTAGGTGTTTGTCCAGTGCCCAGCATGAAGACTGCAGGGGTCTGTTGGTAATCCCCTTATGTGTGCTGGAGGCATTTGAACCCCCAGTCTCGGGCCCCTGACACTTATTGTATGGTCTATTAACGTGCTAGTGACACCCTGCTTTTCATTGGTGGATGGTGCATCGTTTTCTGCCAAGTCTTTTTGCTTCGTAGTGAGTGATTTTCGTGTGCAAGTTCGGTATCGTCTCTATGATTTTCCGGTGTATAAATCATGTATCTCTCCCTCCTCGTTCCAGGGAATACAGGTTTCGACTCATAGCGCTCCTGTAATGAGGTGTTTTATCTCCGTTATGCGCGCCGTGAAAGTTCTCTGTACCATTTTTAGGCGGCAATTTCCCCACCTGCTGAAGGTTTGCTGTTAGTGTGCCGCAATATTCCAGCCCTAGATAGAACAAGTGACCTGAAGAGTTGACCTCCACCCTCTCATCATTGGGTTGGCCCCTCCTAGTTTTGAAGGTTCTCATTATCCATCCTGTCATTGTTCTAGCAGATGTGATTGATACAAATGTTATTGGTCCTTGAGGTGAGATCCTCGACATAATCACTCCAGGTCTTTGACGGTTGGTGTTTCGCTCTTTTTTTGTGGTCAGAATTGTGTTTTGTACTCTGATGAGATTTTAATTCTCATGTTTACCATATCTGGTATTGAAATTTCTCATCGTTGACTTCATATTGTTTTCTGCAGCACTGAAAGATTTGGTTGATGTCGCTGAGCCTTGCAGTGTCTGCAATTGGAAGGACAATGTCATGCAGATTCGGGTGTCATCTGCAAAGGAAGGACACGGTTTTGTGGTGACATCATTGTCTATGTCGGATATGAGGATGAGAACAAGATGGGAGCTAGTACTGTGCTTGTGGAACAGAGCTTTTCACCGTAGCTGGCCACGGACTTTATCTGTTGACGACTACTCTCTGTGTTCTGTTAGTGAGGAACATTATAGTAGATCATCGACGACTTTTCCTGTTATTCCTTTAGCGGCATTTTGTGCGCTATTACGCAATGGTCACCACTTGTCGAAGGCTTTTGCAAGTCTGTATATATTACATATGCATTCTTTTTGTCTTGTGCATTTAGGGACTTGTCGTAGTGATCAGTAGTTGAGACAGACAGGGCGACCTGTGTTCTAAACCCCCATGTTGCCCTGGGTTGTGTAACTGATGGGTTTCTAGATGGGTGGTGATCTTGCTTATAGGCCCTTTCAAGAGTTTTTTATGATTAATGAGATGTTAGTGCTATTGGTCTGTAGTTCTTCTTTTGCTGTTGCTTTTATGCCCCTTTGTGGAGTGGGGTATGTCTGTTGCTTTTAGTAACTGCGGGACGACCCCCTTGTCCCTGCTCCCTCTACATAGGATGGAAAATGGCTCGTGATAGGGGCTTCTTGCAGTTCTTGATGAAAACAGAGTTCCATGAGTCTGGCCTGGGGGGAGTGAATGCATGGGGATGTCATTTATCGCCTTGTTCGAAGTCTTTGGTCGTCAGGATAACATCGGATAGGCTTGTGTTAATCAAATTTTGTTGGCTCTTCATAAAAAATAATTTTGATCTCTCGACTTTCAGTCTGGTAGCGGCTTGCTAAAAACTGAGTATATTTGGGACTTGAGTAGCTCACTCATTTCCTTGCGTCATTGTGTAGGACCCATCTTGTTATAAGTAGGGGCCAATACTGGTCGTTGTTCGATTTTATTGGCTGCCAAAATTTTTAAATATGCAAAAAAGAATTGATATTCAACATCAAGAGATCGTGTTACTGAAAGAAATATCCAAAATTGGGGTTAATATGATCAGGCAAGCTCATTCAAACCCTGCCACAGAAGCCCTCAACTTTCCTCAAGCACTGGTGAACACGATCAGATGGATCGAAAAGACTGGACGACCTCCGCATGAATAGATACATGATCTATGTCATAGTAAGGCAAACAGCGGCACTTCTCCGCTCCATGGAATATTACCCATTCCAAACTACCATTCTCCATTTCCCCACAAAACTATTCTTAAATCACAACCAAAACTTCGCCTTGAGCCAAACTGAGGCCTCTTAAGCTGTATGATACTTAGTCAACAGCTCACCACTCCGCAAATTATTTACGTTGATGTTCTGCTTCACCAATCCTACTGTGCAGTGGTAGTGCTGCTGTTGTCGTACAGAGTGATGGCTTCTTAAAGAAATGGAGCACACATCAATAATTGGCCTCTACCTTCAGACAGAACTGATTTGCATACTCATAGCACTGAAATGGATCTAAGCTATCAAAGATTGTCAGTTTAATTGTAACTGATTCTTGTATCCATAAATGCTTCAAACTCATTAAGCATAAAGTGTGGCATGCTTGTGTCGAAGCCAGGACACGGTATGGTAGGATTGTGGACAGTGGAGTCAGAGTGCACATGCTGAGGATTCCATCACTCATTGGTTTCAGATGCATGATAGAACTGATAAATTGGTAAGCTGAATGCTTTCAAGAGGGAGTAGATTACAATTTGCTTGTCAGGTTGTAGTTGAGAACAATAATACGAAAAGAACTTTCAGCTGAATTGTTTATTGGACTTAAGTGCTCAGGAGATTGACACCAGTGAGTCATTCTACTCATCATTCTATCATGCAGGAGGTGCCACATGTCTATGGTGCATCCAACAAGTAAGCTGATCTTGGATGTCCATACCGCCCGGCTGGCTGGGTTACAAAGTATCTTTGGCAGGTAATCACCACCACCAGATTTGTAGACAACGAAAATGTAAACTTTGCCAGTGGGATTATTGTAACACCCTTCGTCATTATGTACTGGAGTGCGATAAAATTAATGAATTTAGAAACAACTCCACTCAGAAGTGTTCAGAAATGGCTAAGTATTTTATCCAAGTGGTTATTACAGGGACATTTGGGAGAAATACCTGACTTTGCTAGCTGTAAATAAAACATTACACATATGTGACATGTGGTGTGTGTGTGAGTGTGTGTGTGTGTGTGTGTGTGTGTGCTCACCTATTTGTGCTCACCTATTTGTGGTTGCAGGGGGTCGAGGTCCTAGGCTCCTGGCCCCGCATCTTCAACGGTTGCTACTAGCCTCTTCTCTCCCCGCTCCCATGAGCTTTATCTAACCTCGTCTTGAAATGTGTATGGTTCCTGCCTTCCACTACGTATTATCTAGGCTATTCCACTGGCCTTACTATCTATGACAGAAGAAATACTTCCTACTATCTCTATGACTCTTATTTGTGTCTTCAACTTCCAATTGTGGCCTCTTGTTTCTGTGTCCCCTCCCTGGACATCTGACCTTGTCCACCTTGTCTATTCAGGCAGAATTTTATATGTCGTTATCATGTCTCCATGACCCCTCCTGTCTCCAGTGTCGTCAGGCCGATTTCCCTTAATCTTTCTTCATAGGACATTCCCTTAGCTATGGAACTAACTTTTCAGCAAACCTTTGTATTCTCTAGTTTCTTGACGTGCTTTATCAAGTGCGGGTTCCAAAAGGTGCTGCTACTCAGTATGGGCCTGACATACACGGTTGAACAGTGTCTTGAATGATTCCTTACTATGGTGTCGGATGCTGTTCTAGGTTTGCCAGGCGCCATATGCTGCAGCAGTTATCTGATTGTGTGTGCTGCCGGCGACATGCTCGGTGTTATACTCACCCCAAGATCTGTTCCTTGAGTGAGGTTATTGAAGTCTATGGCCAACCTAGCCTTTACTATGTTCTGTGGTCTTCTGTGCCTGCCCCTATTTCCATGACTTTGCATTTGGCAGGATTAAATTCGAGGATAGCCATTTGCTGGACAGGTGTCCAGTTGTCCAGGTCTCTTTGAAGTCTGCCTGGTCTCATCTGACTTTTTAATGCTCCTCATTAAATTCCAATGGCAGCGCTTGAGCGTTTCTAATAAACCTGTATCCCTGGAACGCAGGAGGGAGAGATACATGATTATATTACACCTGGAAAAATCCTAGTGGGACTAGTATACGAACTTGCACACGAAAATCCACTCACTACGAAAGCACAAAGCCTTGGCAGACGATGCCACCATCCCCTAATGAAAAGCACGGGGTGTCACTAGCACGTTTAAGAGGCCATACAATAAGTGTCAGGGGCCCGAGTCTGTTCAAAAATGCTCCCAGACAACTCATAAGGGGGATTACCAACAGGACCCTGGCCAGTCTTCAGCTGGCACTGGACAAGCACCTAGTCAGTTCCTGATCAGCAGGCTGTGGCTCGACGTTGGTTTGCGTGAGCAGCAGCAAAAGCCTGGTGATCAGGCGATGATCCACTGGAGGCCTGGTCAAGACCGGAGCCGCGGGGGCGTTGACCCCGAAACTCTCTCAGGTAAACTCCAGGTAAACATCATCTTGCAACAGGGGGACACATCTGTGTCTAACCTTCCGTCTTGTCGTTACATATACAAAAATAGCATCCGGTTGGACCGACCTGTGGGGCCCGCTCGTCAAGGTGCCACTGTGTACATCATTACGTACATGACTCGTTGTTGCTCCCTGTCAGGTTTTCTCTGATCCTTGCAGTGCCCTTCCTGTTATTGCGCCTGATGCTCTAGCTTTGCACTAATCTCTTGTGAGGAAACTGTGTCAAAGGCCTTCTTGAAGTCAAGAAGATGCAAATCAACCACCCCTCTCTCTCTTGTTTACTTCTGGATTTTATCATAAAACTCAAGGAGGTTTGTGACACAGGATTTGCTTCGTGCATCGTGCTGGTTGGCATTATTCTCTGTTCCGTTCCAGGTGATACATACCACTATCCTCCTGATAATCTTCTCATAATTTTGCATACTATACACGTCAATGACACAGGTCTAAGGTTAGTGCCTCTTTTCTGTCTCCTTTTTTGAAAATGGGACTACATTTTGCCTTTTCCATACTCAGGTAGTTGCCCAGTTTCCAGGGATGTGTGGAAGATTGTGGTAAGTGGTTATGCAAAATATCTGCTCCTCTCTAGGACCCATGGAGAGATGTTGTACGGTCCCATTGCCTTTGAGGTATCGATGTCCATTAAGCAGTTTCTTCACCTCATCCTCATATGTATGTATGTCGTCCCAACACTTGTTGGTGTATTCCTTGTTGGTTGTCCCCATCTGGTCGTCCACCAGAGTCCTTCCTGTCTCTACTGCTAATACTTCCTTAAATCTCGTGTGAGCTCACTCACATACTATTGATCGTTTCTTGTGAGTTCTCACTCCTTTCTTTTCCTCAGCCTTATCACCTGGTCCTTGAATGTTGTCTTCCTCCTAATGTGGCTATTACAGCAGTTTCGGGTCAGATTTGACTTTCGATGCTATGTGTTTTCATCTGTCGCTGGGCTCCCTCTTATCTGGATACTCGTTTCTGGCTCTTCGGACTAATCTCCTTGTATTCCTGGGTCCTATGCCTCTGATACCTTTTCCATTCTCTGTTTGACTTAGTTTGTTTGCTCCCATACACCTTAGGGTTAAACCAAGGATCGTTTTGGTCTTCCTATTTATTTTCTGTTGCCCTGGACAAAACTTTCCTCTGCTCCTTGCCCCCCCCCCCCCCCCAATTCAAAAAAAACCTCACCCCCCACCCCCCCCCCCCCCCACCAACCCCCCCCCCACCACCCACCCCACTTTGTTGCCACATATTCCATCATCTGTTTACCTATTTTCCTACCATTTCTCGAGTCCCACCTGAACCTCCTGCAGGACGTTTCTCATACCTGTGTAGTCCCCCCTTTTACTAGTTTGGCCTTGTCCCTTCAGTTCCTGTTACCTTCTCCACTTGTAAAAAAAAAAAAAAAACTTACTATATAGTCAAAATCAGTACCACATGTGCTAGCTCCAAGGGGACCTTTTCGTAAGTGAGTCCTCGATGTCTGAACTGCTCAGGAGTGAACCACAAGATCAGTCTTGCTGGCTCATCCTCCCCTCTCTCTTGGTTGTGTCTGACATGTTGCTGCATGAGGTTTTCAAGTAACACATCATCATCTTGGCTCTCCATGTTTCGGGACCCCCATGTTGATCCAGGTTTCCCAGTCGATCTCCCTGTGGTTGAAATCGCCCATTACCAGTAACTTTGCTCTGACTCGAGTGAGCTCTTCTTGCCACTCGCCGTGTGTCCAACCATCACCCTGTTGTTTTCTTCGTATTCCTCTCTGGCCTCGCAGTTCTGTGGTGGTTATACATCACTCCAATGATACTTATGTTACTCCGGATCATGAATTGTAACTACAATGTAGTCTCTTTCTCCATCATGGTCCATGCCCTTCCATTTCATCAATCCCCATTGGTGTTATATGAGCTGTGCAACCCTCCACCCCCTTACTCCATTATCTTTCCTCTGGATCTGATATACTGGTTGGCGAGATTGTGTTCTGTTTTGTCTCAGCGGTTTTGTTTCTGTGACTGCTATGATGTCTGGATTTTTCACTGATTCTTTCATCCACTCCTCTTGGTTTATTTCGTTATTCCATCGCGTTTGTGTACCAAACCTTTTAGTTGCTTTTCTATATTGTGGTCATGCAATATATTGGGGTTGGGGTGTTTGGGGAGCAGAGAGCTTGGTGGGGCTTTATGGGGATGTGGGGTAGGTGGGGTTTGTGTTGATGGGGTGTGGTCAGAATGTCATAAGGGGCCGCTTGTTGGGGTGAGGTTGTGATATGGGGTGTTGGTGGCCAGAGGGAAACAGGAGTGGGTTTGTAGTATAGGTTGTCAGTTGAGCGTTGGGAATGTCGAGGGTGGAGTCATTTGGTGGGGATTCTGTGGGGTGTGTTTGCCCTTCCTACTGTGTCTGGGTTCCTGCTAATTTTCATTGCTTTCTTTCGTTCCTCTTGCTTCTCTGTACCCTCCTCTTTCAGTGTAGTCCTTTCTTCTTGTGTTCTGTCGTGGTCGAGGTATACTCTCTGGTACCCCTCATTTGCCCCTCAGTCTTGGCTTTCTCTTGCAGAATCGCTGGTTCGACTGATTTTCCTTGAAAGTTTACTCTGGAAGGGCCGTATTTCCATTCCACTCGCAAACACCCAAATTCTCAGAAACTTTGTCACCTGGGTAATATTGCCCGCCCAATTGTTTTCATGACTGCCTTCAATCATTTTTTTCTCCTTGTTTTATTTCTTCAAAGTTGGGCCCCTTGGCTTCTTGGAGCCCGTACAGCAAAACTGACCTCGCCCTTTCCTCCTCCCAATGAGTCTCCATCTGTTTCCTCTGAGGGCGTTTTATTTCCTTCCAGTGACATGTACTTGCCTTCAGTCCTGTCATATCTGTAACTTCTATTCTCAGTGAAACTGTCTTTCCTGACCAGCTCGTCCTTGCTACTGCAGTGGCTGTTAGATTCTATGCATATAAAAACCTTCATTGTTTCGGACCTGCCTCTTGATCTTAGTGTGCTCATCGTCTTTTCCTGGCCCCGTGGGTCTGATGGGGCCTTGTGTACGGCATGTCTCGTTTGTTGCTTACCATCCCCTTGTCTGCGCCTGGACTTTGAATTTCCTACAATTGTCTTCAGACCTGTCGTTTTTGCTTCTCAGTGTCTATCGTCTTTTCTGGCCACGTGGGTCTGATAGGGCCTTCGTGTACGGCATGTCTTCGTTGTTGCTTTCATCCCGTGTCTGCGCCTGACTTTGAATTTTCCTGATGTCACATCTGAATTGTCATTTGTATCTTAATCTGTTTAGGCTTTGCAGTTTCTCTTCTAAGCCACTGTATCCTAGCTTCTGCTGCGAAGACCTGTACTTCCCACTTCCTGCACTCTTCAGCTATCGATCCTCCATTTTATTACCAGCTTAATATCTTCCTTCCCCCACACGTCCTCCCTTTTTTGGTGGCTCTAACTCCCCCAGTTCTTTCCTCCTGGTTCGTCTACCAGATCTCTGGTTTTCCGTTCTAAGGCCACCCATATTTTTTTTATTACCGAGGAACAAGAAGGCTAGAGGAGGGAGGGGTTGTGGGGGGGAGAGAGAGAGGGTAGAAAGAGGGAGAGAGAGGAGAGAGAAAGAGTAGAAAGAGGTGAGAGAGGAGAGAGTATGGGCGGTTGAGGATATGACCAAGGGTGAGAGAGAGAAAATGTGAGGGGGAGAGAGAGAAAGGGTAGAGCGAGGGAGAGGAGAGAAAGATGAGAGAGAGGGAGAAAGGAGGGCGAGGAAAGGCTATGAGAGAGAGAAATGGAGAG
This sequence comes from Cherax quadricarinatus, assembly GCF_026875155.1. NCBI lineage: Eukaryota > Metazoa > Arthropoda > Malacostraca > Decapoda > Parastacidae > Cherax > Cherax quadricarinatus. Next base: position 37,685,570 of record NC_069429.1, on the reverse strand, counting down.
GTGGAGAGAGGAGCTATAGAGAGAGAGGAGGGTGAGAGATTGGGTTTGGGAGTGAGGGAGAGAGGGGAGAGAGAGAGGAGAGAGAGAGGGAGACCCGAGAGAGGGGAGAGAAGAGGGACGAGTAGGGAGAGAGTGGAGGAGGTGAGAGAGAGGGAAGAGAAGAGAGGAGAGAGAGGTGGTGAGATGAGGGAGAGAGAGGGGAGAGCGAGGGAGAGAGGAGGGAGGAGGAGAGAGAGGGAGAGAGAGAGGGAGAGGAGAGGGAGAGAGTGAGGCGAGAGGTGGAGAGAGAGAGGGAGGAGAGGAGGGAAGAGAGGAGAGAGGAGGGGGAGAGAGAGGGGAGCGAGAGTGGGAGAGAGAGGTGTGAGGAGAGAGGGAGAGAGAGAGGGAGAGAGAGAGGGAAGAGGAGGGGAGAGTGAGGGCGAGAGAGAGGGAGAGGAAGGAGGGAGCGAGAGAGGCGAGAGAGAGGGAGAGAAGGATGGGAGAGCGAGAGGGAGAGACGAGAGGGAGAGGAGATGGGAGAGAGGAGGGAGAGAAAAGAAGGGGGGGAGCGAGAGAGGAGAGAGAGAAGGGAGAGAAGGAGGGAGAGAGAGAGGAGAGGGATGAGAGAGAGAGGGAAGAGAAAGGAGGGAGTAGAGAGGAGGGAGAGAGAGACGGGAGAGAGAGAGGCGAGAGAAGGAGGGGTGGAGCGAGGTGGGGAGGAGGGAGAGAGACGAGGAGAGAGAGAGGGAGAGAGAGAGGAAAGAGAGAGGGGAGAGAGAGAGGGAGAGTGGGAGAGAGAGGAGAGGGAGAGAGAGGGGAGAGAGGAGGGAGAGAGAGATGGAGAGAGGAGAGAGAGAGGAGGAGGAGAGAGGGAGAGAGAGAGGAGAGAGAGAAGAGGGAGAGAGGAGAGAGAGTGAGGAGAGAGAGAGAGGGAGGAGAGAGAGAGGGAGGCGAGAGAGAGAGGGAGAGTGAGAGAGGTGAGAACGCGAGAGAGTAGAGAGAGGGAGAGGAGAGATGGGAGAGAGAGAGAGGGAGAGAGAGAGAGGGAGGAGGGAGAGAGAGAGAGAGGGAGAGACGAGTGAGGGGGAGTGGGAGAGAGAGAGAGAGGGAGAGAGAGAGAGAGGGAGAGAGAGAGGAAGGGAGAGAGAGAGAGGGAGAGAGAGAGTGGCGAGAGAGTGAGAGTGGGAGAGAGAGAGGGAGAGAGGAGATAGACGGGAGAGGGATGCAGAGAGGAGAGAGGGAGAGTGGTGGGTCTGTATATGTGTGGGAATGTGTTAGTGGTCTATGTGTGGGTGTGAAATGTGTGTTTGGTACTATATGAGTGTGGATTTTTTAAGTGTGTTAAAAAGTAGTGGTGAGATTGTGTGTTATGAGTGTATGATGAGTGTAAGTGAGTTTGTGACACATGGTCTTCCTTGCTCCTCTAGGTAACCTGACCCACAACCACCTGTGTGTGTGTGTGTGTGTGTGTGTGTGTATTAATTATTAATGTACAGGTGTCTGTGTGTGTGTGTGTAAGTGTGTGGGTGTGTGTGTGTGTGTGTGTGTGGTGTGTGTGTGTGTGTATTAATTATTAATGTTTAGGTTTTGTGTGTGTGAGTTTTGTGTGCTGTGTGTGTATACTCATTATATTCACCTCATTGTGGCTGCAGAGGTCGATTCATAGCTCCTGGCCCCGCCTCTTCACTGGTTGCCACTATGTACAGTCTCTCCCTGTTCTATGAGCTTTATCGTACCTCTTCTTAAAGCTATGTATACAAAAATTATTTACAAAAACAAAGGATAAGATAATCAGTCCTTCACCATATTTTTCAATACCTCAGTCTTAACGAATCTGAACCCTTCGTATTCATCAGTACTAAGGTACCGAGCACCTGCTTACAGGCTGAGGAACTAATTATCTCATCTTCTGATGTCTTCTGTCTATAGATCTGCAAAGCTGAGGGACTGATTACCTCAAGTCATGACGTCTGAATCGGAATATTTTTTTATTAACAAATAAGGCCGTTTCCCACCGAGGCATGGTGACCCGAAAAAGAGGAAACACTTTCATCACCACTCAGTTTATCACTGAGTTGCAAGAGACGTGTTGACACTATAGTTAAAAATCTACAACTACCAACTAGTGAAAAATCTGCACATGAAAATCACTCCCTACGAAAGCAAAAAACTCAGCAGACAGTACAACAGTGAAAGGAGGGGCGTCATGAGTACGCTAGGTGACAATACAATAAGTGTCAGAGTTCAAAGACTGTTCAACTGCCTCCCAGCATACATAAAGGGGATTACCAATAGACCCCTGGCTGTCTTCAAGAGGGAGCTGGACAGGCACTTTATGTCAATACACGGCCAGCCGGGCTGTGGTTCGCACGTCGGTTTGCGTGCTACCGACTGTAACATCTTGGTTGATCAGGCTCTGATCTATCGAAAGGCCTGGTCATGGACTGGGCCGCGGGGGCGATGACCCCCGAAACATCCTCCAGGTATGCCCCTCTTTCAGAGTGCAGGCACTCTACTTCCCACCTCCTGGACTCAAGTCCGGTTTACCAGTTTCCCTGAATACCTTCATAAATGTTACTTTGACATTATTTGTGACAATTTACCAATTTTTTACATGCATATAGACGCATGGTTCCTGTACGATAACTCTGAAACAAAACTTTTCTTTCAGTAGAAAACAAAAGACAAGCGACGATGCTTAGAATCAGCCCTAATTATCACTAGAAACACTATTACAAGACCCAGGTCAGGACCCGTCCTGGCGAACCTACCTGTACCTTTAACATTACAAAGATAATGGTTGACTTTCAGTGTACTATATCAGTTGCCGACCTTCTGTTGGGTCAACTGCCTGACCTGACATAGAGGATCTCCTCTCCCTCTCTTTGTCTGCACTTTGATTGATATATTTTATCCCTTTCTGAATGTTGCCTAAAAAAATTATAATGTTCAGTGTCCAAGCTGAATAGCATTTACTAACAAAGGTCTCCACACTGACTGTGAGTGTTTTACTTGCTGTGTGTAAGGTGGAAGATGCAGATTAGTTTGGGATGTGTTTGCAATTTGCCAGTTTCACTGGAGGAATTGTGTTATTGGTGTCCTCTTTCGACCGGATTCCATCCTCCAGAATTAATAAGAACTTCAGATGCCTTTCGGTCGCTGTGCTATATGATAAACATATCTCCCCCCATATCCAGTAACCCCAGCCCTTCGTACCTCATGCATACAGGGAACATAACAATTGTACCTTCAACCCAACCCCCCTCCAAAACAAAAAAAGAAGACTTTCACCAGGTCCAGGAGCTGGAGATCAGCACCATGAAGAGACCCAGGACTTAATGCTCAACACAGCCAAACAAGTCTAGTTCATGGAGCTTTACAACCTCTACAAGGTCAGATCAACACTCATAAGAGAACCAAGAATTGCAATAACGGGAACCTTCCTCTACGTAACATATACCAGGAAGTTGAAGCCGATCAGAATAGGCACTGAAACGTTATCACGTGCAAAAAAATGTAGTGTTTCCAATAAAATTAACAATTTGGCGTCTACAAATCTTGAGACTAAGACAAATCTTCCTCTGGATAAGAAATACAAACATCGAAAGTCTGAAACCGATCACAGGAGATAATCCCAGTTTTACCACTGCTGTTCTATACATTTCGTACCTCTCCAAATAGTGTCTATAAGGTCTCATAAAGTTTGGTGTCTAAGTTAACATCATCTGTCAATAATGGTTTCAATATTACTCTTGACAACAGAAAAATGCAACTTTCCTTCCTGTAAGCATTTCCATCCTGAAATGTGTCACTCTTCAGTTCAGGAAAGACAATACTACTACAACTTATATTGTCAGGCACACTACCTAAAGGGGACAAGAAGACACAGAAAATCCTGATCATGGGAAAACTTGGGTAGCCACAACCACTCCAGAGAGAAAGGTTTTTTTTAGCGCTAGGAAGTAAAAAAGCTAGCAGGAAATGACAGAAATTGTACACCAACTCCAGTCATTTCTGGAGCTGAATCACGGTCAGTGGCCTCCACTGCAAAAAAACAGACAATAGTGCCAGGAAAAAAAAAAACTTCCCATACCACCAATGCGACGATATTCATCTTTGCAAATATACAGGGTCTAAAGCCCAGTAACAAACAACAATATACCTTTCATTCGTGGACTGCTTACAGAGTCAAACTCAATGTTCGCAGTCAGAGACCCACATAAAGGATCATCTTGACGATGAAATATAGATCCCAGATTATAACCTATACAGGTGTGACAAAGTGAACAGTCATAAGAGGGGGGAAGAGCCTGTATGTCAGTCACTTATATGCTCAGAACTACTAAATGCCTCAAATGAAATAGTTGAAATTTTGGCAGTAAAGATTGAGAACCAAAACCTGGTCATTGTGGTTGTATACAAGCTTCCGGATGCAACTTCCCAACAGTTCCAGGAACAGTTTTTGAAAACTGACCACTGTCTGAAAAATCTTCCAGCTCCTGCTCCCAACATCTTGCTCCTGGGGAATTTCGACCTAAAGCACCTAAAATAGAGGAATGTACCAAATAATGTTTTAGCAGAAATAACCCCAGGAGGCAGCTTAGATGAAAACTCGCACACACACGAGCTTTTAAATTGTCGCACAAAATTCACCTTAAATCAGCAAATAATAGAGCCTACAAGACTGGAGAATACACTGGACCTCATCTTCAGACATATATGCGTGAGGCCCCAGACAAAATGTGATCAGTAACGAGGGAACCTTCATCATATTCAACTTCAATAACAAAAACATAAGGTGGGTCCAAGTTAACCAGGTCCTAAAGAATATAAATTGGGAAGACAGCCTAAGCAACACAGATCCTAACCTTTGTCTAGAGCAAATTAACTCTGTAGCACCCGAGGTATGCTCAAGGTATATTCCTTTAAGGAAATGGAAGAGAAGATGTAAACTAGAAAGAGAAAGACGCTCCCTATACAGGCGAAGGTAAAGAATAACAGAGCGGTTAAAAGAGGCCAATATATCTGTAATACAAAGGGAGACACTGGTCAGAGAAATTTCAAACATCGAACTAACACTGAAGGAATCTTACAGGAATCAAGAAACACGAGAACTAAAAGCCATAAATGAAATTGAAAGAAACCCAAAATATTTCTTTTCTTATGCCATATCAAAGTCGAGAACAACATCAAGTATTGGGCACCTACTTAGACGAGATGAGTCCTATGAAGATGACAGCATGGAAATGAGTAATCTACTCTAGTCCCAATATGACTCGGTTTTTAGTGAGACGCTAACCAGACTGAGAGTTGAAGACCTAAATGAATTTTTCATGAGTGAAACCCCGAATTTGGTAGGCTCAAACCTATCTGATATTATCCTGAAGCCAAATGACTTCGAAAACGCGATAAATGACATGCCCATGCACTCTGCCCCAGGCCCAGACTCATGGAACTCCGTGCTCATCAAGAACTGCAAGAAACTCCCATCATGTGCTTTTAACATCTTATGGAGAGGAAGCATGTGTTGAGCTAAAGTAGAAGACCTGGGAGTGATAATCTCAGAGGATCTCACCTTCAAAGACCACAACATTGTATCAATCGCATCTGCTCGAAAAATGACAGAATGGATGATGAGAACTTTCGAAACTAGGGATGCCAAGCCCATGATGACACTCTTCAGGTCGCTTGTTCTATCTAGGCTGTAATATTGCTACACATTAACAGCACCTTTCAAGCCAAGTGAAACTGTTGATCTAGAAAATGTACAGAGAACCTTCACAGCACACATAACTGCAATAAAACACCTCAGTTACTGGGAACACTTGAAGTTCCTCAACCTGTACTCCCAAGAATGCAGGCGGGAGAAATATATAATAATAGAATAAACACTTGGAAAATCCTAGAGGGATTTGTACCAAACTTGCACACGAAAATCACTCCCTATGAAAGCAAAAGATTTGGCAAACGATGCAACATTCCCCAAATGAAAAGCAGGGGTGTCACTAGCACGATAAGAGACAACACAATAAGTGTCAGGGGCCCAAGACTGTTTAACTGCCTCCCAGCATACATAGGGGGGATTGGCAATAGATCCCTGGCTGTCTTCAAGAAGGCACTGGACAGTCACCTAAAGTCAGTACCTGATCAGCCGGGCTGTGGTTTATACGTCGGGTTGTGTGTGGCCAACAGTAACAGCCTGGCTGATCAGGCCCTGATCCACAACGAGGCCTGGTCACAGACCGGGTCGAGGGGGCATTGACCCCTGAAACCCTCTCCAGGTATACTCCAGGTGTGTTCCTTGTTTTACTCACATTAACTCAGACTTGAAAAATTTGAAGCCAATCAGAAATGCTCTCAAATTTTCTCACGGAAATTGCTGCTTTAAATGTAACATAGAAAGTCCAGCATCAGTTCAGACTTTCCTTGATGTAAGCTGCACCAGTGATGAAAACTTGAAAACTGTCAGCAGAGGTCTCAGATTATCGCGCGGAAACCTAGAAACCGAGGGCGAAAAATATGACAATCACTGAAGGTTTCGCCCGTCGGAACACGGAACAACATGGACGACATACACGCTGAACTTTAAAATAAAACAAAATTCATAAATATGAGCAATTTAAGATCCTTTTAAGGATGGTGCATTGATGGTGGTAAAGGGATCTTGATCTGAGGAATTACAGCTATCCTCCTTTGCCCGGATCAACACTGATTATACCTTCTGTTCTTGTAGATGAATGGTTCAGAGAACCGACATGTTGATAAATTAGACACATGTGCAAACCAGATAATCACACAATCTGGGAAGTGTTGCTTCGCTATACTTAAAACAACAAAGTCTTACCTTTGAGGACCGAGATGAATGTATTGACGACGGGAATACAGCAGAGTGTGAGGAGAGTGAGAACCAGCCGGCACCAGTATCACAACAGCTGTTTTACTGATAGAGACAGGTGTCAGCTTACTATATTCCACGTGTACATTAACACGTAAGAGCATTATGTAGTGTCTCCACTTACAAGCCTATGACTTTGTTGAAGTAATCGGCAAGGTCATTGTAAGAAACCTGCAGCAAGGTCGTTGTAAGAGCCCTGTAGCAACAAACAACAAAATACCTTTCATCCGTGGACTGCTTGCAGAGGCAAAGGCAATGTTCGCGGCTTTCACTGAGACCCACATAAAGGATCACTTGGACAACGAAATATGGATCCCAGGTTACAACCTATACAGATGTGACAGAGTGAACAGGCAAAAGGGGGGGGTTGGCCTGTACATTGCAGAGTCACTTGTTTGCACAGAACTGCTAAATGCCTCAAATGATGTAGTGGAAGTTTTAGCAGTAAAGGTCGAGAACCAAAACCTAGTCATTGTGATAGTCTACAAGCCTCCGGATGCAACATCCCAGCAATTCCAGGAACAGCTGTTAAAAATTGACCACTGTCTGGAAAACCTTCCAGCTCCTGCACCCAACATCTTGCTCCTGGGGGATTTCAACTTAAGGCACCTAAAATGGAGGAATATAGCAAATAATATTGTTGCAGTAATAACACCAGGAGGCAGCTCTGATGAAAACTCACACTCACGCGAGCTTTTAAATCTCTGCAAAAAATTAAATTTAAACCAGCAAATAATAGAGCCTACTAGACTGGAGAATACACTAGACCTCATCTTCACTAACAATGATGATCTGATAAGAAATATCACCATATCAAAAAACAATATACTCAGATCACAACATAATTGAGGTTTCAGTCATGTATGCGCGGAGCCCCAGACCGACATAATGAGATTAGTCACGAGGGAGCATTCACCAAATTCAACTTCAATAACAAAAACATAAAGTGGGACCAAGTAAACCAAGTCCTAACCGATAAAAGCTGGGAAGATATACTAAGCAACACAGACCCCAACTTATGCCTAGAACAGATTAACTCGGCGGCACTCGATGTATGCACAAGGCTTATTCCTCTAAGAAAAAGGAGGAGTAGATGTAAAACAGAAAGAGACAGGCGCTCCCTTTACAGGCGACGGAAAAGAATAACAGAGCGGCTAAAAGAGGTCAATATATCTGAAATGCGTAGGGAGACACTGGTCAGAGAAATAGCAAGCATCGAACTTAAGCTAAAAAGAATCCTTTAGGAGTCAGGAATCGCGGGAAGAACTAAAAGCCATAAATGAAATCGAAAGAAACCCAAAGTATTTCTTCTCCTATGCCAAATCAAAATCGAGAACAACGTCCAGTATTGGGCCCCTATTTAAACAAGATGGGTCCTACACAGATGACAGCAAGGAAATGAGTGAGCTACTCAAGTCCCAATATGACTCAGTTTTTAGCAAGCCGCTAACCAGACTGAGAGTCGAAGATCAAAATGAATTTTTTATGAGAGAGCCACAAAATTTGATTAACACAAGCTATCCGATGTTATCCTGACGCCAAATGACTTCGAACAGGCGATAAATGACATGCCCATGCACTCTGCCCCAGGGCCAGACTCATGGAACTCTGTGTTCATCAAGAAACTGCAAGAAGCCCCTATCACGAGCCTTTTCCATCCTATGGAGAGGGAGCATGGAATACGGGGGTCGTCCCACAGTTACTAAAAACAACAGACATAGCCCCACTCCACAAAGGGGGCAGTAAGCAACAGCAAAGAACTAACAGACCAATAGCACTAACATCCCATATCATAAAAATCTTGAAAGGGTCCTAAGAAGCAAGATCACCACCCATCTAGAAAACCCATCAGTTACACAACCCAGGGCAACATGGGTTTAGAACAGGTCGCTCCTGTCTGTCTCAACTATTGGATCACATACGACAAGGTCCTAAATGCACTAGAAGACAAAAAGAATGCAGATGTAATATATACAGACTTTGCAAAAGCCTTCGACAAGTGTGACCATGGCGTAATAGCGCACAAAATGCGTGCTAAAGGAATAACAGGAAAAGTCGGTCGATGGATCTATAATTTCCTCACTAACAGAACACAGAGAGTAGTCGTCAACAGAGTAAAGTCCGAGGCAGCTACGGTGAAAAGCTCTGTTCCACAAGGCACAGTACTCGCTCCCATCTTGTTCCTCATCCTTATATCCGACATAGACAAGGATGTCAGCCACAGCACCGTGTCTTCCTTTGCAGATGACACCCGAATCTGCATGACAGTGTCTTCCATTGCAGACACTGCAAAGCTCCAGGCAGACATCAACCAAATCTTTCAGTGGGCTGCAGAAAACAATATGAAGTTCAACGATGAGAAATTTCAATTACTCAGATATTGGTAAACATGAGGAAATTAAATCTTCACCAGAGTACAAAACAAATTCTGGCCACAAAATAGAGCGAAACACCAACGTCAAAGACCTGGGAGTGATCATGTCGGAGGATCTCACCTTCAAGGACCATAACATTGTATCAATCGCATCTGCTAGAAAAATGACAGGATGGATAATGAGAACCTTCAAAACTAGGGAGGCCAAGCCCATGATGACACTCTTCAGGTCACTTGTTCTATCTAGGCTGGAATATTGCTGCACACTAACAGCACCTTTCAAGGCAGGTGAAATTGCCGACCTAGAAAATGTACAGAGAACTTTCACGGCGGCGCATAACGGAGATAAAACACCTCAATTATTGGGAGCACTTGAGGTTCCTAAACCTGTATTCCCTGGAACGCAGGAGGGAGAGATACATGATTATATACACCTGGAAAATCCTAGAGGGACTAGTACCGAACTTGCACACGAAAATCACTCATTACGAAAGCAAAAGACTTGGCAGACGATGCACCATCCCCCCAATGAAAAGCAGGGGTGTCACTAGCACGTTAAGAGACCATACAATAAGTGTCAGGGGCCCGAGACTGTTCAACTGCCTCCCAGCACACATAAGGGGGATTACCAACAGACCCCTGGCAGTCTTCAAGCTGGCACTGGACAAGCACCTAAAGTCAGTTCCGGATCAGCCGGGCTGTGGCTCGTATGTTGGTTTGCGTGCAGCCAGCAGCAACAGCCTGGTTGATCAGGCTCTGATCCACCAGGAGGCCTGGTCTCAGACCGGGCCGCGAGGGCGTTGACCCCCGGAACTCTCTCCAGGTAAACTCCAGGTAAGGAACCTGTAGAAAGGTGTCTCCAAGAAACCTGTGATAAAGTCAGTGTAAGAAGCCTATTACGAACACTGGTGTAGTTTAGTGGCCTGCACACCTGGTTGTACCATGATAACCAAGATAGAAACGAGGAACGAGCAAAGGGCAGCAGAGAGTAAATACTGATATATTTCCTTCACCTGACAGCAAGCATTAATTTGAAGAATATTTACAGAGACTATGTACAGTAAAACAATTTTACAAGCAAGAGACACGTAAGAACCACCTTCAACCAGACTTAGTCTTCCAAAGTTGGTTCATGAGTGTACCACATCGCTTCACAATTTTGCCGGGCTTCCTCGTGATTGGTTGAACCAAGGTGTTAACATAATGAGGGCCCCCCTCATTATACTCTTAGCCAGGGGCATATCTAAAGAAAATAGTACCTATGGCAAGCACTTAAATTGCACCTCTGTTCAAACATCTGATACTCATCTTTTAGACAACTTTACCATTAAATCAGCTCAAAAATACAAGTCAAGTTCGTTAATCTTTTAATTAACAAATTTGGGCAGTACATAAAAATTACAACTGCACTTTTTTTGCTTTCACTGATGCAAAGTGGTCTATGATGTACTCAGATTCTGCTTTTTTTCAGTGTTTCACTTTCTACATTCATCAGAGCAAGATCATAGAGTCTGCCTTGACTCATAAGATAAAATTTCGTTAGGATTTTTAACCCCGGAGGGTTAGCCACCCAGCATAACCCAAGAAAGTCAGTGCGTCATCGAGGACTCTGGCTTATTTCCATTGGGATTTTCAATCTTGTCCCCCCAGGATGCGACCCACACCAGTCGACTAACACCCAGGTACCTATTTGCTGCTAGGTGAACAGGACAACAACAGGTGTAAAAAAACGTGTCGAAATTCTTCCACCCGCCGGGAATCGAACCCGGGCCCTCCGTGTGTGAAGCGGGAGCTTTAGCCACCAGAGCACATGCTGCCCCATGGCCCATTGAGGCTCTCAAATATGGAAGTATTAGTTTTAACTTGCTTAATGATCTCTCATATCTGACGAGGGAAACTGCGATGGTTATCATTATCTGAATAGTAATGTGAAGGTTGAGGAAGACGCTCTCATCTCCATACTGAACAATAAATTCTAGAAGATCTTCAGGTCTTTATACTTTCATGTTGACCCAACTTTATATAGCTGCTGTCCATTAACCTCAGAACTGTACAGTTCGCCCAAATTTTCTCACTTCTTGTTCAGTCGTTACTGTCTGCACCGTAACACAGTCCCTCGACATCAAGAAGGAACCCAAACTTCGTGTCAGTGTCGCGCAAACGAGCGAACCTTTTATCCATTTATCTGTTAAGACGGTCAAGTGTTCCTTTCAGAACTCTTTCCATTTCCTCCTTGACTGTTAACTCAGCGTTTCTCCAGTTCTCATCACCAGTTCATTTCTTACATTTCCGATATCTTTCAACTTAAATATATAATTCTTGACAGAGACCGAGTTCTTTGAGTGACTCACTGACTAACATTTCTTTTTCGGAGGGCTTTCAAATCCAGGGCAGCATCATGGAAGATCATACTAGGATCATGCAGCCTCTTTTGAATATGGTCAAAGCAAATGAGTACTTTGTTCCAAAATCCTAGGAGAGTCAGAAAATCGTAACTCAGCTTGCTGTTACACAGCTGCCTTGCATCATTCCTACTTTCACTGGTCTTTGTTTCTTTGTCTTGTCATGTTCTGGAGAACCTGAAGTATCTCCTTAAGGTACTTGTTGACGGGCTTCACTCCACCACGTTTCCGACTCCGGCTTAACAACCAGAGGAAAGGCGCTTTTGAAGAACGAGAGAAGAATTATAGACAGCTTCGATGGTTCTACCATTGTATCATTCTTGGCTGCAAGTACACCACCAAGTTGAGTGAGTGATTGTCGTAATTCACAAACACTGCCAGGTTGTTTTTCTCACTTGTTTTACGATGAACACCATTTCTGTGTCCAGTCATCACAGTAACGTTGCCATAGCACTGTGACTGACAATCTTGTAGCTCCATTTCTTCCTTCTCTAGCTGTTTTAAGATGTCTTCAACCAAGGTCTCAGCATCCTTCTGACTTATCTGGATAAAACCCATGATAATCAAAGACATTATTATTATTATAATCATGAGGAAGCGCTAAACCCGTAGGATTATACAGCAGATAATCAAAGACAGATCATACATCTGAACAAAATGTTGTTTTTTACTATCCGAGGATGGCTTGTCAGACTTTAATAGTAGAAACTGTTCAGTGTCGTCCCACTTCAAATGGCGCCCAGTGCACGTGCCATACCTGCCATACCTTAGGTACGCCATTGCCGTAACCGGGGATCGATTCCCGGTTATGCCTCAGGTTATTGATGTTTCAAAACCTATTGTTTCGTGGCTTCATTAATATATAGACTGTTCGTTAAGGCTGATATTCAAAAGTGAGTAGATTATAAATAATTCTAAGGTTACCACAGCCTAGTATGCTCTAGCACCAGGAATCATGCCCAGTCCCGCTGGGTGCATGGAGTTTCTAGGATTGAATGATCCAGTATATATATACACACAAGGGTTTCTTTTTCTGTCTCATAAACACGCTAGATAACAGGGATATCTTGCTACTCCTACTTACACTTTGGTCACACTTCACAGACACGCACATGCATATATATATATATACATATATCTAGGCTTTTCTCCTTTTTCTAAACAGCTCTTGTTCTTCTTTATTTCTTCTATTGTCCATGGGGAAGTGGAAAAGAATCTTTCCTCCGTAAGCCATGCGTGTCGTATGAGGCGACTAAAATGCCAGGAGCAATGGGCTAGTAACCCCTTCTCCTGTAGACATTTACTAAAAAAGAGAAGAAGAAAAACTTTATAAAACTGGGATGCTTGAATGTGCGTGGATGTAGTGCAGATGACAAGAAACAGATGATTGTTGATGTTATGAATGAAAAGAAGTTGGATGTCCTGGCCCTAAGCGAAACAAAGCTGAAGGGGATAGGGGAGTTTCGGTGGGGGAAAATAAATGGGATTAAATCTGGAGTATCTGAGAGAGTTAGAGCAAAGGAAGGGGTAGCAGTAATATTGAAGGATCGGTTATGGAAGGAGAAAAGAGAATATGAATGTGTAAATTCAAGAATTATGTGGATTAAAGTAAAGGTTGGATGCGAAAAGTGGGTAATAATAAGCATGTATGCACCTGGAGAAGAGAGGAATGTAGAGGAGAGAGAGAGATTTTGGGAGATGTTAAGTGAATGTATAAGAGCCTTTGAAACAAGTGAGAGAGTAATTGTGGTAGGGGACCTTAACCCTTTGACTGTTTTCGACGTATAAATACGTCTTATGAGCCAATGTTTCTGACGTATATATACTCAATAATTCTAGCGGCTTAAAATCAAGCGGGAGAAAGCTGGTAGGCCCACATGTGAGAGAATGGGTCTGTGTGGTCAGTGTGCACCACATAAAAAAAATCCTGCAGCACACATTGCGTAATGAGAAAAAAAAACTGATCGTTTTTTTGGAATAAAACGCCGACTTTGAGGTGTATTTTCGTATAGTATTTATCGTTGCATTCGCGTTTTCATGGTCTTAGGTGATAAAATGGAAAACATATTACAGAAATAGAGATAATTTTCATTACTTTGGCGATGAAAACAACCTTGAAACTGAGCTCAAAGTAGCGGAAAAGTTCGATTTTTACCAATGTTCAGGAGTAAACAAATCACACCACACGTCCAATACACGTCAACTGGGGAGTCTTATATTCTTTCACTAGTGCACTGATATTATTTATACCATTTTTACAATAATGCAGTAGTCTGCTTAACAGTAAATTTTGTATTTTTTTGTATGAATAAAAAATCAAAATAGAAAGCAATAATAATATAAGAGGGGCCTAGAGATGTGACTAATGAACAGAGCATATGTTATTTTAGTGCCACGGATGTCTACCTTGTTTATTCTGGACCCTATTTTGAAATTGGCATCTTTTTTAGTTTTCGTGAAATTGGCCAAATTGCCAATTTCTGGCCACCATATTGGGTAGTCTAAATTAGTAAATGGGAGGTTTCTTGTACTCAACTGATAGATAAAATAGAGTTCTAGAGTTCAAAGTCGGCGAAATCGCCGATACGCATATGTCGCCGAGACTGCTAACTTCGCGGGAGCATAATTCCATGAGTTTTCGACTAAATTTCGAACTTTTGGTGTCATTACCATCGAGAAAAGATGCTCTATCATTTCATAAGAAAAAATAATTTTTTTTTTCAAAAATTGAGCGACATAGAATGACAGTTTCAGAGAGGGGCATGAAACAGTCAAAGGGTGAATGCTAAAGTAGGAGAAACTTTTAGAGAGGGTGTGGTAGGTAAGTTTGGGGTGCCAGGTGTAAATGATAATGGGAGCCCTTTGATTGAACTTTGTATAGAAAGGGGTTTAGTTACAGGTAATACATATTTTAAGAAAAAGAGGATAAATAAGTATACAGATATGATGGAGGGCGAAATGACAGTAGTTTGCTGGATTATGTATTGGCAGATAAAAGACTGTTGAGTAGACTTCAGGATGTACATGTTTATAGAGGGGCCACAGATATATCAGATCACTTTCTAGTTGTAGCTACACTGAGAGTAAAAGGTAGATGGGATACAAGGAGAATAGAAGCATCAGGGAAGAGAGAGGTGAAAGTTTATAAACTAAAAGAGGAGGCAGTTAGGGTAAGATATAAACAGCTATTGGAGGATAGATGGGCTAATGAGAGCATAGGCAATGGGGTCGAAGAGGTATGGGGTAGGTTTAAAAATGTAGTGTTCAGCAGAAGTTTGTGGTTACAGGAAAGTGGGTTGGGGAGGGAAAGGAGCGATTGGTGGAATGATGATGTAAAGAGAGTAGTAAGGGAGAAAAAGTTAGCATATGAGAAGTTTTTACAAAGTAAAAGTGATGCTAGGAGGGAAGAGTATATAGAGAAAAAGAGAGAGGTTAAGAGAGTGGTGAAGCAGTGTAAAAAGAGAGCAAATGAGAGAGTGGGTGAGATGTTATCAACAAATTTTGTTGAAAATAAGAAAAAGTTTTGGAGTGAGATTAACAAGTTAAGGAAGCCTAGAGAACAAATGGATTTGTCAGTTAAAAATTAGGAGAGGAGAGTTAGAGGTATTGGGAAGATGGAAGGAATATTTTGAGGAATTGTTAAATGTTGATGAAGATAGGGAAGCTGTGATTTCATGTATAAGGCAAGGAGGAATAACATCTTGTAGGAGTGAGGAAGAGCCAGTTGTGAGTGTGGGGAAGTTCGTGAGGCAGTAGGTAAAATGAAAGGGGGTAAGGCAGCCGGGATTGATAGAATAAAGATAGAAATGTTAAAAGCAGGTGGGGATATAGTTTTGGAGTGGTTGGTGCAATTATTTAAAAATGTATGGAAGAGGGTAAGGTACCTAGGGATTGGCAGAGAGCATGTATAATCATGTATATAATCATGTATCTCTCCCTCCTGCGTTCCAGGGAATACAGGTTTAGAAACCTCAAGCGCTCCCATGCATAGTTCCCTTGTATAAAGGCAAAGGGGACAAAAGAGAGTGCAA
Organism: Cherax quadricarinatus; assembly: GCF_026875155.1. Taxonomy (NCBI): domain Eukaryota; kingdom Metazoa; phylum Arthropoda; class Malacostraca; order Decapoda; family Parastacidae; genus Cherax; species Cherax quadricarinatus. The sequence continues at coordinate 37,669,889 of NC_069429.1, read as the reverse complement.
AAATTATAGGGGGATAAGTCTGTTGAGTGTACCTGGTAAAGTGTATGGTAGAGTTATTATTGAAAGAATTAAGAGTAAGACGGAGAATAGGATAGCAGATGAACAAGGAGGCTTTAGGGAAGGTAGGGGGGGTGTGGACCAGGTGTTTACAGTGAAACACATAAGTGAACAGTATTTAGATAAGGCTAAAGAGGTCTTTGTGACATTCATGGATTTGGAAAAGGCGTATGACAGGGTGGATAGGGGGGCAATGTGGCAGATGTTGCAGGTGTATGGTGTAGGAGGTAGGTTACTGAAAGCAGTGAAGAGTTTTTACGAGGATAGTGAGGCTCAAGTTAGAGTATGTAGGAAAGAGGGAAATTATTTCCCAGTAAAGTAGGCTTTAGACAAGGATGTGTGATGTCACCGTGGTTGTTTAATATATTTATAGATGGGGTTGTAAGAGAAGTAAATGCGAGGGTCTTGGCAAGAGGCGTGGAGTTAAAAGATAAAGAATCACACATAAAGTGGGAGTTGTCACGGTTGCTCTTTGCTGATGACACTGTGCTCTTGGGAGATTCTGAAGAGAAGTTGTAGAGATTGGTGGATGAATTTGGTAGGGTGTGCAAAAGAAGAAAATTAAAAGTGAATACAGGAAAGAGTAAGGTAATGAGGATAACAAAAAGATAGGTATCAGATTGGATATCAGATTGGAGGGAGAGAGTATGGAGGAGGTGAATGTATTCAGATATTTGGGAGTGGACGTGTCAGCGGATGGGTCTATGAAAGATGAGGTGAATCATAGAATTGATGAGGGGAAAAGGGTGAGTGGTGCTCTTAGGAGTCTGTGGAGACAAAGAACTTTGTCCATGTAGGCAAAGAGGGGAATGTATGAGAGCATAGTTTTACCAACACTCTTATATGGGTGTGAAGCATGGGTGATGAATGATGCAGCAAGGAGAAGGCTGGAGGCAGTGGAGATGTCATGTCTGAGGGCAATGTGTGGCGTGGATATATTGCAGAGAATTCGTAGTTTGGAAGTTAGGAGGAGGTGCGGGATTACCAAAACTGTTGTCCAGAGGGCTGAGGAAGGGTTGTTGAGGTGGTTCGGACATGTAGAGAGAATGGAGCGAAACAGAGTGACTTCAAGAGTGTATCAGTTTGTAGTGGAAGGAAGGAGGGGTAGGGGTCGGCCTAGGAAAGGTTGGAGGGAGGGGGTAAAGGAGGTTTTGTGTGCGAGGGGCATGGACTTCCAGCAGGCATGCGTGAGTGTGTTTGACAGGAGTGAATGGAGACAAATGGTTTTTAATACTTGATGTGCTGTTGGAGTGTGAGCAAAGTAACATTTATGAAGGGGTTCAGGGAAACCGGCAGGCTGGACTTGAGTCCTGGAGATGGGAAGTACAGTGCCTGCACTCTGAAGGAGGGATGTTAATGTTGCAGTTTAAAAACTGTAGTGTAAAGCACCCTTCTGGCAAGACAGTGATGGAGTGAATGATGGTGAAAGTTTTTCTTTTTCGGGCCACCCTGCCTTGGTGGGAATCGGCCAGTGTGATATTATTATATAATATATAATATATATATATATATTTATATATTATATATATATATAATATATATATTATATATATATATAGGAATTCGCAAGAGCAGGCGAAATATACACAAACACTGATCTCTGGCTGAAGGAGACTCGAACCTACGAACCTTGGAACAAGGTATGCAGTGCTTTACCAATCTACCCACACTGGACCAATACCTTGGAGTCCTGCTTGCGCTAGACTTTGATCCAAGGCAGCCAGCTTTCAGGGAGAAGGCTTACAGCTTTTCATCTCATCCCCTGCATGCATCTGCCTTACTAGAGATATTAACAATGCAAGGAATTCGAAAGAGCAGGCGAAATATACACAAACACTGATCTCTGGCTGAAGGAGACTCAAACCTACGAACCTTGGAACAAGGTATGCAGTGCTTTACCAATCTACCCACACTGGACCAATACCTTGGAGTCCAGCTTGCGCTAGACTTTGATCCAAGGCAGCCAGCTTTCAGGGAGAAGGCTTACAGCTTTTCATCTCATCCCCTGCATGCATCAGCCTTACTAGAGATATTAACAATGCAAGGAATTCGCAAGAGCAGGCGAAATATACACAAACACTGTTCTCTGGCTGAAGGAGACTCGAACCTACGAACCTTGAAACAAGGTACGCAGTGCTTTACCAATCTACCCACACTGGAATAATACCTTGGAGTCCAGCTTGCACTAGACTTTGATCCAAGGCAGCCAGCTTTCATGGAGAAGGCTTACAGATTTTCATCTCATCCCGTGCATGCATCAGCCTTACTAGAGATATTAACAATGCAAGGAATTCGCAAGAGCAGGCGAAATATACACAAACACTGATCTCTGGCTGAAGGAGACTCGAACCTACGAACCTTGGAACAAGGTATGCAGTGCTTTACCAATCTACCCACACTGAACCAATACCTTGGAGTCCAGCTTGCGCTAGACTTTGATTCAAGGCAGCCAGCTTTCAGGAAGAAGGCTTACAGCTTTTCATCTCATCCCCTGCATGCATCAGCCTTACTAGAGATATTAACAATTCGCAAGAGCAGGCGAAACATACACAAACACTGATCTCTGCCTGCTCTTGCGAATTCTTTGCATTGTTAATATCTCTAGTAAGGCTGATGCATGCAGGGGATGAGATGAAAAGCTGTAAGCCTTCTCCCTGAAAGCTGGCTGCCTTGAATCAAAGTCTAGCGCAAGCTAGACTCCAAGGTATTGGTCCAGTGTGGGTAGATTGGTAAAGCACTGCGTACCTTGTTCCAAGGTTCGTAGGTTCGAGTCTCCTTCAGTCAGAGATCAGTGTTTATATATATATATATATATATATATATATATATATATATATATATATATATATATATTATATAATATTATGCAAAACAACCACTCTGAAAGAACAGAGAAATTCCATGCGCTTTCGTGACTATGCATTGA
>NC_069429.1:37644621-37666406 GCF_026875155.1 Cherax quadricarinatus | reverse complement strand
TTTTTTACCCTTAATTTTACTATTTGTTTAATTTTGATATTTATGTACTTTTTTGTTTACTGTCCATAATAAACAATTATGTATTTTCTTAATTAAGCTACTTCAAGTTTCCTTGATCTAGTATAGTATTATATCCATTATAGTTTTATACTGTATGGTTAACAGTGTACAGTATATTATTTAGCAATATCAGGCGCTAAAGCAGGTGTTCACTCAGGTGTAAAGTCATATTTAATTTTAATTAAATAGTGTATTATACTCAGTAAATCATTTTCTTTTGCTTTAAATAATAGTCTTAATCCATATATTCATCCTGGTTAGTACAGCCTCTCCTCAGTTAACCCTTTCAGGGTCCAACACCAAAATCTGCCCCAGTGTCCAAGAAATTTTGAAAAAAAAAAATTATTTTTTCTTACAGAATTAAAGATAATATTTTTGTGAAGGTAATAAAACAAAAAAAAAATTCTGATCAGTACTTACGGAGATACAGCGGCGGGAAGTTGACCCAAAATGACTGTCAGCGACTTCCGCAAAATCGCATTTTTTTATTTTACGTTTTTTATACTTTTTTCTTTCTTTTCTAATTTTTTTCTTTCTCTGGTAACATTTGTGGCCTGTGAGACCAGTATAATGTATATTGTATAAGTGTACATGCATTGTATTCAACACAATAATGCACTAATTTGTTTATCATTATATTTCTTACAAAACTTGTTTACAAGTTTATTGTAAACAAAATGATGAAAATATTAGTGCGGTTATTGTGTTGAATACAACGGTACTATATAGTACCATATGGTACAATGGCACATGATACAATGTTACCATATGGTAGAATATGGTACAATGGCACTATTTGGTACAATGGCCCCATATAAAAACATTAAAATGGTATAAAATACCGACAGGTTTGTTAGGTAAGACACATATGCAACAGTTAGGTATCTTTATTATGAAACGTTTCGCCTACACAGTAGGCTTCTTCAGTCAAGTACAGAAAAATTGATAGAAGCAGAAGATACTTGAAGACGATGTAATCAGTCCATCACCCTTAAAGTTTTGAGGTGGTCAGTCCCTCAGTCTGGAGAAGAGCATTGTTCCATAGTATGGAACAATGCTCTTCTCCAGACTGAGGGACTGACCACCTCAAAACTTTAAGGGTGATGGACTGATTACATCGTCTTCAAGTATCTTCTGCTTCTATCAACTTTTCTGTACTTGACTGAAGAAGCCTACTGTGTAGGCAAAATGTTTCATAATAAAGATACCTAACTGTTGCATATGTGTCTTACCTAACAATGGTACCATATGATACAATGGTACCATATGGTGCAATGGTACCATATGGTACAGTGGCACATGATGCAATGGTACCATATGATACAATGATTCCATATGATAGAATTGGTTCAATGGTCACCATTGGTTACAATGGTACCATATGAGATATGGTTACCAAATGGTGCATGGTACCATATGGTACATTGTACCATGCAGTACAATGATTCCATATGGTTCACTGTACTAATAGATTTACAAGTGTACAGGAAATGGGGACCTGTCCTTGAGGTGGGAGACAAAGCACTTGGTCTTGGAAACTGGAGTGTCAGTAGTAGCTTGTGTCACCACTCACTCAGTTCTTGGCTGGTGTTTCCTGCCACCAAATCTACTAATGACCATGGTACACAATATCATATGTTACAAAGGGTACCATACTTGTAGATTGTACTTATTGGTATAGGGTTACCATGACAGTACAGGATAACTATGGTGAGGTACATTATGGTGCAGGGTACCATATGGTACAGGGTACCATTATGGCACAGGGTTACCTATGGCACAGGGGTACCATATGGCACAGTCTCCATATGGCACAGGGTACCATTTGGGAACAGGGTACCTTAGAGCACAGGGTACCATATGGTACGGGTACATATGGCACAGGGTACCATTTTGGTACAGGGTACCTATGGCATGGGTACCATATTGAAGGGTACTTATGCACAGGGTTACCATATGGCTCCGGGTTACCATATGCACTGGGTTACCATATATGGCAAGTACCAGATGGCACAGAGGTACATATAGCACAGGGTACCATATGGTACAGGGTTACCTTTGGCACAGGGGTACCATATAGCACTGGGTACCATTTGCACAGGGTACTTATGGCACAGGGTTACCATTATGCACAGTTACATATGGCACAGGGTACCATATGGCCACAGGGTACCTTTAGACAGGGTACCATATGGCTCAGGGTTTCCATAACAGTACAGGACACTATGGTTCAGATACAGGGATAATATGGTATATAAGTCACCATGACTTTTTGGGTTTTCCTAGGATTTTATACAATATGCTGCTATGTATAATATCCATGTTATTGTATTATCGGTACACCTGAATAAACTTACTCATGCCACATGTGGCTTCATATGTAAGATTATTTAGTTATACACAAATAATGTTACATGAGGCTTATCATATTTAGATATATGTTGGGAGAAATAGGATAACCAAAAAGTCAGAATACTTATTGCATTAGGGTCTCTGTACTATATGGTAGATTCAATGTACATATGGTATAATGTACCATATGGTTATAATGTACCATATGTATAATGTACCTTATGGCACATTGTACCATATGATACCATTGTATGACATGGCCCAATTTACCATATGGTAATTGTACCATGGTAAACAATGGTACATTTGGTTTAAAAAACCATAGAATTCGTCTTCAGCTCCACTTCCATCGTCTTAGAACTGTAAGTTGTGAAGAGGAAGTCAGAATTTGCCCCGGAGAGTGAGTGAAGGAGTGAGAGTTCCTGCGCAGGCATATGAACAAAGCTTACTTTGGTGGTCGTTCCCACAATGCCATGCGGGCGTCCAAGATTTTTTCTATAGTGTGCACACTGGCCAACCAGACCCATTCTCTCAGATGTAGGCCTACAGCCTTTTGCGCGAAATTTGACACCTCTAGAATTTTGGCGTAGATCTACGGTTTCGACATCAATGTAAAGCCGTTGATCTACAGACATAGACCCTTTAAAGGGTTAACAATTGGAGTTCCGTCTCCTAAGACAAGTTGGGAATAAATTCATCGCTATGTGACGGCATGCTTCAATGGGTTGTGTCAAACCATCTTTGATATTGTTTTAAAACCTTTCAGGGTTTGCAGGCCCTCTCGAGATTGTTCTCAGGGTCGCCCAAATTTAAAAAAAAAAATAATATTTTTTCTTATGAAAAGATAGAGAATCTTTTTCCGATCATTAATGACACCAAAAGTATGAATTTGATGGAAAAGTTATGGATTTATGCTTTCGTGAAGTTGCGGTCTCGACGATGTATCGGCTCAGCGATTTTTGCCAACTGTGAGCGCTATTTTCGGCCAATTACAGTGTACTAGTCTACAAAAAATCATATTATTAGCTAGAATCCATTTTTTACTATCGAATGAGTACAAGAAAACCAACATTACCGATTTAAACTATCTATAAAGTGGTCAGAATTTAGCAGTTTTGCCAATTTCACACTTCAAAAGATTGCCAAATTCCAAATAGGGTCCAGATAACAAGAAAGACATTCCTGGCACTAAAATAACAAGTTCTCTGTTCGTGTCACATCCCCAGGCCCTCTTATATTTTCTTTGGCTTTCCACTTTGAATTTTTTATTCTTACAAAAATAGAAGATTTACTGTTATGCAGCTGTGCATAGTTGTAGAAATGGTTTAAATAATATCAGCACCTTGTGAAAGGAATTTAGTCCTCTCCCAGTTGATGTGCTAATTGGGACGCTTGAATGATTTGTTTACTTTGAACTTGGTAAAATGAACATTTATGGCTACTTTGGTTCAATTGTTAAAGTACTTATCTTTGTAAAACAGTCAAAAACTCATCTCAATTTTGTAATGTGTCTTCCATTCAGGAAAACGAGAATACAACCATAAATACTATACGAAAAGCAGTGCAAAGCGCTGTTTTAATCCAAAAACATGGTCAAAAGTTTTTGTTTTTCTCATTCGGCACTGTATGCTGATGATTTTTTTTAATACTGCGCACCTGACAACATAGACCCAGTCTTTCATATGTAGGCCTACCAGCTTTCTCTCAGTAGATTTGATGGGGCTAGAATTTAGGCGTTCTAGTTGTCAAATACCCTGAGGACGTAAACGTTCTAGTCGGCAAAACCTGAAAGGGGTTATGTTAATGTCATCTTTGCACCATTTATAATATCTGGTTAATGTGTATTTTTAAATGTTTATTCAGGATGTACTGTATATTGTAATAACAGAAATAAGCACTTAGCTTTATATATAATACATTTTTTAGTTATTTCATAATAGCCAGAGCTAGTCATAAGTCTTGAGTTGTTCAGTAAACAAGTATGATGCTAAGTGAGGAGAAGCTGTATTGTAATTATTACAACTGGTTTATTCATTGATGTACCTGTTAATAACCTTTCAGGGTTTCGGCCATACTAGTACGGCTTACGCCCCAGGGTTTTTGACGTACTTGTACGCCTAATTCTTGCGCCTCAAATCTAGTGGGAGAAAGGCTGGTAGGCTACATATGAAAGATGGGTCTATGGTGGTCCGTGTGCGTAAGTATAAAAAAAAATCGTTGCAAGCACACAGTGCGTAATGAGAAAAAAAAAAATGACCCTTGTTTTTTTATTAAAACAAGGACTTTGCACTGTATTTTCGTATTGGGTATTTATTGTTGATTCTAGTTTTGGTCTCATTTTATAGATGGAGACATATTACAGATAATTGTGCTGATTTTGACTGGTTGTACAATTGAAAAAGATTTTGAAATTGGCTCAAGTAGCAGAAATGTTCGAATTTTTACCTAACGGTCAAGTGTAAACAAATAAGCCAGCATCCAATACACTTCAACTGGTGAGTCTAATATGCTTTCACAAGTGCGCTGATAATATTTATTACATTTCTCATAATGCAGTTAGTTGCATAAACAGTAAATTCTTTTTTTTTAAGAATAAAAATTCAAAGTGGAAAGCCAAAGAAATATAAGAGGGGCTGGGGATGGTGACTAACGACTGAGAACTTGTTATTTTAGTACCAGGGAATGTCTTTTTGTGTATTCTGGCACCTGTTCAGAAATGGATCTTTGAAATTTGTGTGAAATTGGCAAAACTTGCAAAATTTGACCACTTGATGGATAGTTTGGAAATGGTTTAAATGGGTGGTTTCGTTTGTACTCATTTCGATAGAAAAATGGTGGTTCTAGCGAAATAGTTCTTGAATTTTTCGTCCGATTGTACACTGGAATTGGTCGAAAATAGGGGTCAAAGTGGGCAAAATCGCCAATGCGTAAACATCGTTCAGACGCTAATTCACGAGATGCATGATTCTGGAAGTTTTCATCAAATTTTATACTTTTGGTGTCATTATGATCAGGAAAGATTCTATATCTTTTCATAATTTTTTTTTTTTTTTTTAAATTTGGCCGACCTGAGAACAAGTTCAGAGAGGGCTGGAAAACCGAAAGGGTTACTTCATACATTACATTCTTCAGAGTTTATGAATGAAAATATCATTGATATTCATCTCTTACTTGTGGGGAAGTGGGATGGAATTCTTCCTGCCTTAAGCCATGTGTGTTAAGAGGAGCTAAAAATGCCAGGAGCAAGGAGCTAGTAAATCTTTTCTCTGTCAAAATGGTGAATTTTAAAGGAAAACTTTCATTATTCTTTTTTAAGGTCATCTGCCTTGATCAATGGTTCTTCAATTTACTAAGACACTGAGGGCAAATGTTTAGGTCTTCACATTGTTGTACCTTAAATTTCAGACCCAATCAACAATAGCAAGAAAGTTCCAAAACAGTAGGCATCCTTTCCAAGATATGGTATATGTACTCAAAACAGGCACTACTTACAACTATACCACTTCTAATCTACATACCTCACCTATGGTATTTGTGCCTGGAATCAGCATGACATTAATACCCACAAAAAACTGCTGATGCTGATGATCAACCTCCTGTGCAGACAAACACCCACCACTCTTCAAGAGCTTGAACTTATTAATATACAAAATATACACTCTTATTATTGTGCATATATGTATACAGAACATTAAACTCCTATATATCCCTCTTTAAATTCTCTGTAATAGCTGCAAACAGTATACAGGCACACACAAGGGCACAAAAACTTCTTTAACATTCTTTGATTCTGTTCTAATATGCATATGTATGCATATAAAAGGGCCCAAGACCTAGAATTCATTGATGTACAGCAAAAGGTCCCTGTTGCAAGTTACTTTAGGGTATACATAAATTGATTCGTCTCCAAAAATTAACTTACCAACATGCTAATCATTCACCAGTTGAAGATCAAAAAATCCCCAAAAATTTATGATGCTCAATCAACTAAAACATTAATGCAACTTTAAAATTGTGTTGTTGTAAATTGTAAATTGTTACTAATTGTAACTTTATTTGCATTTTATACCTTGTTACTATAAATCTTTATTTATTACAAAATTTTTTGGTTATCTCACCTTTAACCCGTAAATGTCCAAATGTAGATCTACGTTTTTTCAACATTTGAAAGTTTGTAATACAACATAGATCTTTTTTTTCCTTTATATATATTGAAAAAGAGTGTAAAAATAACTTTGATCTATTTTTTTTTTATAATATTTGAAAATATATAAAAAATGTAGGATCTACTTTTGAGCAATACGCATGTGAACGTAGATCTATTGTTTGGGACAGTTTAAGGGTTAATAGTAAGATAAAATAATGAATAATTAAAATTTACCACTCTGTAACCTATGTCTAGTTTTAGGTGTGTGGTAAAAAACACTAGTGTTAGTCTGCCAGACAATGCCCTGGCTTGTTAGTGGCTTTCTTTGTGATTCAACAAACTTTATAAAAATGTGAGATGCACCTGAATTTGCTTGACCAGTGTCATGTCATCACTTGAAGACCCAAGTTCTCCAAGGGGACACCAACCAAATCTTTAAATGGGCCGCAGGAAAACAGTATGAAGTTGAAGAAAGACAAATTTCAATTCTTTGTTATGGAAACTCGAGAAAATTACAACTGTATTGGAGTTACAAAACAAATTCCAAACCACACAGTAGAGCGAAAAAACTATTGTGAGAACCTGAGTGATAATGTAGACGGATTCACTTCCTAAAGATCACACCAGTACATATATGTGTATCTACACATCTGATAGAGAAAATGATAGGTGGATATTAATAACTTCAAATAGGAATGCCAAAGGCACTATGATGGATTTTGTCAGTTATTTGTTCTCTCTAGCTGGAATATGCTGTACACAGACATCCTTTTCAAGCCAGGCAAAATTGCAAGACAGTGATATTCAGAGAACTTTCTTGGACATAAAAGTACATTAAAGTGCCTAAATTATTGGGATTTGTTTGAAATCCCTTGTTTGTATTCCTGGGTGCAGGTGAGAGAGATTCATGATAATATACACTTGAATAATCCTAGCGGGATTTGTCCAAAATCTGCCACATGAAGATCACTCCTATGAAAGGAGAGATTGGCGGAGATGCAACATTCCCCAATGAAAAAGGCATGGGTTGCCACCAAGTCACATGAGAGTATACTCAATAAGTTTCCAGGGCCAAAGATGTTCAGCTGCTCCAGGATGCATAAGGGGGAATTGTTCAATAACCCCTGGCTGTCTTCAAGAAGGCACTGGGTCAGGCATCTAATGACAGTACTGACCAGCCAGTTGTGTGGTTCTTACTTCTATTTTTGTGCATCAATCAGGTTGACTGTGGTTGATCAGGCCTGAGATATGTGAGGTCTGGTCATGGACCAGGTTGTGGGGGCATTGACCCCCCAAACCCTCTCCAGGTATTTTCCGGGGAACATACATACCATGACTTCAAAGTTCACTTTAATTACACTATAACCTGATGGACAACAGTTCAAATGACACAATACAGGCTGACCATCATAAATTCTCGGCATATCGAGACCTGTAGAGTGCCTGGAATTAGTGATTTGCTGGATTACGAGTGGTTAGGTTAAATGACTTAACCAAAGGTGATATTTATGCATGGCGATTTTGCCACTTTTATGCCTATTTTTTGGTCATTCCAGTGTTCCAGTTACCAAACTTAGGGCTATTCGCTAGTATTCCTTCTATTCTGTCGGTGAGTCAAGAAACCGCCACATATCTATTTCAACTACCCAATAAAGTGGTCGAAATTGATAATTTGGCAATTCACACAAATTTCAAGAGAGCTAGTTTCAATATAGGGTTTAAAGAATAACAGTACAGCACTAAAATAACCTTTTGCTCTGGTTCAATTAGTTCACGTCTGAGGCTCTTTATTTACATTGCTTTCAATTTTGAATTTTTATTCTCGCCCAAAAGAATAGAAGATTGCTGTTATGCAGACCACTGCATTATTGTAATAATTGTATAAATGATGTCAACCCATTTCATGACTGTGTATTAGACAAGCCAGTTGGACATGTATGGATGGTGGATGGCCATGTTTATCTTGAACATCAGCAAAAATTTGAACATTTCTGCTAATTTTAGCTCATTTTCAGTACGTTACCAGTATGAAAACCCAATCAAATATATCTGTTTCTGTATTTATTTCCATATTATCAACCGAGACCAAAAAAATGAAAATACAACCATACAATAATACACAAAGTCCTTGTTTTTCACCAAAAGCACACCAAAAAAGGTTCTTTTTGCCTTTTTTTTTCATTTTATGCTCTGCGTGCTGCAGGATTTTTTTTTTTATATATAGTGCACACTTACCAACAGTTTCCTATTCCTCTCACGATGTAGGTAGAATTTAACCAGTCACAACTGTGAAGGCTTTACTCAGCCTGTAACAACTTCAGACAGTAATACCAGGCTGGCTCCTCAGGAAAATTAATGAATAGAAAAAGAAATAATAACAGATAACATAAACACTTTATTATATAGGAAATATAAAATATAAAACATTAAATATGAAATATTAATCTACTTTAAAGAAAGAAAATGAAAAATTTAAAAGATAACTGAATTCAACGTATTTAAACTTGGGTGTCTGGTGTTTGGTGACATGTGTTGTTGAAATTGTAGGCCGGTTGTGTGATAGAGGGGGGGGGTCGCAGGTGTTGGTTACAACCCACCGGTTCGTTCTTCACAGTATAGCCGTGGAGTATTATATCCCGAGACAGGGAAAGCATGGTCTTTACCACTGCATGATGGGGGTTCGTCCTGCAATGTCATTACAGGTGCACCAGGTAATTAAATCCAAAAAGGGGAAGTCTCAGGAGTTTGTCCATTCCATCAGTTCTTCTCGTTGATGCCAGGTGACCTCTCTGTCATCCAAGCTGAAAAAGATAGACAGGTTACCCACTGCTTAAAAAATCACTCTCATGATAAGTTTAACAATACCTAAAGATGTGGTGATTATTACAACAGTCCACTTAGAGCAGACTGGGAAAAGGACTAAGTTTATTTATGGTCCAAATGTGAAGCTTTCAACCTATAAATCCACTAGAATACAGGCAGGCATGTTTTACATTAGTGTTGGGAGCTGTGAGTCGAGTGATTACTGTTTGACCAGAGCCCTACACGTCACTATCGTGGGGGGTGGAAGAAGGAGGGGAAGGGGAAAGGGATAGTGGTGCTAGATGACCTAAGTTAACAAGCAGCCGGCAATTTCAAACTATCGCTTTAGGGGGTGGGGGAGAAAAGGGGGAATAGCGGGAGCTGGGACTTACCCTCCTTAACAATGTAAGGCGGCAGCCAATCTAATCCTTTTGGGAGAGGGGGAGAAAAAAAGGCGGGAATAGCGGGAGCTTGACTTTCCCTACTTGACAAGTAGCGGCCAATGGAAACTATTGTTACTTATAGATTCCTCGCTACTCCTATCTATTGAACTTTTCCCTCTCACTCCCCCTACAAGACTATAGTCAAGGAGTATAAGAAGGAATAGGCGAGGGAAAAAGTTTTAACATGTGGAAGTCCACGTATATGGCAAGGAAATCTTCTACTGACTGTCCGATTAACCAGTCAGAGAAATATTGGCTGAACCATTGTTTTACACAATTTGGAACATAAAAGCCTGGAGTCCCAATGTACCTCAAGAGGGTGACTGATTGGTTCCCTTAAAAGTTTCTAGGTTTATAAAGGTTTGTGGTCCGTTTCTAAATGAATTCTTTTCCGCAAATAAATTTAGTTTGGAGGATACCTCAAAGGGCTAAACATTCCTTTTCTTATGGTGGAGTATTCATTCTGCGGGAGGAGTTTCGGCTTAGGAAGCATACAGGGAAGGAGTACATCATGGCATTGTAGTAACACCGCACTAGCCTGTATGGAGGCATCAGTTCTTTAAACAAAATGTTTTATTACTATCTGGAATCTTAAGTTTACGGTCTTTCGGATAAGTGCTTCTAATCTCATTAAACTTTTCCGAGCTCAGAGAGAGTTCAAGGTGGTTTCCTTCCCAGACTTTTTTAGGAAGTCGCGATAAGATTGCTGTAAGATCGTAAGGTTCAGGTATAAAACGTGATAAAAATTACAGAACCAAAGAAAGCTACGATGAGTCTTGGTTTTGGGGAATGTAAAATTCTTAATTAAGCTTTGATCTTACTGGGGATGAGGCTGCAGTGAGTTATTGAAAGTATTAGGCCAAGATATATATCGGTTATTACCACGGAAGCATTTTCTTTGGCTTGGCAGTGAGGCATGTGAGCGTAACCTACGCCAAAATAACTGATTGTTTATGTTTGGATATGTTCGCCCCACGTGGATGTTCAGTAGGAAATGTTATCAAAATAAACTGAAACAGTTGGCATATACCCAAGTCATTTCTCATCAGGCTCACGTAGGTAGACAGGCAGTTACCAAAACGTAGGGGCATAGTTTTCTATACGGCATCAGTCTTGGTGTGTAGAAAAGCGGTGTGTACTGCTTAGGAGAAGGATCTAAATTTCTTGATGATATGCCTGTGCAATATCAATCTCTGAAATGAAGGAAGCTCATTAAAATTTGTGTAGATCGCTATATTTAAGGGCATAGGCTCAGCATCCCACCGTGTTTGATAGCATTAAGGCCCTCTGAAGTCTATAGCAGTCTATATGGAATTATCCTCCTTCTTAACCATGACTATGGTGGACAATTATGAAGATACTGAAGGGTCAGTGATCTTTAGGTTTAATAATTTGTCTACCTCTCGGTCAAAATGCATCCCTAGGTGAACTGGAATGGTGTATAATTTTCGTTTGATAGGATTGTTGTCATTAAGTTCAATCTTATGGACTACCGTGGAGGTAACACCTGGTATATCAGTAAAGACGTATGAAAGTTACTCACACATTGAAGTAGTTCATGTTCTCTGGATATATGGATCATCCAAAGATTCATTAATATTAATGTTGGTTGTGCCTGAGTGGTCAAGAGTCACCAAGTCATGTAGTTCTTCATCATAGTCTAAGTTAGAGGTGTCAATTACACACACTTTACATTCTTCAGTTGTCTTATCAAGTTCTTGTGGAAAAACTAAGTCAAAGTTATTAAGACAGTTAACCGAATTTCTTCAGTAATATTTTTTAAGGATGTTGATATGATAAAGCTTAGGTTTCCCCTTGATTCTATGAGGTAGTCAACTTTCCCACAAATTTTTAATACTTTATATGGACCTTTCCATGCTACTAATAATTTATTTGACTGATAGGCAAAAGTACCAGAACTTCATCTCCTACTTTGAAACTTCTCCTCTGACTTTTGGAATCAAAATAGGTTTTGTACTGGTCCATTGACAAACTTAAGTTTTTCGAAACTATGTCAGAGGTCTCCTCAAGTTTGGATCTAAGGTCAAGGAGAAACTGGTAAGAAGACTGAACCTCAGCACTCACCTCCTCATTAGTCCATAAGTCATGAAGGATGGACAATGGGCCTATGGCCTGTCTACCATAGAGAAGTTCAAAAGGTGAAAACCCCAAAGAGTCACTGGAACTTCCCTCATGGCAAACAAGCACAGGGTAGGTAACGATACCACTCCTTAGGTTTAAGGGAGCAAAGTTTCCTTAAATGGACTTGAGAATCGAATGCTGGCGCTCAATCCTCCCATTACAGCTGGGATGATAGGGTGTGGTGAAGAGAGGCTTCACTCCCAGAAGTTGGTATAGATGTTGCATTAAGTCAGATGTGAATTGTGTCCCACGGTCAGACAAAATTTCTCTAGGGATGCCCACTCTGGAGAAGATGGACAAAAAGGGGTTCAGCCACCTCTGTAGTAGTTATGGTCTTTAAGGGAACGGCTTCAGGGAAACTCAAAGCATAATAAATTAATGTTAATATAAATCTATGTCCCCCAGATGAAAGGGGAAATAAAGGACCAACGTTTTTCAATAGCTACTCTTTTAAAAGGTACCGTAAAGACTGGCATTTTTGACCATAGGTCCCTCCCCCTGGTACCTCGGGAGGATGACATTTGGAAATTTTAAACATGATCTACAATAGGTTTACATCCCAGGACCTTTTTTTGGGCCCAAAAAAAGGTTTTTCCCCAAAATTTTTTTTAAGGGTTTTTCATGCGAGAAATGTTTCCCTCCACTGGCAGGTCATGAGCCATTTTAAAAAACAGTCTCTCTGCTTGACCCTTGGGAAAAACTAAAATGGAATAGCTTTTCTTTTTGAATTTTAAAAAGAAAACGAATTGTACAAGATACCTTTTTTATATTTAAATTTATATGAAAAAAATTTTTCCTTTGGTTTAAATTGATTCTGTTTAGTGGGATTAAAGGCAATTTGAAAAGAAGGGGAAATTTTCATTTTAAATTGCCAAAAGGGGTCCTTCGATATAACTAAAAAGGGTTAAAGTCTGGGGAAAAACAAAGGATGGAAAGTAGGAGAAAACCTGGCTTTGGTCTGAGCCCTAGTCAAGACATTTTTGGTTTCGGGGGTGATTCTTTTAATTTTATTAACAAGTGGGAAAAGGTGGGTCCCACTAAATTTGCTTTCAAAAGTAGCATCAATGGGGTTTTTTAAACCCACATAATCTGTGAGACCCTTTCTTATTTGAACTTTCGAGGGGGTTCTCTGAATTTTTACAGAAAGAAAAATCGAAAATTTTTATGTCCACCTTTAGTGATGAAAAGGTTTAATCTCCAAAAGGGAAAAATGGCACCTTTTTTACATTACCTATTAGTATGGAGCAAGAAAGTGATGGGAGCTTAGTACGGCTTCAGACCAACCATGGTGAAACCCATTTAGACCTAATGTAGCAATGGATGGCAGGAAAAGTGTCCCGTACGCCTCAAGTAGTCCTGAAAAGTAATAGCAAGGAATGAGTATTCTTTAAGGTTATGGAACAACTTATCAGAAATCACTATACATGTGCTCCAGTGTCCTCGTAAAATGGTAAATACATAAGTCCCCATTAACTGTTCCTGAACAGAAGGGTGTCTTGGACATTACAGTCTTTAAAACATCTGTCCAACTTTTGTAACATTCTTAGAAGGACAATCTGGACGTTTATGTCCCTTAACCCTTTTAGACTGTCGCAACCCCCAATCCTGGTAGGTGTCTCCTGGTGTTCGCATAATTAAAAAAAAAATTTATTTTTTTCTTCTATAGAAATGATAGATAATCTTTTTCCCATTGTAATGAAACAAAAAAACGAATTTTGATGAAAACTGACGTAATATGCCTCTCGCGAAATTTAGGCGACCTCGTGCTGTATTACAAATCGGCTATATCACCCATTTTGACCCTATTTTCACTAATTCCATGTCCAGTCGCCAAAAACTCATAGCTATTTTTCTTTAGAACTCCATTTTTTTTCCATCGAATTGAGTACAAGAACTGCCCATTTACCGATTTCAACTACCTAATAATGTGGTCAGAAATTTCAATTTGGCCAATTTCACAAAAAAAAAAATATGACAATGTCAAAATAATGTCCAGAATGAACAAATGCCAGACATTCCTGGCTCTAAAATAACATTTTCTTTGCTCATCAGTCCCATTGTCTCCAGGCCCCTATTGATATTACACTTGCTTTCTATTTTGAATTTTTATTCAAACAAAAAATAAAATACTTACTATTATGCAGGACTACAGCAATACTGTAATAATTGTATAAATAAACTTCACCACATTCATGACAGCATAATAGATGGCCAGTTGGACATTTATTGGACATGGCATCATTTGTTTACTTTTGAACATGGCAAAAATCAAACCGTTTCCCTCTACTTTGACTCCATTTCTAGGTTCTTTATAGTAAAATCAATCAAAACACCTCCATTTCTATAATATTCTTTTCCATTCTATCAACTGAGAAACCAAGATAAACGAGAATACAACCATAAATACTATACAAAATAGACAACAAAGTCGGCATTTTTAATTAAAAAAAACGTCGGAGTTTTTTTTTTTCTCATTATGCTCTGCATGCTCCATGATTTATTTTATATGGTGCACACGACCACACCGACCATTCTCTCACATGTGGGCTACCAGCTTTCTCCTGCTAGATTTGAAGCCGCTAGAATTTATGATTATATATACGTCAAACACTGTACCTCGAAAGACGTATATATACGGCCGCGACAGACAAAGGTTTAACAGCCCCCCCGGGGGGCCCACACAAATGCAAACAGAATAAAAGAAGTCATTTTACTTTCCACTAGAGACTTTGAATTCTTTAGGTCTGATGAACCCTATCCCTTAGGGTTCGATCCCTTTAGGTCCTTTTAAATAGTGAGCCACAGCATTACAGGTCAGCAGCCTCACAACTTCCTCACTTTCATCAGTTTACGTCTCTGATGACTGTTCTTATCTGGAGGGTTAGAGCTGTCAGGAAACAGGTCAGCAACCATGAAGTCTCTAAGAGATTCATAACTGAGACAATTCCTGATCTCTCTATCCAAAAGTCGAACAAACGAAAGAGTGTTACCTGTAAAGCTGAAAGTTCTGGCCAATGGCTGTAAGGTGGCATACCTGAAATCTTTCCTGTAAGCATTAGTGGTTTTTTGATATGCTTTAAGGATTGCCTTCTTCAGTCGTTATAATTACATATGATATCCTGTGACAAAGTTGCATAGATATCAAGGCTGTACCATAAAATAATATTCCTAACCTGGTAGCCCAGGTGTCAGCAGGCCATACCAAGAGGGTAGCCTGTATTTTCAAACCGGATAATATATGAAGTAATGTCTCACCCTCTGTGAAGGGAGGTAAATTAGTGTTGGAATTGGTTCCACTAGCTTGCATTATGTTCAATTACCCTTCTCTAATTGTTGTTGTGTAAAAGTTAAACTTTTATTCTCTAATTCAAGGCGAGCTTGTTCAGCTCGCGATCCTTTCTCTCTCCCTTAACTCATATTACTCTATCCTTTGCTCTTTCCTCAAGTTCCCGAATATTAGCCTGTTCCTCACTAATTTACCTGTTCCACACGTTCTCAAGCATCTTTCTTCACGATCAAGTCTATCACGCTCTTTTTTTGTCTTTCACGTTCCTTTCGTTTTCCTTGGTTTCTCTTTCAATTCTCTCTCTCTCCCTTTTCTACCTGTCTTTCAAGGTTCTCTTTCTCATTTTCTCCTGTCTTTGAGAGTTCACTTTCTCCTTTTCTCTTCTCTTTCGCTTTTCTCTCTCTCCTTTTCCACCTTCCTTTCCCTTTCTAACTGTCCCCCTCTTCTCTCTCAATTCTCCTCTCTTTCAAATCACTACCTGGATTTAAGCACTAATGAAAGATTCTAAATTTTTCCCCTGTTATTCCAACTTACTTCCAGCATTCCAACCAAAACTGGTATTCCTCCCATGCTTTGCAAGAATAACTTAAACTATCAGTGGAAATGAAACGGGTTATTAAAGAAAACGGAGGGTTCAAATTTCCTGCTCCGCTCAAACTGTAATAAAACCAGAGTGCTCGATCCTTGCTTCAATTAAACAATATGTATTAATGAAAACAAAGGGTTCTATGCGGCACCGAGCAAACGAGTAAGTGAGAAATGGGTCACTTGAACTATCCAATCTTCTCACCACAAATCAAGATGTCCTACGACAGTTCCATTGTTAAAATAAAGAGCTCAATGAAAACAAATAGCACTGGAAAATCTCGGTCCCTAGAGTCTAATCCTCCAAATGTTTTCAAGCCGAACAAAAAGATGCAGAATTAAATAATATATCTGCCAGACTCTGACTTACAATAAATTGAGACTATAACAATCACCAAATCTTTAGAATACCTGTACTGTAGTCCCTACCATAGAGAATGAATACTCATGGCTGGTGGTAACCATCCTTGTGGTAAGCGGCGTTGAAGTTCCAATGGAAGATTCGACTGTAGCTGAATCTTGATTCAGTACGAGTTGATCCTGGCTATGGTCGCCACTTGTGAAGGGCTTACTCAGGCCCCTGTAACAACTTCATCATATTACCAAGGCTGGCTCCTCCTCAGGAAAAATTAATGAATAAAAAAAAAAAACAAAACTGGCACACATAAACAATTTATTATTTAGAAAATAAAATAAAAACAAATATGATATATTGATCCTATATTAATGAAAATGAAAAATGAAAAATATAAATGATATCTGAATTCATGAATTCAACGCTAATAACATAAATAAAACTTGGGTGTCTGGTGTTAAGTGACACTGTGTTTGAAATTTAGCCATTGCTGATGATGGGGGGGGGTCACAGGTGTTGGTTCACCACTGGCTAGTTTCTTCACATAAAGCCATGGTATTCTAGCCAATGACAGGAAAGCTGGTTTTTTACCGTTTCTGCAATGATGAAGGGGTTCGTCCTGCAATTTCATACAGGTGCACAGGTAATTAAATCCAAAAAGGGCGAAGTCTCAGGACGTTTAGACCACTCCATCACTCCTGCTCCGTTGATTGCCAGGTGACCCTCTCTGTCATCCAAGATTAGTGTTTGGAAGATGTAAGTCGAGTGATTACTGTTTTGGACCAGGAGCCCCCACATGTCACCTTTTGGGGGGGGGAGAAGGAGGGAAGGATAGCGGAGCTAACTGACCTATCCTTAACAACACCGGCAATCAAACTATCACACTCGTGGTGGGGGAAAAAGGCGGGAATAGCGGGAGCTAGACGTACCCTTCCTTAACAAGTAGCCGCAATGAAACTATTGTTACTATATACTCCATCCTCCTCCTATCTATTTGAACTTTTCCCTCTATCCCACTGTATTTGCTTATTATGTCATATATATCAATTGTGATAGGCAATAACCTGAGTGTATTGATGTTAACATCAATAATAAAGCATAATTCTCCTGCATCACAGACTGAGCTCATGACTACCAACAGTGGCTTCAAAGCCTCTACCTTTTCTTTAAGACAATGTACTGTGTAGTGCTTTACACAATGAAAAGCATTTGCTTTATGGAGAGATCATTGAGGAATCTCCAGGCTAGGGCTAAAAGTAAGCAGGATAAACAAAATGGGAGCGCGCGCGCGAGCAAAATAGAATGTCTTACACCGTCAAGTAGTGTCACCAACACAGAACCAGCGTTGAAGTGGCGACCCTGGAAATTTGAAATTAGCTAGCCGAAATTAGTGCCGAATAACTGAAGGAACCGAATAACTTGTTGCCAAATTTGTGATGTGACCTGTACTTCCCCAGGTGGTTGCTTTCTAACAGTCTACTACCCTTTCATTTTTCAGGGCATATAAAACAATCAAAGTAGCAATGATGAGTTTTTGGGCATACGAGAGTGTGTTTAGCATATTCACCCAATTCAGCATCTTGTAACCTGCCTCTGCATCTGATTACATCATCAATTCAAATCCAGCCCCAATTTATCTATTTTTAAATCCTTTTCATTTTTTCTTTAATTATTAATTTAATTTTCAAACTCCATCATTCGCAGCCTCTGCAAGCCATTAATTCAGAGGATGTAAATTTACCTTTCAGGTCGACAGTCCCTCTCCCAGACTTGTTCTCTGGATCAGAAAAATATTTGAAAAAAAAAAAAAAAATTCTCATGCAAGATATTTTTTTTTTTTCTAAACTTTATAGGCCTAAAAAAAATTTTTTTTGCCGTCCAATACTTACCGAGATATAGAGGCATGAAGTTGACAGAAAGTGAACCGTATACAGCAACATCACTGACTACCGTCTCACCCGGTATTCATTTATTTTTGTTTTTCCTACTTTTTTTCTATTAATTTTTATATTTTTTCTTTTCAAGTAAATTTTTGTGGCATGTGATACCAATAGAGCACTCTTTTGTAAATTTTTTAACTGTTTCAAATATTACATAATAACTGCAAAACACTGTGTCATTATATTGTTTACAAAACTCTGTTTACAAGAAACAAACAATATAACAGGATGTATTTATTACCATTTTTCTGTATTTTATATTGCGAGCGCGAGAATACAGTCACAGGACATGTGAGCTATGGGGTTCGGGGGTGAGGAAGGTGTGCTGGTGTGGGGGGGGGCGAGTGTGGGTGGGGGGCATGGTGTCCGATACGGGGACAGTGTGTTTTAACCTCTTCCTCACACATAAAACGATGTCGCTTTGCGTTGTTGTGGGAGGTTTTCTATTGCAGGTGCTGTTCCTTGGTACTTGAATATTATTTGTCTGATGACAGACAAACAAAATTTGCCATATGGGGGTTTGTTTCTGGTCCTCATCTTATACATATTATTAGCATTGAGCATGGAAATGTCCAGAATTTGGAAAAAGAGTTTTATGCACCACTTAAAACTTGCGAACACAATCATCAAACCCTGTCTGCATGTCACATTTGTCCACTGAGTGCCATTTTGAGAAGTGTATCCACAACAAGCTGCAGGTTTTTAGAGAATGGGTTTCATTGGTCTCTCTATTTATCCCGCCAGTGTTTGTCATTTTGTTTATGGTGGACTGATGACAACAGTGTGACATCTCATTTGTCATGCCACCAAAATGCCATGATGTCATTGGAATAGTCAAATGCCTGCACCTCACCTCTACAAGTGCCAGCGGTCAAACCTGGGCATGTGCATATGATTTCCACGCACTGTGTCCACACACAACTGTCATGTTCACTTGCAAAAAAACACTTGGTGAGGCTTGAGTACAGTTATCAGTATATAATATATGCCCATACCAGATATGGTTCCCATCATTGCCCTAACCAAATCAACAGAGATGCCCTATAACTCCTGGAATTATGAAATTTATAACTTCCAGTGTGCACAAAATTTCCAAGACCACTGTAGCAGTCACAAAGCACAATACCTTATTACAAAAAGCGTTTCCTTTTGCGTTGGTATGTACTGGCTTGAATGAAAGTCTACCTTTGAAACAGAATCAAAGACTCTCAATAACAAGCTTCCTAAAGGGATAAAAATACATATTTGAATTATCTGTTTTTCAATACACAAAAAAACAAAAATTTCCTAATCTTATGTAACCTGCCCATTTCTGTCAGGCCTGGTTTGGTCTGAGAATGAAGCATACATAATAGTAGCACAAATCGATTCACTCACATTTATCACTGAAACCTGGGGTTGCAATCAGGCGGTCTGTTGGCCAGTATGATTTGACACTGTGCTTATAAGCCTTGTGGCATAAATAATATTGTGTCAAAGAACAGATACATTTCAGCCACAGATGTCTCCTTCCCTTGGTGTATGTGGGATTGGTGAAAGTATTGTGTTTGCCAAGGTGTACTCGAAGTATCTGTTGCTTTCCCGACAATAATTTCCATCAGGGGTTTCAACAAAGAATAACTTAAACATTCCAGTTCAGTGGCATGGATCCCAGTGTACAAGATGGCCGTATTTCCACTTTGAATTTCATCTAAGTGATGGGGCTTGAACAAAATTGGCAGCTTTCCTGCCAATCCCAGGTGCGGTTTGATTGTGGGTAACTGAATTGACAGGTGGTTGTGGTTTTGGATTGGAGGCTGTGGTTGTGGAGGCTGGTGTGGTGGGTGGGTGGGGGATGGGGCCTTTGTTGTAGTTTCTGGGCTGAGGCATCGGCATTGGTGCAGCATGGCCTCACTGCTGGTGCGTTCATGTCCGGTCACCACCACTACCACCACCCTGCACATTTTCCATCCCAATTGCACCCTACACTTCATTTTCACTATCTGGTTTCCTGTTGAACAGCCAGGGGATGTAACTCTGAATGTACACCTTCCCCTAGGAATAGCATAAGGGACAATACAAAAGCGCAATACCGTCATATATACTAATCTTCACTGGAGAATAATTCTACTTCACTATAGCTACTGGAAATGTTTCAAGTGCTTGTAGTTCAAATTCACTATCACACCCATGAAATATTTTTATTTAATTATTTTTTTTTTATCACACTGGCCGATACCACCAAGGCAGGGTGGCCCGAAAAAGAAAAAATTCACCAAATCCATACGCTCCACACTGTCTTGCCAGAAGTGCTTTACACTAGTTTTTTAAACTGCAACATTAACACCCTCCTTCAAGTGCAGGCACTGTACTTTCCCATTCTCCAGGACTCAAGTCCCGGCCTGCCGGTTTCCCTGAACCCCTTCATAAATGGTTACTTTGCTCCACTCTGCAACAGCACGTCAAGTATTAAAAACCAGTTGTCTTCCATTCACTCCTTTCAAACACGCTCACGCATCCTGCCTGGAAGCCCAAGCACCTCCCACACAAAACCTCCTTACCCCCTCCTCCAACCCTTCCTAGGCCGACCCCTACCCCGCCTTCCTTCCACTACAGACTGATACACCTTGAAGTCATTCTGTTTTGCTCCATTCTCTCTACATGTCCGAAACCACCTCAACAACCCTTCCTCAGCCCTCTGGACAACAGTTTTGGTAATCCCGCACCTCCTCCTAACTTCCAAACTACGAATTCTCTGCATTATATTCACACCACACATTGCCCTCAGACATGACATCTCCACTGCCTCCAGCCTTCTCCTCGCTGCAACATTCATCACCCATGCTTCACACCCATATAAGAGCGTTGGTAAAACTATACTCTCATACCATTCCCCGCTTTGCCTCCAAGGACAAAGTTCTTTGTCTCCACAGACTCCTAAGTGCACCACTCACTCTTTTTCCCTCATCAATTCTATGATTCACCTCATCTTTCATAGACCCATCCGCTGACACGTCCACTCCCAAATATCTGAATACGTTCACCTCCTCCATACTCTCTCCCTCCAATCTGATATTCAATCTTTCATCACCTAATCTTTTTGTTATCCTCATAACCTTACTCTTTCCTGTATTCACCTTTAATTTTCTTCTTTTGCACACCCTAACCAAATTTATCCACCAATCTCTGCAGCTTCTCTTCAGAATCTCCCAACAGCACAGTGTCATCAGCAAAGAGCAGCTGTGACAACTCCCACTTTGTGTGTGATTCTTTATCTTTTAACTCCATGCCTCTTGCCAAGACCCTCGCATTTACTTCTCTTACAACCCCATCTATAAATATATTAAACAAACACGGTGACATCACACATCCTTGTCTAAGGCCTACTTTTACTGGGAAAAAATTTCCCTCTTTCCTACATACTCTAACATTTAGCCTCACTATCCTCGTAAAAACTCTTTACTGCTTTCAGTAACCTACCTCCTACACCATACACTTGCAACATCTGCCACATTGCCCCCCCATCCACCTGTCATACGCCTTTTCCAAATCCATAAATGCCACAAAGACCTCTTTAGCCTTATCTAATACTGTTCACTTATATGTTTCACTGTAAACACCTGTCCACACACCCCCTACCTTTCCTAAAGCCTCCTTGTTCACTGCTATCCTATTCCTCGTCTTCCTTAATTCT
>NC_069429.1:37620798-37644121 GCF_026875155.1 Cherax quadricarinatus | reverse complement strand
AGACTAATCCAAATTCTTACTCAATATTGGCAATAAGGTTATGGAGCAGTGCATTTTGTATATTGATGTTGGTAATTGAAGTGATTATCCTTAATTAGATTGATCACATAGTGGGTAGTACAAAACATATAACAATATTACAGTTAGTAAATTTAGTGAAGGGAATTGTTTTTATCTCGGCATGATAGACTGTTTCTATAAGAGCTCCCTATAATGACTGAGTATTCATCAGCAAACTTAGGACTTAACTTAAGATGAATTATGAAGTAACTATACAGTGGACCCCTTGCCTTACGATATTAATCCATACCGGAGAGCTCACATCAGCCGAAATTATCGTTAGCCTGAAATTTAATTTTCCCCATAAGAAATAATGGAATCAAATTAATCTGTTCCTGACACACCCCCCAAAGTATGAAAAATAATTATTTACCACGTGAAATATTAATTTTAATACACCACAAACTGAAGAAGACCATGCACAATTACTACTCTACCTAAGAATAGATACATGATGCTTACCTTTATTGAAGATCTGGTGAATGACTGATGGGATGGGAGGAGGGGAGAGTGTGGAAGTTATTATTTAGAAGGGGAATCCCCTTACATTAGGAACTTGCAGTAGCAAGTCCTTTTCCGAGGTACTTCCCTTTTTTAATGCCACTAGGACCAGCTGAAGAGTCACCGGGCCTCTGTCGCACAACAAGATCTGTCGATAGAGCTCTGTACCTCCCCAATCCTTTAAGACTTACCTATAATGGGCCATAACATGTCATTGTGACAGGTTTCCAACTACGGCTTGCCAGTAATCTGTGTCAGGTATTTTCATCTGTAAAGGTTGCAGTTCAACCAACATTTCACACATTTCCTTAATCTCTTTTTTTCAATTCCATACTAATCTCGGCTTTTTTACCACAGGGATGGCACTAGAAGCTTACTTTGGGGTCCATGGTGACTTATTTTGCAGTTACAAACACGAGAAAACAACTGGGATATGTGAAATGTACCGAATGTATTGTCGGATGCACAGCACTGCTGGCTAAACACTGGCACTGAGGCCACACATGACGCGTTCACACACAAATCAATGTAAGGCGAGTTACTTATCGTGAGTCGAGGCAAAATATTTTGCATCAAATGCTTTGTATGGCGGATTTAAACGTAATGCGATGCTTTTGTAAGGCGGGGGTCCAGTTTATAGGAATTTTAATTTACAGTTGTTTGGGAGAGTGTAAAGTGTAAAATAGGGAAATTACAGTACTGAGATTAAGTCTATATTGGGGGGTTTTTTTTTTTTTGGATGTTGTGAGAAGTAAATTACCTGTATGAACGTATTGCGTTCGTGCAATAATTTGATTAGAGGCACAGTGATACATTACTTTCCTTTTGTTGGCACCACTGAGGTAAGTGGGGAAAATTTTAAGGCACTCTGGTCAAAAGAAAAGTGTCTCCCTTGGACACCCACTACTCCTATATACACATCTCCCTGGACCAAATTTATATGTTAAAAATTAATAAATTAATTATTATTCTTAACATCTGGCCAATTCCCACCAAGGCAGGGTGGCCCAAAAAAAGAAAAGCTTTCATTCACCATCATTCACTTCCATCACTGTATTGGCCAGAAGGGTGTTTTACAACTACAGTTTTTAAACTGCAACATTAATACCCCTCCTTCAGAGGCAGGGCCTGTACTTCCCATCTCCAGGACTCAAGTCAGGCCTGCTTGGTTTCCCTGAACCCCCTACATAAATGACTTTCTCACACTCCAACAGCAGTCAATATTAAAAAACAATTTATCTCCATTTTACTCCTATTAAATACGCTCACACATGCCCACTGGAAGTCCAACCCCACGCAAAACAAAACCTCTTTTACCCCTCACTCCAACCTTGATCCTATACGCCGAACCCCTACCCCGCCTTCCTTCCGCTACGACTGATACACTCTTTTGAAGTCATTCTGTTTTGCTCCATTCTCCTACATGCCCGAACCAACTCAGCAACCCTTCCTCACCCTCTGGACAACAGTTTTGGAAATCCTGCACCTCCTCCTAACTTCCAAACTACGAATTCTCTGCATTATATCCACACCATACATTGCCCTCAGACATGACACTCCACTGCCCTCCCAGCCTTCTCCTCACTGGCAACTTTCATCACCCATGCTTCACACCCATATAAGAGCATTGGGTAAATCTATACTCTCATACATTCCCCTCTTTGCCTCCAAGGACAAAGTTCTTAGTCTCCACAGACTCCACAAAGAGCACCACTCACCCTTTTCCCCTCATCAATTCTATAATTCACCCATTTTTCATAAATTCCATCCTGCTGACAACGTCCCGCGTACTCCCAAATATCTGAATACTTCACCTCCTCCATACTCACTTTCCCCTAATCTGATATCCAGTCTTTCATCACTAATCCTTTTATCCTCATAACCTTATCTTTCCTGTATTCACTTTTAAATTTTCTTCTTTTACATACCCTACCAAATTCATCCACCAACCTCTGTAACTTCTCTTCAGAATCTCCAAGAGCACAGTGTCATCAGTAAAAAGCAAATGTGACAACTCCACTTTTATGTGTGATTCTTTATCTTTTAACTCCTCCCTCTTGCCAGACCCACGCATTTACTTCTCTTACAACCCCATCTATAAATATATTAAACAACCACGGTGACATCCACACATCCTTGTCTAAGGCCTACTTTTACTGGAAATAATTTCCCTCTATCCTACATTCACTAACTTGAACCTCACTATCCTCATAAAAACTCTTCACTGGCTTTCATAAACCTACCTCCTACCATACACCTGCAACATCTGCACATTGCCCCCCTATCTCACCCCTTTCATACGCCCTTTCCAAATCCATAAATGCCACAAAGACCTCTTTAGCCCTTATCTAAAATACTGTCACATTATATGTTTCACTGTAAACTACCTTGTCCGCACACCCCCTACCTTTCCTAATAGCGCTCCTTGTTTCATCTGCTATCCTATACCACCATCTTACATCTTAATTTTTTTTCAATAATAACTCTACCACACACTTTACCAATTATACTCAACAACTTATCCCCCTATAATTTTTGCAACTCTTTTGTCCCTTTGCTTTAATACAAAGGTTACTTGCATGCCTCTCTGCCAAATCCTAGGTACCTTACCCTCTTCCATACATTTATTAAATAATAGCGACCAACCACTCACAAAACTAATATCCCCACCTGCTTTTAACATTCCATCTTTATCCCAATCACCCCTAGCTTGCTTTAACAACTAACCCCCTTTCATTTTGCCTACTGCCTACAAGAAACTTCCCCACAACTCACAACTGGCTCTCCTCACTCCTACAAGATGTTATTCCTCCTTGCCCTATACACAAAATCATCAGCTTCCCTATCTTCATCAACATTCAACAATTCCTTCAAAATATTCCCTCCATCATTCCCAATACCTCTAACTCTCCATTTAATAACTCTCCTCTCCTATTTTTAACTGACAAATCCATTTGTTTTCTCTAGGCTTTCCTTAACTTGTTAATCTCACTCCAAAACTTTTTTCTTTATTTTCAACAAAAATTTGTTGATAACATCTCACCCAATTCTCTCATTTGCTCTCTTTTTTACATTGCTTCACCACTTCCTCTTAACCTACTCGCTTTTTCCTCCCATATAGTCCTTCCTTCCTTTGCATCACTTCTACTTTGTAAAAACTTCTCATATGCTAACTTTTTCCCTCCCTTACAATCATCATTTTTTTTTTTTTTCCCCCCACCAATCGCTTCCCTCTTCCCTTCCACAACCCACTTTCCTGAACCCACAAAACTCTGCTGAACACTCTAACACTACATTTTTAAACCAACCCATACCTCTTCGACCCATTTCAGTATAAATATTATGGTACTAATATTTTAATACTGAAAATTATGGATGTGTCATTGGGTAAGACTGATGGAAGGAGAAGGGGGGGGGGTACACAGATATAATATGGTAGACGGCAACTACCCTGGAAAAGTAACTACCTCCTGCCAGATGCTGAGAAACAGAAACCTGTAACAGTTTTGCATGATGGTAGATTGCTGGTTTTCTTTTTCCTGTACTCTTCAGAATACGGCTAGATAACAGGAATATCTTGCTACTCCTACTTATACTTTGGTCACCCTCACCGACACGCACATGCATATATATATACATACATCTAGGTTTTTTCGCCTTTTTCTAATAGCGCTTGTTCTTCTTTATTTCTTCTATTGTCCATGTGGAAGTGAAAAGAATTTTTCCCTCCGTCAACCATGCGTGTCGAGTATGAGGCGACTAAAAGGCACCCGGAGCAATGGCTAGTAACCCCTGCTCCTGTAGACATTTACTAAAAAAAGAGAAGAAGAAAAACTTTATAAAACTGGGATGCTTGAATGTGCGTGATGTAGTGCTAACAAGAAACCAGATATCGCTGATTATGAATGAAAAGAATGTTGGATGTCCTGGCCCTAAGCGGGAAACAAAGCTGAAGGGGTAAGGAGTTTTCGGTGGCGGGGAAATAAATGGGATTAAATTCTGGTGTTTCTGCGAGAGAGTTAGAGCAAAGGAAGGGTAGCAGTAATGTTGAAGGATCTGTTATATGGAAGGAGAAAAGAGAATATGAATGTGTAATTCAAGAATTATGTGGATTAAAGTAAGTTGGAAGCGAAAAGTGGTTCATAATAAGCGTGTATGCACCTGGAGAAGAGAGGAATGTAAGAGGAGAGAGAGAAGATTTTGGGAGATGTTAAGCAAATATAAAGAGCCTATACCAAGTGAGAGAGTAATTTGTGGTTAGGGGACCTGAATGCTAAAGTAGGAAAAGCTTTTAGAGAGGGTGGTAGGTAAGTTGTGGTGCCAGGTGTAAATGATAATGGGAGCCCTTTGATTGAACTTTGTATAGAAAGGGGTTTAGTTATAGGTAATACATATTTTAAGAAAAAGTAGTATAAAGTAAGTATACAGATATGATATAGGGCGAAATGACAGTAGTTTGTTGGATTTATGTATTGGTAGATAAAAGACGTTGAAGTAACTTCAGTAATGTACATATTTATAGAGGGGGCTACAGATATATCAGATCACTTTCTAGTAGTAGTTACACTGAGAGTAAAAGGTAGATGGGATACAAGGAGATAAGAGCATCAGGAAGAGAGAGGGGAAGGTTTATAAACTAAAAGAGGAGGCAGTTAGGGTAAGATATAAACAGCTTTTGGAGGATAGATGGGCTAATGAGAGCATAGGCAATGGGGGTCGAAGAGGTATGGGGTAGGTTTAAAAATGTAGTGTTAGAGTGTTCAGCAGAAGTTTGTGGTTACAGGAAAGGGGGGTGTGGGAGGGAAGAGGAGCGATTGGTGGAATGATGATGTAAAGAGAGTAGTAAGGGAGAAAAAGTTAGCATATGAGAAGTTTTTACAAAGTAGAAGTGATGCAAGGAGGGAAGAGTATATGGAGAAAAAGAGCGAGGTTAAGAGAGTGGTGAAGCAATGTAAAAAGAGAGCAAATGAGAGAGTGGGTGAGATGTTATCAACAAATTTTGTTGAAAATAAGAAAAAGTTTTGGAGTGAGATTAACAAGTTAAGGAAGCCTAGAGAACAAATGAATTTGTCAGTTAAAAATAGGAGAGGAGAGTTATTAAATGGAGAGTTAGAGGTATTGGGAAGGTGGAGGGAATATTTTGAGGAATTGTTAAATGTTGATGAAGATAGGGAAGCTGTGATTTCATGTATAGGGCAAGGAGGAATAACATCTTGTAGGAGTGAGGAAGAGCCAGTTGTGAGTGTGGGGGAAGTTCGTGAGGCAGTAGGTAAAATGAAAGGGGGTAAGGCAGCCGGGATTGATGGGATAAAGATAGAAATGTTTTAAAAACAGGTGGGGATATAGTTTTGGAGTGGTTGGTGCAATTATTTAATAAATGTATGGAAGAGTGTAAGGTACCTAGGGATTGGCAGAGAGCATGCATAGTTCCTTTGTATAAAGGCAAAGGGGACAGTAGAAAGTGCAAAAATTATAGGGGGATAAGTCTGTTGAGTATACCTGATAAAGTGTATGGTAGAGTTATTATTGAAAGAATTAAGAGTAAGACGGAGAATAGGATAGCAGATGAACAAGGAGGCTTTAGGAAAGGTAGGGGTGTGTGGACAAGGTGGTTACAGTGAAACATATAAGTGAACAGTATTTAGATAAGGCTAAAGAGGTCTTTGTGGCATTTATGGATTTGGAAAAGGCTATGACGGGGTGGATAGGGGGCAATGGGAGATGTTGTGGGTGTAGGTAATGGGATAGGTACTGAAAGCAATGAAGATTTTTTACGGGGAAGTGAGGCTAAGTTAGAGTATGTAGGAAAGAGGGAAATTTTTCCCATAAAGGGGCCTTAAAAAGATGTGTATTCACCGTGGTTTTTTAAATAATTATAGATGGGGTTTAAGAGAAAAAATGGGGGGGTTTTGGGCAAAGGCGTGAGTTCAAAATAAAGAATCACACATAAAGGGAGTTGTCAAGTCCCTTTTTGCGATGACACTGTGGTCTTGGGAGTTTCTAAGAGAAGTTGCGAGATTGGGGGGATGAATTTGGTAGGGTTTTGGCAATAGAAAAAAAAGTGAATCAGGAAAGAAAAGGTTATGGGATAAAAGGTTTGGTATGAAAGATTGGAAAGAGGAGGGAGAGTATGGAGAGGTGAATGTTTCAATATTTGGGAGGGACGTGTCAGGGGATGGGTCTATAAGATGAGGGAATCAAGAATTGATGGGGGGAAAAAGGTTTTAGTGACATTTAGGATCTGTGGGACAAAGAATTTGTCCTTGGAGGAAAAGGGGGGGAATGTATGAGGTATAGTTTTACCAACGCTTTTATAGGGGTGTGAAGCAGGTGTGAATGTCAGTGAGGAAAGGCTGGGGCAGTGGAGATGTCATGTCTGAAGCAATATGGGTAAATATTATGCAGAAATTCGTAGTTTGGAATTTAGGAGGGGTGCGGATTCCCAAAAACTGTTGTCCAGAGGCTGGGGAAAGGGTTGTTGAGGTTTTTCGGACATGTAGAGAGAATGGAGCAAAACAGAATATTTCAAGATGTATCAGTCGTATGGAAGGAAGGCAGGTGGGGGTCCCTAGGAAAGGTTGGAGGAGGGGTAAAGGATTTTTTTGGTGCGGGGGGCTTGGACTTCCAGCGGGCTTGCGTGAGCGGTTTGATAGGAGTGAATGGAGACAAATGGTTTTTAATACTTGACGGCTTTTGGAGTGTGAGCAAAGTAACATTTATAAAGGGGGTTCAGGAAACCGGAGGCCGGACTTGAGTCCTGGAGATGAGAAGTCGGTGCCGCACTCTAAAGGAGGGGTTTTAAATGTTGCAGTTTAAAAACTAAGTGAAAGCCCCCTTTCGCAAGGGGTGATGGAGTAAATGAGGGTAAAAGTTTTTCTTTTTGGGGCCACCCTGCCTTGGGGGAATCCCAGTGGATAAAATAATAAAAAAATAATGAAAAAATTTTTTAATATAAACCACCATTTTTCCAAATTTGTCGGGAGGTTGCCTAAATGTCGTGAATCACCCGCCCATCGACAAAAATGTTACCCAAATAGACTAGCAATAACATTGTATTTAACTATGTTGACTGCATCCCCCTTTTCTCCATTCCCCCATCCACTCTTAAGGTCCTCCCAAGTAATATAGTTGCATCTTCAGCGGATGACATTTCGATTTGTTTTGTTCCATTTTGGAAGGTTTAAACCCTATGAAACATACAACCACGAAAATTAACCCAAAATTTTCCCATGCAGTTGCACACGGGGATTTAATATGGTAAACCCCTTTTTTTTAACCGAATATCATTTTTCAGTTTATGTAATTTCACTGTTTCTTTGCAGCTCACAGGTAGTACATTACCGCATTTTCTGTTCAGGGGGGGCGATTCACTGAATTTTTCCAAAAAGAACTTGATTTAATTGAGGGGTTATTACACCCCTTTTACACTCCCAAGGGCCTCTCTCTCCACCCCCGCCAAAAGCACAGATTTTGTCTGTTGGTTCTCTTTTCATTCCAAATTAATTTTAACCAAACAGAAATACATTTACTTGCACATTCATTGAAAAATTTATACAATATAAATTTGGGAAAATTATAAAAAAAATTTTTTCACACTGCAACCGGGCAGATTTTTGTTGATGAGTGACTTAAATTGCTCTTTCCTCTAAGAGACAATTCCAGCCAACTCTACATGTATGGGTGTTCTCCTAGCAGGCCTTTTTACGTTTCTCTGCATCACTTGGCAGCTATTCAATATTACTTATGTCACTTTCCCCCTAGATCTTTATTTACATTTGACTGAACACCATTAATTCCAAGGGGTTTAATTTTTTAATGGTACACAAAATTTCCCGAACCCCAACACAACACTTTTACATTCCTGAAGCACCTTGTCCTCTGGTATATGTCAAACCCCGCCCAGAGGTCCCAAATTTTTGATGTTTTCATATCAGTTAAACAATGTCACCGGGTTAATGTTCTGTCATTTCTTTCTCCCGATGCACCATAGAAGCATTCACATAGTGTAAAAAGATACTCTTTATGCCATACATGGGGTCCAGTGACTGATTACTTTATTTAACATTTTAAAATTTTTTACCAAAGGGGTTGGTACCAAACCTGCACATAAAAAACACTCCCTATAAAGCAAAAAAACTCAGCAGGAAGCAACTTCCCCCAAGAAAACAGGGTGCCACAAAGTACATGAAACATCACAAAAAGTGCTGGGTCCAAACTTTCATTGCCCCCCAGCACCTAAAGTCAGCACCTGATAACTGGGCTGTTGTCCATACGTCAGCTTTCGTGTGGGCCCGCATAAAAGCCTGGTTGCGACCCTGATCCACCAGAGCCTGGTCTCAACCGAACGTGGAGCAGACCCCTGAAACCCCTCAAGGGAAACTCCACACCCCCAGGTGCACTGTTACATTTTTATTATCATCATTTTTCCCCAGGATTATCCTATGAATACTGCAGCTTCAAATTTTTGTCCAATATTAAATGTGAAGGTGTTATACACAAATAACTCACACAAGAAAAAAAGGGGCTTATGACGACATTTTTGGTCCGACTTTGGGCCGTTTTCAAAGTTACTTTTTTTAGTGTACTTTGTAAATGGTCCAATCGGACCAAAACATATCATAAGCTCCTCTTTCTACGCAGATTTTTTGTGTATTGTTCCAGTCATGGTATTTTTTCCTTTTTTTTTTTTTTTAGAAAGGGGTTAATAATCTGCATCAGGAGACACTTTTTTAGAGAGGGGACATTATTTTTCCTAAACCCCCCCTTCTACCGTACTCTGATAGCAATAAATTTGCAGACACACCCTCATTGGGTTAACAGAGATTTAACATCATTATTCCCATTAATTCTATCAAATATTGGGCACCTGCCCCAAAAAATTGTGGCATTATCTGAAATCATCAATCTTTGGACAGGGCTCCTTGCTGCAAATTTCTGAAACAGCATAAAACGTTCTGCAACAAATCCGAGGCACTTTTAAAAGAAAATGTCCTAGTAGCCAATAAATAAACATAATTAAATTCAAGGGGAAAACCATCTGAATTACCTGTTAAAATTATTGGACCACTATAGTCCTCACCTGTTACATCAAATGGTTCTAACAATTGTACACATTACCTTGGTAATGGTGGAGGACCTGGATACATATAGGTTCTGGCATCCACATGGCAACATATTACACAAGATTTAATAACCTTTTTTACACTTTGTTGTCTTTGTGGAATCCAGAAAGTTTCCTTAATACAATTTAAGGTATCTTGTACCCCATCATGCATTACATTTTTTTTTTATTAACACATCGGCTGATTCCCACCAACGCAGGGTGGCCCGAGAAAGAAAAACTTTCATCATCATTCACTCTACTGTCTTGCCAGAGAGGTTCTTTACACAACAGTTTATAAAACTGCAACATTAACACCCCTCCTTCAGAGTGCAGACACTGTACTTCCCATCTCCTGAACTCAAGTCCGGCCTGCCGATTTTCCTGAATCCCTTCATATACAGTGGACCCCCGCATACCGATTTTAATCCGTGCAAGAGGGGTCATTGTTATGCGAAATAATCGGTATGCGAATGAATTTTCCCCATAAGAAATAATGGAAATCAAATTAATCCATGCAAGACACCCAAAAGTATGAAAAAAATTTTTACCACATGAAATATACATTTTCCTACACACAAAGAGAAGGATACGTGCACAATAGTAGAGTAGTACATGCACAGTATATATTGTGCATGTACTAGTCTACTAAATGAAGAATAAATGACACTTACCTTTATTGAAGATGCAGCAATGACTGATGAGACACTGTGTCCTGGGAGTGCCTTTTCCTCCTGAGTACTGTAGGTCCTGTTTGACATTTTCTTCCAGAACAGGCCTTATCACATTGTGTATGCCACTACGATTCTTAAATCTCTCAAACCAACCTTTGCTGGCTTTAAATTCACCAATATGAGCACTAGTTCCAGGCATTTTTCCCTGTTCACCTGGGTGTTAGTCGACTTGTGTGGGTTGCATCCTGAGAGACAAGATTAAGGACCCCAATGGAAATAAGTTAGACAGTCTTTGATGACACTGACTTTTTGGGTTATCCTGGGTGGCAAATCCTCTGGGTTAATTGTTTTTGGAATTCTAAATAAGCCACAAAAAAACAACGGTGTACAGCAGCAGCAAGCTAGGGGACAGCACAACAATAGCTACAGCACAGCAGACAGTACAGCAGCACAGACGATGTACAGCAGCAGAGCAGCTGCAGTGGTACAGCAGAAAACAGACGATGCTACAGCAAGCAGACGAGCTACAGCACAAGACATGTACAGCGAAACACACAGCTGACGGTGGTACAGCAGCAACAGACGATGCTACGCCACAGACGATGCTACAGCAGCAAGCATTACAGCAGCAGCAGCAGCTGACGGTGGTAAGGCAAACAGGATGCTACAGCAGCCAGACGATGACGCACAACAGCAGTTACGCAGCAGCAACGATGCTACAGCAGCAGCAGACGATCTACAGCACAGCAGACGATGCACAGCAGCACAGCGTGACGGGTACAGCACAACAGACGATGTACAGCAGCAGCAGACAGTTACAGCAGCCGATGATGCTACAGCAGCACAACGATGCTACAGCAGCAGCAGACGTTGCTACAGCAGAGCGCACTACGGTGATACAGCAGAACAGACGATGCTACAGCAGCAACAGACAATGTTACACGCAGCAACGATCACAGCACACACAGCGACAGTGCAGCAGCAGCAGAGCTGCCCCACCAATGACGAGGTTGATTGGGGTTTTTTATAAAACCCTTTTCCACCCGGGAGACACACATCCACTTTCTACTATAAATATTTTTTCTTCATCCTTTTGTAATTCTCACCCTTATTGCGTAGGGTTGGGACTAAAAACTTTCTGGGGCCCCTGGCACTTTTTTCCAGAAAAAGCCCCAAAAAACTGTAAAAATAGAAATATTCCATTGTATCTTGGATTAAACCGCGGGTGGGTGGAAACAATGCCACCGGCGGCACATGTGAGGCTGGCTGAGGGCGCACATTGGACGCGTCTCGGACGAAAATCGGTGAGCGGGTTTTTAAGCGGTATGCGAGGCAAAATTTTTGCGATTAAAGCAAGCGGTATGCGGATTAATCGTTATGTGATGCCATCGGTATGCGGGGGTCCACTGTATGTTACTTTGCTCACATTCCAACAGCATGTCAAGTATTAAAATTCATTTGTCTCCATTCACTCTTACGAAATACGCTTATGCATGCTTGCTGGAAGTCCAAACCCCTCGCACACAAAACCTCCTTTACCCCCCTCCCTCCATCCTTTCCTAGGCTGACCCCTACCCCGCCTTCCCTCCACTACAGATTTATACACTCTCGAAGTCATTCTGCTTCGTTCCATTCTACATGTCCGAACCACTTCAACAACCCTTCCTCAGCCCTCTGGACAACAGTTTTGGCAATCCCGCACCTCCTCATAACTTCCACACTACGAATTCTCTGCATTATGTTCACACCATACATTGCCCTCAGACATGACATCTCCACTGCCTCCAGCCTTCTCCTCGCTGCAACGTTCATCACCCATGCTTCACACCCATATAAGAGCATTGGTAAAACTATACTCTCCTACATTCCCCTCTTTGCTTCCAAAGGACAAAGTTCTTTGTCTCCACAGACTCCTAAGTGCACTGCTCACCCTTTTCCCCTCATCAATTTTGATGCTGACATGTCCACTCCCAAATATCTGAATATATTCATCTCCTCCATACTCTCTCCCTCCAATCTGATATCCAATCTTTCATCACCTAATCTTTTTATCCTCATAACCTTACTCTTTCCTGTATTCACTTTTAATTTTCTTCTTTTACATACCCTACCAAAATCATCCACCAACCTCTGTAACTTCTCTTCAAAATCTCCCAAGAGCACAGTGTCATCAGCAAAAAGCAACTGTGACAACTCCCACTTTGTGTTTGATTGTTTATCTTTTAACCCTTTGACTGTCGTGGTCGTATATATACGTCATAGGAGATACCATGTTTGACGTATCTATACGCATAAATTCTAGCGGCTTCAAATCAAGCAGGAAAAAGCTGGTAGGCCCACATGTGAGAGAATGGGTCTCCATGGTCAGTGTGCACCATATAAAAAAAATTGGGGAGCCAGTGGTGCATTGTGGGAATGCCATTTCAGTCCTCCTTTTTCAGCATGTCTAGCAGTAAAAAATATGTGACTCCCCAGCAAATCTGGGACTCTTCTCTTTCCAAGTGATGCTCTAACACAGATGGAAGTGTCAGTGAAGATTAATTTCATGATTTCGAGGAGTTTGAGATCAAAAGCAATTGAGGAGGAGGAGGAGGAGGAGGAAGAAGAGGAGGAGGAGGAAGAAGAGGAGGAGGAGGGAGAAGAGGAGGAGGAGAAAGGAGGAGGAGGAAGAAGAGGAGGAAGGAAGGAAGGAGGAAGAGGAAGGAAGGAGGAGGAAGGAAGGAAGGAGGAAGGAAGGAGAAGGGAGGGAGGAGGAGGAAGGAGGGAGGGAGGAGGAAGGAGGGAGGAGGAGGAAGGAGGTAGGAGGAGGAAGGAGGAGGAAGGAGGGAGTAGGAGGAAGAGGAAGAAGGAGGAAGGAGGAGGAGGAAAGAAGAAGAAGAAGAAGAAGAGGAAGAGGGGGAAGAAGAGGAAAAAGGGAGGAATAATAATAATCTAATAATAATAATATATAATAATATGTTCCCTTGAGGCATGAAAACAGTTCACCCCATAACAGTGACAAGATAAGGGGAGATAACATCTGATAAGAGCTGACCTTTGATGAGTGTAAACGAGGGTGGAGGGAGGGTGCAGCTGTCTATCCATCTAGCTCCTGTCTCAGAGCCAGGAGGAGAAGAAGAAGAAGAAGAAAGATGAGGAGGAGAAGGAGAAGAAGAAGGAGGAGGAGAAGAAGGAGAAGAAGAAGGAGGAGAAGAAGGAGAAGAAGGAGGAGAAGAAGAAGGAGAAGAAGAAGGAGAAGAAGAAGAGGAAGAAGAAGAGGAAGAAGAAGAAGAAGAAGGAGAAGGGGAAAAAGAAAAAATCTGATAAGAGCGGTTTGTGAGTTGTAAAGGAGGATGGAGGGGGGGGGAGTAAAAAGGAAATTAGAGACCTCCCCCTTCTTTGTTTTGCTGTACACAAGATTTGCTGTCTGTCTATTTGTCTGTCTCCCAAGCCCCCTGTCATCCTCTAGCTCGTTCAGAGAGAGCCCAAGGACTGTGCATCATCACGTTTACTACATTTTCAAGCGGGAGTATAAAAACTTTGTCGGGGATTTTTTGGGTTACCCTGGGAAATTTTACATATATATACTTGTATTTTTTGTTACCTGTGAGACAGAGTTTGACAGACAGAGAGAAAGGAGAGAGAGTTGAAAGAGATAAAATGAGGGAGAAAAGTTAATTTAGATAGATGGGGGGGGAAGCAGATCTTATCGTAAAGGTTCTTAAATGGAGTATCGCGGGGTTAAAAGTCCCCCCCCCCCCCCCACATTGTAGGATGGTAATTATTGCGACTGAGTGAGGAATGGAGCCCGGGCCCTTCCCTGTCTAGCCTGGATGGTCTGCCCCCGATAGGGGGGGAAGAGGGATGACCCTCCTCGTGTGCACCCCGTGCGTCCCAAACCAGGCCTAAAGGGGGTCTCTTTTCTAAAGATAGGATGTGTATGCTATGCTATAAAATTGGGAATACAGGGATCAGCAACTTGCTGACAGTCGGTCTGTTAGTATTTTTCCCGACATACACTATTTAGGTGAACGGAGGCGGATTGGGTGTTCTATACAACCATTCTTATAAATTAAAACTAATGGATGGTTCTTGGATTTTACATAATGGGTGTTCCCAAATGGTTTTACGTAGGTTTCTTGAAATGCTTACAAAACTTAAGAACAAATCTTTAACATTAGGGGTGGAAGAGATGATTGTTTCCACTTACGGTTTGAGGGGGAAATTTTATCGAAGTGTTTAACAGAAAAGGCGTTCTTTTTGCACTCAAAATCTGGGATGTTAATTCTAAATCGGAGGGGACGTCACAAAATTTGACCTGATCAGTAATAACAAAACACACAGTGACAATTTCATTCATCTCGGACATCTATTTTGCGATTTATGTACTTTTTAAACCCAATTCTGCGGGGTTGGTTTACTTAGCAGAAGGGTTTATCATCTCTGGGAGGGTCGAATTCCTTGCAAGGCTAACCATGCCTTGACGAGAGATCTGAAGGGAGTATTAAAAAAGATATTGGGGTTTCTCATTACTTGTCGAGTGCAAGGAGAAACGCTTCAGGTTGGGTATCTGATGAGTATTGAGGTAGAGAGTACAGGATCGGAGGATTGTCAGGTCTGTCACATTAGTTGGGTAGCAATATCCTAACATCGTACTAATTTCATTGATTAAATGGTTCTTTAAATTTGTAGTATAATTTCCTAACCATCTTATTTCCCAGGATATGTTTACAATGATAAGGTCCGACAAACTTTTGATCAAAACTTTGGCATTGCAGAATTTTGTTAAAGTTAATCAGTAACTTCAAACCCCTACTTTGATTTTAGATGGCTTTGCTCGGTTTTTGCGACTCTTGTAAATTCTGCTGTTGATTTATAAAGTGTTTCAGGATTTTCTAAAAACACTTTGAGCTAAGGGGTTCGAGTTGCTACGAAATTCATGGGGTTTGTAATTAGGTTTCAGAGTAGAATATAACAATCATGGGGTAAACGCTTGTTACCCTTTAAAAAGCATAATGTGGGGTATCACCTTGGAAGCATTGTAAGCAAAATTTTTGGCAACTGGACTTTGGGTTTAAAACTTCACCCCAAGTTTCACTTTGGGGTTGAAGTGGCTTCAAGACATCAAGTATTTTCTTTTTGGGTTTGTTCGCTAACCTTGCTGGAGGTGATGAGGAAAAGGGTTTTGGGGATTTAGAGACTTGAAAAAGTACACAAATTTTCAAGAAATTCATTACGAATTCACCTCCTTATCTGTTATAAGGATTTGGGGTGGATCCTGCATTAAATGGTTTTTTTAACGCTCTAGTACTGTTCTGCAGTCTTTTCTGCAATGGGAACAAACTCACAATATTGGTGAAGGGTCTACAAAAACACACGAGTTTATTGCCTTGGAGGGAACTTTAAAATTATTAACAAATAAAGGGCAACTCTTTCCCAGGGTTCGTAGGGGTTGGGGTTTAATTGGTTTGGGTTGGACCATTGACTTTTCCCTTTTTATGCTGCATACAGACCTACATTTTTTAAATACTCGGAAAATGTCAGTTGCCATACGGGGCCCAAAAGTATTTCATTTGGCTTGTTTCACAAACGATCCCATACCAGGGTGTGCAACCTGGTGCATCATGAAAGTGTAAGGTACATTCACTAGTGCTGTGGAATTACTAACGGGGTATCCCCTTCTGCTTGGAGTACCAACTCGGTGTTGATACAGTAATTTTTGACTCATTACAAGTCACAAATGGGTGTGGGGGCTTTACAAAAGAATGAGATTTTGGAGCGGGAAATCGAATCACACCAGCCACAGGGATCTTTTTTGTGCAGTTTTGACTCCTCGACAGTAAATGGAGGATTGCAGTAACAACTAAGTGTCCGATAAAGCATTGCGATACATTTGACTTACCAGGTAATGTTCAAAAGGGGGATTGAATTTTGGGATAGTAAGGCCATCTGGTAACTTCCCGTAGGGTTTTTTTGGGAAATAAAGGTATCAGTGGCGCATGGCTGTAAAGACATGAACAGGGTATGGTAAATAAGTCTCGGAAGTGTTTTAAAAGGGGACCATACTATTGCTAAAGCTTTTGCCCCGTTACTGTATAATTACGTTCGCCTTCGAAAGGACTCGGCTAGCAAATAACTGCGTTTATTGCTATCGTTTTGGCTAGACGGCACTTGCCAATTTGAACTAGCATCGTTGTCAGATGAAGGGCTTAGAAAAATCTGGAATTTAAAAAATTGGGAGCAGATGTTAGTTTTTCTTTTAGAGTTTGGAATGCTGTTTCTTGACGGAAGGTCCAAAAAAAAGGGTTTTTCTTAAGAAATCAGTTAGAGGGCGCTATGGAAAAAAATTAGCAATAAAAGGAATTAAAAAAATGCTAAGCCCCAAAGGATCTTAGGCTCAGCGTTTTGGGAGTTGGAAAATTTAGTACTGAGTTATTTACTTTGGTCAGTCGAAACCCCCCTTAGGAGTGACTAGTGACAAGGAAATTTAAATTTCTGATCTAAAAAAATTGACATTTAGGTTTTGATCTTTTTAAATTTGCTTCTTAAAGTTTTCAGATGTTGTCCCGTCTTGGACATGACGATTACGTCGTCAAAGTCCCATAAGTGTTTTACCTATCAGCCCTCTAAAGATTTTGGTCATGAGTCTGGAAGTATAGGGACGATCGAAACCCAAAGCCATACGGAGGAAATGAAAATGACCGTGGGGTGGAGAAAGCTGTTAACTTTTGGCTGTCCTTGTGAGGGGGGACTTGCCAAAAAACCCTTGAAACAAGTTAGGGTCGAGAAGATTTTTTACCCCGATTTTGGGAAAAAGGTCCCCTAGTACAGGAAGTGGGAAAGTTTGGGAGGGTTTTTCGGTTTAACTTCCTAAAGTAAAATCACCGGGCGCAAGTGCCACCCTTTTTGGCACTAGATAAAGGGGCCCCTTTCCAGGGTAAATTGTTAGTGAAATAACTCCTCATTGAGATTTGATTGATCATTTCCCTTTTGCGACAGAACTTGTGATGAGGCTTCTGTACGCAGGTTATAGTTAGGTCTAGTACCGGGTTAAAGGGGGAATAGATGGGAAAAAGTTCGTTTTACCCATCTTCTACGGGAAAAGAAATGGCTTTTCGGTTTTGTTCAAAGAGTCAAAAAAACGCTTGCTTCGTTGGGAAAGTCATGGGAGCTAAGTTTTTCTCCTCAATGGTGAAACAGTTTGATCGGTAAAGGGATGAGGTCTCCCCGGTAGAAATGCACGACCACTGGTCAGGTGACACGTCTCCGTACTGAACAGGGTAAGGATAGTGACTAGTCAACGGGGTTTGGGTATTTGCTCTGAGCAAAACACTGTGCCCAAAAGTGTTGAAAGGGAGAAAAGGGATCTTATGTCTTTACAATGTGTAAGGAAAGGTTAAACAAATAAACCCTTTGCCTTTGCGGGAAATCACTGTCAACTGGCGTTATACCATTTGGAACATTAGGAAAACAACAACACTCTATGAGAGCACTAGCCGCAACAGAAAGTCTTTCTGAAAACGGATGTAAACTAAAAAGATGGCTTTTATTTTTAAAAGTAATCTTTTTCCGACAAGGCGTCCCCTTTGGAAAAAAACTACTATTTGGGGATAGCAGACATTGCAGGTAGGCAGAGCGCTAAAGTGGTCTGAGCGTCCCGGACACTTGAGGAAATACACTATCTTGTATTGAAGGTGCGGTGGAAACACAGATGGGAGTGACGAGTTCCAGTGCCTGACGTTTGGGGTTACGCTTGGGAAAAGCGTGGCTTGAAAGGGATTTAATGCGTTATACTCTGCAGATTTTGGACGATTTCGACCAAGCTGGTAACCCGAATGGAACAATAAAGTCGTCAATTGGGGGGCATGCCATCGATAAGGGGCGAGCACAAGGAAAGTTTCGATGGAAGCAAAGCCCAGAAAAGGTCACCAGGGAAAGTAATCTGGTCGACAAAAAGGAAGGAAGGTAAAGTTCTACCTTGGATAGTAAAAGGTGAGCAAATCGGGCCCTCGGACTGAGAAGAGAACCAGCTCTCCCCTAGGGAGGTTGCAGTATTTGGTTCAACGAGGGGAAAATCTCATAACGCTTCTCTTTAAACAAGCTAGCCCTAATGAATTAACTTGCGACCGAGTCCATGAACACTTTAACGGGGGGATTACGGGCAGAAGCTTGTATAATGGGCCAATGTTTCTTTTGGAGTTATATGAAACAGGGAAAGGGGAGTTGTCATCGGAAAAGCATTTTCACTTCATCCCCAAATTCTCTACGTCGGGAATGTGAAGCCACATCATCGCAGGATTGTCATTCTCAAGGACTGTTAAAGGCTTTAAGGAATTTTGAAGGGGAAGGTGTATCATTATCCTTTACCGTCACCATTTGGGGAGTTTGATGGGGGGCTCTAATTCCCCCGAAATTTGGAAAAAAATGAGCCGGTTCGATTAGATTTTGAAACCCCGAGTCGTTTCCTCTCGGGTCTGGGTTGGAAAGGCACGGAAAGATCTAGAGTACCAATTTTGTAGAGGCATTGCACTCAGATGGTTGTCCCCTGAATTCTATGAGAGTACAGTAGGAAACTGTGGTATCTCATCAGTACGACGCTTTTAGGGTGACTGTCATAACAATTACTAGCATATGGGGCCCCGGAAACCACAATTTAGCAAATTCTTGACTGGGTTACTGAGTATATGGGTATTAGGGAATGATGGCTTTAAACTTGCTTTGGATGTGAGGCGAGTGATTTGCGGTTGGGAGGTTTGGTAGTAGCACAAATAAAGGAGGTACGGATTTGGGCAAGGTGTTTGGCATAGACCCACGATAAGGGGGAAGGTCCCTCGGGACACAAATTTGACATGGATTTGAGCTTTAACGGGCCCCTTTGCATTAGCGGCTTTAATTGTAAATACTTTGATGTCGGTGGATTTGTTGTTTAAGACTCCCAAAAGCAGTAATTTGGCAAAAAACCCTAAGGGGGGTTTTTCACTTCGTTAAGTATCTTGGAATTTTGCCCGCTTTAACAAATGAGGACATTAGGCATTTTAAAACGGAGAGCAAAAATCCTCTAAGACTCTTCTGGTCTCGGAGCCGTGCCAACTAATTCTTTGGAACAAAGAAAGGACGGTTTCTCGCACTGGTTTTAAGATAATTTCGAAATTTAATGTTCATAA
Organism: Cherax quadricarinatus; assembly: GCF_026875155.1. Classification (NCBI taxonomy): domain Eukaryota; kingdom Metazoa; phylum Arthropoda; class Malacostraca; order Decapoda; family Parastacidae; genus Cherax; species Cherax quadricarinatus. The sequence continues at coordinate 37,624,643 of NC_069429.1, read as the reverse complement.
TCTTGCCCCCTGGTTAGATCTTTGGGGTCCCTTATAGAAATTTAAATTTTAAAAACATTTTAGGCAGTGAAGAACGGGCTAGACTCTCCTTTCCGTACTTTTAAAAAAACTCTCAGAAGGGGGGGGCCTCACTAAGCGTCACTCTGCTCTAACTGCGTAACAAAACTTTTAAAGGGTTTTCTGGGTCACCATTGAACAATGGCATAGCATCAATGGGTACGATGAAATTCGAGGCAGAAATTGAGTAGTTTTCGTTTGATAAGGAGTTTTCTCGAATTTTGGGCTGACCCATTAATGGTTTTACTAGCAGAGTGCTGAGGGTCGCTGAGAAAACTTTAGACATGTTTGCAAAAAAGAAAACAAGAATTTAGGAACAAATGAAATGATAATGAGGAAACACAGCCAGTGAATTTAAAAGGAAGAAAAAGCTTAATATTCTGCATAAGTAATTAAAAATTGACAAGTTACACAGTAAGCAAAGATAACAAGAAAAAAAATGCAATTTTAAAAAAACACTGAAAATCAAGAGAAATTGTTTCTTTGCCCAAAACTAATATGCTCAACTTTTCCCTTTAAATGAATGAATGGCCAGTGAGTTGTCTTTATTTCAATGCAAAAGGAAATACACAATAAAAAAGATAAAATGGATCAATAAACTTTTTTCAAAAATTAAAAAAACCCAAAAAATTCATGAAAAAAAAAAAAAAATAAAATGACCAGAAGAAAAAATATACTTCCAAAAGACAGGCATAAGAAATGCACTCTAATTAAAATGTGCAATATATAAATAATTGTAATCAAAAGTATTGCCAAAAATGATAAAATTTTCTGCAAGAAAAAATTTAATAGCAAAAATATTTGCACAAGAATTATTGAAAATGAGTCAATGTGCAAAAATAAAAATTTTAACACACAAGAAAAAAAATATATCAAGGAATGAACACTTAATCTTAATGACTTTAAAAAAAAAGAAAAGAACACTTTACTTTAAAAGAGAATTAAAAAAATTTCACTTAAGATGGAAATTTTTTCAATAAAACATTTTTAAAAATAATAGGTGCAAAAAATACATAAAACAGAGGGTTGAACATTCAGTGATGCAGAACACAACACATAAAATAAAAACAGTACTAGAATTTTCTTTCAATGAAACTTGTGTGAAAAATTTTGTAAAAGTGAGTTTTTGCTTGGATTTTAAAAAGGGGACTATTGTTGGGAAAAAAAAACAAATTAAACACTGGTGAAAAAAAGTTTTAACACAAAAATTTTTAAAAACACAGGGAACAAAAATAAAAATACACAAATGCTGGAAGAAAAAAAATAACGACAAAACTGAGTTGTGATGCAGAATATAGGTGAAAAAAATTATGAAAAACTTCAGGAATATGAGAACTCTGGTGATCGAAAATTTAAAAAAAAGTTTATTTGCTCATATGTTGCACCACAAAAAGGGAAAAACTAAGTATTACTTCAAGGTATAAAAAAACCCCAAAACAACAGACATAAAATTTAAAGACGAAAAAAAAACACTGAATTAAGGGTTAAAAGAAATTAATGCAATCAGTACATGATAAACATGAGTTATCAAAAAGTCACTGAATGTCATAAGAGAAAAAAAAATCACTGGGAAACACAAAAGAAAAGTCTCAACCTGCAAAAAGTCTCAAAAAAAAATTTATCGCTGTTAAAAACCCTTTAAGAATGAGATTGATGGATTGTTTATATCGTCTTGCTGCTGTCCTTGCACAGAGATCGTGAAAATGCGCTTAAATGGGAAGACAACAACAGGAGGCTTTTAAAGATGGGCGACCACTTAGTCTTTTACCCCCCTTTTGGCCTTAAAAAAATGGTGTACAACCCTTAGAGTGCACCCAAAAACACGATGAGGTAGGTTTAGTTTGTAATGGCGCTGTAATTTGGGGTTTTGGGTTAATGGGTGAACAGGCGTCTGAGCCCGGAATGATGCAAAACGTGATCGTGGGGCTGGGTTTGGGTTGAATGTCGAAAGCCATGAGAAACCCACACTGCCGCGAAGATAATTCTAAGCGGTGGCTTTAAAAAAAACCCCTGAAATACTACAAACCACAAGGGGTGAAAAAAAAGCACTCAGAATGCTTGGAGCTGAATCACAAGCGATGAAGACTCTCACGTTGGCTTTTTGAGTACTGGGGTAAGACACCTGGGTTAGTTGCTGCTGGCTTTCTTAACCCCTTTACACAGAATGGCTTGATAAACTTACCGAGAGACCAGGGGGGGAAGTGGCTGGCAGGAAAATAATTGGATGGAGAGCTAGGCTGGATGGACTCAGTTGTTCTGACTCCCCCCCCACAGACTGGAAGCTGGTTATTTTGCAAAATCGGGTAACCCCGTGAGTGATGCAAAAAAAAAGGAAACACTAATACAAAAAGACTGACCAGTGTAATTGTAGAAGCTGGTAGAGTGTGGCTTTAGGTAGCTGGTGGGTGAATTTTTGGTGTCGGTAGGCCTATGGTGACACGAAATGGCCGTCTTTCTGGTCGAAATTTTATCTCCGAAATCGCTGTAAAGTAGAAAATTCAGGCCCTCCGCTGGCCCATTTATCGTAAGGGTTTTAAATGGAGATATCGAGGGAAAGTGACAACTTGTAGGATGGTAACTTTTGCAGATGAGATGAGGGGGAAAGGAGCCCCGTGCCCTTTCCCGTCTACCCTGGGTGGGCTGCCGCCGAGTGAGGCGGGGGCAGAGGGTGAGCCCCCTCGTGTGCATCCGTGACGCACACAAAGCACAGGCCTCAAGGGGTCTGTTCTAAAGATTGGATGTCTACTGCTATGTATATAATACTGGGGAAAACAGGGATCAGCAACTATGCTGAAATCTGACCCCCTTTTTTGCAGGGGGGAGGGGGGGGTGAGTAACGAGACAATGTCATTTTGACAGCTGCCCCCTCCTGACTCAAAAAAAATATAAGCCACACATCGCCCAAGAAAATTTCTGAATGGTGATAATCAGTTTTATGAAAGTATTGTGATATATTGCTTATTATATTATAGAAACAGAAACAAGAAGGGAAAGGGGGAAAGGAATGAAGGAAGGACGAGATGAAAAAGGAAAGGGAAAAAAGGAAGGACGATGAAGGAATGTAGGGCGAGGTAGGAAAGGAATAAGGAAATTAGGAAGGAAGGGTGAGCACACAACATTTACCTAGGTAATACCTAACACAATGCCTGCAAAAAACTTTGAAGAAAACTGCTCAGACGAGGTTTTTTGTCTTTGCACTAAAAAAAACTTCCACAAAAAAAGCCACACAGGTTTTTTGTTTGAGGGGTGTAAAACACCATGTGTATGACACCATGTTTTTGTGTGAGGGGTGTAAAAACATTTTTATGACACCATATTTCACAGAGTTCCCCAAGCTGCAGAACTTCTAGGTTATGTTCAGGACTGTATTTTATATATTTATGAAAAAATAGTAATAAAAAAATTTTTGTATTGTTTGTTTTTTTAAACAAGTTTTGTAAAAATATATTTATAATTATGTTTGTGTCTTATTGTGTTGTATCAAGAGTGTAATATGTACATTGCACCTTTCTTTGGGCTTAGGGCCACATAAATTTGTGAAAAAATAAAATAGTGAAAAAAAAACAAACCTTCAAATACAAGCAAAATAAAGTTTTCCGGGTGGCGGCGTCGCCGTGTGCCATACGGGCTCATTTTCTGCAAATTTTATGCCTCTATATCTCGGGAAGTACGTGGGGAAATTTTTTTGGGGGGCTAAAACAATCAGAAAAATAATCTTAACATTTTTTATAAGAAAAAAAAAATTTTTTTTTTTTTCGAAAATTTTTGGACACCAGGAGACACTTCGG
>NC_069429.1:37603780-37620298 GCF_026875155.1 Cherax quadricarinatus | reverse complement strand
CCCCCTAACCCCTTTGCGCCTCAAACCTAACACCTCTGCGCGCCTCAACCCCCCCAACCCTCGGGGCCCCACACCCCCTAACACTTGCGTTGCCTCACCACTAACACCTACTGCGGGCCTCACACCTAACACCGGCTGCCTCACCACCAACACCTCTGCTGCCTCACCACCTAACACCTACTGCTGCTGCCTCACCACCTAACACCTGCTGCTGCTGCCTCACCACCTAACACCCTGCTGCTTGCCTCACCACTAACACCTCTGCGCTGCCTCACCACCTAACACACTGCTGCTGCCTCACCACTAACACCTGCTGCTGCATCACCACCTAACACCTTTGCTGTTCCCTCACCACCTAACCCCTTGCTGTGCCTCACCACCTAACACCTCTGCTGCTGCCTCACCACCTAACACCTCTGCTCTCCCTCACCACCTAACACCTCTGCTGGCTCACCACCTAACACCTACTGCTGTTTGCCTCACCCCCTAACACCCTGCTGCTGCCTAAACCACCTAAAACCTGCTGCTTTGCTCACCACCTAACACCTCTGCTTTGCCTCACCACCTAACACCTACTGCTGCTCCTCACCACCTAACCCCTCTGCTCGGGCCTCACCACTAACACCTCTGCGGGCCTCACCACCTAACACCTCTGCGCTGCCTCACCCCCCTAACACTACTGCGCTGCCTCACCACCTAACACCTGCTGCTGCCTCACCACCAACACCTGCTGCTCCCTCACCACCTAACACCTGCGGGCTGCCTCACCACCTAACACCTGTGCTCCTCACCACCTAACACCTGCTGCTGCCTCACCACCTAACACCTGTTGTGCTCACCACCTAACACCTACTGCTGTGCCTCACCACCTAACACCTCGCTGCTGCCTCACCACCAAACACCTTGCTGCTGCCTCCCCACCTAACCCCCTGCTGTGCCTCACCACCTAACCCCGCGTTGCCTCACCCCTAACACCTCTCTCCCTCACCCCCCTAACCCCCTTGCTGTGCTCACCCCCTAACACCTCTGCTTTTGCCTCACCACCTAACCCTGCTTTGCCTAAAACCCAACACCCTGCGCTCCCTCACACCTAAACCTCTGCTGCTCCCCTAAACCACCTAACACCTGTTTGCCTACCACCTAACACCTCTGCTGTTCCTCACCACTAACACCTCGTGCCCTCACCACCTAACACCTGCGTCACAACCGAACATAACCCTCACCACCTACACATCCACCTGGCCCTACCACCAACACCTAGCCCTGCCATCACACCAAACACCTGCCGCCCCCAACCATCTAAAAAAAAAAAAAAAAAAAAAAAAAAAAAAAAAAAAAAAAAAAAAAAAAAAAAAAAAAAAAAAAAAAAAAAAAAAAAAAAAAAAAAAAAAAAAAAAAAAAAAAAAAAAAAAAAAAAAAAAAAAAAAAAAAAAAAAAAAAAAAAAAAAAAAAAAAAAAAAAAAAAAAAAAAAAAAAAAAAAAAAAAAAAAAAAAAAAAAAAAAAAAAAAAAAAAAAAAAAAAAAAAAAAAAAAAAAAAAAAAAAAAAAAAAAAAAAAAAAAAAAAAAAAAAAAAAAAAAAAAAAAAAAAAAAAAAAAAAAAAAAGGGGTTTTTTCCCGGGCCCAATACTTTTTTCCCCCTTTTTTTCCCTAAATTTTGGGGGTTTTTTCCCCTTTAAACTTTTTTTCCCCCCTTTACCTGCGTGCAACTCAAGGGGGCCCCATTAACCCCCTTGTTCACCCAGGGTTCCCCCCCTTTCCCATTTTTCCCCCCCCCCCTTTTTCCCAGCCAACCCGGCCTCGTCACCCCTAACACCTGGTCCCCCTACCACCAAAACACCTGGCCTCACACCTAACACTGGCCCCAAACACCAAAACCCAGCCCGCCTCACCACTAACACCTAACGTGCATCCTCATCACCTAACACCTGCGGCTGATCACACCCCTAACACCACTGGCTGCTGCCGTAAACCACCTACACCTCCTGCCTCACCACCTAACACCTGCCGCCTCACACCTAAACACCCCTGCATCACCACCTAACACCTACTGCTGGCAATCACACCTAACACCTCCCACATTTTCAAACCTGACACCTCGCTCGCCTCAACCACCTACCCCTCCCTAAAATAAACCACCTAACACCAATCGGTAGCCCTGACCCCATCAACACCTACCTGCCATAAACCACCTAACACCTGCCTAGCTACACCACCTAACACCCCCCCCCCCCCCCCCCCCCCCCCCCCCCCCCCCCCCCCCCCCCCCCCCCCCCCCCCCCCCCCCCCCCCCCCCCCCCCCCCCCCCCCCCCCCCCCCCCCCCCCCCCCCCCCCCCCCCCCCCCCCCCCCCCCCCCCCCCCCCCCCCCCCCCCCCAAAAAGCTTTCCCCAAACCTCCCGGCCCCCCCAAAAAAAAGGGCCCGATAACAAAAAAAAAATTCCCAACAAAGGGGCCGGAAACAAAAAAAACCCCCTTACCCCAAAATTTTTTAAAAAAAAGGTTTTTAAAATTTTTATTTACAGGGGGAAACATAAAACCCCCCCTTAACGTTTAAAAAAAACCCCCGGGATTTTAAAGGGAAAAATTTAAATTTTGTTGAAAAAAACCCCTCTGTTGCCCACCAAAACACCTGTTGGCACCACCACTTTAAACTACCCCTTGTAGCACCAACACGTTGTTCCTCCCCCCGTAAACACCGTTGTTCTCCCCCCTAAAAACCACGTGTTACCACCTTTAACCCCACGTTGTACCTCCCCTTTGTTGCACCCCCTACTCCTGTGTAACCACCAACATTGTTTCTCACACCTAACACCACGTTTTCCTCCAACCTGTGTTGCCCACATTTCCCACCTGTGTAGCACCCCCTAACCCCCCTTGTGTACACCACATACCAGCTGTGTGCACCACCAGTACCACCTGCTGTTGCCACCACCATTTACTACTGTTTAAACACCTACATGTTGTTACCCCAACCTTGTGCCCCAAATTTATCACCTGTGTCTGCACCACCAAAAATTGTGTCACAAAACACTGCCTGATCACCCCCAAACCACTCTTTCCCCCCAAACCCCTTGTTTTAAACCACACCCTCGTTTTCCCTTCCCAAACCCCCCTTGTCCCAAACCCCCCAAATTTTTTTCCCACCAATTTTTTTCCCCCCCAAAACCCCCTTGTTTAACCATAAACCATTTTCCCCCCTTTTTCCATTTCCCTATTTTTAAAAAACCCTTATTTTAAAAATAACCCCTACCCTACACCTTAACCCCGTTTCCCAACCACCTAACCCCTTTCTTTCCCAAAATTTTCCCCCCCCCCTAACCCATTTTCTTTCCCCTAAAACCCCGGTTCCCCCCACCTTTAACCTCGCTCCCTTTTTTCCCCCCCCTTGCGCGCCCCCCCCTCCCTTTTGGTCTTTTTTCCCTCCAAACTTTCCCCCCCCAAACCCCTCCCCCCCCCCCCCCAAAACCCCTTTTGGGCCCACCCCCAAACCCCTGTTGTTTCCCAATAAATATTCTCATAAAAAACCATCTCCCTCACCTTTCCACCGTGTTTCCACCCCTCCTTTTTTCCCCCCCCAACATCTATTTTTGCTCCAACCCAACAACCCGCTGCTCCCCCCCCCCCCCCCGCTCAAAAAAACCCAATTGCCCTCCCACCAACATGGGGGCCCTAACTAAATCGTAGCCCCAAAACAAAAACCCGGGCTCACCCCAAACCACTCTTGCTGCCTAAACCCCTAAATACGCGCTAAACCTGATCAACACCTAACCTGACAAGTTTCCCTACACATCAACACCTACCTGCAAGCCACCTAACACCTGACCATATCCCCCCCCCCCCCCCCCCCCCCCCCCCCCCCCCCCCCCCCCCCCCCCCCCCCCCCCCCCCCCCCCCCCCCCCCCCCCCCCCCCCCCCCCCCCCCCCCCCCCCCCCCCCCCCCCCCCCCCCCCCCCCCCCCCCCCCCCCCCCCCCCCCCCCCCCCCCCCCCCCCCCCCCCCCCCCAAAAGGGGGGGGTTTTTAACCCCCCACCCCCCCCAAAAATTAAATTTTAAAAATTTTTTTTGGAAAAAAAAAACCCAAATTAAAAGGGAGGGGGGGGGTAGGCGCCAAAAAATTTTTTAAAAAAAAAAAAGGTAGTTTAAAAGGGGGGAAAGAAACCCAAAGGTTTAAAAAGGGAAATTCCAATTTTTTTTTTTTTTAAAAAGGGGGGAAAAAAGGTAAAAAAACCGGGGAAAAGGGAGGGCCTTTGGTGGGGTTAGGGGGGGGGGGGGGTGGGGTTTTTGGGGGGGGATGGGGGAGATAAGGGGGAGTATAATATGGGGGGTAGATAAGGGGGGGTGTATAATATTTATAGGGGGTGGGGGATAGGGTGAGATAGATGAATAATTATTAGAGGAGGAGGAGGAGGGGGGGGGGGGGTTTGGGAATAGGTATGATATAGAGGGTGAATGAGGAGAATGGGGAATGATTTATTGTTGTCCAAGAATGGATCGATGAAAGTATAGGATAATAAGTTTCCGTTGGATATAGAAGATAGAAACTGAAGTTTCCCATTAGATCCCGGTGGACGCCCTTGCCAAGCCCCAGCAGAGAGGGACGCCCTTGCCAGCCCCAGCAGAGAGGGACGCCTTTGCCACCCAGCAGAGAGGGACGCCCTGCCAAGCCCAGCAGAGAGGGACGCCCTTGTAAGCCCCAGCAGAGAGGGAGACGCCTTTGCTAAGCTCCAGCAGAGAGGGACGCCCACATTCCCACCGAGTCCAGTAAACCGGATTCCCCCACCGTAGAGAATTTCCCCGGAAAGCGGAAAAATATGGAGCTGGCCTAAATTACAGCCGATAAACAGGTGCCCCACTCCAGAACTGGGCCTATGTGTGACCATGAGAAGTTGAGTGTGTTTATTAACCAGCGGTGTACCACTCTCACCTATATTTACATCAACAAAAGTGTATTCTAAGTGATAAAGGTGTACACTTGTTGTACTTGGGTAAGCACTTGTCCCATAAATAGTAACGCCGTGAGTAAGTGAGATTGTTTAGGTACTGGTTCATCTACAACAGCTGCACACTTATGCTTGCATACAGGTATAACATAGTAATGTGTGAGTTACCCCCAGGATGGACCAAGAAAGTCAACCAGAGTGATTTATCTCATTGTCATTGTAACATTACCTATTTTTTTTTTTTTTTTTTTTTTTTTTATAGTAATTTCTGTTTACAATCTATGGTTGGGGGTAAGAGGTTGTCTTCAGCGTTTCATTGGTGATGTCTGCTAAATTATTATTTCAGTGAGGTACATTAGGTGGCAGTAGCCTGAACTATCACAAGTGGAAGTTATCATTGAAACCTCAATGTTTTAATTTGATGTAATGTCAGAATTCTAATTTTCATGCTCAATATTACCTACTTTCTCTCTCCGCTCTCTCTCTCTCTCTCTCTCCTCTCTCTCTCTCTCTCTCCTCACTCTCTCTCTCCTCTCTCTCCTCACTCTCTCTCTCTCTCTCTCTCTCTGTTTCATCTTGTAATTTGTGATATGGTGTAAGCCTGCATCTCTGTACCATCCATTAATCACTATATGTACCATATTATTAACACAACATACAAGAGGTCTCTGAGTGGTGTTTTGTGGGTGAGTTGTGTCCGTATTAGTGGTGGTGGTCTGGGTTGAAGTATGGTTGGAGGTGTTCATTGAACTTGACACTTGTGGCTTTGTGATCCTATTTTGGACTTCTGACTTTGTAGTGAATATTTGCTCTTGCATAAGCTATAAGGGAAAGATAGAGCGAGAATTCTTGTGTTGGTGAGTTCTTTACGGGACCAGAATATCATAACTGGCAACATGGCAAACTGTCATAGAGGAAGCCTATTTCTGCAGGTGATTGAAATGATGACATGAGCTTCCAGACCTTTAAAAGTAAACAAAAGAGAAAAAAGTGAGAAAGGGCAAGGAGCGTCGACGTAAGTCAACCACTTGACCACGTACACGAATGTGATACTAAACGTCCTTGGTGCACAGAGGCTGCAAGAAGTCTTTCTTCAAAGGAAAGAATGTGTTAAGCACTGAACTTCCCAGACAACACCCCGCTGCCTGCTAAGTGTTGCATGGCTAATGGAACTGAAACAGCATCCTAACTCAAGGATCCAATTTAGGAAAAACACACACAACTTTGTGTTTGTGGAACAGAACTAAAGAGCTGATCAATGATCTACTATACACCTTAAGGTGATATTAAGCTGCTCCGACCTCAGTCAGACACTCACCACTTTAAAAAAATGGGTCAGTATCATAATCTTTGGATACCCTCTCTGCATGGACCCCATCCCATCCGACGTCTAAAGTGACAATATCATCAAGCCTAAAAGACTTAAAGGAAAATCCAAATTATTGCCCATTGGGAGGTCCTGGTGCCCTTCCCCCGGAATATCTGGGTCCATGGTTTACGTTTTCCTAAACGATCGAAGTGTACCTCCCTACTAAACGAAGGTGTTACAAGCCCAGCACTATGGCCATGTTGCAGTAGACTGAGGTGAATACTACATTCTTGGTGTGGTATGTGTGCTAGGAAACATTCCTCTAGAGAATGCACAGTAGGCCCCTGACAGCCAAAATTTTAAGTGTATTAACTGTAAAGAAGTGTGGGTTTTACAGTTTTCCCACAAGGACTGCAGACATAACCCACACACTTCAGAGGTAAACCTGTTAACAGTCCTTTAATAGTAATGGAGATGGGGCCATCCATCTACCACAGCATACTGAGACTGAACCTCTGCAAAGTGTGAAGAACCCCACCTCACTGCAAAACATTCTGCTGATACCAGAATGCCATCACACACACCAGCTGTGGAGGGGAGCTAGCCACCCTGCCAGCACATATTGGAACTACTGTCTGCCACGACAGATTCCTAGGCTACATCCTGAATATGGTGATGATTTGTCATTTTCTCCCAAACACCACAACTACAACAGTCAACCGACACCACACAGGTAACCTCCCTGGAAATTGGAGATGAGTCAGATGCACAGACCTACCTGCAATGAATGATGAAACAGAGAACAACTAATGTAACCATGGGTACCTGTTAAGGTGATAGATGGTTTTAAAGAAAGCACTAACCCAGAAGTTGCCATCCTCCGGAGAGGCATTGGATTTCGCCTGACCTTCCTGCATATTATAAGATAATTGAGCAAATTCCAGAAAAAAATTGAGCATCTTCGAACAGATCCTGACAGTTTAATCAATATATGTATTCGGATGATACTCTTGAACAGTGATGATGTCAAAAGTGCAGCAATCTCCGGTTCAGCTTCCAGAATTTATGAGAAAAGAAGCCATAACTCTTGCCTCAAAACTTGCCTCATAACTGGGCTGCCAAAAATGCCGAAAAATGGTTTCTGAAGAATAAAGACGTAACAAACTATCTATTTGCTCTTAAGTATCATGCACGACTGCAGTCAAGCAATAGTTTTACCATCATATGAGCAAGAATTGTAAATAACTCACTACAATGGATACATTCCGAAATCTTTTTCATGGAACATGCTTCCATCAGGAAGCGGTTGCCTGACTTACATCAAATTAGTGAAACCAAGAATATTGATGTCATCTGTTTGCAGGAATGTAGATTGAAAGATGGAGCCACCTCACCAAACTTTCCGTGGATATGCAGCTTTATAACCTAAGTCAACCAACCTGTTGTGTGATGTATGTCAGAAAGAGCTTGCCACATTCACTCCTTTCCTTGCAGAGTCGAGTTAACATGCAAGTATCATGGTTTTTTTTGTCAAAGTATACAGGCGATTTTTTCCATAAACATTTTTTAATCTCTATGCCCAGCGAACCAGCTTCGACCTGATGCTTAACCAGATCGCATCAATAGTGAACCTGACCATCATTCTTGGAGATATTAATGCCCATACATAGAATATTGGTGGGTCTATTACAACACCAATGGAACTAAACTAGTGGAGATTGCTGAATGAGCATGATAATGTTCGAATTGTGGGCACTACTGAGGCCTACTCACATATATGGTGCATGACTAGACTGTGTCTTGGATTAAATACATCATATACGATCATACCTCTGTCATAGGTTGATGATCTTCTATCTGATCAACTCCCAAGCTAACAACTGTCAATCCTTGATCACATACTCCAGCAATTCAAGAGCTAATACAGAGGGAGGAAACTTATTCTCAAACCAGAACACAGAGACAACTTTATTAACCTACTTGGATCAATGGGTATATAATTACGAGCCCACTGGCACACAAAAATTTAATGATGATTAATTACCACTAATTGAGAAGTGTTTCCACAGATCGAGTGGGCAGGAAAAGGAAAAAAAAGACCCTCCACTATAAATTAACAAGAAAAACCAATGTAAATACTATAATGATCCACACTGCGCAATCTAACACATGCAGCTAGGAGGATTGGTAAAGCAAACCGTGAATGTAGAACCCCAGACCTGCTCAGAACGTCCAAGCTGCACTACAAATGCAAGAATAGAAAGGAAGAACTTAGGCAACAGGATGGGAACAGTTTGTTAGTGATTAAATAGGTCCACCCCTTTGGGGTTTGGCTTGAAAAGGTATAATAAAATAACCATGAAAAAGACTGGCAATGTTGCTCATCCCTTTCCTCCTTGAAAAAGCAAATGACCTCATAAATGACTGGTCCAAAACATCCAGGCGTGAAAGCTTCCATCTCATATTAGAAAAAAATTAAGAGAGTACTTCTTGAAGAAATGTTGAAACTGAATTTAATTTTATGAGCCAAAAAAAAAATATGATGAGAGTGATTGCCACTTTACCGAGTATGAATTAATAATGCATTAAGCCAAAGGTCGATCAACTGCCTCCTGGAGAGGATGGTATAACCTATGATATTCCTCAGAACTCTAAGGCACGTGCCTGATAACCCTTTGTTGGCACTGTATAATCTCAGTTTTACATTGAGGCGTTCTCCTAATTCCTTGACCAAAGTCTCATTGTGCCTATCCCTAAGCCTCAACAGCCTGATACATTTAGGCGCTCACCTACAGTTTGTCTTTGCAAAACTTTTGAAGAATGACTAACAGATTGTACTACAGAATCAGACATCAACTTTCCCCCTACCTCTATGGGTTTCATGAAGGTAAAGTGTGCGAAACTGTATTCACCTTTCTCACTGCCACACCTCTACTAGTTTTTTAAACCACTTTTCTCGAATCTAAAATCTGCATTTTGATATTGCAAACATGAACCGTAATACCACATGAACAGCCAAAATGAATATTGGTGGTAGCTTAGCTCTGGCTTGGATAATATATACCTGTCAAATACAGATCCTCTGTCCTTTACCCAAGGCTTCAGAAGTGATTCTAAAGAAATTCCTTAGGTACACCGCAGGGAGGAGTTTTAGTCCCCATGCTATTTAATAATTCTGATTAATGCTCTCCTAAAATGCTCTACCTGCCCTCACCTAAACAAATAGCTAAAGCTATGCTGATGATATCATGATCCATACAACAGGCATAAGAAGATGAATACCATTCTTAATGAGTTCATGTAATTGTAATCTTACTAGGCCTCAAATATCTTCTTCTAAAAACAAAAGATATTAACAAGCAAACGACATCCCCCACCCATCCCTATTTGCAGGGTGAAATCATTAGCTACGTTAAAACGTTACAGATGATCTTGGTGTAGATGTACGCCTTTAACAAATCCACTATACCACAACTAAACAAGAAATGTAAAGCAGGCTAATGCCTCAAAGCTGTTGCTGGCTACAATCTCCAACTATGTGTTCTATGTGAGAATCGTGAGAATGATGTACAGAGCCTATGTTAGGTCTCAATTGGATTATGTCTGCTCCCCATGTTGAAATTAAGCTAGAGAAAGTGCCCTCCGACCCTTGCGTTAATGCAAAATTGTAAGCTCTCAGGACTATTCTTTGCGTCCAGATCTACAAAAGTTCTTAACATTAGGAGAAGGAGCTTGTATTTCTAATTATCAGTGATATGGATTGTTGAAATTAACACTGATACTCGGTATTAAGAAAGTTGAGAAACGGAACCAGTCACTTGTCACAGAGAATCTTACCAGTGTCTAGAGGAAATACACCGATCGCTAAATTGATTGTGAAAACGTGGCAATTGCTCAAGTTTTATAACCTGCATGAACTGTATCACTGTAGGCAACAAGAGCATTTCACCCCTCCATGGAAGATGTGGTTCATTTAATATCACATACCTACAAGTCCCTCCCAAGAAGCTCAATTGCCTAGTAATCCATTCCTTAAATCTCTTGTTAGAGCAACTGCTCCAAGAATAAATTTTTCCCCTAAGCTGGTAGTAATAAGTTATCACAAGTTATATACACTGATGGATCTAAACAGGAGTCCTTCTGGCAGGCTGCATCTGTCTCCTTGTTGCCACCCTCCCCTAGTTAAGAACGATAATAAATTTGTTGAGTTAGGCATAAGAATTAACAACTGGGCGTCTACACGCAAACTGAATGTTTTTGCAATCCTAATGGCGCTAAAGCTAACCTATGACACTGAGCTGACTCTATCATCCAATACTGATTCTATGTCTCATTGAAGGCTCTTGGCTTCATATAATGAGTCCAACAACATGCTCATTGGGGGAAGCCAGGTATAGATACTCAAAAATAGGGACAAAGGAATTAATGTACAATTCTATGATCCCATCACACATGGATAACTCCTCATGATAAAGTTGATATGTTAGCCAAGAAGAGTAATCCAAAGAGAACGTCGAAAATAACTTTGGTATAACTGTGTCAAGCATTAGGAATAATATTAGGAGAGAAGTAAATAATGGGAAGTGATTGTTATATAATGCAGTTAGAAGCCTGAGTAATCTATAACCCACTATGATAACATGAACCGTAGATATGTATGTTTATGGAGCAACTTTGCAATGTGAATCAACTGACTGATGTTTGTAGTGGCCAGGCTTAGGCTTGTGTTTTACAAGTAGCTTCAGGCAGTTTTGGGAGACACACAGAGTTGATGATCAACAAATGTAAATTTATGTGGATCAGCCTATGGTCACTGTTTGAACACTATGTGCTTAATTGTCCGACTTATTGAAGGAATACAAGACAGACAGTAATATAACCTATGTGACATGTCAAGATATCTTAATTAATGAAAATAAGATACCAGATATTCTAAGCTAATTTTCGTTCCTAAATTTGCTGTAACAGATAATTGAACTATAAAGATATGAAGATATAAATCCATATGTATTCCTGTTAAACCCTTTGGGGCCTAGTCCTAGGGCCTTTTGTGTATCCACATGCTCTCGCGCTACCGTCCACAGTTGGATATGGGGTGCCACAATAAACTAGCCACTTCGGTGGCAAAATCTAATCTAAAATCTCCTGTAGAGTGCCATGATCGGATGAGACGGGCTTAATAGATGAAGGACAAAGCGTCCCCAGTGAGAACGGGGAAATTTGTCACTGATACTCAGCGAGAGAAGAGACGTCAACACCCGAACGAAGGCTGGCGCAGAAGCCCGAATGCCTACCATGCTAGGTGTTCTAGTGGTACACTCTGTAATCATTATTTTAACACATGTAAATCACACAATAACAAAATTCTGTAACTCAGCATTGTAATCCCCTTACAGAGATAAATTTGAATTGAATCCACCAACAACACAAGTTAATGTTGTTTATAGGGCCACCTGACAGTTTTACGTCGTATCGAACCCAGACTTCAGTGCCGGAAAAGGAACATCTACCAAGTGAAAGGATATTTGACTAATAACCTCGTATTATATTCCCTAATGCTCCCTGAAGTCAGTAAAATGCGCAGTACAGGCCAAGATCTTCTAACTGTCTGGAGGGTCAAATCCATTGCCGATAAGAAGGAGAGCAGGGTTAATGATGCACTTAATTCAGCCAATCCATAAACTCATGCTTATTTCCTCATGTTAACCAATCTGCCAAAACAACTGCTAATTAGTGGTTACCCAAGTGATCTCCTGGCTTTTTACTCTGCATTCCATAAATATACCACCTGAACTCCAATATTACTTTAAGGTAGATTTGTGTGCAATTTCAAGCTATTTTACCGAACCCTACTCACTTGTATTAAGTTTAAATAAGATTGTAAAACAGCTAACCCTATTGTCCAGTTTTCAAAGGTATAGTTAATAACATACTATTATTTTATCCTAGTTTTAATTAGTACTATGTTGTGGAAACTTATTTGGTCCTAAGTTCCACGGGGCAGATACGTCGTACGAAGATTCCAACAAGTCACGGATGGAACAGCTGGGTTGGGTGGCCCTTACACCCACCCAGAACACACACATACACCCGGGCTGGCGGACTTCTACGCCAGCCTTCGTTGGATGTGGACGTCTCTCTGTCGCCTGAGTATCAGTGACAAATTTCCACCATTCTCTCTGGGACGCTTGTCCTCATCTATTTTGCCCATCAGGCACTCTACAGGAGGGGCACCTGTTCAACAGCTTACTTCAGCCAGCTCCATTTTTTCCACTCTGTGGAAAATTCTTTAAACGGTCTTTGGTGGGAAGCCAGTTACTGAACTCAGGTGGGAGTGGGCGTCCCTCTCTGCTTGGGCTTGGCAAAGGGGTCCACCAGATCTAATTGGAAACATCAAGTTTCTACCTCTATTTACAAAGGAACTTTTCTTCCTTTTCTTTCATCGCCCAGCCTTGGGCAACAATTTTTCCTCGTACCATCGAGAAACCAGGCTCGATATGATTTATGCTGTCAGTTGCCCTGATAAACCCAACAACAACAACCTGGGTTGGCAAAGGTGGTTGGATGATGCATTTTAATTTACAGATTTACCCTTCAAGGAAGAAGTAAGTAGTTTATATTGTTAGAACACTAATATTAGGATTATTGAGGTAACTGTAGATAATAACAATGTAGACCTATGACCCTAATGTAGGTAGTAATACACTGGTAATGTAGGCAAACACTAGGTTATATTAGCCAGGGAGAACTGGCAGCCCAAGTTTGAATGCTGGGGCACGGGGTTTTGAGACTGTTGTGATAGAAACACAGGCCTTATCTCTAGGCTTTATTGAACATAGAATCTTCATAGTACTTCTGCAACAACAAAATATAATGACTAGTACATCTAATAACTGCTTCTACAGGGATGGTGATGTCTTGCATATGTCAAGAGGAAAGTTATAACTACAGGCCACATATTTAAACTCACCATGTAATCTGCATCACTAATATATGGATATAGGAGGAGAGAATCACACACCATGTGTTGGCGCCCATGACACACACCAAACTGTTGTTGTTGTTAAGGGCCCCGAGAGGTGATGCAGTATTATCCTGCTGCTGCTCCCCACAGGAGCAGTATCGCTACAATCTCCCCCTTCTAAAATATCAGAGACAGTAATCTCCCAAACTGTTAGGTGGGCGACGTACACATCCCGACCTTCGTAGCCTTTGAGCCTCTTCACCAGGTTCAATATTTTCCAGTGGGGTTTGACTAACTGCTGGAGCAGAATCCTCTATTTCCGTAGGGGTAGTCTCAAGGGGCTTTCCAGGAGAAAACGAAGCATCTTTCACATCTATTGGTGTATCTTCAGATTCCACACTAATGGGGATTTCAACTTGGGCTAAATGTCTTGTAGATACTGTAGTCTCTTCACCATTTTGGTAGCGAATGTGGGCATAATGTGGATTAGCTTGCAGGAGCTCTACCTCTTCCACTAAAGGATCTGTCTTGTTCATCCTACGGTGACTCTTCAGGAGAATGGGTCCAGGATGACATAACCAAGTGTGCACGGGGGCTCACGTAGAGGAACGACGTGAATAGTTGAGGAGTCTTTCATGAGGGGTTGCATTAGTAGCTGTGTACAGCAATGATCTAATAGAGTGAAGAGCATCAGGTAGGACAGTTTGCCAGTGTTGAACAGTTAGGTTGTGCGACTTCAATGTCATTGTAACTGCCTTCCATATAGTACCATTGAACCTCTCCACTTGACCATTGCCTTGAGGGTTGTAGCTTGTTGTTCTGCTGCAAGCAATACCTTTGCTAGCCAAAAACTCCTGAAGTTCGTTACTCATGAACGAGGATCCCCTGTCTGAATGGATATAAGCTGGCATACCAAAAATAGAGAACAACTGTGAAAGACAACTAATAACAGTTGAAGCAGTCATATTTGCACAGGGGAACACAAAGGGAAACCTTGAATATTCATCTACTATGTTAAGGAAATACCTATTCTGATTTGTGCTTGGTAGAGGTCCTTTGAAATCTATATTCAGTCTCTCGAAAGGCTGGTGGATTTTATGAGATGAGTCTTCTCTGGCTGATGAAAGTTTGGCTTGCACTCTGCACATACTCTGCATGCTCTGATCACTTGTCGCACATCTTCCACTGAGTAGGGCATGTTCTTTGATTTGACAAAATGGTACAGGCTTGTAACTCCTGGGTGACACAAAGCCTTGTGGAGCGCTGAGAGTGATTGCAAATCATGACATGCTGCTCCACAGTGGGACCTAGAGAATGCATCAGGTGAGATGTTCTCTTGACCCGGTCGGTACAGAATATCAAAGTCATAACACGATAGTTCCATCCTCCAGCGTAATATCTTGTCATTCTTTATCCTACTTTTGTGCTTCTTGTCGAACATATACATCACGGACCGTTGGTCAGTCCTTATGGTGAAATGTCTACCAGTTAAATAATGCCTCCAGTGGCGAACTGCTTCTATGATGGCCTGGGCTTCCTTTTCTACAGCAGCGTAACATTTCTCTGATCCTTGAAAAGTTCTCGAAAAGAAGGCTACTGGTCGTCCTGCCTGAGATAAGACTGCAGCAATGGCAATGTCAGATGCATCCGTTTCCACTTCGAATGGTAGGGACTCATCAATGGCTTGAACTACTGAGTTTTCAATGTCCTGTTTGAGAGTATGGAAAGCGGCTTCTGCTTCCTTTGCCACAGGAAATGCGGTAGCACTCAATGGGCGGACTTTACTTGAATAGTTGTAGATCCATTGTGAGTAATAAGCAGAGAGACCAAGAGTTCTTCGGAGTGAATTTTTGTCTTGAGGCATTGGAAGTTCCCGTAGAGGTCGTAGTCATTCAGGGTCTGGGAATATTGAACCTCCTTCCACTACATAACCAAGGATGCTAAGCCTTTTAGTTGAAAAAGTGCACTTTTCCTCATTGTAACTGATATTTTTCTTCTTGGCGGCTTCCAAAAACTTATCAAGGTTTGCATCATGTTCCTCCTGGGTCTTGCCACAAATGGTAACATTATCTAAATACGCATAAGTTCCCATGAGTTGCTCTTCCTGAATGAGTGAATCCATAATTCGTTGGAAGCAGGCTACTCGATTGGTGACTCCAAAGGGGACTCTGGTAAACTGATACAGGCCATCACTAGCCTGAAATGCTCTGTATGATTTATCTTCATTCCTTATAGGGACTTGATGATAGGCACTCTGTAGATCATTTGTGCTAAACACATAGTACTGAGCAATTTTGTTCACTGTCGCTCACTGTTGTTCAGGTCGCTCCTGTCTGTCTCAACTATTGGATCACTACAACAAGGTCCTAAATGCACTAGAAGACAAAAAGAATGCAGATGTAATATATACAGACTTTGCAAAAGCCTTCGACAAGTGTGACCATGGCGTAATAGCGCACAAAATGCGTGCTAAAGGAATAACAGGAAAAGTCGGTCGATGGATCTATAATTTCCTCACTAACAGAACACAGAGAGTAGTCGTCAACAGAGTAAAGTCCGAGGCAGCTACGGTGAAAAGCTCTGTTCCACAAGGCACAGTACTCGCTCCCATCTTGTTCCTCATCCTCATATCCGACATAGACAAGGATGTCAGCCACAGCACCGTGTCTTCCTTTGCAGATGACACCCGAATCTACATGACAGTGTCTTCCATTGCAGACACTGCAAGGCTCCAGGCGGACATCAACCAAATCTTTCAGTGGGCTGCAGAAAACAATATGAAGTTCAACGATGAGAAATTTCAATTACTCAGATATGGTAAACACGAGGAAATTAAATCTTCATCAGAGTACAAAACAAATTCTGGCCACAAAATAGAGCAAAACACCAATGTCAAAGACCTGGGAGTGATCATGTCAGAGGATCTCACCTTCAAGGACCATAACATTGTATCAATCGCATCTGCTAGAAAAATGACAGGATGGATAATGAGAACCTTCAAAACTAGGGAGGCCAAGCCCATGATGACACTCTTCAGGTCACTTGTTCTATCTAGGCTGGAATATTGCTGCACACTAACAGCACCTTTCAAGGCAGGTGAAATTGCTGACCTAGAAAATGTACAGAGAACCTTCACGGCGCAGCATAACGGAGATTAAAACACCTCAATTACTGGGAGCGCTTGAGGTTCCTAAACCTGTATTCCCTGAACGCAGGAGGGAGAGATACATGATTATAACACCTGGAAAATCCTAGAGGGGCTAGTACCGAACTTGCACACGAAAATCACTCACTACGAAAGCAAAGA
>NC_069429.1:37573199-37603280 GCF_026875155.1 Cherax quadricarinatus | reverse complement strand
GAAGGTCATAAAAAGATGGGGACAACCCCCGAGAGAATGGGGGAAATTTTGTCACTGATACCGGGCGACAGAGAACTCCCATCCCAAAGGGCGGGCGAGGGGCCCCAGCCCGTGTGTATTGTTGTTTGGGGGGGTTTAAGGGCCCCCCAACCCAGCTTTCCCCCGTGACTTGTTGGGGAATCTTCTACGACGTATCTCCCCCGTGGAACTTGGGCCCAAAATAATTTCCAAAACAAGTAAATTTAAAAAACTAATAAAATATGTAGTAATAACAATTTGAAACTGAAAATAGTTTAGCTGTTTTAAAAATTTTTAAACTTAAAAAAGTGAGTGGGGTTCGGTAAAATAAGCTTGAAATTGCACACAAAATCTACCTTTCAAGTATTATTGCAGGGGGAAATTTTTTATGGAATGGCAGTTTAAAAGCCGGGAAATCAAGGGTAACACAATTAGCAATTTTTTGGCAGTTTGGGAAAACATTGAGAAATAAGATGAGTTTAGGTTTGGGCAAATTAAGTAAATCATTAACCCCCCTCTCCTTTTTAAAAAGGGAAGGATTTGACCCCCCAACATTAGAAGATCGGGCCTTACCTGGCGCATTTTTACTATTCAGGGGCTTTGGGGACATAAAATACCGGGGTTTATTACAATATCCTTCCTTGGTAATTTCCCTTTTCCGAGCAGGGAAAATCGGGGGTTCGATACGACGAAAATTTTCAGGGGCCCTAAAAACAACAAAACTTTGTTTTGGGTGGATCAAATTCAAATTTTATTTCTGAAAGGGTTTTAAAATGCTGAGTTTACAGAATTTTTTATTGTGTGATTTCAGTATAAAATAATGTTTTCAGAGGTACCCTAGAACCCCAGCTGGTAGGCATTTCGGGCTTCTGCGCCACCTTGTCGGGGGGAACTTCTCTCTCTCGCCTGATATCAGGCAATTTCCCCCGTTCTCCGGGACGTTTTGTCCTCATTATTAAGCCCGGGGGCACTCTAAGAGATTTTAGATTAGATTTTGCCACCGAAGGGGTTTTTTATTGTGCCCCCCCCAAAAACCACCTTTGGCGTACGCGAGAGCTGTGGATACAAAAAAGGCCTAGGAACTAGGCCCCAAAGGTTAACAGGTAATATGGATTTTTCTACAATCTATAGTTATTATTTTTACAAGCAAATTTAGGAAATTTGCTTAGTAATCTGGTATCTTTTTTTCATTAATAAATATCTTGAATGTCACAAGGTTATAATACGTCTGTCTCTGTTTTCCTATAAGGGAAAATTTAAAGCACATAGTTTCAAACATGACCATTGCCTGATCACATAATTTAATTTAGTTTATCATACTGTGTGTCCCCAAACTGCCAAATATTGAAACCCAAACCCAAACCCGGCCACTAAAAACATCAGTCAGTCTTTCACATTGCAATTCTCCATAAACATTTTATTACGTTCATTTTATCATGTGGTTATAGATCTACCAGTTTCTAACTGCATTAATATAACAATCACTTCCTTTAATTTACTTCTCCCTAATTTTTCCCTAACTAGACACATTTATCCCAAAAGTTATTTTTCTCGTTCTCCTTCTGGATACTCTTCTTGGAACATATCACTTTATCAAAGGAGTAACCCAAATTGTGATGGGATCCATAAAATTTGTACATTAATTCCTTTGCCCCAAAATTTTTGAGAAAACTATACCTGGTTCCCCCAATGACTTGTTGGACTCTTAATGAGCCAAGAGTTTTCAAGAGAATAGAATCTAATGTATAGAGTAAAGCTCAGTGTCATAGGTTCTTTCGCCATTAGGATTGAAAAACAATTCGTTTGCAGGTAGACGCCCATTTTTAAATTTCTTATGCCTAACCAACAAATTATTATCGTTTTTAACTAGGAGGGGCAACAAGAGCAGATGCAGCCCTGCCGGGGGGGATCCTTTTTAGATCCATCAGTGAATATAACTTGTGATAACTTATTATACCAGCTGGGGGAAAAATTTTTCTTGAGCAGTTGCTCTAACAAAATTTTAAAGGGAAGGGGATTACAGAATGAGCTTTTGGGGGATTTGAGTTTGTGATATTAAATAACAATTTTCCAGGGGGGGGTGAAATGCTCTTGTTCCCTACAGTGATACAGTTCAGCGGGTTAAAAAACTAAAGAAATTTGCACTTTTTCAAATCAATTAGTCTGTGTGTTTTTCCCTTTTAAAACACTTGGTAAATTTCTGTGACAGTGTTGGTTCTTTTTTTCTCAACTTTCTAATCCCGAGAAAGTTTTAATTTCAAAAATCCTATCACTAAAACGAAATACCAACCCCTTTCCCTCATTTAAAACTTTTTAATCGGGCCACCAAGAAAAGTCCGAAGCTTCATTTTGCTTTAACCCAAAGGGGCCCGGGGGGAATTTTCTCTGCAATACAACAGGGGGAGCAGCATAATAAATTGAGGCCAACAAAGGCTATGTACACATTCTCACGATTCTCCTTTAGCACCTAGTTGGGATTGTACCACAACACTTTGACATTTAGCTACTTACTTTTCTTGTTTTTTTGGTATAGGGGTTTTGTTAAAGGGTAATCACACCCAAGATATCTTAATTTTTTAACGTCTAATGTTTTTCCCCCTGCAAATGATGGGGGGGGGAGTGTTTGCTTGTTAATATCTTTGTTTAGAGGAAAATATTATGAGGCCAGAGTTTAAAAATTATAAACTTCATTAAAATTATTTCATCTTTTTATGCCCTGTTGTAGGGATCATGATTCATAGCATAGCTTTAGCTTATGTTTAGGAGGCAGTGGGCCTTTAGGAAGCTTAATCAGAATTTTAAAAATAGAAAGGGGGACAAAAAACTCCCCCTGGGGTTACCAAGGGACTTCTTTAGCACTTCGAAGCCTTGGAAGGACAGGGGAAACGTATTTGACGGGTATCCTTTTTATCCACAAGAAGCTACCACCAATATTCTTTTTGGCTAGTTCATGTATAAAGGGTTTCTTTTGCAATAAAAATGCAGATTTTAGATCAAGAAAAGTGGAAAAAACAGTAGAGGTGTTGCATGGAAAAAGGGTGGAAATACAGTTCTGCCCTTTTCCCTTTTTCATGAACCCATAGAGGTGGGGGGAAAGTTGATGTCGATTCCCGTGTACAATCGTTTAAACATCATTCTTCAAAAGTTTTGCAAAGAAAATATTAAGGGATCGGCCTAAATGTACACTTTTTAGGTTAGGGGTAGGACAAAGAACTATTTTTCCCGGAAATAGGAAAAACGCCCTCAATGAACTAGATTATCAGTGCCAACAAAGGGGGATCGCACGTGCCTTAGGTTTCTAAATATCATGTTATACCTCCTCTCCAGGGCAGTTATCCCTTTGGGAAAAGCATTACTAATTTATACCGAAAAATGGCATCACTCTCATCAAAATTTTGGCTCAAAAATTAAAACAGTTTTCAAAAATTTCTTAAAGTATCCTAAAAATTTTTTTTAATTGAGATGGAACTTTTTATGCCGATTTTTTGGGCCACTTTTTTAGGGCATTGCTTTTAAAGAGGAAAGGGATGACAACTTGCCATCTTTTTCCCGGTTATTTTTTTTATACCCCTTTTTAAACCAAACTCAAAAGGGGGGGACCTATTTAATCCACTAACAAAATTTCCCATTCCGTTGCCCCAAGTTCTTTCCTTTTTTTTTCCCCTTCATTTTTAGTGCAGCTTGGGAAATTCTGACAGGTTGGGGGGCTACATTCACGGGATGCTTTAAACCAATCCTCTGCGGGATGTGTTTTAAATTGCCACTGTGGATATTATAGTATTTAATTGGTTTTTATTTTTTATATGGGGGGCTTTGTTTCCTATTTCCCCCCCTCATTGTGAAAACCCAATAGTGGGGAATTAAATCATCATTAAATTTTTGTGTCCAGTGGGCTCAATTCTTATACCATTTATCCCAAATGGTTTAAAAAAGTTGTCCTGTGTTCTGGTTTTAGAATAAGTTTTTCCTTCTGTATTTACTCCTTATTTCGGGGATGTGATCAAGATTCATTGTTAGTCTTTGGGAAGTGACAATAGAAGATCACAACTTACAAATCAGTCGTAATGATTTTTTTAAATCCAAGACACAAATTTTATCCCCCAAAATGTGGTACTCAGTATGCCCACAATTCGAAAATTTTCATGCCTTCACAATTCACTAGTTTTTCCTTGGTGTTTGTAATAGACCCCCAATATTAAAAGTCTGGCATTAAAACCCAAGAATATTGGGGTTCACTATTGAGCATCTGGTAAGCATCGGTCGAAATTTCGTGGGGCATAGAGAAAAAAAAAGTTTATGGAAAAAAAGCCCGAAAAACTTTGCCCCCATGATCTGCTGTTAAACCCACTCTGCAAGGAAAGGATGAAGTGGCAAGCTCTTTTGACAAACATCACACAAAATTGGGTTTACCTTTGGTTTAAGCTGCTATCCCCGGAAAGTTTGTGGAGGGGGCTCCCTCTTTTAAAACTACATTCCTGCAAACAGATGACATCAATATTCTGGTTTTACTTATGATGTAAGTCGGCAACCGCTTTTGGAAACAATGTTCCATGAAAAAATTTGTAATGTATCCCTTGTAGTGATTATTACAAAACCTTTCTCATAAATGGTAAAAAATTTTTCTTTGATGCAGGTGCAGATACTTAAGACAAATAGCATTTTTTGTACGTTTTTATCTTCAGGAAAAAAATTTTTCGGCATTTTTGGGAGCCAGTTATGAGGCAATTTTTAAGGCAAAATTATGGGGTTCTTTTTCATAAATTATGGGGGCTAACGGAATTGCGCACTTTTGACATCATCACCTGTTTAAAAGTACATCCCGATTACATATATTTTTTAAATTGCAGGGTCTTTCAAGATGCTCAATTTTTTTCTGGGAAAATTTTTATAATAGAGGAAGTCAGGCAATCAATCCTCCCGGAGGATGGCATTCTGGGGGGTGCTTTCTTTACATCTATCACCTTTAAAAGGTCCATGGTTACATTTTGTTCCTGTTTCATCATTCATTGCAGGGAGGGCCGTGCATCTGACTCTCCCAATTTCCAGGGGTTTCCTGTTGGTGTCCGCTACTGTTGTAGTTGTGGATTGGGGGAAAAGACAAACTATCCCCAATTCAAAGGGGTTGCCATAGGTTCTGTATGGCAGACCCTAGTTCCATATGTGCTAGCAGGGGTGGCTAGCTCCTCCACAGCGGGGGTGTGTGATGGCATTCGGTATCAGCAGATTGTTTGCAGTGAGGGGGGGTTCGCACATTTGCAGAGGTTCATTAATATTGGGGTGGGGGACTGGTGGCCCCATCCCATTACCATTAAAGGGCTGTTAAAGGTTTACCTCGAAGTTGTTTGGGTTTTTGAAGCAAATCCTTTTGGGGAAAATGTAACCCCCCAACTTTTACAGTTAAAAACACTTAAATTTTTTTGGCTGTCAGGGCCTATGGCATTCTCTAAGGGTGTTTTCCCACACACTTACCCCACCAAAAATGTATATTTCCCCATCTACTGCAACAGGCCATAGGCGGCATTTGTAAAACCTACGTTTTTGGGGGGAGTACACTTTAGTTTAGGGAAACTAAACCAGCACCCGATATTTGGGGGGAAGGCCAGGACCTACCCAAATGGCAATAAATTTGGGGTTTCCTTAAGTTTTTAGGTTTTTTATACTCACTAGAGTCAATGGGAGGGGCCTGCAGGAGGGGGACCAAAGTTTATATGACCCATTTTTTAAAAGTGGTGGTGTCTGACTGAGGTCGGAGAGCTTAATATCCCCATAAGGTTCTAAGTAAATCATTGATCAGTCTTTATTCTGTTTCCCCAAACACAAAATTGTTGTTTTTTCCTAATTGGATCCCTTTAGTTAGGATGCTTGTTTACAGCTTCCATTGCCTGCACATTAGCAGGCGCGGGGGGGTTGTCAGGGGAAATTTTGCTTTTAAAACATTCTTCCTTTGAAGAAAGACTTTTTGCGCCTTGTGCACCCAAGGACTTTATATCCCAAATTTTGTGGTCAAGGAGTCTGACATCGACCTCTAGCCCCTTTTTTACTTTTTTTCCCTTTTTTTTACTTTTAAAGGCTGGAAGCTATCACATTTTTCCCTCACCTGCAAAAAAAAAAAAGGGGTTTTTATGACTTGCCTGTTTCCAGTGATATATCTGGGGTAAGACCACAACCAAGAATTCCTCCTTATCTTTCCCTTATAGCTTATGCAAGAGCAAAAAATTCACTTTTAAAATCAAATCCAAAAAAGATCACAAAACACAAGTCTCAATTCAATAACACCTCCAACCATACTCAACCCAACCCCCACCCCTCAATACGACACCACCCCCCCAAAAACACCTCAGAGACCCCTTTTTATGTGTTAAAAATAGGACATTAATGATATAATGGATGGTACAGGGGAGGTCTTACACCATATCACAAATTACAAAGATGAAAAAGAGAGAAAAGAAGAGGAGAAAGGGGAGAGAGAGAAGAGAGAGAAAAGAGAAGAGAAGAGAGGGGAAAAGGAGAAAAGAGAGAGAGAAGAGAAAAAAGTAGGGAATATTTACATGAAATTAAAATTTTGCAAATCACATTAAACAGAGGTTCAAATGAAACTTCCCTTGAGAAGTTCAGGTACCCACCTAAGACCCATGAAATAATAAATAAACTCAAATAACGCTGAAAAACCCTCTTACCCCCCCCATAGATTTTTAAACAAATTACTATAAAAAAAAAAAAAAAAAAAAAAAAAAAGGTAATGTTACAATGACAATGAAATAAACACTCTGGTTGACTTTCTGGTCCATCCTGGGTAACTCACACATTACTATGTTATACCATGTATGCATGCATAAGTGTTGCAGCTGATAGATAGGATGAACAGTACCTAAACAATCTACACTTACACCACGCGTTTCTATGTATGACAAGTGTTACCAATAGTACACCAAGTGTACACTTAGCACTTAGAATACACTTTTGTGATGTAAATATAGGTGAGAGTGTACCACCGCTGGTCGTAATAAACACATCAACTTCTCAAGGTCCACACTAGGGGCCCAGCTTTCTGGAGTTGGGGGCATCCTGTTTATCGGCTTACTTTTAGCCCAGCTCCTTTTTTTCCCTTTGCGGGAAATCGTTAACAGGTCTTTAGTGGGAAAGCGGTTTACTGGACTCTGGTGGAATGTGGGCGTCCCTCTCTGTGGGGCTTGGAAAGGGTTCCCTCTCTGCTAGGGCTTGCAAGGGCGTCCCTCTCTGCTGGGCTTGACAAGGGCATCTCTCTTGTGGGGCTTGGCAGGGCGTCCCTCTCTGCTGGGGCTTGGACTAGGGCGTCCCTCTTGCTGGGGCTTGGCAAGGGCGTTTCCACCGGATCTTAATGGAAACTTCAAGTTTCTATCTCTAATTTACAAGGAACTTTTGTTCCTTTTCTGTCTCGTCCAGTCTTGGACAACAATTTTGTGGTACCATGGAGCAGCTGGATCAGCGTGTGCCTGTCAGAAGGACCCTTATAAACCCAACAAAGACGAAGAAGAAGAAGTTGTTGGGGGATGGTGAGATAAAGTGAACAAATAAACAGTGTTTGTGGTGTCTAACACAGTGAGTAACAACTGTGGTGTCTTAACACAGGTGTGTAAAACAACTGTGGTGTCTAACACAGGTGAGTAACAAACCTGTGGTGTATAAACAGGTGCTGTAACAACTGTGGTGTCTAACACAGGTGAGAGTAACAATCTGCGGTGTCTAAACAATGGTGAGTAACAACTTTGGTGTCTAACACAGGTGAGTAACCAACTACCTTTATTCAATACAACATTTTTGTGATAAGATGCTACACAGAGAGAGTTTGACCCATGTATATAGTGTATTAAGGCGCCAGACATGATCATATCTGTGTCTTGTTGACTGATGTCAAGTGTGAGGTGCTCAGGTGTTGACTGTGTCAGGTTGTGACTGGGTCGGTGCTCAGGTGTTGACTGTGTCAGGTGTTTGTTAGGTGCTCAGGTGTTGACTGTGTCAGGTGCTCAGGCGGTTGACTGTGTCTGGTGATTCAGGTGTTGACTGTGTCAGGTGTTGACTGTGCCAGGTGCTCAGGATGTTTGACTGTGTCAGGTGTTGACTGTTGTCAGGTGTTAGGTGCTCAGGTGTTGACTGTGTAGGTGCCTCAGGTGTTGACTGTGTCAGGTGTTAGGTGCTCAGGTTGTAGACTTTTGTGTGGGTGTTAGGTGCTCAGGTGTTGACTGTGTCAGGTGTTGACTGTGTCAGGTGTTGACTGTCAGGTGTTAGGTGCTCAGGTCTTGACTGTGTCAGGTGCTGACTGTGTCAGGTGCTCAGGTGTTGACTGTGTCAGGTGCTCAGGTGTTGACTGTGTCAGGTGCTCAGGTGTTGACTGTGTCAGGTGTTGACTGTGTCAGGTGCTCAGGTGTTGACTGTGTCAGGTGCTCAGGTGTTGACTGTGTCAGGTGTTAGGTGCTCCAGTGTTGACTGTGTCAGGTGCTCAGGTGTTGACTGTGTCAGGTGCTGACTGTGTCAGGTGCTCAGGTGTTGACTGTGTCAGGTGTTGACTGTGTCAGGTGCTCAGGTGTTGCGGTGCAGAGTGCTCAGGTGTTGACATGTGTCAGGTGCTCAGTGATTGACTGTTGTCAGGTTTAGGTGCTACGGTGTTGACTGTGTCAGGTGCCTCAGGTGTTGACTGTGTCAGGGTGTGACTATCAGGTGCTCAGGTGTTGATCTGGGTTCAGGTGCTCAGGGCGTTTGACTGTGTAGTGCTGACTGTCAGGTGCTTCAGAGTGTTGACTGTGTCAGGTGCTAGGGTGTGCCTGTGATCAGGGTGCTCAGTGTTGGACTGTGTCAGGTGTCTCAGGTGTTGACTTTGTCAGGTGCCTCAGGTGTTGACTGTGTCAGGTGCTCAGGTGTTGACTGTGTCAGGTGCTCAGGTGTTGACTGTGTCAGGTGCTCAGGTGTTGACTGTGTCAGGTGTTGACTGTGTCAGGTGCTCAGGTGTTGACTGTGTCTGGTGCTCAGGTGTTGACTGTGTCAGGTGCTCAGGTGTTGACCTGTGTTAGGTGCTCAGGTGTTGACTGTACTCAAATAATTTACTCACCTAATTGTGGTTTGCAGGGGTCTAGACTCAGCTCCTGGCCCCGCCTCTTCACCGATTGCTACTGGGTCCTCTCTCTCTCTGCTTCCTGAGCTTTGTCATACCTCTTCTTAAAACTATGTATGGTTCTTGCCTCCACTACTTCACTTGCTAGGCTATTCCACATGCTGACAACTCTATGACTGAAGAAATCAAAATTCTAACGTCCCTGTTATTCGTCTGAGTCTTCAGCTTCCAGGTTGTGACCCCTTGTCCCTGTGTCCCTCTCTGGAACATCCTTGTCTCTGTCCACATTGTCTATTCCCTGCAGTATCTTGTATGTCGTTATATGTCTCCCCTCACCTTCAGTCCTCCAGTGTTCGTTCCGATTTTCCCATTACTTTCCTCGTCACGACATTCCCTTGAGCTCTGGGAACCTAGCCTTGTTGCAAACTTTGTACTTTCTCTAATTCTTGGATGTGCTTGACCAGGTGTGGGTTCCAGGACTGGTGCTGCATACTCCTGTATTGGGGCCCTACATACACAGTGTACAGTGTTCTTGTAACGATTTCCTTATTTAAGTTATCGGACGCACTATTCTCAGGTTGCCAGGCGCCCGTTATGCTGCAGCGATTATTTGGCGTGACTGTATCATAGTGTTAGGTGTTGACTGTGTCAGGTGTTAGGTGCTGACTGTGTCAGGTGCTCAGGTGTTGACTGTGTCAGGTGCTCAGGTGTTGACTGTGTCAGGTGCTCAGGGTTAATTGTGTTAGGTGCTCAGGTGTTGACTGTGTCAGGTGCTCAGGTGTTGACTGTGTCCAGTGCTCAGGTGTTGACTATGTTAGGTGCTCAGGTGTTGACTGTGTTAGGTGTTAGGTGGTGAGGCAACAGCAGCAGGTGTTAGGTGGTTAGGCAGCAGCAGCAGGTGTTAGGTGGTAAGGCAGCAGCAGCAGGTGTTAGGTGGTGAGGCAGCAGCAGGTGTTAGGTGGTGAGGCAGGAGCAGTAGGTGTTAGGTGGTGAGGCAGCAGCAGTAGGTGTTATGTGTTGATGCAGCAGCAGGTGTTAGGTGGTGAGGCAGCAGGCAGGTTGTTTAGGTGGGTGAGGCAGCAGTAGGTGTTAGGGTGTGGTGTGGCAGCAGCTGTAGGTGTTAGGTGGTGAATGCAGCAGAGGTGTTAGGGTTGTGAAGGCACAGCAGGGTGTTAGGTGATGAGGCAGCAGCAGTAGGTGTTAGGTGGTGAGGACAGCAGTAGTAGGTGGTTAGGTGGATGAGGCAGCAGCAAGAAGGTGTTAAGTGGTGTGTCAACAGCAGGTGTTAGGTGGTGAGGAGCAGTAGGTGTTGGGTGGTGAGGACGGCAAGCAGCAGCAGGTGTTAGGTGATGAGGCAGCAAGCAGTAGGGTGTAGGTGGTGAGCAGCAGTAGTAGTGTTAGGTGATGAGGCTGCATCAGTGCGTGTTATAGGGTGTGTCAACGCAGGTGTTAGGTGGTGAGGCAGCAGTAGGTGTTGGGCGTGGTGAGCCAGCAAGCAGCAGGTGTTAGGTGGTGAGGAGCAGAGGTGTTAGGTGGTGAGGTGAAGCAGGTGGTTAGTGGGTGAGGCTGCAGCGGTGTAGGTGGAGAGGCAGCAGCAGTAAGTTGTTAGGAGGTGATGCAGCAGCAGGTGTTAGGTGGTGACGGCAGCAGCAGTAGGCGTTATGGTTGATGCAGAAGCAGTGTTTAGGTGGAGAGGCAGCAGCAGGTGATAGGGTGGGGAGGCAGCAGTAGGTGTTAGGTGGTGAGGCAGCAGCAGTGGGTGTTAGGTGGTGATGCAGCAGAGGTTTAGGTGGTGAGCAGCGAAGGTGTTAGGTGATGAGGCAGGCAGCAGTAGGTGAATATAGTGTTAGGTGGTGAGGCAGCGTAGTAGGTGTTAGGTGATGAGCAGCAGCAGTAGGTGTTAAGTGGTGTGTATACAGCAGGTGTTAGGTGGTGAGGGCAGCAGCAGGTGTTTGGGTGGTGAGGCAGCAGCAGCAGGTGTTTGGTTGGTGAGGCAGGCAGCCAAAGCAGGTGTTAGGTGTGAGGCAGCAGCAGTAGGTGTTAGGTGGTGAAGGGCAGCAACAGGTTGTTAGGTGGTGAGGCAGCAGCAAGGTGTTTGGTGGTCGAGGCAACAGCAGCAGCAGCAGCAGCAGGTGTTAGGTGTTAGGCAGCAGCAGTAGGTGTTAGGTGGTGAGGCTAAGCACAGCAGGTATTAGGTGGTGAGGCAACAGCCGCAGCAGCAGGTGGTAATTGTTGGATGCATCAGCAGTAGGTGTTAGGTGGTGTGGCAGCAGAAGGTGTTAGGTGTGAGGCAGCAGCAGCAGGTTTGTTAGGTGTGAGGCGCAGCAGTGGTGTTAGGTCTGTGAGGCTGCAGCAGGTGTTAGGTGGGTGAGGCAGAGCAGCAGTAGGTGTTGGTGTGTGAATCAGCAGCAGGTATTATGGTTGGTGAGGCAGCAGTAGTGTTAGGTGGTGAGGCAAACTGCAGTAGTTTTTAGGTGGTGATGCAGTCAGCAGTGTGTTAGGTGGTGAGCAGCAGGCAGGTGTTAGGTGGTGAGGCAGCAGAGTGTTAGGTGATGAGGGCAGCAGCAGCAGTGTTATGTGAGTGAGCTACAGAAAGTGTTAGGTGGTGAGGCAGCAGCAGGTGTTGGGTGGTGAGGCAGCGCAGCAGGGTGTTAAGGTGGTGGAGGCAGCAGCAGGTGTTAGGTGGTGAGGCAGCAGCTGCAGGGTTAGGGGTGAGGCAGCAGCAGTGGGTGTTTTGGTGGTGAGGCGGCAAAGGGTTAGGTGGTGAGGCCAGCAGCAGGTGTTAGGTGGTGAGGCAGCAGCAGGTGTAGGTGGTGAGGCAGCACAGTAGGGGTTAGGTGGTGAGGCAGCTGCAGGTGTCAGGTGGTGAGCCAGCAGCAGGTGTTAGATGGTGAGGGCAGCAGCAGTAGGTGTGTTAGGTTGTGAGGCAACAGCAGATAGGTGTTAGTTGCGTGAGGCAACAGCAGTAGGTGTTAGGTGGTGATGCAAGCAGCAGGGTTAGGTGGTGAAGGCAGCAGTAGGTGGTTAGGTGGTGATGGCAACAACAGCAGGTGTACGGTGGGTTGAGGCTGCAGCAGCAGTGGTTAGCGTGGTGGGCAGAGCAGCAGTAGGTGTTAGTTGGTTGAGGCAAAAAAAAAACAGCAGTAGGTTTAGGTGGTGATGCAACAGCAGTAGGTGTTAGGTGGTGATGCAGCAGCAGGTGTTAGGTGGTGAGGCAGCAGCAGGTGTTAGGTGGTGAGGCAGCAGCAGGTGTTAGATGGTGAGGCAGCAGCAGTAGGTGTTAGGTGGTGATGCAGCAGCAGGTGTTAGGTGATGAGACAGCAGCAGTAGGTGTTAGGTGGTGAGGCAGAAGCAGTAGGTGTTAGGTGGTGAGGCAACAGCAGCAGGTGTTAGGTGGTGAGGCAGGCAGCAGCTGCAGGTGTTAGGTGGTGAGGCAGCTGCGCAGGTGTTAGGTGGTGAGGCCAGCAGCAGCAGGTGTTAGGCGGTTTGACGGCAACAGCAGCAGGGTTAGGTGTGTGAGGCAGCAGCAGCAGGTGTTAGGTGGTGAGGCAGCAGCAGCAGGTGTTAGGTGGTGAGGCAACAGCAGTAGGTGTTAGGTGGTGAGGCAGCAGCAGCAGGTGTTAGGTGGTGAGGCAACAGCAGTAGGTGTTAGGTGGTGAGGCAGCAGCAGCTAGGTGTTAGGTGGTGAGGCAGCAAGGCAGAGGTGTTAGGTGTGAGGCAACATGCAGTAGGTGTTAGGTGGTGAGGCAGCAACAGAGGTGTTTAGGTTGTGAGGCTAGCAGCAGGCAGGTGTGTATAGGTGGTGAGCAGCAGCAGCAGGTTGTTAGGTGGTGAGGACAGCAGAGCAGCACGGTGGTTAGGTGGTGAGGCAGCAGCAGCAGGTGTTAGTGGGAGGCAGCAGCAGCAGGTGTTAGGTGGTGAGGGCAACAGCAGCAGGTGTTAGGTGTTGAGGCAGCAGCAGAGGTGTTAGGTGGTGGATGGCAGCAGCAGCAGGTGTTAGGTGGTTGAGGCAGCAGCAGGTGTTAGGTGTGAGGCAGCAGCAGCAGGTGTTAGGTGGTGAGGCAGCAGCAGCAGGGTGTTGGTGGTGACCGGCAGCAGCAGCAGGTGTTAGGTGGTGAGGCAGCAGCTGCAGGTTTGTTAGGTGGTGAGGCCAAGCAGCGCAGGTGTTAGGTGTGTGAGGCTGCAGCAGCAGGTGTTAGGTGGTAGGCAAGCAGCAGCAGGTGTTAGGTGGTGAGGACAGCAGCAGCAGTGTTAGGTGGTGAGCAAAGCAGGCAGCAGGTGTTAGTGTGTGATTCAGCAGCAGCCAGAAGGTGTTAGGTGGTGAGGACAACAGCAGCTGCCTCACACCAGTTCATTGACATCGGCAAAAAATGAACATATCCACTCTTTGAGCTCAATTTCAAGGGGGTACTTTTCTCTTGAAAGCAATCAAAATCATTTTGTTTCTTGTAATATATCTTCCATTCTATCAAAATGAGAACCAAAAAAATGATGAATACATCCATAAAACCATACGGTGAGGCAGCAGCAGCAGCAGGTGTGGGTATGTTGAGGCAGCTGCAGCAGGTGTGTTAGGTATGTGGAGCAGCAGCAGGTTTAACAGTAAACGTCAAGCAGATCTACGTTCACATGTGTAATGCTACTAAAGTTAGATCTACGTTTTTTTTACATATTTTCCTGATATAACAAAAAAAATAAAGTAGTTCCAAAGTTTTTTTGTTACACATTTTCAAATGATAAAAAAACAAAAAGATGATCTAGTTTTTATAATATACTTTCAAATGTTGAAATAACGTATATATACGTTTGCGTCCGTTTACGGGGTTAAGTTAGTAAGTTTTAAGTTTATGTTACATAATAAACAATATGGTTGGTTTAGACATTCATTATCAAGGTTCATTTCTTTAACCACAGAATAACCTAATAGTTAATAAGTTATTTAGTTACAAGTACACATAATACACTTAAACAAATTATCATACACTAGTACATGTACATTAACCACCAGGTAACACAAAAATTATCATACATAGTAAACATGTGCATTAACCACCAGAGTAACACAAAAATATCATACATAGTAACACGTAAACATTAACCCTTTGACTGTCGCAACCCCTAATCCTGAGGCGATTCTCCTGGTGTCGCAAAATTTTTAAAAAAAAAAATTATTTTTTCTTATGAAATGATTAGAGGAATCTTTTCCGATTGTAATGACACCAAAAAAAACGACATTTATGGAAAAACTGAGGAATTAATTCTATCGGAAGTTAGCGACCTCAGCGCTGTTTAACAAATCGGCGATTTCGCCCACTTTGAAGCCCTATTTTGGGTAATTTCATTGTTTCCAGTGGCCCAAACTCATAGTATTTCTTTTAGAACTTCATTTTTTCTATCGATTGGGTACAAGAAACTGCCCAAACTACCTAAATAATGTGATCAGAAATTTGCAATTGGCCAATTTCACGAAAAACTAAAAAATATGACATTTCAAAATAAGGTCCTGAATGAAAAATGCAGACATTTCCTGGCTCTAAAATAACGTTTTCTTTGTTCATCAGTCCGTCCCCAGGCCTCTGATATTACTCTTGCTTTCTTATTGTTGAATTTTTATTCAAACAAAAAATATTAGGACTAACTATTATGCAGACTACTGCAATGCTGTTAATAAATGTATAAGTAACATCAACCCATTCATGACTGCATATTGAATGGCTAGTTGGACATTTTATTGGACCATGGCATCATTTTGTTTACTTTTGAACATGGTTAAAATCAAACATTTCCCCTACTTGAGCTCCATTGCTAGGTTCTTGTTTATATTTAAAAATCTATCAAAAACACTCCATTTTGTAATATGTTTTCCATTCTATCAAGTGAGCCCCCCCCCCCGCCCGCGCAACAACCATAAATACTATACGAAAATAGACAACAAAGTCGCATTTTAATTAAAAAAAAAAACGGTCGGAGTTTTTTTTTTCTCATTTGCACTGCATGATCATGGATTTTTTTTTTAAATTATGGTGCACACTGACCACAAGACCCATTCTTCACATGTGAGCCTACCAGCTTTCTCCTGTCTTGATTTGATAAGGCGCTAAGGGAATTTAGAGTATATATACGTCAAACACGGCACCTGTTAAAACGTATAATACGGCCGCGACAGTCAAAGGGTTAACCACCAGAGTAACACAAAAATTAATCATACATAGTATCATGTACATTACCACCAGGAGTAACACAAAAAATTATTCATACATAGTAAAACATGTAATTAACCACCAGAGTAACACAAAAATTATCATACATAGTAAAGACGATGTACATTAACCACCAGAGTAACACAAAAATTATTCATAATTAGTAAACATGTACATTAACCACCAGGTACACAAAAAATTATCATACTAGTAACATGTACATTAACCACATGAGTAACACAAAAAAACTCAAAGTGACTAATTGTGCTCCTTGTAATATTTATTATTTAAACCTTAAAAACAACTAAGTAACTCAAACTGTCTGAAAATCAATTACAATAAAGTAGATATATTAGGGAATAAGGGAGACCCGTGGCCTGCCAAGGGTGGAAAATTGTGTGTGTTTCCTTACACCAGGTTGTCCTGTTCCACCTAGCAAGCAAGTAGGTACCTGGGTGTTAGTGCGACTGCGGTGGGTGGCCATCCTGGGGGACAAGAATGATAAACAAACAATGGAAATAAGACAGCCAAGTCCCTTGTTTGACACATGATTTTCTTGAGTTATTTACATTTCCATTAAAGAGATGATCAATTAGAGTAATAGGTTATTATATAACAGTGGAGCCTTGATTACAAGTGTCCCAACATACGAGTTTTTTTGAGATACGAGCCATCGATCAGTTGATTTTTTGCTCTGAGTTAAGAGCCAACATTTGAGTTATGAGCCAGCTCCCCCCCGCTTCCCCCTCAACCCAAAACCAGGATGCCTCTCTTGTTTATCTATGATTTCATGTTTAATTCCATGGAAATCATTCTCTTTTTCTTCTCAGCACTGTCCTTTACACTTACTTTCTTAGGACCCATGGTTAGAAAAGTGAAATTTGCCCAGATGACTGTAAAAATGTAAGCAAAGCATGAGAGAACTGCTGCCACAGCTAGGTAAACACTGCACTGAGTTGACTTAGTTCTGAAGCTCTCCTTGTTATAATAATGTATTATTTTTTTTTTATTATCACACTGGCCGATTCCCACCAAGGCAGGGTGGCCCGAAAAAGAAAAACTTTCACCATCATTCACTCCATCACTGTCTTGCCAGAAGGGTGCTTTACACTACAGTTTTTAAACTGCAACATTAACACCCCTCCTTCATGATTATTATGATTATTAATTTAGGGAACTGAAGTCTATAGTTATGTATATAATTACTATATACTATTATTATTGATAATAATTTAGGGAACTGAAGCCCCTCACCAGCGCCAAGGTTCCTTGATGCTGTTGAGAGGCTCTTGATCTAGGGAATTGGATATGTGCACTAGTTCCCTAAATTAATAATAATAATAATGATAGAGCTTGAGTTCCCTAAATTATCAACAATAATAACAATAATAATAATAATTATTGCAATAACGATAGAGCTTCAGTTCCCTAAATTAAATAATAATAATAATAATAATAATAATAATAATAATAATAAATAATAATAATAATAATTCCAGTTGTGTATAGTCGACAAAAATCATAACTACAGTGGATCCCCGCCTTACGATCAGCTCCCAACTCGACCAATTATGTAAGTGTATTTTTGTTAGTGCTTTTGTACGTGTATTTTTGGGGGTCTGAAACGGACTAATCTAATTCACAATATTCCTTATGGGAACAAATTCGGTCTATAACGGCGCCCGAACAGACTTCTGGAATGAAATAATATCGCAAGGCAGGGGTCCACTGTATTTCGCTAGAACTCCATTTTTTCTATTGAATGAGTACAAGAAATGCCCATTTACCAAT
This sequence comes from Cherax quadricarinatus, assembly GCF_026875155.1. Taxonomy (NCBI): domain Eukaryota; kingdom Metazoa; phylum Arthropoda; class Malacostraca; order Decapoda; family Parastacidae; genus Cherax; species Cherax quadricarinatus. Next base: position 37,586,186 of record NC_069429.1, on the reverse strand, counting down.
TTCAACTATCCAATACAGTGGTCAGAATTTAGCAATTTTGCCAATTTCACACAAATTTCAAAAGATGCCGATTTCCAAATAGGGCCCAGAATAAGCAAGAAAGACATTCCTGGCACTAAAATAACATTTCCTCTGTTCATTAATTACGTCCCCATGAACCTCTTACATTCTTTTGCTTTCACTTTTGAATTTTTATTCTCAAAAAAAAAATAGAAGATTTACTGTTATGCAGACTATGATTTAGTGTTAGAAATGTCTAAATAATATCGGCACACTTGTGAAAGAATATTAGACTCGCCAGTTGATGTGTATTGGACGCTTAGCATGATTTGTTTATTTTGAACTTGGTAAAATCGAACATTTCTGCACTTTGAGCCTCAATTTAAAGGTACGTTTCATTGTAAAACCAGTCAAAATTCATCTCAATTTCCCGTAACATGTCTTCCATTCTATTTCAATGAGACCAGGGAAAATAGAATTACTAACAATAAATACCACACGAAAATACAGCGCAAAGTCCGCTGTTTTAATCCAAAAACATGGTCAAAGTTTTTTTTTCCCTCATTACGCACTGTGTGTGCTGCAGGATTTTTTTTTTATACTGTGCGCATGACCCTAGAACCCATTCTTTAATATGTAGGACTACAACTTTCTCTCACTAGATTTGCTGGGCACTAGAATTTAGGCATTCTAATATGTCAAAAAAACCTGGTGCGTTAAGCCGTACTAGTTACATCCGGAACCCTGAAAGGGTTAAAGAGAGCACCTGAAACAGAGGACTGTGGACAGTTATTATGTAAGAAGGGTCAGTGACTCCCAAGCTGGTCTAGTTGGCATTAAAAGATCAGAGAGGTAAGTAACACAGAGAGGGGCTTCTTTGATACCTAAAGTCCTTATGGAGGGGATTTCACCTTCCAAACACTAACCCCAACTCCTCTCTCTCCTCCCTTATCTTCCAGGATGCCATCAGCAAATCATCAATAAAGTAAGTAAAAATGTTATTTTTACCTGTTTATTTAAATTTATAATACATAATTGTACACTCAGTGTACCCCCGCATAACGTTATTAATCAGTGCATATGAGAGCTCATTGTTATGCGAAATTATCGTTATGCGAATGAATTTTCCCCATAAGAAATAATGGTGAATCAAAATTAATCCGTGCAAGGACATACCCAAAAAAGATGAAAAAAAAAGTTTTACACATGAAATATACATTTCCTACACACAAAGAGAAGGATACATGCACAATAGTAGAGTATACATGCCACAATATATTACTGTGCTGTATACTCTACTAAATGAAGAATAAATGAACACTTACCTTTATTGAAGAATGCGCAATGGATGATGAGACACTGTGTCCTGGGAGTGCCTTTTCCTCCTGAGGACTGTATTGTCCTGTTTGGCATTTTCTTCCAGAAACATGCCTTTTCACACTGTGTATTGCCACTACGATTCTTTAAATCTCTCAAACCAACTTTGCTGGCTTTAAATTTACCAATATGGCATTGTTCCAGGCATTTTCCCTGTTCACTTGGGTGTTAGTGGACCTGGTGTGGGTTGCATCCTGGGAGGACAAACAAATTAAGGACCCCAATGGAAATAAAGTTAGACAGTCTTCGATGACCTGGTTATCCTGGGTGGATAAATCCTCTGGGGTAATTGTTTCTTGGTATTCTCATTAGCCACCACCAACAACGGTGCTACCAGCAGCCAGCAGCAGCAGCAGCAGACGATGCTACAGCAGCAGCAGACAGTACTACAGCAGCAGCAGGAGCTGACGGTGGTACAGCAGCAGCAGCAGCTGATAGTGCTACAGCAGCAGCAGCAGCTGACAGTGCTACAGCAGCAGCAGACGATGCTACAGCAGCAGCAGACGGTACTACAGCAGCAGCAGCAGCAGACGATGCTACAGCAGCAGCAGACGGTACTACAGCAGCAGCAGCAGCTGACGGTGGTACAGCAGCAGCAGCAGCTGACAGTGCTACAGCAGCAGCAGCAGCTGACAGTGCTACAGCAGCAGCAGACGATGCTACAGCAGCAGCAGACGGTACTACAGCAGCAGCAGCAGCTGACGGTGGTACAGCAGCAGCAGCAGCTGACAATGCTACAGCAGCAGCAGACGATGCTACAGCAGCAGCAGACGATGCTACAGCAGCAGCAGACGGTACTACAGCAGCAGCAGCAGCAGCAGCTGACAGTGCTACAGCAGCAGCAGATGATGCTACAGCAGCAGCAGACGGTACTACAGCAGCAGCTGACGGTGCTACAGCACCAGCAGCAGCTGACAGTGCTGCAGCAGGAGCAGCTGACAGTGCTACAGCAGCAGCAGCAGCAGCTGACAGTGCTACAGCAGCAGCAGCAGCTGACAGTGCAGCAGCAGCAGCAGCTGACGGTGGTACAGCAGCAGCAGCAGCTGTACGGAGACACGCACTCCACTTTCATACTTACCAATGATCTTTTTCTTCATCTCTATAGTAATTCTCATCCTTATTGCTGTAGGGTTGGCACTAGAAGCTTTCTTGGGGCCCATGGTCACTTATTTTGCAGATAAAATCACCAAAAACACTGTAATAATACGAAATGTTCCGATTGTATGCTTGGATGTTACCGCGGAGGCTGGCTGGTAAACAATGCCACCGGCGGAACATGTGAGGGTGGCTCAGGCCGCACATAGACGCGTCTTGGACGAACAGCGTTGAGCGGGTTTTTTAGTGGTATGCGAGGCAAAATCGTAGCGATAAAATGTAGCGGTATGCAGATTTAGCGTTATGTAAGGCTAACGGTATGCGGGGGTCCACTGTATATTTGTTGTATGTAAAACTATAATTAATCTCTACAAAAAAATTTTTTGTGAGTATTTTTGGGTTTGTGGAATGGATTAATTGTATTTCCATTATTTCTTATGGGAAATATTGCTTCGCTTTCCAAACTTTTCGAATTTAGAACTAGCTCCTGGAACGGATTAAGTTTGAAATTTGAGGTTCCACTGTATTAAATACAGTGGACCCTCGACCAACGATGGCATCGACTAACGTTAAATTTGACTAACGATACATGTTAACTCTAACATGTGCCTCGACTAACGTTAAAAAAACTTGACTAACGCTAACATGTGCCTCGACTAACATTAAAAAATCTTGACTAACGATAATCGTTCTCGGGTACCAATTAATATCGTTAGTCGAGGGTCCACTGTAATAATTATTGTTATTACAATAACAGAGCTTCAGTTCACTAAATTAATAATAATAATAATGTACATAATACGTACATAATAATAATTGAGAATGCTGCTGCTAGTTGGCAGTACACATGTTTATATCACTGTTGAAGCAGTACTCTCTCCTACTTGTTTTACAGTTTTGAGAGTCATTAACCCAAATTTCACTTTCTAACCATGGGTCCTAAGAAATAAGTGCAAAGAACAGTGCTGAGAGGAAAAGAATGATTTCCATGGAATTAATCATGAAATCTAGATAAATGTAAGCAAGGTGCACAGTTGTGGATTTAGCAAGACAATACCAGAGCAGTACATTTACTATATGTAGATACTAAAGCAGCGGGAGTCGATAAAGGTTTTTAGCGCCCAGCTGAGGGCATTACAATAACATCTAAGCTGCGGACCTCTGTCCATGAAAAGATGGAGAAGCTGTTGCTGATGTGGTTGAGAGAGAAGCAGCTCGCAAGAGATACCATATCAGTTGGGGAAAAAATTGCATTTATCTGAATGTATCATTATGTACATAACAGAATGAACAGATAATTATTATTTATCATTTTAGACAAGTGGGAAATTTGGGACCCTAGGTCGCAAAAAATGTCCCCCTTTGATACCTACCACTGTCATATCCACAAGTTGCTCTGGACCTATTAATTATAAATAAAAGATACATCACCAGGAATTCTGGTAAATTTATAAATTTGTGGACTGTATATTAAAAATAATAAATAATTATATACAGTAGGGCCCCACTTATACGGCTGGTTAGGTTCCAGGCTTAATCCGTAAAGTGGAACACCCTTTTTTCCCACTTACAAATGCATACAAACACTAGATAACAAGTTTACACTAACATATATTAAGTTAGCAATAGAACCAGCATCAAAAAACAATAAAAAAGTACAATACACATAGTGCACTCATTACTTACCTTAAAATATTTATAGTCTTAATCTAGGGTGAGACAAGTAGTATTTATTGTAAGAAATCAAGTGTGCTTTGTATAGTAGTCAGCCAGGCTACCATACCAGGCCACCCCACCCACACATACAATTCTATAATATTTAAGGATCCCAGAGCGATAAAATGTATATACAGTTCACTCATTACTTACCTTAAAATATAGGGTGAGATGAGTAGTATTTATTGTAAAAAATCAAGTGTGGTATGTATGGTAGTCAGCCAGGGCTACCATACCAGGCCACCCCACCCACACATAATATTCTATTACATTTAACCCTTTGAGGGTTTTGGTCGTACTAGTACATCTTACGCGTAGGGGTTTTTGTCGTACTAGTACGCATAAATTCTAGTGGCCTCAAATCTCACAGGAAAAGGCTGATAAGCCTAGATGTGAGAGAATGGGTCTGTGTGGTGGGTGTGCGCAGTAGGAAAAAAATCTGGGACCCAGTGGTGCATTGTGGGAATGCCATCATAGTACACAATTTCCACCGTGCCCTGTAGTAAGAAGTTCCTCACTCCTCGGCGAATTGGGACACTTTTGTTCCCCAGTGACAGTTCTAATACAGATGGAAGTGACAGTGAAGATGAGTTTCAAGGTTCTGGTGAGGTTTTGACCGAAACTAATGACCATAATATGGTAATAGTGAGGAAAACCCAGACACCCACAGCCTTCCACCTCTGGTGCTGGGCCACTTGTTCACGTTCAGTTGTACCAGAATCAAAGAGGAAACTCCTATTTTCCAAAATCCCAGACTCAGATGTGAGCATTGGTGATGATAGTGATAGTGATTATGAATACAAGCTCTTCAAATTTGTTCCAAGAATGGAGGAGGAGAGGAGGCAGATGGAGGAGGAGGCAGAGGAGGAGGAGGGAAGAGGAGGAGGAGGCAAGAGGAGGAGGGGGCAAGAGGAGGAGGAGGCAGAGGAGGAGGGAGGAGGAGGAAAAAGGGAGGAGGAGAGGGAGGAGGAGGAAAAAAGGGAGGAGGAGGAGGGGGAAGAAGAGGAGGAGGAGGGAAGAAGAAAAATACGTAATGAAACAATAATACATAATAATAATAATACATAATAATAATAATACATAAATAATAATACATAAATAATAATAATAGGTAATAATAAATGTTCACCCATGACAGTAACAAGATAAGGGGAGATAACATCTGATAAGTGCTGACGTTTGATGAGGGTAAATGAGGGTAGCGCTGATGCCAAAAGATGAGATAAACATCTCCCTCCCTTTGTTTTTGCTGGTATACTAACATTTCTGTCTGTCTATTTGCCTGTCTGTCAAGCTCCCTGTCTATCCATCTAGCTCTTGTCTCAGAGAGCCACAAGACGGGGTCATCATTTTTCTCACATCTTCAAGCAGAGTATAGCACTTTGTCTGGGTTTCTTGGGTTATCCTAGGTAATTTATACTATGTAAATATACTATGTAAATTCAAGAATTATGTGGATTAAAGTAAAGGTTGGATGTGAGAAGTGGGTCATAATAAGCGTGTATGCACCTGGAGAAGAGAGGAATGCAGAGGGGAGAGAGAGATTTTGGGAGATGTTAAGTGAATGTATAGGAGCCTTTTAACCCAAATGAGAGAGTTAATTGTGGTAGGGGACCTGAATGCTAAAGTAGGAGAAACTTTTTAGAGAGGGTGTGGTAGGTAAGTTTGGGGTTTCCAGGTGTAAATGATAATGGGAGCCCTTTGATTGAACTTTGTATGAAAGGGGTTTAGTTATAGGTAATACATTTTTTAAAGAAAAGGGGATAAATAAGTATACACGTATGAGTAGGGCGAAATGACAGTATTTTGTTGGATTATGTTTTGGAGATAAAAGACTGTTGAGTGGAAAAGGTGTACTGTTTTAGAGGGGGCCACGATATACCCGGCACTTTTATTTGCTACCTGAGAGTAAAAGGTAGAGGGATAAAAGGAGAATAAAACATCAGGGAAGAGGAGGTGAGGTTTAAAAAACCCTAAAAAGGGGCGTTAGGGTAAGAAAAAAAAAGCTATTGGGGATAGATGGGCTAATGGAGCATGGGCAATGGGGTCAAAGAGGTATGGGGTAGGTTTAAAAAAATGTAGTTTTTTAGGTGTTCGCAGAAGTTTGGGTTAAGGAAAGTGGGTGCAGGGGGGAAGAGGAGGGTTTGGTGGTGATGATTAAAAAGGTAGTAAGGAAGAAAAAAGTTGCATATGAGAAATTTTAAAAAGTAGAAGTGATGAAGGAGGGAGGTTAAAGGGAAAAAGAGAGAGGTTAGAGAGGGTGAAGCATGTAAAAAAAAAGGAGCAAATGAAGAGTGGGTGAATGTTATCAACAAATTTTTTTGAAAATAAAAAAAAGTTTTGGAAAATGAGATTAACAAGTTAAGAAAGCCTAGAGAACAAATGGATTTGTCAGTTAAAAATAGGGGAGGAGAGTTATTAAATGGAGAGTTAGAGGTATTGGGAAGATGGAGGGAATATTTTGAGGAATTGTTAAATGTTGATGAAGATAGGGAAGCTGTGATTTTGTGTATAGGGCAAGGAGGAATAACATCTTGTAGGAGTGAGGAAGAGCCAGTTGTGAGTGTGGGGGAAGTTCGTGAGGCAGTAGGTAAAATGAAAGGGGGTAAGGCAGCCGGGATTGATGGGATAAAGATAGAAATGTTAAAAGCAGGCGGGGATATAGTTTTGGAGTGGTTGGTGCAATTATTTAATAAATGTATGGAAGAGGGTAAGGTACCTAGGGATTGGCAGAGAGCATGCATAGTTCCTTTGTATAAAGGCAAAGGGGATAAAAGAGAGTGCAAAAATTATAGGGGGATAAGTCTGTTGAGTGTACCTGGTAAAGTGTATGGTAAAGTTATAATTGAAAGAATTAAGAGTAAGACGGAGAATAGGATAGCAGATGAACAAGGAGGCTTTAGGAAAGGTAGGGGGTGTGTGGACCAGGTGTTTACAGTGAAACATGTAAGTGAACAGTATTTAGATAAGGCTAAAGAGGTCTTTGTGGCATTTATGGATTTGGAAAAGGCGTATGACAGGGTGGATACCTGGAGTTTACCTGGAGAGAGTTCCGGGGGTCAACGCCCCCGCGGCCTGGTCTGAGACCAGGCCTCCTGGTGGATCAGAGCCTGATCAACCAGGCTGTTGCTGCTGGCTGCACGCAAACCAACATACGAGCCACAGCCCGGCTGATCCGGAACTGACTTTAGGTGCTTGTCCAGTGCCAGCTTGAAGACTGCCAGGGGTCTGTTGGTAATCCCCCTTATGTGTGCTGGGAGGCAGTTGAACAGTCTCGGGCCCCTGACACTTATTGTATGGTCTCTTAACGTGCTAGTGACACCCCTGCTTTTCATTGGGGGGATGGTGCATCGTCTGCCAAAGTCTTTTGCTTTCGTAGTGGGTGATTTCGTGTGCAAGTTCGGTACTAGTCCCTCTAGGATTTTCCAGGTGTATATAATCATGTATCTCTCCCTCCTGCGTTCCAGGGAATACAGGTTTAGGAACCTCAAGCGCTCCCAATAATTGAGGTGTTTTTATCTCCGTTATGCGCACCGTGAAAGTTCTCTGTACATTTTCTAGGTCGGCAATTTCACCTGCCTTGAAAGGTGCTGTTAGTGTGCAGCAATATTCCAGCCTAGATAGAACAAGTGACCTGAAGAGTGTCATCATGGGCTTGGCCTCCCTAGTTTTGAAGGTTCTCATTATCCATCCTGTCATTTTTCTAGCAGATGCGATTGATACAGTGTTATGGTCCTTGAAGGTGAGATCCTCCGACATGATCACTCCCAGGTCTTTGACGTTGGTGTTTCGCTCTATTTTGTGGCCAGAATTTGTTTTGTACTCTGATGAAGATTTAATTTCCTCATGTTTACCATATCTGAGTAATTGAAATTTCTCATCGTTGAACTTCATATTGTTTTCCTGCAGCCCACTGAAAGATTTGGTTGATGTCTGCCTGGAGCTTTGCAGTGTCTGCAATGGAAGACACTGTCATGCAGATTCGGGTGTCATCTGCAAAGGAAGACACGGTGCTGTGGCTGACATCCTTGTCTATGTCGGATATAAGGATGAGGAACAAGATGGGAGCGAGTACTGTGCCTTGTGGAACAGAGCTTTTCACCGTAGCTGCCTCGGACTTTACTCTGTTGACGACTACTCTCTGTGTTCTGTTAGTGAGGAAATTATAGATCCGTCGACCGACTTTTCCTGTTATTCCTTTTAGCACGCATTTTGTGCGCTATTACGCCATGGTCACACTTGTCGAAGGCTTTTGCAAAGTCTGTATATATTACATCTGCATTCTTTTTGTCTTCTAGTGCATTTAGGACCTTGTCGTAGTGGTCCAATAGTTGAGACAGACATGAGCGACCTGTTCTAAACCCATGTTGCCCTGGGTTGTGTAACTGATGGGTTTCTAGATGCGTGGTGATCTTGCTTCTTAGGACCCTTTCAAAGATTTTTATGATATGGTATGTTAGTGCTATTGGTCTGTAGTTCTTTGCTGTTGCTTTACTGCCCCCTTTGTGGAGTGGGGCTATGTCTGTTGTTTTTAGTAACTGTGGGACGACCCCTGTGTCCATGTAATGTGGCAGATGTTGCAAGTGTATGGTGTAGGAGGTAGGTTACTGAAAGCAGTGAAGAGTTTTTACGAGGATAGTGAGGCTCAAGTTAGAGTATGTAGGAAAGAGGGAAATTTTTTCCCAGTAAAAGTAGGCCTTAGACAAGGATGTGTGATGTCACCGTGGTTGTTTAATATATTTATAGATGGGGTTGTAAGAGAAGTAAATGTGAGGGTCTTGGCAAGAGGCGTGGAGTTAAAAGATAAAGAATCACACACAAAGTGGGAGTTGTCACAGCTGCTCTTTGCTGATGACACTGTGCTCTTGGGAGATTCTGAAGAGAAGCTGCAGAGATTGGTGGATGAATTTGGTAGGGTGTGCAAAAAGAAGAAAATTAAAGGTGAATACAGGAAAGAGTAAGGTTATGAGGATAAAAAAAGATTAGGTTTATGAAAGATTGAATATCAGATTGGAGGGAGAAAGTATGGAGGAGGTGAATGTATTCAGATATTTGGAGTGGACGTGTCAGCGGATGGGTCTATGAAAGATGAGGTGAATCATAGAATTGATGAGGAAAAAAGAGTGAGTGGTGCACTTAGGAGTCTGTGGAGACAAAGAACTTTGTCCTTGGAGGCAAAGAGGGGATGTATGAGAGTATAGTTTTACCAACGCTCTTATATGGGTGTGAAGCGTGGGTGATGAATGTTGCAGCGAGGAGAAGGCTGGAGGCAGTGGAGATGTCATGTCTGAGGGCAATGTGTGGTGCGAATATAATGCAGAGAATTTCGTAGTTTGGAAGTTAGGAGGAGGTGCAGGATTACCAAAACTGTTGTCCAGGGGCTGAGGAAGGGTTGTTGAGGTGTGCGGACATGTAGAGAGAAATGGAGCGAAACAGAATGACTTCAAGAGTGTATCAGTCTTTAGTGGAAGGAAGGCGGGGTAGGGGTCGGCCTAGGAAGGGTTGGAGGGAGGGGTAAAGGAGGTTTTGTGTGCGAGGGGCTTGGACTTCCAGCAGGCTGCGTGAGCGTGTTTTGATAGGAGTGAATGGAGACAAATGGTTTTTAATACTTGACGTGCTGTTGGAGTGTGAGCAAAGTAACATTTATGAAGGGATTCAGGGAAACCGGCAGGCCGACTTGAGTCCTGGAGATGGGAAGTACAGTGCCTGCACTCTGAAGGAGGGGTGTTAATGTTGCAGTTTAAAAACTGTAGTGTAAAGCACCCTTCTGGCAAGACAGTGATGGAGTGAATGATGGTGAAAGTTTTTCTTTTTCGGGCCACCCTGCCTTGGTGGGAATCGGCCAGTGTGATAATTAAAAAAAAAAAAAAATACTTGTATTTATGCGTACCTGTGAGACAGAGATAAAAAGACAGATAGAATGAGGGAGAAAGATAATTAGATAGAATGGAGGAAGGGAAGCAGCATCCGACCCCATTGTTTTGGCAGGTGGGAGGGGGGAGTGAGTAATGAGACAAAATGTCATTTTGACAGCTGCCGACTCCTGGTAATTTACACTATGGAGGAGGAGGAGAAGGAGAAGGAGGAAGAGTAGGGGGAAGAGGAAGAAGAGGAGGAGGAGGAAGAGGAGGAGGAGGAAGAGGAAGAGGAATAAGAGGAATAGGAGGAGGAAGAGGAATAGTAGGAGGAAGATTAGGGGGAAGAGGAGGAAGAGGAAGAAGAGGAGGAGGAAGGAGGAGGAAGAGGAAGAGTAGGAGGAAGAGGAAGAAGGAGAGAGAGGAAGAGAGTAGGAGGAAGAGAAGAGGAAGAGTAGAGGAGTAGGGGAAGAGGAAGAAGAGGAGGAGGAGGGTGGAACACTAGTACACTGGTACTGGTACACTAACATTTCTCTCTGTCTATTTGTCTGTCTGTCAAGCTCCCTGTCTATCTGTCTATCCGTCTAGCTCTCTGTCTCAGAGAGCCACAAGACTGTGTCATCACTTTTACTCACATCTTCAAGCAGAGTATAGCACTTTGTCTGGATTTCTTGGGTTATCCTAGGTAATTTATACTATGTATACTTGTATTTATGTGTACCTGTGAGACAGAGATAGACAGACAGATAGAAAGAGAGAGACAGATTGAAAGAGATAGAATGAGGGAGAAAGATAAAACACCATTGTGTATGACACCATGTTTCAGAGTTCCACAAGCTGCAGAACTAATAGGAATATGTTCAGTGACTGTATATTGGTATATATATTATAGAACAATAATAATAAACAATGTTTTGTATTGTTTGTTTTTGTAAACAAGTTTTGTAAACAATATATTGATAATTATGTTTGTGTGCTTATTGTGTTGTATACAACGAGTGTATATATGTACATTGCACCTTACTTTGGTCTCATAGGCCACATAAGTTATGTGAAAAAATAAAATAGTGAAAAAAACAACAAACCTTCAAATAGAAGTAAACTAAAGTTTACCGGGTGAGCGGCAGTCGCCGCTGTTGCCATACGCGGCTCATTTTCTGCAAACTTCATGCATTCATATCTCCGTAAGTATTGATGGTAAATTTTTTTTGTTTATCCTATAATGTTTAGAAAAAAACACTCTATTTTTTCATAAGAAAAAATAATTTTTTTTTTTTTGAAATTTAGCCGACCCTGAGAACGAGTTTCGGAGAGGGCCTGTCAACCCTCAAAGGGTTAAGCATCCCAGAGAGATAAAATGTATATACAGTTCACTCATTACTTACCTTAAAATATTTGTAGTCTTAATGTAGGGTCAGGAGTAAGTAAATGAGATAAAACGAATAAATGAGAGAGAGAAAGAATGAGTGCATGAGAGAGTACAGGCGCAGAGTTATGTAAACAAACCAGGCGAAGGTAAGTTCTGTAAACAGTGTACATGTCTGGTTTGTGTACAAGTTACATTGTGTACAGGTTGTCTCTACATTGATATGGTAGAATAAATAAAGAAGAACACTCCCATTCTCATGTAACATCATTTTGCGCTGTATAGCCCTTGTGGCTTAGTGCTTCTTTTTTGATTATAATAATAAATAATAACATCATTTTGAGAAGAAATGATGCTCTGAGTGAAGGCAATGGAAATAAGTCACTCTGACTTTTTTGGGTTATCCTAGGTTCTCTACACATATGTTGTTATGTATGATAATCTATGTAACTGTATTTGTGTATACCTGAATAAACTTACTTACATACATACGAAAGGAATAATTTTCTACAGTTACCCCCAATAACACATTTTCTCTTATGTTAGATTAGAGAAAATGTTATTCTTGGCGTCACTTGTACAAGTTATCTGGCTACCACATCTCATATTTATGTTTATTTATTCTATTGTGGGGTGTATTTATCATCTTTTTATGTTATGTATCGTGTTTATTATATAATTTTGAAAAAAAATATCATGGATGGATTAATGAAAATGTGTACATTAACGTAATATACAACATTTAATGAGACTCGGTGATTATTATTATTATTATTATCATTTCTAATATGGCGTCACTTGTACAAGTTATCTGGCTACCACATCTCATATTTATGTTTATTTATTCTGTTGTGGGGTGTATTTATCATCTTTTTATGTTATGTATCGTGTTTATTATATAATTTTGAAAAAATATCATAGATGGATTAATGAAAATGTGTATTTAACGTAATATACGACATTTAAATGAGACTCGATGATTATTATTATCATTACTAATATGACGTCTGGAGACATAAGACACTCTTACTGATTTTAATGTGTACCTGCATGCCAGCACAGTATGTAAGTTTATTTAAGTACAGGTATACATAAGTATAATTATCAGAGTATGTATAAAATATGAAATAACTTTTAAAAACATTTGAAATTTTGGAGTTTCCAGACAAAATGGAGAGACTTAGTGCTTACTGAGCTCACGAAGAATGTAAACAAACAGGGTGGGGCGCGGTGACTGTATTAGAAAGTCAGGTGGGGGGAGCCGTATAGCGAGTTTTGGTCATAATTTGAAATGACCGTATTAGCGGAACGCCGTAAAGTGAAGCGCCGTAAAGCGGGGCCCTGCTGTATATACACATATACATAACAGAAGGAAAATATATCTTAATATCACTCACCAATTTGACTGGAGATTAATGTGTCATGTACAGGACCCCCCTTTTGCCTACATTTATGAAAAATTTACTGGCCAGAATTATAACAAATTAGACAGCTTATATGAGGTTCCTGGAGTTGTCCTGTCCTGTCGCCTGATACTCAAATTATGCAGGAATGCACATCCACCAATTTGCCTCCTAT
>NC_069429.1:37494853-37572699 GCF_026875155.1 Cherax quadricarinatus | reverse complement strand
CTTTTTTGTCAATCAAAGAACATGCCCTACTCAGTGGAAGATGTGCGACAAGTGATCAGAGCATGCAGAGTATGTGCAGAGTGCAAGCCAAACTTTCATCAGCCAGAGAAGACTCATCTCATAAAATCCACCCAGCCTTTCGAGAGACTGAATATAGATTTCAAAGGACCTCTACCAAGCACAAATCAGAATAGGTATTTCCTTAACATAGTAGATGAATATTCAAGGTTTCCCTTTGTTTCCCTGTGCAAATATGACTGCTTCAACTGTTATTAGTTGTCTTTCACAGTTGTTCTCTATTTTTGGTATGCCAGCTTATATCCATTCAGACAGGGGATCCTCGTTCATGAGTAACGAACTTCAGGAGTTTTTGGCTAGCAAAGGTATTGCTTGCAGCAGAACAACAAGCTACAACCCTCAAGGCAATGGTCAAGTGGAGCGGTTCAATGGTACTATATGGAAGGCAGTTACAATGACATTGAAGTCGCAACAACCTAACTGTTCAACACTGGCAAACTGTCCTACCTGATGCTCTTCACTCTATTAGATCATTGCTGTACACAGCTACTAATGCAACCCCTCATGAAAGACTCCTCAACTATTCACGTCGTTCCTCTACGTGAGCCCCCGTGCACACTTGGTTATGTCATCCTGGACCCATTCTCCTGAAGAGTCACCGTAGGATGAACAAGACAGATCCTTTAGTGGAAGAGGTAGAGCTCCTGCAAGCTAATCCACATTATGCCCACATTCGCTACCAAAATGGTGAAGAGACTACAGTATCTACAAGACATTTAGCCCAAGTTGAAATCCCCATTTGTGTGGAATCTGAAGATACACCAATAGATGTGAAAGATGCTTCGTTTTCTCCTGGAAAGCCCCTTGAGACTACCCCTACGGAAATAGAGGATTCTGCTCCAGCAGTTAGTCAAACCCCACTGGAAAATATTGAACCTGGTGAAGAGGCTCAAAGGCTACGAAGGTCGGGATGTGTACATCGCCCACCTAACAGTTTGGGAGATTACTGTCTCTGATATTTTAGAAGGGGGAGATTGTAGCGATACTGCTCCTGTGGGGAGCAGCAGCAGGATAATACTGCATCACCTCTCGGGGCCCTTAACAACAACAACAGTTTGGTGTGTGTCATGGGCGCCAACACATGGTGTGTGATTCTCTCCTCCTATATCCATATATTAGTGATGCAGATTACATGGTGAGTTTAAATATGTGGCCTGTAGTTATAACTTTCCTCTTGACATATGCAAGACATCATCATCCCTGTAGAAGCAGTTATTAGATGTACTAGTCATTATATTTTGTTGTTGCAGAAGTACTATGAAGATTCTATGTTCAATAAAGCCTAGAGATAAGGCCTGTGTTTCTATCACAACAGTCTCAAAACCCCGTGCCCCAGCATTCAAACTTGGGCTGCCAGTTCTCCCTGGCTAATATAACCTAGTGTTTGCCTACATTACCAGTGTATTACTACCTACATTAGGGTCATAGGTCTACATTGTTATTATCTACAGTTACCTCAATAATCCTAATATTAGTGTACTAACAATATAAACTACTTACTTCTTCCTTGAAGGGTAAATCTGTCAATTAAAATGTACCTTCCAACCACCTTTGCCAACCCAGGTTGTTGTTGTTGGGTTTATCAGGGCAACTGACAGCATAAATCATATCGAGCCTGGTTTCTCGATGGTACGAGGAAAAATTGTTGCCCAAGGCTGGGCGATGAAAGAAAAGGAAGAAAAGTTCCTTTGTAAATAGAGGTAGAAACTTGATGTTTCCAATTAGATCTGGTGGACCCCTTTGCCAAGCCCAAGCAGAGAGGGACGCCCGCTCTCCCACCTGAGTTCAGTAACTGGCTTCCCACCAAAGACCGTTAAAGAATTTTCCACAGAGTGGAAAAAATGGAGCTGGCTGAAGTAAGCTGTTGAACAGGTGCCCCTCCTGTAGAGTGCCTGATGGGCAAAATAGATGAGGACAAGCGTCCCAGAGAGAATGGTGGAAATTTGTCACTGATACTCAGGCGACAGAGAGACGTCCACATCCAACGAAGGCTGGCGCAGAAGTCCGCCAGCCCGGTGTATGTGTTGTGTTCTGGGTGGGTGTAAGGGCCACCCAACCCAGCTGTTCCATCCGTGACTTGTTGGAATCTTCGTACGACGTATCTGCCCCGTGGAACTTAGGACCAAATAAGTTTCCACAACATAGTACTAATTAAAACTAGATAAAATAATAGTATGTAATAACTATACTTGAAACTGGACAATAGTGGTTAGCTGTTTTACAATCTTATTTAAACTTAATACAAGTGAGTAGGGTTCGGTAAAATAAGCTTGAAATTGCACACAAAATCTACCTTACAAGTATTATTGCAGGTGGTAATATTTTATGGAATGGCAGATTAAAAGCCAGGAGATCACATGGTAACACTAATTAGCAGATGTTTTGGCAGATTTGGTTAACATTGAGAAATAAGATGAGTTTATGGATTGGCAGAATTAAGTGCAATCATTAACCCTGCCTCTCCTTCTTAACGGCAAGGATTTGACCCTCCAGACAGTTAGAAGATCTTGGCCTGTACCTGCGCATTTTTACTGACTTCAGGGAGCATTAGGGACATATAATACGCGGTTATTAGTCAAATATCCTTTCACTTTGGTAGATGTTCCTTTTCCGAGCACTGGAAGTCAGGGTTCGATACGACGTAAACTGTCAGTGGCCCTATAAACAACAATAACTTGTGTTGTTGGTGGATTCAAATTCAAATTTTATTCTCTGTAAGGATTACAATGCTGAGTTTACAGAATTTTGTTATTGTGTGATTTACATGTAGTAAAATAATGATTACAGAGTGTACCACTAGAACACCTAGCATGGCTAGGCATTTCGGGCTTCTGCGCCAGCCTTCGTCGGGTGTAGACGTCTCTCTCTCGCCTGAGTATCAGTGACAAATTTCCCCCGTTCTCACTGGGACGCTTGTCCTCATCTATTAAGCCCGCCGGGCACTCTACAGGAGATTTTAGATTAGATTTTGCCACCGAAGTGGCTAGTTTATTGTGCACCCCATATCCATCCTGTGGACGGTAGCGCGAGAGCATGTGGATACACAAAAGGCCTAGGAACTAGGCCCCAAAGGGTTAACAGGAATACATATGGATTTATATCTACATATCTATAGTTCACTTATCTGTTACAAGCAAATTTAGGAAATTTGCTTAGTATTATCTGGTATCTTATTTTCATTAATAAGATATCTTGACATGTCACATAGGTTTTAATACTGTCTGTCTCTGTATTCCTCAATAAGTGGACAATTAAGCACATAGTGTTCAAACAGTGACCATATCCCTGATCACATAATTTACATTTAGTTTGATCATCATCTGTGTGTCTCCCAAACTGCCAGAAGTACTTGTAACCAAGCCTAAGCCTGGCCACTACAACATCAGTCAGTTGTTCACATTGCAAGTTGCTCCATAAACATACTTATCTACGTTCATGTTATCATAGTGGGTTATAGATCTACTCAGGCTTCTAACTGCATTAATATAACAATCACTTCCATTATTTACTTCTCTCCTAATATTATTCCTAATGCTAGACACAGTTATACCAAAGTTATATTCTACGTTCTCCTTCTGGATACTCTTCTTGGCTAACATATCAACTTTATCATGAAGGAGTAATCCAATGTGTGATGGGATCCATAGCAATTGTACATTAATTCCTTTGTCCCTAATTTTTGAGTATCTATACCTGGCTTCCCCAATGAGCATGTTGTTGGACTCATTATATGAGCCAAGAGCCTTCAATGATGACATAGAATCAGTAATGATGATAGAGTCAAGCTCAGTGTCATAGGTTAGCTTTAGCGCCATTAGGATTGCAAACAATTCAGTTTGCAGTG
The DNA here is from genome assembly GCF_026875155.1 of Cherax quadricarinatus. Taxonomy (NCBI): domain Eukaryota; kingdom Metazoa; phylum Arthropoda; class Malacostraca; order Decapoda; family Parastacidae; genus Cherax; species Cherax quadricarinatus. Next base: position 37,568,777 of record NC_069429.1, on the reverse strand, counting down.
TAGACGCCCAGTTTTTAAATTTTCTTATGCCAAAACTAAACAAATTTATTATCGTTCTTAACTAGGGAGGTGGCAACAAGAGCAGATGCAGCCCTTCCCAGAAGACTCCTGTTTAGATCCATCAGTGTATATAACTTGTGATAACTTATTACTACCAGCTAGGGGAAAATTTCTTTTTGGGAGCAGTTGCTCTAACAAGAGATTTAAGGAAGGGATTACAAAGCAATGAGCTTTTTGGGGAGGGACTTGTAGGTATGTGATATTAAATGAACACATCTTCCATGGAGGGGTGAAATGCTCTTGTTGCCTACAGTGATACAGTTCATGCAGGTTATAAAAACTTAATGCAATTGCACGTTTTCACAATCAATTTAGATCTGTGTGTATTTACCTCTAGACACTTGGTAAGATTCTCTGTGACAGTGTCTGGTTCGTTTCTCAACATTCTAATACGAGTACAGTGTTAATTTCAACAATCCTATCACTGATACTAGAAATACCAAGCTCCTTCCTCATGTTAAGAACTTTTGTAGATCTGGGACAGCCAAGAATAGTCCTGAGAGCTTCATTTTGCATTTAACTCCAAGGGTCGGAGGGAACTTTCTCTAGCTAATATCAACATGGGAGCAGCATAATCAATTGAGGACTAACATAGGCTATGTACATCATTCTCACGATTCTCACATTAGCACCATAGTTGGGATTGTAGCCAGCAACAGCTTTGAGAGCATTTAGCCTAGCTTTACATTTCTTGTTTAGTTGTGGTATAGTGGATTTGTTAAAGGGTACATCTACACCAAGATATCTGTAAGTTTTAACGTAGCTAATGATTTCACCCTGCAAATAGATGGGTGGGGGATGTCTTTTGGGCTTGTTAATATTTTTCTTTTTAGAGGAAGATATTATGAGGCCTAGTAGATTACAAATTCATGAACTTCATTAAGAATGGTATTCATCTTTTTATGCCCTGTTGTATGGATCATGATATCATCAGCATAGCTATAGCTATATGTTTAGGTGAGGCAGGTAGAGCATTTAGGAGAGCATTAATCAGAATATTAAATAGCATGGGACTAAGAACCTCCCTGCGGTTGTACCTAAGGACATTTCTTTAGAATCACTTCTGAAGCCTTGGTAAAGGACAGAGGATACTCTATTTGACAGGTATCCTATTATCCAGCAGAGTAAGCAAACCACCAATATTCATTTTGGCTAGTTCATGTAGTATAACGGTTCTGTTTGCAAATCAAATGCAGATTTTAGATCAAGAAAAGTGGTAAAAACTAGTAGAGGTGTTGTGCAGTGAGAAAGGTGGAAATACAGTTCTGCACACTTTTACCTTTCATGAACCCATAGAGGTAGGGGAAAAGTTGATGTCTGATTCTGTAGTACAATCTGTTAAGCATCATTCTTTCAAAAGTTTTGCAAAGACAACTAGTTAAGGAGATAGGCCTAAATGTATCAGGCTGTGTGAGGCTTAGGGATAGGCACAATGAGACTATTGGTCCAGGAAGTAGGAAGAACGCCCTCAATGTAACTGAGATTATACAGTGCCAACAAAGGTTATCAGGCACGTGCCTTAGAGTTCTGAGAATATCATAGGTTATACCATCCTCTCCAGGAGCAGTTGATCGACCTTTGGGTTTTAATGCATTATCTAATTCATACTCGGTAAAGAGGCAATCACTCTCATCAATATTTTGGCTCATAAAATTAATCAGTTTCAACATTTCTTCGAAGTACTCTCTAAATTTTTTCTAATATGAGATGGAAGGCTTTCATGCTGGATGTTTTGGACCAGTCATTTATGAGGTCATTTGCTTTTTCAAGAGGAAAGGGATGAGCAACATTGCCAGTCTTTTTCCTGGTTATTTTATTTATACCTTTTCAAGCCAAAACTCAAAGGGGTGGACCTATTTAATCCACAAAACAAACTGTTTCCATTCCTGTTGCCTAAGTTCTTCCTTTCTATTCCTTGCATTTGTTAGTGCAGCTTGGAACGTTCTGAGCAGGTCTGGGGTTCTACATTCACGGTATGCTTTACCAATCCTCCTAGCTGCATGTGTTTAGATTGCGCAGCTGTGGATCATTATAGTATTTACATTGGTTTTTATTGTTATTTATAGTGGAGGGTCTTTGTTTCCTATTCCTGCCCACTCGATCTGTGATTAGATTTTTTTAGATTTTAGTGTGAGAACACTCTCAATAGTGGTAATTAAATCATCATTAAATTTTTGTGTGCCAGTGGGCTCGTAATTCTTATACCATTGATCCAAGTGGTTAATAAAGTTGTCTCTGTGTTCTGGTTTGAGAATAAGTTTCCTCCTTCTGTATTTAGCTCCTTGATTGCTGGAGATGTGATCAAGATTGACAGTTGTTAGTCTTGGGAAGTGATCAGATAGAAGATCATCAACTATGACAGAGTCATGCATCGTATATGATGCATTAAATCCAAGACACAGATCTAGTATGCCACCATATATGTGAGTAGGCTCAGTAGTGCCCACAATTCGAACATTATCATGCTCATTCAGCAATCTCACTAGTTTAGTTCCATTGGTGTTTGTAATAGACCCACCAATATTCTTATGTCTGGCATTAAAATCTCCAAGAATGATGGTAGGTTCACTATTGATGCGATCTGGTAAAGCATCAGTCGAAGCTGGTTCGCTGGGGCATAGAGATTAAAAATGTTTATGGAAAAATCGCCTGCAATACTTTGACACCATGATACTGCATGTTAACTCGACTCTGCAAGGAAAGGAAGTGAATGTGGCAAGCTCTTTCTGACATACATCACACAACAGTTGGTTGACCTTAGGTTATAAGCTGCATATCCAGGAAAGTTTGGTGGAGGTGCTCCATCTTTCAATCTACATTCCTGCAAACAGATGACATCAATATTCTTGGTTGCACTAATATGATGTAAGTCAGGCAACCGCTTCCTGATGGAAGCAATGTTCCATGAAAAGATTTGTAATGTATCCATTGTAGTGAGTTATTACAATCTCTTGCTCATAAGATGGTAAAACTATTATGCTTTGACTGCAGTGTGCAGATACTTAAGAGCAAATAGCATAGTTTGTACGTCTTTATCTTCAGAACCATTTTTCGGCATTTTGGCAGCCAGTTATGAGGCAAGTTTTGAAGGCAAGAGTTATGGGCTTCTTTCTCACAAATTACTGGAAGCTGAACGGGGATTGCTGCACTTTTGACATCATCACCATGTTCAAGAGTATCATCCTGATTACATATATTTATTAAACTTGTCAGGATCTGTTCAAGATGCTCAATTTTTTTTCTGGAAATTTGTTATAATATGAGGAAGGTCAGGCGAATCCAATGCCTCTCCGGAGGATGGCACTTCTGGGTTAGTGCTTCTTTAACACCTATCACCTTAACAGGTACCATGGTTACATTAGTGTTCTCTGTTTCATCATTCATTGCAGGTAGGTCCTGTGCATCTGACTCATCTCCAATTTCCAGGGAGGTTACCTGTGTGGTGTCCGTCTGACTGTTGTAGTTGTGTGTATTGGGAGAAATGACAAACTCATCCCCATATTCAGGTGTAGCCATAGGTATCTGTAGTGGCAGACCAGTAGTTCATATGTGCTAGCAGGGATTTGGGTAGCTCCTCCACAGATGGTGTGTGTGATGGCATTCTGGTATCACCAGAATTGTTTGCAGTGAGGTGGGGTTCTTGCACACTTTGCAGAGGTTCAGTCTCAGATATGGCTGTGGTAGACTGGATGGCCCCATCCTCAGTTACCATTAAAGGACTGTTATCAGGTTTACCTCGAATGTTGTTTGGGTTCTGACTGCAGTCCTTGTGGGAAACTGTAACCCCAACTTCTTTACAGTTAATACACTTAAATTTTTGGCTGTCAGGGCCTACTGTGCATTCTCTAGAGGAATGTTTCCTAGCACACTTACCACACCAAGAATGTAGTATTCCACAGTCTACTGCAACATGGCCATAGTGCTGGCATTTGTAACACCTACGTTTAGGGGGTAGGTACACTTCGATGTTTAGGAAACGTAAACCATGCACCCAGATATTCCGGGGGAAGGGCACAGGACCTACCCAACTGGCAATAATTTGGGATTTTCCTTTAAGTCTTTTAGGCTTTATGATATGCTCACTTAGAGTCAGATGGGATGGGTCCATGCAGAGAGGGTATCCAAAGATTATGATACTGACCCATTTTTTAAAGTGGTGAGTGTCTGATTGAGGTCGGAGCAGCTTAATATCCCATAAGGTTTTACTAAGTAGATCATTGATCAGCTCTTTATTCTGTTCCACAAACACAAAGTTGTGTGTGTTTTTCCTAAATTGGATCCTTGAGTTAGGATGCTTGTTTACAGCTTCCATTAGCCATGCACACTTAGCAGGCAGCGGGGTGTTGTCAGGGAAGTTCAGCTTAACACATTCTTCCTTTGAAGAAAGACTTCTTGCAGCCTCTGTGCACCAAGGACGTTTAGTATCACATTGTGTACGAGTCAAGTGAGTCTGACTACGTCGACGCTCTAGCCCTTTCTCACTTTTTCTTTTGTTTACTTTTAAAGGTCTGGAAGCTATCATCATTTCCATCACCTGCAGAAATAGGTTCCTCTATGACAGTTGCCATGTTTGCCAGTGATGATATCTGGTGTAAGACTCACAACACAAGAATTCCTCGCTTATCTTTCCCTTATAGCTTATGCAAGAGCAAATATTCACTACAAAGTCAGAAGTCCAAAATAGATCACAAGACACAAGTGCTTCAAGTTCAATGAACACCTCCAACCATACTCAACCCAGACCACCACCATTCAATATGACACACACCCCACCAAAAACACACTCAGAACCTCTTGTATGTGTGTTAATAATATGGTACATATAATGATATAATGGGTGGTACAGGCGAGTCTTACACCATATCACAAATTACAAAGATGAACAGAGAGAGAGGAGAGAGAGAGAGAGGGGGAGAGGAGAGAGAGAGAGAGAGAGAGAGAGAGAGAGAGAGAGAGAGAGAGAGAGAGAGAGAGAGAGAGAGAGAGAGAGAGAGAGAGAGAGAGAGAGAGAGAGAAAGTAGGTAATATTGAGCATGAAATTAGAATTCTGACATACATCACATTAAACATGAGGTTCAAATGATAACTTCCACTTGAGATAGTTCAGGCTACTGCACCTAATGTACCTCACTGGAAATAATTAATATAGCAGACATCACAATGAACGCTGAAGACAACCTCTTACCCCAACCATAGATTGTAAACAGAATTACTATAAAAAAAAAAAAAAAAAAAAAATGGTAATGTTACAATGACAATGAGATAAATCACTCTGGTTGACTTTCTTGGTCCATCCTGGGTAACACCACACATTACTATGTTATACATGTATGCAAGCATAAGTTTGCAGCTGTAGATAGATGAACCAGTACCTAAACAATCTCACTTACACACGCTTTAAAACTTTTTAGACAGTTTACCAAGTACCTGGATTTTAACCGGGAAAGAGAGTGTACAACTTTATAAACCTTAGAATACATTTTTCGTTGATGAAATATAGTGAGAGGGGTCCCCCCGCGGTCGAATAAACAAAACCCCAACTTCTCAAGGTCACCCCAACATGGCCCAGCCCCCGGGAGGGGGGGAAACCCTGTTTTCGGCTTATTTTAAAACCCCGTTTTCCTTTTTTTTTTCCCGCTTTTGGGGGGAAATTTTTTAATGGGGGGAAAGCCGGTTACGGGCCCTCTGGGGGGAATGGGGCGCCCCCTTCCTTTTGCTGGGCTTGGAAAAAGGCGTCCCTCTCTCCCTTGGGGTTTGCCCAAGGGCGTCCCCTCTGCGGGGGGCCTTGGCAAGGGCTTCCCTCTCTGCGGGGTTTGGGCAAAGGCGTCCCTTTTGCGGGGTTTTGAAAAGGGGCGTCCCTCTCTCCCGGGGGCCCTTGACAAGGGCGTCCCTCTTTTTGCGGGGGCGGGGGCAAGGGCGTCCCCCCCGGATCTAAAAGGAAAAACTTAAATTTTTCAAATCCCCCCCCCCCCCCCCCCCCCTATTTTTCAAAGGAACTTTTGTTCCCTTTTCTGTCATCGTCCCAGTCTTGGCCAATTTTTTTTGTATACCTGGAAAGCTGGTTTCCCAGCGTGTGCGTCAGGGGGCCCTTATAAACCCAACAAAGACGAAAAAAAAAGAAGTTGTTGGTGGATGATTGAGATAAAGTAAAACCAATAAACAGTTTTTTGGGTGCCCAAACACAGGTGAGTAAAAAATTTGGTTGTCAAAACACAGGGAGAAACCCCAACGGGTGGTGTCAAACCCACAGGTAGTAACAACGGGGTCCCCAAACAAAAGGTGATTTAAAAACCCTGGGGTGCCCCTAACACAGGTGGTAACAACTGGGTGTCAAACACAGGTGAGTAACAACTGTGGTGTCTAACACAGGTGAGTAACAACTGGGGGGTCTAACACAGGTGAGTAACAACTGTGGTGCCCAACACAGGGGGAGTAACAATTTGGGGTTTTCAAAACACAGGTGGTAAAAAACGTGGTGCCTAAAAACAGGGAGTAACAACTGGGGTGTCAAACAGGTGAGTAAAAAACTGTGGTGTCTAACACAGGTGATAAAAACTGTGGGCCTAACACGGGGTGAGTAACAACTGGGTGCCTAACACGGGTGAGAAACCAACTGTGGTGTCCTAACACAGGGAAAAACAACTGGGGTTTTCCCTAACCAGGTGAAAACCAACACCTTTTTTTACAATAAACCCATTTAAAGTGCTAGTGATACTTAGAGAGATTTTTAAACCCATAAAAAATAGTGTATTAAGGGCGCCAAAACATGATCAAACCCTGTGTCTTGTTGACTGGCCGGTTTTAGGGGCTCGGGTGTTGACTTGGTTTTGGGGGGTTTTCGGGGTGTTGCCCGTGTCAGGTCCCCAGGTGTTGCCCTATGTAAAGGGCTGGGACTGTTGTCGGGGTGCTCAGGTGTTAAACTTTTGCCCCAGGTGCCAGGTGTTGACCGTGCCCGGTGCTGACTGGGGGTAAAGGTTGCTCAGGTTTTTGACTGTGTCAGGGGGGCTCAGGTGTTAAACTGTGTCGGGGTGCTGACTTGTCAGGTCTCAGATGTTGACTGTGGCAGGTGTCAGGTGTTAAACTGGGGTCAGGTGTTAGGTGTCGGGGTTGCTGCCTTTGGTCGGGGTGCTCAGATGTTGATTTTTGTCAGGTGTTGACTGTTTTCAGGTGCTCGGGTTTTTTACTGTTTTCAGGAGCTCAGGTGTTGACTGTGCCCGGGTTTGGCCCGGTGCTCAGGTTTTTGACTGTGCGGGGTTTTAAAGGTGCTCCGTTTTTGACGGGTGTCAGGGGGCTCAGGTTTTTGCCTGTCGGGGTGCTCAGGTTTGACTTTTTGGTCAGGTGCTCGGGCGTTTAAACTGTTTTCGGGGGTGCTGACTTTTCAGGGGGCTCGGGTTTTGCCCTTTTGTCGGGTTTGTCAGGTGTTGACGGGGGGGTCAGGGGGCTCAGGTGTTTGACTGTTTTTCGGGTGCCAGGTGTTGACTTTGTCAGGGCTCAGGTGTTGACGTGTCAGGTGTTGACTTTTGGTTTCGGGTGCTAAAGGTGTTAAAACTGTTGCGGGTGCCGGGTTTTTGACTGTGTTAGGTGGTCAGGTTTTTGACTGAACCTCACCTAATTGTGGTTCCCATTGGTCTAAAACTCAGCCCCGGGGGCCCTCCCTCTTCCCCTGATTTGCTACGGGTCCTCTCTCTCTCTTTTTTCCGAGTTTTTGTCATCCCCTCTTTTTAAAACTATGATGGTTCTTGCCTCCACTACTTCACTTGCGGGGCTTTTTTCCACTTGCGGGACAACTCTATACGAAGAAAATTTCCCTAACTTCCCTGTAAAACCGGCCCTAAAGTCCCCGCTTCCAGTTTTTGCCCCCTTTTGCCCCTGTGTCCCCCCCTCTGGAACACCCTGTCTCTGTCCACCTTGTCTTTTCCCCCGCAGTATTTTGTAGGGTCTTTTCCCATGTCCCCCCCTGACCCTTCTGTCCTCCAGTGTCGTCCGATTTCCCTTTAACCTTTCCTCTTTAGACTTTCCCCTTTTGACCCTCTGGGACTAGCCTTTTTTAAAAAAACCTTTTTGTACTTTTTTTCACCTTTTCTTGACGTGTTTTAAACCAGGTGGGGTTTTTTCCAGGGGCTGGGGGGGGGGGGGGGGGCATACTCCATTTGGGCCTAACATACACGGGGTTACATGTTTTAAAAACGATTCCTTTTTTAAAGGGTTATCGGAACCCTTTTTTCCTCGGGTTTCCCAGACGCCCAAATTCGGGCAGCAGTTATTTGGGGTTTGACGATCAGGTGTTGGGTTTGTTCACTGTGTCAGGTGTTAGGGGGGCGACTGTGGACAGGTCCCTCGGGGTGTTGACTGTTTTCAGGGGGGCTCAGGTTTTTAAACGGGGTGTCGGGTTTGCTCGGGGGTGTTGACTTGTTAGGTCCAGGTTTTGACTGTTTTCAGGTGCTCGGGTTTGTTGACTGTGTCCGGTGCTCAGGTGTTGACGGGTTTTTATTTCCAGGTTTTTGGACTTTTTTTCAGGTCCCTCGGTGGTTTGATTGGGGTTAGGTGTTAGGTGGTGAGGCAAAAAAGCAGCAGTTTTTTAGGTGGGAGGCACCCAAGCCCGCAGGTGTTAGGTGGAAGGCAGAAAGCACAGGTGTTAGGTGGTGAAGGCAGCAGCAGCAGGGTTTAGGGTGGTAAAGGCAGCAGCAGTAGGATTTTGGGTGGTGGGGCCCGAAGCAGGTGATAGGTGGGGGAGGCAGCAGAAAGGTTTTGGGGTGGTGAGGCAGCAGTGGGGTTTGGTGGAGGGGCACAGCATGGGGGGTTAAAGGTGGGATCCCAGCAGCAGGTGTTAGGGGTGGGGCCCAGCAGCAGTAGGTTTTTATGTGGTGTTTGCGGGGTTTTTAGGGGGTGAGGCAGCAGGGGTGTTAGGTGGTGAGGCAGCAGTAGGTGTTAGGTGGTGAGGCAGCAGCAGTAGGTGTTAGGTGGTGATGCAGCAGCAGGTGTTAGGTGGTGAGGCAGCAGCAGTAGGTGTTAGGTGGTGATGCAGCAGCAGGTGTTAGGTGGTGAGGCAGCAGCAGGTGTTAGGTGATGAGGCAGCAGCAGTAGGTGTTAGGTGGTGAGGCAGCAGTAGTAGGTGTTAGGTGATGAGGCAGCAGCAGTAGGTGTTAAGTGGTGTGTCAACAGCAGGTGTTAGGTGGTGAGGCAGCAGCAGGTGTTGGGTGGTGAGGCAGCAGCAGCAGGTGTTAGGTGGTGAGGCAGCAGCAGGTGTTACCTGGAGTTTACCTGGAGAGAGTTCCGGGGGTCAACGCCCCCGCGGCCCGGTCTGTGACCAGGCCTCCTGGTGGATCAGAGCCTGATCAACCAGGCTGTTGCTGCTGGCTGCACGCAAACCAACGTACGAGCCACAGCCCGGCTGATCCGGAACTGACTTTAGGTGCTTGTCCAGTGCCAGCTTGAAGACTGCCAGGGGTCTGTTGGTAATCCCCCTTATGTGTGCTGGGAGGCAGTTGAACAGTCTTGGGCCCCTGACACTTATTGTATGGTCTCTTAACGTGCTAGTGACACCCCTGTTTTTCATTGGGGGGATGGTGCATCGTCTGCCAAGTCTTTTGCTTTCGTAGTGAGTGATTTTCGTGTGCAAGTTCGGTACTAGTGCCTCTAGGATTTTCCAGGTGTATATAATCATGTATCTCTCCCTCCTGCGTTCCAGGGAATACAGGTTTAGGAACCTCAAGCGCTCCCAATAATTGAGGTGTTTAATCTTCGTTATGCGCGCCGTGAAAGATCTCTTTACATTTTCTAGGTCGGCAATTTCACCTGCCTTGAAAGGTGCTGTTAGTGTGCAGCAATATTCCAGCCTAGATAGAACAAGTGACCTGAAGAGTGTCATCATGGGCTTGGCCTCCCTAGTTTTGAAGGTTCTCATTATCCATCCTGTCATTTTTCTAGCAGATGCGATTGATACAGTGTTATGGTCCTTGAAGGTGAGATCCTCCGACATGATCACTCCCAGGTCTTTGACGTTGGTGTTTCGCTCTATTTTGTGGCCAGAATTTGTTTTGTACTCTGATGAAGATTTAATTTCCTCATGTTTACCATATCTGAGTAATTGAAATTTCTCATTGTTGAACTTCATATTGTTTTCTGCAGCCCACTGAAAGATTTGGTTGATGTCCGCCTGGAGCTTTGCAGTGTCTGCAATGGAAGACACTGTCATGCAGATTCGGGTGTCATCTGCAAAGGAAGACACGGTGCTGTGGCTGACATCCTTGTCTATGTCGGATATGAGGATGAGGAACAAGATGGGGCGAGTACTGTGCCTTGTGGAACAGAGCTTTTCACCGTAGCTGCCTCGGACTTTACTCTGTTGACGACTACTCTCTGTGTTCTGTTAGTGAGGAAATTATAGATCCATCGACCGACTTTTTCTGTTATTCCTTTAGCACGCATTTTGTGCGCTATTACGCCATGGTCACACTTGTCGAAGGCTTTTGCAAAGTCTGTATATATTACATCGCATTCTTTTTGTCTTCTAGTGCATTTAGGACCTTGTCGTAGTGATCCAATAGTTGAGACAGACAGGAGCGACCTGTTCTAAACCCATGTTGCCCTGGGTTGTGTAACTGATGGGTTTCTAGATGGGTGGTGATCTTGCTTCTTAGGACCCTTTCAAAGATTTTTATGAAGTGGGATGTTAGTGCTATTGATCTGTAGTTCTTTGCTGTTGCTTTACTGCCCCCTTTGTGGAGTGGGGTTATGTCTGTTGTTTTTAGTAACTGTGGGACGACCCCCGTGTCCATGCTCCCTCTCCATAGGATGGAAAAGGCTCGTGATAGGGGCTTCTTGCAGTTCTTGACGAACACAGAGTTCCATGAGTCTGGCCCTGGGCAGAGTGCATGGGCATGTCATTTATCGCCTGTTCGAAGTCATTTGGCGTCAGGATAACATCGGATAGGCTTGTGTTAATCAAATTTTGTGGCTCTCTCATAAAAAATTCATTTTGATCTTCGACTCTCAGTCTGGTTAGCGGCTTGCTAAAAACTGAGTCATATTGGGACTTGAGTAGCTCACTCATTTCCTTGCTGTCATCTGTGTAGGACCCATCTTGTTTAAGTAGGGGCCCAATACTGGACGTTGTTCTCGATTTTGATTTGGCATAGGAGAAGAAATACTTTGGGTTTCTTTCGATTTCATTTATGGCTTTTAGTTCTTCCCGCGGTTTTCCTGACTCCTAAAGGATTCTTTTAGCTTAAGTTCGATGCTTGCTATTTCTCCTGACCAGTGTCTCCCTACGCATTTCAGATATATTGACCTCTTTTAGCCGCTCTGTTATTCTTTTCCGTCGCCTGTAAAGGGAGCGCCTGTCTCTTTCTGTTTTACATCTACTCCTTTTCTTTAGGAATAAGCCTTGTGCATACATCGAGTGCCACCGAGTTAATCTGTTCTAGGCATAAGTTGGGGTCTGTGTTGCTTAGTATATCTTCCCAGCTTATATCGGTTAGGACTTGGTTTACTTGGTCCCACTTTATGTTTTTGTTATTGAAGTTGAATTTGGTGAATGCTCCCTTGTGACTAATCTCATTATGTCGTTAGGTGGTGAGGCAGCAACAGCAGGTGTTAGGTGGTGAGGCAGCAGCAGTAGGTGTTAGGTGGTGAGGCAGCAACAGGTGTTAGGTGGTGAGGCAGCAGCAGGTGTTAGGTGGTGAGGCAACAGCAGCAGCAGCAGGTGTTAGGTGGTGAGGCAACAGCAGCAGCAGTAGGTGTTAGGTGGTGAGGCAGCAGCAGGTGTTAGGTGGTTAGGCAACAGCAGCAGCAGCAGGTGTTAGGTGTTGAGGCAGCAGCAGTAGGTGTTAGGTGTTGAGGCAGCAGCAGGTGTTAGGTGGTGAGGCAGCAGCAGCAGGTGTTAGGTGGTGAGGCAGCAGCAGTGGTGTTAGGTTGTGAGGCAGCAGCAGGTGTTAGGTGGTGAGGCAGCAGCAGTAGGTGTTAGGTGGTGAATCAGCAGCAGGTATTAGGTGGTGAGGCAGCAGTAGGTGTTAGGTGGTGAGGCAACAGCAGTAGGTGTTAGGTGGTGATGCAGCAGCAGGTGTTAGGTGGTGAGGCTACAGCAAGTGTTAGGTGGTGAGGCAGCAGCAGGTGTTGGGTGGTGAGGCAGCAGCAGCAGGTGTTAGGTGGTGAGGCAGCAGCAGGTGTTAGGTGGTGAGGCAGCAGCAGGTGTTAGGTGGTGAGGCAGCAGCAGCAGGTGTTAGGTGGTGAGGCAGCAGCAGTGGGTGTTTGGTGGTGAGGCAGCAACAGGTGTTAGGTGGTGAGGCAGCAGCAGGTGTTAGGTGGTGAGGCAGCACAGTAGGTGTTAGGTGGTGAGGCAGCAGCAGGTGTTAGGTGGTGAGGCAGCAGCAGGTGTTAGGTGGTGAGGCAGCAGCAGCAGGTGTTAGGTGGTGAGGCAGCAGCAGGTGTTAGATGGTGAGGCAGCAGCAGTAGGTGTTAGGTGGTGATGCAGCAGCAGTAGGTGTTAGGTGGTGAGGCAACAGCAGTAGGTGTTAGGTGGTGAGGCAACAGCAGTAGGTGTTAGGTGGTGATGCAGCAGCAGGTGTTAGGTGGTGAGGCAGCAGTAGGTGTTAGGTGGTGAGGCAACAACAGCAGGTGTTAGGTGGTGAGGCAGCAGCAGCAGGTGTTAGGTGGTGAGGCAGCAGCAGTAGGTGTTAGGTGGTGAGGCAACAGCAGTAGGTGTTAGGTGGTGATGCAACAGCAGTAGGTGTTAGGTGGTGATGCAGCAGCAGGTGTTAGGTGGTGAGGCAGCAGCAGGTGTTAGGTGGTGAGGCAGCAGCAGGTGTTAGATGGTGAGGCAGCAGCAGTAGGTGTTAGGTGGTGATGCAGCAGCAGGTGTTAGGTGATGAGACAGCAGCAGTAGGTGTTAGGTGGTGAGGCAGCAGCAGTAGGTGTTAGGTGGTGAGGCAACAGCAGCAGGTGTTAGGTGGTGAGGCAGCAGCAGCAGGTGTTAGGTGGTGAGGCAGCAGCAGTAGGTGTTAGGTGGTGAGGCAACAGCAGTAGGTGTTAGGTGGTGATGCAACAGCAGTAGGTGTTAGGTGGTGATGCAGCAGCAGGTGTTAGGTGGTGAGGCAGCAGCAGGTGTTAGGTGGTGAGGCAGCAGCAGGTGTTAGATGGTGAGGCAGCAGCAGTAGGTGTTAGGTGGTGATGCAGCAGCAGGTGTTAGGTGATGAGACAGCAGCAGTAGGTGTTAGGTGGTGAGGCAGAAGCAGTAGGTGTTAGGTGGTGAGGCAACAGCAGCAGGTGTTAGGTGGTGAGGCAGCAGCAGCAGGTGTTAGGTGGTGAGGCAGCAGCAGCAGGTGTTAGGTGGTGAGGCAACAGCAGTAGGTGTTAGGTGGTGAGGCAGCAGCAGTAGGTGTTAGGTGGTGAGGCAACAGCAGTAGGTGTTAGGTGGTGAGGCAGCAGCAGCAGGTGTTAGGCGGTGAGGCAACAGCAGCAGGTGTTAGGTGGTGAGGCAGCAGCAGCAGGTGTTAGGTGGTGAGGCAGCAGCAGCAGGTGTTAGGTGGTGAGGCAGCAGCAGCAGGTGTTAGGTGGTGAGGCAGCAGCAGCAGGTGTTAGGTGGTGAGGCAGCAGCAGCAGGTGTTAGGTGGTGAGGCAGCAGCAGCTGCCTCACCACCAGTTCATTGAACATCGGCAAAAATCGAACATTTCCACTACTTTGAGCTCAATTTCAAGGTACTTTTCATCATGAAAGCAATCAAAATCATTTCTGTTTCTGTAATATATCTTCCATTCTATCAAATGAGACCAAAAAAATGAGAATACAACCATAAAAACCATACGGTGAGGCAGCAGCAGCAGCAGGTGTTAGGTAGTGAGGCAGCAGCAGCAGGTGTTAGGTAGTGAGGCAGCAGCAGGTTTAACCCGTAAACGGTCCAAGCAGATCTACGTTCACATGTGTAATGCTACAAAAGTAGATCTACGTTTTTTTTACATATTTTCAGATATAACAAAAAAAAAAAGTAGATCTAGTTTTTATATATACTTTCAAATGTTGAAAAAACGTATATATACGTTTGGACCGTTTACGGGTTAAGTTAGTAAGTTTTAAGGTTTATGTTACATAATAAACAATATTGTTGGCAGAACATTCATATACAAGGTTCATTATTTAACCAAGAATAACCTAATAAGTTAATAAGTTTATTTAGTTACAAGTACACATAAATACACTTAAACAAATTATCATACATAGTAACATGTACATTAACCACCAGAGTAACACAAAAATTATCATACATAGTAACATGTACATTAACCACCAGAGTAACACAAAAATTATCATACATAGTAACATGTACATTAACCACCAGAGTAACACAAAAATTATCATACATAGTAACATGTACATTAACCACCAAAGTAACACAAAAATTATCATACATAGTAACATGTACATTAACCCTTTGACTGTCGCAACCCCCAATCCTGAGGTGTCTCCTGGTGTCGCAAAATTTAAAAAAAAAAAAATTATTTTTTCTTATGAAATGATAGAGAATCTTTTCCCGATTGTAATGACACCAAAAAAACGAAATTTGATGGAAAACTGACGGAATTATGCTCTCGCGAAGTTAGCGACCTCGGCGCTGTTTACAAATCGGCGATTTCGCCCACTTTGAGCCCTATTTTCGGGTAATTTCATTGTTCCAGTCGCCCAACCTCATAGCTATTTCTTTAGAACTTCATTTTTTCTATCGATTGAGTACAAGAAACTGCCCATTTACTGATTTCAACTACCTAATAATGTGGTCAGAAATTTGCAATTTGGCCAATTTCACGAAAACTAAAAAATATGACAATTTCAAAATAAAGTCCAGAATGAACAATGCAGACATTCCTGGCTCTAAAATAACGTTTTCTTTGTTCATCAGTCATGTCTACAGGCCCCTCTGATATTACTCTTGCTTTCTATTTTGAATTTTTATTCAAACAAAAAATATTAGACTTACTATTATGCAGACTACTGCAATACTGTAATAATTGTATAAATAACATCAACCCATTCATGACTGCATATTAGAATGGCTAGTTGGACATTTATTGGACAGTGGCATCATTTGTTTACTTTTGAACATTGGTAAAAATCAAACATTTCCCCTACTTTGAGCTCCATTTCTAGGTTCTTTTTATAGTAAAATCTATCAAAAACACCTCTATTTCTGTAATATGTTTTCCATTCTATCAAATGAGAACAAGAAAACGAGAATACAACCATAAATACTATACGAAAATAGACCACAAAGTCGGCATTTTAATTAAAAAAAACGGTCGGAGTTTTTTTTATCTCATTATGCACTGCGTGCTCCAGGATTTTTTTTATATGGTGCACACTGACCACACAGACCCATTCTCTCACATGTGAGCCTACCAGCTTTCTCCTGCTTGATTTGAAGCCGCTAGAATTTATGAGTATATATACGTCAAACACGGCACCTCGTAAAACGTATATATACGGCCGCAACAGTCAAAGGGTTAACCACCAGAGTAACACAAAAATTATCATACATAGTAACATGTACATTAACCACCAGAGTAACACAAAAATTATCATACATAGTAACATGTACATTAACCACCAGAGTAACACAAAAATTATCATACATAGTAACATGTACATTAACCACCAGAGTAACAAAAATTATCATACATAGTAACATGTACATTAACCACCAGAGTAACACAAAAATTATCATACATAGTAACATGTACATTAACCTCCAGAGTAACACAAAAATTATCATACATAGTAACATGTACATTAACCACCAGAGTAACACAAAAATTATCATACATAGTAACATGTACATTAACCACCAGAGTAACACAAAAATTATCATACCTAGTAACATGTACATTAACCACCAGAGTAACACAAAAATTATCATACATAGTAACATGTACATTAACCACCAGAGTAACACAAAAATTATCATACATAGTAAACATGTACATTAACCACCAGAGTAACACAAAAATTATCATACATAGTAACATGTACATTAACCACCAGAGTAACACAAAAATTATCATACATAGTAACATTTACATTAACCACCAGAGTAACACAAAAATTATCATACATAGTAACATGTACATTAACCACCAGAGTAACACAAAAATTATCATACATAGTAACATGTACATTAACCACCAGAGTAACACAAAAATTATCATACATAGTAACATGTACATTAACCACCAGAGTAACACAAAAATTATCATACATAGTAACATGTACATTAACCACCAGAGTAACACAAAAATTATCATACATAGTAACATGTACATTAACTACCAGAGTAACACAAAAAACTCAAAGTGACATAATTGTGCTCCTTGTAATATCTTATTATTTAAACCTTAAAACAACTAAGTAACTCAACTGTCTGAAAATCACTTACAATAAAGTAAGATATATTAGGAATAAGGGAGACCCGTGGCCTGCCAAGGGTGGAAACATTGTGTGTTTCCTTACACCAGGTGTCCTGTTCACCTAGCAAGCAAGTAGGTACCTGGGTGTTAGTGGACTGCTGTGGGTGGCATCCTGGGGGACAAGAATGATATCAATGGAAATAAGACAGACAGTCCTTTGTTGACACACTGATTTTCTTGAGTTATTTACATTAACATTAAAGAGATGATCAACTTAGAGTAATAGGTACTTATTTACAGTGGAACCTTGACTTACAAGTGTCCCAACATACGAGTTTTATTGAGATACGAGCCATCGATCAGTTGATTTTTTGCTCTGAGTTAAGAGCCAACATTTGAGTTATGAGCCAGCTACCCCCCGCTTCCCCCTCAACCCAAAACCAGGATGCCTCTCTTGTTTATCTATGATTTCATGTTTAATTCCATGGAAATCATTCTCTTTTTCTTCTCAGCACTGTCCTTTACACTTACTTTCTTAGGGGCCCCTTGGGTTTGAAAAGTGAAAATTTTCCCCCGAGGGCTGTAAAAAGGGAAGCAAAGCATGAGAAAAACCCAAAAGCTAGGGAAACACTGCAAATGGGGTTGATTTGTTTGAAGCTCTCCTTGGGTTTTAAAATGTATTTTTTTTTTTTTTTATCACAATGGCCCATTCCCACCAAGGGGAGGGGTGGCCCGGGAAAAAAAAAAACTTCACCATCATTCACTCCAAACATTCTTTTCCAGGGGGGGTGCTTTTCACTACCCGTTTTTTTTAAATGCAACATTAACACCCCCCCTTCATGATTATTTTTGATTATTAATTTAGGGAATGAAGCTTTATTTTATTGTTAAAAATAAATTTCTATAAAAATTTATTAAATTTATAATAATTTAGGGAAAATGAAAAACCCCCCCCAGCGCCAAATTTCCTTTATGCGGGTTTGGGGGCTCTTGATCTAGGGGAATTTGGGTATGTGACTATTCCCTAAATTAATAATAATAATAATGATAGGGCTTGAGTTTCCCCTAAATTTCAACAATAAAAACAATAATAATAATTTAAAAATTATTGCAAAAACGAAAAGATTCTTCAGTTCCCCAAATTAATAATAAAAATAATAATAAAAATTTTAAAAATAATTAAAAAAAATAATTCCCCGTGTACTAAATCGACAAAAAAAAAAAACCCCCCCCCCCTTAAACGGGGCCCCCCTCTCCTGCCCCAACTCGACCAATTATGTAAGTGTATTTTTGTTAGTGCTTTTGTACGTGTATTTTTGGGGGTCTGAAACGGACTAATCTAATTCACAATATTCCTTATGGGAACAAATTCGGTCTATAACGCCGCCCGAACAGACTTCTGGAATGAAATAATATCGCAAGGCAGGGGTCCACTGTATTTTGCTAGAACTCCATTTTTTCTATTGAATGAGTACAAGAAATGCCCATTTACCAATTTCAACTATCCAATACAGTGGTCAGAATTTAGCAATTTTGCTAATTTCACACAAATTTCAAAAGATGCCGATTTCCAAATAGGGCCCAGAATAAGCAAGAAAGACATTCCTGGCACTAAAATAACATTTCCTCTGTTCATTAATTACGTCCCCATGCCCCTCTTACATTCTTTTGCTTTCCACTTTGAATTTTTATTCTCAAAAAAAAATAGAAGATTTACTGTTATGCAGACTACTGCATTAGTGTAGAAATGGTCTAAATAATATCGGCACACTTGTGAAAGAATATTAGACTCGCCAGTTGATGTGTATTGGACGCTTAGCATGATTTGTTTATTTTTGAACTTTGGTAAAAATCGAACATTTCTGCTACTTTGAGCTCAATTTCAAAGTACTTTTCATTGTAAAACCAGTCAAAATCATCTCAATTTCTGTAACATGTCTTCCATTCTATTCAATGAGACCAGGAAAACTAGAATACAACAATAAATACCACACGAAAATACAGCGCAAAGTCGCTGTTTTAATCCAAAAACATGGTCAAAGTTTTTTTTTCTCATTACGCACTGTGTGCTGCAGGATTTTTTTTATACTGTGCACACTGACCACATAGACCCATTCTTTCATATGTAGGACTACCAACTTTCTCTCACTAGATTTGAGGGCACTAGAATTTAGGCGTACTAATATGTCAAAAACCCTGGTGCGTAAGCCGTACTAGTACGTCCGAAACCCTGAAAGGGTTAAAGAGGCACCAGAAACAGAGGACTGTGGACAGTTATTTTGTAAGAAGGGTCCAGTGACTCCCAAGCTGGTCCTAGTGGCATTAAAAGACAGAGAAGGGAAGTAACCCCAGAGAGGGCTTTGATACCTAAAGTCCTTATGGAGGGGGATTCCCCTTCCAAACACTAACCCCAACTCCCTCTCTCCTCCTCCTTATCTGCCAGATGCCATCACCAATCATCAATAAAGGTAAGTAAAAATGTTGTTTTATATGTTTATTTAAATTTATTAATACATAATTGTACACTACAGTGGACCCCCGCATAACGATATTAATCCGTGCATGAGAGCTCATTGTTATGCGAAATTATCGTTATGCGAATGAATTTTCCCCATAAGAAATAATGGAAATCAAATTAATCCGTGCAAGACACCCAAAAGTATGAAAAAAAATTTTTACCACATGAAATATACATTTTCCTACACACAAAGAGAAGGATACATGCACAATAGTAGAGTAGTACATGCACAATATATACTGTGCATGTACTACTCTACTAAATGAAGAATAAATGACACTTACCTTTATTGAAGATACAGCAATGACTGATGAGACACTGTGTCCTGGAGTCCCTTTTTTCCTCCTGAGTACTGTAGTCCTGTTTGGCATTTTCTTCCAGAACAGGCCTTATCACACTGTGTATGTCACTACGATTCTTAAATCTCTCAAACCAACCTTTGCTGGCTTTAAATTTACCAATATGAGCACTAGTTCCAGGCATTTTTCCCTGTTCACCTGGGTGTTAGTCGACTGGTGTGGGTTGCATCCTGGGAGACAAGATTAAGGACCCCAATGGAAATAAGTTAGACAGTCTTCGATGACACTGGTTATCCTGGGTGGCTAATCCTATGGGGTTAATTGTTTCTTGGTATTCTCAATAAGCCACACCAACAACGGTGCTACAGCAGCAGCAGCAGCAGCAGACGATGCTACAGCAGCAGCAGACGGTACTACAGCAGCAGCAGCAGCAGCTGACGGTGGTACAGCAGCAGCAGCAGCTGACAGTGCTACAGCAGCAGCAGCAGCTGACAGTGCTACAGCAGCAGCAGACGATGCTACAGCAGCAGCAGACGGTACTACAGCAGCAGCAGCAGCAGACGATGCTACAGCAGCAGCAGAGACTAAGAGTCAGCACAGCACGGTGCAGCAGCAGCAGCAGCTGACGTGCTACAGCAGCAGCAGCAGCTGACAGTGCTACAGCAGCAGCAGACGATGCTACAGCAGCAGCAGACGGTACTACAGCAGCAGCAGCAGCTGACGGTGGTACAGCAGCAGCAGCAGCTGACAATGCTACAGCAGCAGCAGACGATGCTACAGCAGCAGCAGACGATGCTACAGCAGCAGCAGACGGTACTACAGCAGCAGCAGCAGCAGCAGCAGCAGCAGCTGATGGTGGTACAACAGCAGCAGCAGCTGACAGTGCTACAGCAGCAGCAGATGATGCTACAACAGCAGCAGACAGTACTACAGCAGCAGCAGCAGACAGTACTACAGCAGCAGCAGCAGACAGTACTACAGCAGCAGCAGCAGCTGATGGTGGTACAGCAGCAGCAGCTGACAGTGCTACAGCAGCAGCAGCAGCTGACAGTGCTACAGCAGCAGCAGGAGCAGCTGACAGTGCTACAGCAGCAGCAGCAGCAGCAGCAGCTGACGGTGCTACAGCAGCAGCAGCAGCTGACAGTGCAGCAGCAGCAGCAGCTGACGGTGGTACAGCAGCAGCAGCAGCTGTACGGAGACACGCACTCCACTTTCATACTTACCAATGATCTTTTTCTTCATCTCTATAGTAATTCTCACCCTTATTGCTGTAGGGTTGGCACTAGAAGCTTTCTTGGGGCCCATGGTCACTTATTTTGCAGATAAAATCACCAAAAACACTGTAATAATACGAAATGTTCCGATTGTATGCTTGGATGTTACCGCGGAGGCTGGCTGGTAAACAATGCCACCGGCAGAACATGTGAGGGTGGCTCAGGCCGCACATAGACGCGTCTCGGACGAACAGCGTTGAGCGGGTTTTTTAGTGGTATGCGAGGCAAAATCTTAGCGATAAAATGTAGCGGTATGCGGATTTAGCGTTATGTAAGGCTAACGGTATGCGGGGGTCCACTGTATATTTGTTGTATGTAAAACTATAATTAATCTCTACAAAAAAAATTTTTGTGAGTATTTTTGGGTTTGTGGAATGGATTAATTGTATTTCCATTATTTCTTATGGGAAATATTGCTTCGCTTTCCAAACTTTTCGAATTTAGAACTAGCTCCTGGAACGGATTAAGTTTGAAATTTGAGGTTCCACTGTATTAAATACAGTGGACCCTCGACCAACGATGGCATCGACTAACGTTAAATTTGACTAACGATACATGTTAACGCTAACATGTGCCTCGACTAACGTTAAAAAAACTCGACTAACGCTAACATGTGCCTCGACTAACGTTAAAAAAACTCGACTAACGATAATCGTTCTCGGGTACCAATTAATATCGTTAGTCGAAGGTCCACTGTAATAATTATTGTTATTACAATAACAGAGCTTCAGTTCACTAAATTAATAATAATAATAATGTACATAATACGTACATAATAATAATTGAGAATGCTGCTGCTAGTTGGCAGTACACATGTTTACATCACTGTTGAAGCAGTACTCTCCTACTTTGCTTACAGTTTTGAGAGTCATTAAGCCAAATTTCACTTTTCTAACCATGGGTCCTAAGAAAATAAGTGCAAAGAACAGTGCTGAGAGGAAAAAGACAATGATTTCCATGGAATTAATGCATGAAATCATAGATAAATGTAAGCAAGGTGCACGAGTTGTGGATTTAGCCAGACAATACCAGTGCAGTACATTTACTATATGTACGATACTAAAGCAGCAGGAGTCGATAAAGGTTATAGCGCCAGCTGAGGGCATTACAATAACATCTAAGCTGCGGACCTCTGTCCATGAAAAGATGGAGAAGCTGTTGCTGATGTGGTTGAGAGAGAAGCAGCTCGCAAGAGATACCATATCAGTTGTGGAAAATTGCATTTATCTGAATGTATCATTATGTACATAACAGTAAATGAACAGATAATTATTATTTATCAGTTAGACAAGTAGGAATTTGGGACACCTAGGTCGCAAAAAATGTCCCCCTTTGATACCTACCACTGTCATATCCACAAGTTGCTCTGGACCTATTAATTATAAATAAAAGATACATCACCAGGAATTCTGGTAAATATATAAATTTGTGGACTGTATATTAAAAATAATAAATGATTATATACAGGAGGGCCCCACTTATACGGCTGGTTAGATTCCAGGCTACCGCCGTAAAGTGGAACACCCTTTTTTCCCACTTACAAATGCATACAAACACTAGATAACAAGTTTACACTAACATATATTAAGTTAGCAATAGAACCAGGCATCAAAAAACAATAAAAAAGTACAATACACATAGTGCACTCATTACTTACCTTAAAATATTTATAGTCTTAATCTAGGGTGAGACAAGTATTATTGTAAGAAATCAAGTGTGGTATGTATGGTAGTCAGCCAGGCTACCATACCAGGCCACCCCACCCACACATACTATTCTATGATATTTAAGCATCCCAGAGCGATAAAATGTATATACAGTTCACTCATTACTTACCTTAAAATATAGGGTGAGATGAGTAGTATTTATTGTAAAAAATCAAGTGTGGTATGTATGGTAGTCAGCCGGGCTACCATACCAGGCCACCCCACCCACACATAATATTCTATTACATTTAAGCATCCCAGAGAGATAAAATGTATATACAGTTCACTCATTACTTACCTTAAAATATTTGTAGTCTTAATGTAGGGTCAGGAGTAAGTAAATGAGATAAAACGAATAAATGAGAGAGAAAGAATGAGTGCATGGGAGAGTACAGGCGCAGAGTTATGTAAACAAACCAGGCGAAGGTAAGTTTTGTAAACAGTGTACACGTCTGGTTTGTGTACAAGTTACATTGTGTACAGGTTGTCTCTACATTGATACGGTAGAATAAATAAAGAAGAACACTCCCATTCTCATGTAACATCATTTTGCGCTGTATAGCCCTTGTGGCTTAGCGCTTCTTTTTTTATTATAATAATAATAATAACATCATTTTGAGAAGAAATGATGCTCTGAGTGAAGGCAATGGAAATAAGTCACTCTGACTTTTTTGGGTTATCCTAGGTTCTCTACACGTATGTTGTTATGTATGATAATCTATGTAACTTTATTTGTGTATACCTGAATAAACTTACATACATACGAAAGGAATAATTTTCTACAGTTACCCCCAATAACACATTTTCTCTTATGTTAGATTAGAGAAAATGTTATTCTTGGCATCACTTGTACAAGTTATCTGGCTACCACATCTCATATTTATGTTTATTTATTCAATTGTGGGGTGTATTTATCATCTTTTTATGTTATGTATCGCGTTTATTATATAATTTTGAAAAAAATATCATGGATGGATTAATGAAAATGTGTATATTAACGTAATATTTCAACATTTAATGAGACTCGGTGATTATTATATTATTATTATTATATCATTTCTAATATGGCGTCACTGTACAAGTTATCTGGCTACCACATCTCATATTTATGTTTATTTATTCTGTTGTGGGGTGTATTTATCATCTTTTTATGTTATGTATCGTGTTTATTATATAATTTTGAAAAAATATCATAGATGGATTAATGAAAATGTGTATTTAACGTAATATACGACATTTAAATGAGACTCGATGATTATTATTATCATTACTAATATGACGTCTGGAGACATAAGACACTCTTACTGATTTTAATGTGTACCTGCATGCCAGCACAGTATGTAAGTTTATTTAAGTACAGGTATACATAAGTATAATTATCAGAGTATATATAAAATATGAAATAACTTTTAAAAACATTTGAAATTTTGGAGTTTCCAGACAAAATGGAGAGACTTAGTGCTTACTGAGCTCACGAAGAATGTAAACAAACAGGGTGGGGCGCGGTGACTGTATTAGAAAGTCAGGTTGGGGGAGCCGTATAGCGAGTTTTGGTCATAATTTGAAATGACCGTATTAGCGGAACGCCGTAAAGTGAAACACCGTAAAGTGGGGCCCTGCTGTATATACACATATACATAACAGAAGGAAAATATATCTTAATATCACTCACCAATTTGACTGGAGATTAATGTGTCATGTACAGGACCCCCCCTTTTGCCTACATTTATGAAAAATTTACTGGCCAGAATTATAACAAATTAGACAGCTTATATGAGGTTCCTGGAGTTGTCCTGTCCTGTCGCCTGATACTCAAATTATGCAGGAATGCACATCCACCAATTTCGCCTCCTATTTGAGAGGTGTCAACACAATTTTAACCTCTAGAGCACGAAAAAATTTTCCCATTTTGAACTAACGTCTGTTCAATTCAAATAACAATGGCGAGTGTCTTCTGCGCAGGTGCAGGCTCAGTTTCCCATTTTCCATAACATAAATTTTGTTAACCCTTTCAGGGTCCAAGGCCCAAATCTGGAGTCACGCACCAGTGTCCAAGAATTTAAAAAAAAAAAATTTGTTATTTTTTCTTATGAAATTGTAGAGAATCTTTTTGTGAAGGTAATAAAACAAAAAGTACGAAATTTGGTGGAAAATTGACGAAATTATGCTCTCGCGAATTTTGATGTGTCAGCGATATTTACGAATCGGCGATTTTGCCGACTTTGACTCCCATTTTAGGCCAATTACATTATTCCAATTAACCAAATTCTTAGCTATTTCACTAGTATTACTTCTATTCTATCGATTGAGCACAAGAAATCGCCAAGTCAACTGTTTCAACTACAAAATAAAGTGATCGGAAATTGTTAATTTGGCCAATTTAACACAAAGTTCAAATATTCCAATTTCAAAAAAAGGTCCAGAATGAACAATTTTGGGAAATTCCGGGCCCACAAAAACTAACTTTTCCCCTTTTCCCATTATTTTTATTTTTTTGGGGCCCTTTAAAACAAAAAAATTTCCTTTTTGTTTTTTTATTCAAAATAATGATTTTTATCAAAAAAACCAAAAAAAATAAAAAGTTTTTACTTTTAGCAAAAATTTTTAAATTTAATTTGTAAAAAAACACACCTTAGGGGGTGAATGCTTTTTAGACCCACCACGGCGTGTTTTTGACTGTGAGGTCGTTTTTTTACCCCCTTGAATATCGGAAAAAATTTTAACATTTCGGGCTACTTTGAGTTTCGGTTTAAAAAGGCCCTTTTCCCATGCAAAAAAAACCAAATTTCAAAACCCATCTCTATTTCGGTAAAAAGTTTCCATTCTAAAAATGAACCAAAAATCGAAAATACAACTATAAAAAACATACAAAAAAAACCACGGGGCAAGTTCTTTTTTTAATTCGAAAAATCTAAATTTCTTTTTTTTCCCTCTCATTAAAAACACAGGGGTGCTGCGGATCTGTTTTTTTGGGGGTGACACAAAACCACATGGGAATGTTTCTCCCCAAAATTAACCCCAAAATGAACCACTCCCATTTAATCAAGTGAGCTGAGCTCATGGCTAAAATCAGGGTTTTGGGGACCCGAACGTAAAGCCATAGATCTAGGGGAAGGGACCCAAAAAGGGGTTTAAATACAAAAAGGGGCCATTTTGTTTACCAAAAATTCCCCTTTTTTCCGGAAAAATAACAGTTTTTTTCCATATCAGTTTTTGCATGTTTAAAACAAAACAAATGTTCATTTTATGTTCAGTTTGAAATTTTACATATACCACTTTATAAAAACATTTTTTTTATTTCTTTACATTTCTGATGAAATTAAAGGATTTTTTTATTGTTTAAAATATAAAAATTTTCCCAGTTTTTTCCCCTTGGGAATACTAGTGTTTCTACTGATTTTTAACCCCAAAAAATGCTCCTTTTAAACCCCTCACAATAAGACAGGGGAAAAAGTTTCCCTCAGAAAATTTTAAAACCCCGGGAAAGGGAAAAACCTTTTTGCCGCTCCCTCTGCCACCATTTTAAAAGGGCCTTTTTTATTCATTCTAGGGGTATATATCATTTTTCCCTTTTTTTAATTAAAATGTTTATTTTTTCCCATATTAAAATAATTTTTGGGGATAGATAAAAAAAAGCGTACGTAGAATTAATAATTTTCTTATTTTTTTTTATTTTTTTTCTCTCCCCCCCCCAGAGTGCGGGGATAAATTTTGGGGGGTTTTTTAAATTTAAATTTTAAAAAAGGGGAAAATTTTAATTTTTAAATTAAAGTAAATTGAGTTCCCAAGCAGTTTACTGGAAGGGAAAAAAACCCCCTCGAAAATAAAGGGCCCCCCATTTAAAAATTAAATAGTAACTTTTTAGTTTACATACACAAAAGTTTACTTTTGAAAACATTTTTAATTGTAAAAATTTAAAATTTCAAAAGAATATTTTAAGGCTACAAATTTTAAACAATAGGGTACCAAAAATTTTCCTCCTATTCATATTCCACCATTAGTTTTATCTTTAGCTTTTTCCAAAAACGGGTTTTTTATATAAATAAGGGCAAAAAAAAACTTTTTTCAGGCTACAATTTCCCAAACCCCTTCCCTCATATTCCCACGGTTAGGGGGCAGTGCTTTTTTGTAATTGATTTTGGGAAATTTGAAGTGATTATCTTTAAATTTAAATTTGATCATAGGGGGTAGAAACAAAAAAATATAACAATTTATTACATTTAGTAAATTTAGTGAAGGGAATTGTTTTTTTTCTCGGCATGATAACTGTTTCAAATAAAGCACTATAATGACTTGAGTTTTTTTCAGCAAACTTTGGGCCTAACTTAAAATTAATTATAAGAACTATGCAGGGGGCCCCTGCCAAAAACGATTTTAAAATTTCCCAAACCCCTGAACTCATCATAACCAAAAAAAAATCGTTACGGGATTTTTTTTCCCCCCATAAAAAATTAAGGGAAAATCAATTAATTTTGTTCCTGAAAAACCCCAAAAAGTATGAAAAATAAATTTATTTACCATGAAAAATTTTTAATTTTTTAAATACACAAAAAACTGAAGAAAAAACATGCACAATTCCCTACTCAAACTAAGAATAAAATTTAACAGGGCGCTTCCCTTTTTGAAGTTCGGGTAAATGCCCTGAGGGGTTTGGGAGGGGAGAGGGGAAAAGTTTTTTTATTTAAAAAGGGGAACCCCCAAAACATTGGGATTTGGGCAGTAGAAAAGTTTTTTTTCCTTTTCCGGGGTTATTTTCCCTTTTTTTTAATTGCCACTAGGACCAGTTTTGAAAAGTCACGGGGCCCCCGGCCAAAAACAGATCGGGTCGAAGAGCTCTTTTACCCCCTTCCTTTAAAATTCCTAAAAGGGGCCTTAAAAATTGTCATTGTACAGGTTCCAACACGGTTTTTCATACGTGCCCGGGGTTTTTTCCATCGGAAAAGGGGTTTTAAATTTCCCAACCCCAACTTTTCACAACTTTTTCCTTTAATCTTTTTTTTTAAATTTCCCAATCTTTTTCCCTGGGCCCTTTTTACCACGGGGAAGGGAAGGGAACTTATTTGGGGTCCAGGGTGACTTTTTTTTTGCAGTTACAAACCCTAAAAAAAACGGGGATAATGTAAAGGTACCAAAATGTATGTGTAGAGGCAAAAGCACGGGCGGGCTTGTAAACACGGAAACTGAGGCCACACAGGGGAAACGCGCCCCCAAAACAAATCTTTAAAGGGGCGATTTTTTTAAAATTTTCGTGAGTCAAGCAAAATTTTTCCCTTTTCACAATTTTTTAAATGGGGGGGATTTAACAAATTCGTTTCTTTTTTTTAAGGGGGGGCCCCAAGTATTGGGAAATTTTTTAAACCTTTTAACAGTTTTTTTGGGGAGAGTTTAAGTGAAAAATTTAAGAATTCCGTTTACAAAGGTAAGTCTATATTTTTTGGATTTTGTGAAAAAGAAAAATTTCCCTTTGAAATGACCTTTTGCTTCGTCCCAATTTAATTTGATTAAAAGGGCAACAGTGAACATTACTTACCTTTTTTGCACCACTGAGGTTTTGGGGGAAAAATTTTAAAGGGCACCCGGGTCAAAAAAAAAGGCCCCCCTTGACACCCCCCCACTCCCCTAAAAAACACACTCCCGGGCCCCAAATTTTAAAATGTTAAAAATTAAAAAATTTTATTTTTCCCTTAAAAAACCCCGGGCCCAAATTTTTCCCCCCCCAAAGGCCGGGGTTGGCCCAAAAAAAAAAAGCTTTCACCACCCTTTTCCACCCCATCACTGTTTTTCCCCAAAAGGGGTTTTTTAAAAATACATTTTTTTAAAACTGCAACATTAATACCCCCCCCTTCAAGTGCAGGCACTGAAAATTTTTCCCATCTCCGGGACTCAAGCCCGGGGCCCGGCCCCGGGTTTTCCCCCCTGAACCCCTTTCTTTAAATGTTCTTTGCCACCACCCAACCGCACATAAAGGTATTAAAAAAAATTTTTGCCCTCCTTTTACCCCCCTATTAAAAAACGCTCACGCATGCCCCCCCGGAAAGTCCAAGCCCCACGCACAAAAAACCTTTTTAAACCCCCTTTCCCCCCCAAAACCTTTCCTACCCCGCCCCCAAACCCCCCCCCCCCCTTCCGCTACAGAACTATACACTTTTGAAGTCTTCTTTTTTGGGCTCCATTCTCTCTCCCTGCCCAAACCCCAACCCTCAGAAAACCCTTCCTCACCCCTCGGGAAAACATTTTTTGGAAACCCCTGCACCTCCTCCTAACCCCCAAATTTAACAAATTTTCCTCTGCATTATATTCCAAAACCCAACATTGCCCTCAGATATAAAACATTTTCCACCCCCTTCCAGCCTTCCCCCCTCGCGGAAACCATTCATCACCCATCCCTTCCACACCCATAAAAAAAGGAAAATTGGGTAAAACAATACTCTCATACTTTCCCCCCTCTTTGTTTCCCAAAGGGACAAAGTTTTTTGTCTCCACAAAACCTCCTAAGTGCACCATTCACCCCCTTTTTTTTTCCCCCTCATAAATTCTAGATTCACCTCATTTTTCTTTTTTTCCCCTTTCCGCTGACAAAACCATTTCCCAAAATTTATCTGAATACATTCACCTCCTCCATACTTTTTTCCCTCCCAATTTTGATATCCGGGTTTTTCATCACCCTAACCCTTTTTTACCCCTCAAAACCCCTTACTCTTTCCTTTTTTCATTTAAAAATTTTTCTTTTTTTAACAACCCTCCAAATTCTTCCACCAAACCCTTAACTTCTTTTCCCAAAAACCTAAAAAAGAGCACAGTGTCATCAGCAAAGGGGAAACGTGAAAACCCCACTTTATGTGGTTTCTTTATTTTTTAAAACCTCCAGGGCCTCTTGCCAAACCCCCCGAAATTTTTACTTCTCTTAAAAACCCCTTTAATAAATATATTAAAAAAACCACGGTGACATAAACACACCCTTTGTCAAAAGGCCTACTTTTACGGAAAAAAATTTCCCTTTTTCCCCTTACATACCAAATTTGAACCTCACAAACCCCTCAAAAAAAACTCTTCACTGTTTTTCTAACCAAACCTCCTATCCCCATACACCGCAACTTTCGCCAAAATTCCCCCCCCCCTATCCCCCCTGTCAAAAAACCCCCCTTTTCCCAAAAATCCAAAAAATCCACAAAAGCCCCTCTTTGGGCCTTATCTAAATACGGGTTTCCCCTTAATTTTTTAAACTGAAAACCCCTTTTCCCCCAACCCCCTCCCTTTTAAAAAAGGGCCCCCTTTTGGTTCATCTGCTACCCTTTTTCCCATCAAAAATTCTTAATTTTTTTAAATAAAAACCTCTACCACACATTTTAAACCAAGTATACCCCCAAACCAGATTTTTCCCCCCCTAAAATTTTTTTTGCCCCTTTTTTTGTCCCCTTTTTCCCTTTTTATACAAAGGTCCCTTTTGCATCCCTCTCTCCAATTTCCCTAGGCCCTTTAAACCCCTTCATACATTTATTAAAAAAAATAGCCCCAAACCACCCCAAAACCAAATACCCCCCCACCGGTTTTAAAAAACTTTTCTATTTTTCCCCCAAATCAATCCCAGCTGTTTTAAAAAACCCCCCTTTCTTTTTGGGCCTCTGCCTCACGAATTTTCCCCCCCACTCACAACGGGGCTCTTCCTAAAATCCTACAAAAAGTTATTTTTTTCCTTTGCCCTATACCCCAAAATCACAGTTTCCCCATCTTCATCAACTTTCAACTTTTTCCCCCAAAATTTTTCCCTCCATCATCCCAATACCCCCTAACTCTCCTTTAAAAAACTCTCCCCCCTCCTTTTTTTAAAAAACTGCCCAAATTTCCCATTTGTTTTTTTTTAGGTTTTCCTTTAACTTGTTAACTCACCCCCAAAAACTTTTTCTTATTTTCAACAAAATTTGTTGATAACACTCCCCCCCCACCCCTCTTTTGCTCTTTTTTTACTTTGCTTTTAAACCCCCACTCCTTTTAAACCCTTCCCCTTTTTTCCCCCCCATATAGTCTTCCCCCCCTTCCCAATCACTTCTCCTTTGAAAAAACTCTTTTTTTTCTAACTTTTTCCCCCCTTTTTACATCACTTTTTCCCCAAATTTCCGCTTCCTTTTTCCCTCCTGCCCCCAAATTTTCCCCTGAAACCCAAAAAACCCTTCTGCTAAACCCACTCTAACACTCCCAATTTAAAAAAACCAACCCTTACCTCTTCGCCCCCCATTTCAGTAAAAAATATTATAGTACTAAAAAATTTTACTAAAAAATTTGGATTGTCTTTGGGGTAAGACTAAAAAAGGGAGGATGGGGTAAAACAGATATAGGGGGTTAGACAGCAACCACCCAGGAAAGTTTTAACCGTCCTGCCGGGATGCTGGAAACAGAAACCTGTAACTTTTTTGCAGATGGTGGGATGCGGGTTTTTCCTTTTTTCTGCCCTCATAAAAAACGCTAGATAACGGGAATATTTTTGGCAAACTCCAATTTACATTTTGGTCACATTTTTCAAAAACCCATCCCACATGCATAAAATATACAAAACATCTGGGTTTTTTCACCTTTTTCTAAATAGCTCTTGTTTCTTTATTTTTTCTGTTTCCAGGGAAGTGGAAAAGAATTTTTCCTCCTAACCCATGCTGCCCGAACGAGGCGACAAAAACCGGGGAGCAAGGGGCTAGAAACCCCCTTTTCTCCTTAGCCCTTTACTAAAAAAAGAAGAAGAAAAATTTTATAAAACGGGGATTTTTTAAATTTGTGCGGGGATGTAGTGGGGGTTTAAAACCAAAAAAACAGATGACCCGCTGATTTTATAAAATGAAAAGAAGTTGGATTCCGGGCCCAAAGCAAACAAGCTAAAAAGGGGGAAAGGGGGTTTTTGGGTTCGGGGAAATAAAGGGGTTTAAAAATCTGGAGTTTCTGAGAGAGTTAGAGCAAAGGAAGGGGTAGCATAATGTTAAGGGATCAGTTAGGGAAAGGGAAAAAAGAGAAAGAATGTGTAAAATTCAAGAATTTTTGGATTTTTAAAATAAAGGTTTGGAAAGCGAAAAGTGGGTTTATAAAAAGCGTGTATGCCCCCTGGAGAAAAAAGAGGAATGTAAGGGGA
Organism: Cherax quadricarinatus; assembly: GCF_026875155.1. Lineage (NCBI taxonomy): Eukaryota > Metazoa > Arthropoda > Malacostraca > Decapoda > Parastacidae > Cherax > Cherax quadricarinatus. The sequence goes on along the minus strand of NC_069429.1, from coordinate 37,537,416 downwards.
GAGAGAGATTTTTTGGGGTGTTAAACCCAAAAAAATAGGACCTTTAAAAACCAAATGAAGAAATAATTGTGGGAAGGGGGCCTGAATGCTTTAAAGTAGGAGAAGCTTTTAGAGAGGGTTGGAGTAAATTTGTGGGGCCAGGTGTAAATATAATGGGGGCCCTTTTGGGTTGAACTTTTTATAGAAAGGGGTTTAGTTTAGGGTTTTCATTTTAAGAAAAAAAGGGAAAAAAAAGTAAAACAAGATATGATTAGAAACGAAAAAGAAAAGTTTGTTTGTTATTATGTATTGGGAATAAAAAAACGTGATAGACTTCAAAATTACATATTTTTAGGGGGGGCTACAGATATTTTCAATCAAATTTTTAGTTGTAGTTTCAAATTTAGAGTTTAAAAAGGGAGATGGGGTTCAAAGGGGAAATGGGTTGGGGGGGGGGGAAAAAGGGGGGGGTTTTTAAATAAAGAAAGAGTTTGGGGAAGGGGAAAAAAAAACATTTTTTTGGGGAAATTTTCAAAGAGGGAAAATAGGGAAAGGGGGAAAGGGATTGGGGGGAAAAAAGGAGGTTTAAAAGAAATTTTTGGAAAGAAATTTTAAAAAGGGAGCAAAAAAGGGGAATGAGATTTAAAAAATTTTTTTAAAAAAAAAAGTTTGGAATTTAGAATTTTTTAAAATTTTGAAGTGAGCAAAGGGGAAAGTTTAGAAAAAAGGGGGAAGGGGGAGTTTAAAAAAAAAGGGGAGAAAAAAGGATGGGTAAGGGGAAAAATTTTTTTTAAAATTGAAAAAATTTGGGGGTGAGATTAAAAAAAAGGGAAACCCGTAAATTTTCATTAAAAAGAGAGGAATTTTTAAAATTTTTAGAGGGTTGAGGAAGGGGGAAGTGGGGGGTGGGGGCAATAAAAGGGAAAAATTTTTTAAAGGGGAAAGGGAAACCGGGATTGAAAAGGGAAAAAAGTAGGAAAATTAAAAGCCCGGGTGGGGGGGAAATTTTGAAATGGGTTGGGGGGGGCAATTATTTAAAAAAATGGGAAAGTTTAAAAGGTAATTAAGGATTTGGGCAAAAAAGATGGAAAAGGGGGTTCCTTTGTTTTTAAAGGAAAAAGGGGAAAAGTAGAAAGTGCAAATTTTAGGGGATAAGTCTGTTGAGTATACCCCGATAAAGTGATGGGAAGTTTTTATTGAAAGAATTTTTGTAAAGACGGGGAATAAGGGAAACAATGAACAAGGGGGCTTTAAAAGGTTTGGGGGGTGTGGCAAGGGGGGTTTAAAAAGTGAAACATATAAGTAACAGTAAATTTTGATAAAAGGCCCAAAAAGTCCCTTTTTGGGTTTATGGGGTTTGGAAAAGGCTATGACAGGGTGGATAGGGGGGCAATGGCAGTGTTGATTTTATGGGATAGGGGGTAAAGGGTTTCTGAAACAATGAAGAGTTTTTTTAAAAGAGGATGTGAGGGGCCCCAAGTTTTTGAGGGATGTGGGAAAAGGGCCCCCCAAAATTTTTTCCCAGTAAAAGTAAAGGGCCCTTTGACAAAGGGTGTGGGGAGGCCCCCGTGGTTTTTTAATATATTTAAGATGGGGGTTTTAAGGGGAAGTAAATGGGGGGGTCTTGGCAAAAGGCTGGAGTTTTTTAAAAATAAAGAATCACACATAAATTTGGGGGTTTTCACGTTCTCTTTCTGATGACCCCCTGTGGTCTTGGAGATTCTGAAGAGAAGTTGCAGAAAATTGGGGGATGAATTTGGTAGGGGGTGCAATAGAAAAAAAAAATGAATACAGGAAAGAGTAAGGGTTTTAGGTTAAAAGGGTTAGGTGATGAAAGATTGGAATTTTGAGAAATTGGGGGGAAAAGTAAAGGAGGGAATGTAAATTTAGATATTTTGGGGGTTTGGGCCGGGGTTCCCCGCATGGGTCATAAAGATGAGGTGAATCAAGAATTGAAGAGGGGGAAAAGGGTTAAATGTTTCAAATTAGGGGTCGGTTTGGGGACAAAAAACTTTTTTCCTTGGAGGCAAAAAGGGGGGGGGTAAAGAAGGGAAAAGTTTTTTTTCCCAAAGCCTTAAAAAGGGGGTGAAGCCCTGGGTATGATGTTGCAGTGAGGAAAGGGTGGGGGCCCGTGGAGATGTCATGTCTGAGAGCAATTTTGTGGGGTGAATATAGGGGAAATTCCCTAGTTTGGAAGGTTTTGGGGGAGGTCCGGGGTTTTCCAAAAAGTTTGTCCAAAAGGGGTGAGGAAGGGGGGTTGAGGGTTTTCGGAAAATTAGGAGAAGGGCAAAACAGAATGAAATTCAAAAGGTACGTCCCGTAATGGAAGGAAGGCAGGGAGAGGGGCAGCCTTGGAAAGGGTTGGGGGGGGGAAAGGGGGGAAAGGGGGTTTTTGGGGGGTGCCCAGGGGCCCTTGGGGCTTTCCCCAGGCCCTTTCGTGAGCTGTTTTTATAGGAGGGAAAGGGGACAAATGGTTTTTAATACTTGACGGCTGTTGGAGGTGACAAAAATAAAAATTTTTAAGGGGTTCAGGGAAAAAGAGGGGGCCGGAAATTGAGTCCTGGAGAGAGAATAAAGGGGCCTGCACTCTGAAGGAGGGGGTTAATTTTTCAGTTTTAAAAAATATAGGTAAAGCACCCTTTTGGCAAGACGGTGATGGATGAATAAAGGGGAAAAAATTTTTTTTTTTTTTCGGGGGCCCCCCGCTTTTGGGAATCGGCCAGTGTGATAATAATAAAAAATAATAATAAGAAAAAATTTTTTGATATAAAACCACCCCTTTTCCCCCCTTTTTCTGGAGGGGTTCCTAAATTTTCGGGGAATCACCCGCCCACGTACAGAAAATTTTTGCCATTTTGACTAGCAATAACATTGTCTTTAAATATGGGTTTACTTTCCCTCCTCATTTCCCTTCCCCATCCACTCTTAAAGGGCCTGCCCGTTAATTTAAAGTTCCCTCTTTAGCGGGTGACATTTTCCCATTGCTTTGTTCCCGTTTGGAAAAGGTTTAAAAACCCCCCAAAAACATACGGAAAACCCTCAGAAAAATTTTAAAGCCCAAAAATTAAAACCCTCGTTTCCCCAAATGGGATTTAAATTTTGGTAAAACCCCCCTTTTTTTTAAAACCCAAATCACTTCAGTTTAGTGTTTAAATTTTCCCCTGTTTTCCTTTTTGGGAGTCACAGTGGGAGTACATTACCCCCCCCATTTTTTTTTCAAACGGGGGTCGATTTTACTGTAATTTTTTTCCTTTTAAAGAAAAAACCCTTGGGTTTTAAATTTGATGGGTTTTATCACCCCATTTTTCACCCCCCAAAATAGGCGTCTCTCTTTTCCACCCCCCCCCCAACCCAGATATTGTCTGTTGGTTCTCTTTTTTTTCCCAAATTTAAATTTTTTTTAAAAACAAACAAAAACCCTTTTCTTGCACATTTACATTTTAAAAAATTTTTAAAAAAAAAATTTGGAAAATTAAAAAACAAAAATTTTTTACACTGCAAACCTGGGAGAAATTTTTTGATGAGTGACTTAAAAAATTTCTCTTTTCCCCCCCAAGAGACAATTTCCCGCCAAATCTTAAACCCTTATGGCTTTTTCCCCCCTAACAGGCCTTATTACAGTTTCATCTTGCATCACTTTTTTCCCGCTATCTTCAATATTACTTAGTCACTTTCCCCCTAGATCTTCATTTACTTTGGGCTGAACAACCCCTTTAAAATTCCCAAAGGGGTTTAATTTATTAAGGGGAAACAAAATTTTCCCGACCACAACACAACACTTTGGGCATTCCTGAAGCACCCCCGTGCCTCTGGGTAAAGTGTCCCAAAACCATTTCCCCGAGGGGCCAAAAAAATTTTTGATGTTTTTCGTATCAGTTTTTCCCCAATTCACCTTTTGGGTTTAATGTTCTGTCGATTTTCTTGCTCCCGATGCCCAAGAAGCATTCACATAGTGTAAAAGATTTCCCTTTATGCCCCTAAAATGGGGCCCTTTTGGCGGGTTACTTTTTTTTAAAAATTTTTAAATTTTTTTACCAAAAAGGGATTGGTTTCCCCAAAACCCGCCCATAAAAACACTCCCTATGAAAGCAAAAGACCAGCAGGAGAAAGCAACAATTTCCCCCAAGGGAAAAACCGGGGGCCACAATACATTGAGGGGACATCACAATAAGTGTCTGGGGGCCAAGACTGTTCCTTGCCTCCCCGCACCTAAAGTCACACCTGACAACGGGCTGTTGTCCATACGTCAGCTTGCCTGGGGGCCTGCAGTAACAGCCTGGTTTATCAGACCCTGATCCACCAGAACCCCGGTCTCAACCGAAAAATGGGGAGCCTTTACCCCCCCCTGAAACCCCCTCAAGGGGAAAATCCCACCTCCCGGGGACACGGTTTTCATTTTTATTATCATCATTTCCCCCAGGGTTATCTCTATGAATACTGCAGCTTCAAATTTTTGGGCCACATATTAAATGTGAAAGGTGTTTAAAAAAACAAAACCCCCAAAACAAAGAAGAGAGGGGCTTATGAACGACATTTTGGGGCCGACTTTGGGCCCCGTTTTTCAAAGTTACTTTTGTTTTGTGTTTACTTTGAAAAAGGGCCAAGTTGGCCCCAAAAAATCATCATAAGCTCCTCTCTTTTATGCGCAGATTATTTTTGTATTGTTTTTCCCGGGCATGGTATTTTTCCTTTTTTTTTTTTTTTTTTTATGAAGGTGTTTAAAATATCTGCATCAGGAGTAAACACTTAAGTTAAAAAGGGGGAAAATTTTATTTATCCGTAAAGCCCCCCCTTGCTAAACCAACCCCCGATAGCAAAAAATTTTTCAGACAAAACCCTCATTGGGCTTTATCTGAAATATCAGTTTTAACGGATCTCCTGCTGCAAATTTCCCCAAACAGCTGTATAAACTGTTCTACAGACAAGTCCTGAGGCACTTCTAAATGAACTGCCCTAGTAGCAGTGCAAGTAAATAAACATACATTCAAATTCAAGGGAACACCATCTGAATTACCTGTTAAAATTATTGGACCACTATAGTCCTCACCTGTTACATCAAATGGTTCTAACAATTGTACACATTACCTTGGTAATGGTGGAGGACCTGGATACATATAGGTTCTGGCATCCACATGGCAACATATTACACAAGATTTAATAACCTTTTTTACACTTTGTTGTCTTTGTGGAATCCAGAAAGTTTCCTTAATACAATTTAAGGTATCTTGTACCCCATCATGCATTACATTTTTTTTTTATTAACACATCGGCCGATTCCCACCAACGCAGGGTGGCCCGAGAAAGAAAAACTTTCATCATCATTCACTCTACTGTCTTGCCAGAGAGGTTCTTTACACAACAGTTTATAAAACTGCAACATTAACACCCCTCCTTCAGAGTGCAGACACTGTACTTCCCATCTCCTGAACTCAAGTCCGGCCTGCCGATTTTCCTGAATCCCTTCATATATGTTACTTTGCTCACACTCCAACAGCATGTCAAGTATTAAAATCCATTTGTCTCCATTCACTCTTACGAAATACGCTCATGCATGCTTGCTGGAAGTCCAAACCTCTCGCACACAAAACCTCCTTTACCCTCGTCCCTCCATCCCTCTTTCCTAGGCTGACCCCTACCCCGCCTTCCCTCCACTACAGATTTATACACTCTCGAAGTCATTCTGCTTCGTTCCATTCTACATGTCCAAACCACTTCAACAACCCTTCCTCAGCCCTCTGGACAACAGTTTTGGCAATCCCACACTTCGTCATAACTTCCACACTAAGAATTCTCTGCATTATGTTCACACCATACATTGCCCTCAGACATGACATCTCCACTGCCTCCAGCCTTCTCCTCACTGCAACATTCATCACCCATGCTTCACACCCATATAAGAGCATTGGTAAAACTATACTCTTCCTACATTCCCCTCTTTGCTTCCAAAAGGACAAAGTTCTTTGTCTCCACAGACTCCTAAGTGCACTGCTCACCCTTTTCCCCTCATCAATTTTATGATTCACCTAATATTTCATAGGCCCATCTGCTGACATGTCCACTCCCAAATATCTGAATATATTCATCTCCTCCATACTCTCTCCCTCCAATCTGATATCCAATCTTTCATCACCTAATCTTTTTGTTATCCTCATAACCTTACTCTTTCTTGTATTCACTTTTAATTTTCTTCTTTTACATACCCTACCAAAATCATCCACCAACCTCTGTAACTTCTCTTCAAAATCTCCCAAGAGCACAGTGTCATCAGCAAAAAGCAACTGTGACAACTCCCACTTTGTGTTTGATTGTTTATCTTTTACCCTTTGACTGTCGCGGTCATATATATACCTCATAGGAGATACCATGTTTGACGTATCTATACGCATAAATTCTAGCGGCTTCAAATCAAGCAGGAAAAAGCTGGTAGGCCCACATGTGAGAGAATGGGTCTCCATGGTCAGTGTGCACCATATAAAAAAAATTGGGGAGCCAGTGGTGCACTGTGGGAATGCCATTTCAGTCCTCCTTTTTCAGCATGTCTAGCGGTAAAAAATATGTGACTCCCCAGCAAATCTGGGACTCTTCTCTTTCCAAGTGATGCTCTAACACAGATGGAAGTGTCAGTGAAGATTAATTTCATGATTTCGAGGAGTTTGAGATCAAAAGCAATTGAGGAGGAGGAGGAGGAGGAAGAAGAGGAGGAGGAGGAAGAAGAGGAGGAGGAGGGAGAAGAGGAGGAGGAGGAAGAGGAGGAGGAGGAAGAAGAGGAGGAAGGAAGGAAGGAGGAAGAGGAAGGAAGGGGAGGAAGGAAAGGGAAAAGGAGGAAGGATGAGGAAGGAAGGAGAAGGGAGGGAGGGGAGGAGGGAAAGGGGAGGAGGAGGAGGAAGGAGGGAGGAGGAGGAAGGAGGTAGGAGGAGGGAGGGAGGGGAAAGGAAGGAGGGAGTAGGAGGAAGGAGGAAAAAGGGAGGAAGGAGGAGGAGGAAGAAGAAGAAGAAGAAGAAAAAGAAGAAGAGGAAGAGGAGGAAGAAGAGGAAAAAGAGGAATAATAATAATAATAATACCTAATAATAATAATATATAATAATATGTTCCCTTGAAGCATGGAAAACAGTTCACCCCATGACAGTGACAAGATAAGGGGAGATAACATCTGATAAGAGCTGACCTTTGATGAGTGTAAACGAGGGTGGAGGGAGGGGGGCAGCTGTCTATCTGTCTAGCTCTCTGTCTCAGAACCAGGAGGAGAAGAAGAAGGAGGAGGAGGAGAAGGAGAAGGAGAAGAAGAAGAAGAAGAAGAAGGAGAAGAAGAAGACGTAATAATAATATATAATAATATGTTCCCTTGAGGCATGAAAACAGTTCACCCCATGACAGTGACAAGATAAGGGGAGATAACATCTGATAAGAGCTGACCTTTGATGAGCGTAAACGAGGGTGGAGGGAGGGGGGCAGCTGTCTATCCGTCTAGCTCTCTGTCTCAGAACCAGGAGGAGGAGAAGAAGAAGAAGAAAGATGAGGAGAAGGAGAAGAAGAAGGAGAAGAAGAAGGAGGAGGAGAAGGAGGAGAAGAAGAAGGAGGAGGAGAAGAAGGAGAAAAAGAAGAAGAAGAAGAAGGAGGAGAAGAAGGAGAAGAAGGGGGGAGAAGAAAAAAGGAGAAGAAGAAGGAGAAGAAAAAGAGGAAGAAGAAGAAGGAGAAGGAGAAGGAGAAGAAGGTAACATCTGAAAAGAGCTGACGTTGGATGAGTGTAAAGGAGGATGGGGGGAGGGGGGGCAGCTAATAAGGAAATTAGATGACCATCCCCCCTCTTTGTTTTGCTAGTAACACAAGCATTTGTCTGTCTGTCTATTTTTTCTGTCTGCCAAGCTCCCTGTCTATCTGTCTAGCTCTGTCTCAGAGAGAGCCCAAGACTGTGTCATCATCACTTTTTTACCCACATCTTCAAGCAGGATAGAACTTTTTCTGGATTTTTTGGGTTATCCTGGGTAATTTACACTTTTATATACTTGTGTTTATGTGTACCTGTGAGACAGAGATAGACAGACAGAGAGAAAGAGAGAGAGAGATTGAAAGAGAGAGAATGAGGGAGAAAGATAATTAGATAGAATGGAGGGGAAGCAGCATCTGACCCCATTGTTTTGACAGGCGGGAGGGGAAGTGAGTAACGAGACAATATGTCATTTTGACAGCTGCCCACTCCTGACTCAAAACAGTTATAAGCCACACACTCCCACACAAGACAAGCTTGCTGAATGGTGATAATAGCAGTTTTATGAAAGTATCTAGTGACTATATATGCTTATATATATTATAGAAACCAGAAGCAAGAAGGGAAGGCAGGAATGAAGGAAGGACGAGATGAAAGGAAGGAAAAAAGGAAGGACAGATGAAGGAATGTAGGACGAGGTAGGAAAGGAATGAAGGAAATTAGGAAGGAAGGAATGATGACACACAACCATTTACCTAGGATAACTACCTAACACAACTGCCTGCAAATACTTTGAAGAAAACTGCTCAGACGAGGTATTTTGTCTTTGCACATAAAAAAAACTTCCACAAAAATGCACACACACTGGTTTTATGTTTGAGGAGTGTAAAACACCATTGTGTATGACACCATATTTCACAGAGTTCCACAAGCTGCAGAACTTCTAGGAATATGTTCAGTGGCTGTATATTGGTATATATATTATAGAACAATAGTAATAAACAATTTTTTGTATTGTTTGTTTTTGTAAACAAGTTTTGTAAACAATATATTGATAATTATGTTTGTGTGCTTATTGTGTTGTATACAACGAGTGTATATATGTACATTGCACCTTACTTTGGTCTCATAGGCCATATAAGTTATGTGAAAAAATAAAATAGTGAAAAAAACAACAAACCTTCAAATACAAGCAAACTAAAGTTTACCGGGTGAGCGGCAGTCGCCGCTGTTGCCATACGCGGCTCATTTTCTGCAAACTTCATGCCTCTATATCTCGGTAAGTACTGATGGGAAATTTTTTTGGGGGGACTAAAACAATCAGAAAAATAATCTTAACATTTTCATAAGAAAAAATAATTTTTGTTTTTTTCGAATATTTTGCGACACCAGGAGACACTTCAGGATTGGGCCTTTCGACAGTCAAAGGGTTAACTCCACACCTCTTGCCAAGACTCTTGGGATGCAATGCAAGAGAGCCTCTATTATGCCTTGGCATTATGGGCCAACTTAACATTATTGACTTACATTCTACTTAATGCTAAGAAATAGTATATCATAGTTGTACAGTAGGAAAGTAATTATTTCATAGTTGTACAGTAGAATATTAATTATAAATGAATCAAAATTTGTATAATACAAAGATATACGTATTTATATTCTAAAATACTTTTGTGAAAAACAATGATTCAATTATATTCCTGTCAACAATGGATAAAAGGTTCAATGTGATTGTTTCAGTTATGATGTGGGAGTACATAGGTGAGTAAATGTGTACTGAGTATTTAGGGATTTAGTCTAGGGTGATTTAAGTGGGTTTTGAGGAGAGTCTTAAATTGATTTTCAGACTGGTTACTTTAATATCTTCTGTAAAAGAATTCCAATTTTGGGCCCTTTATGTGCATAGATTTTTACACGTGTGTTTTGGACACGAGGTATATCAAAAAGAGATCTGTGTCTTTTATTGTGGTCATGTTCCTGTTTGGTTGGTGAGGGAAAAATTTGAGTGGAGGGTTTATATTTGCGTGTATTGTTCTGTGTATGTAGTAGGCACATGAATAAGTATGGATGTTCTTAATGGTAAGCAGATTCAGACTTTTGAAAATTGGTGGAGTATGCTGGTGGAGTGGGAATTTGTTATTCATTCTTATGCTGCCTTTTGCTGGGTTATTAGGGGTTTAGGTGATTGGATGTTGTTTATCCCCATGCACAAATTCCATATGTAAGATAAGGGGATATGAGTGAATGGTACAGTGCGAGGAGAGCTGATTGTGGAATGTAGTACCTCATCTTTGAAAAGTAAAGCCTACAGTCTTGGAGATTTCTTGGGGATTTGTTGTATGTATGTCCGGAACTTAAGACTACTTTAAGGTGGATACCTAGGAATTTTTCCCCCTGTGAGTCTTGTGACTGATGATCCATTTAGCGTAATGTTAATTGGATCATTTGCAGCTTTGTTTCCAAACTGAATGAAATAGGGGTTTTTTCAGTGTTAGAGGTAAGTTTGTAGTCATCATCCAGGCAGATATTTTCTGTAATTCAGCATTGGGCTGTGTTTGCTAGTATGACTGTGTTTGGGTGGGAAATACATATGTAGTGTCATCTGCAAATAATATGGGTTTGAGTAGCTGTGATGCATTCGGTAGATCATTGATGTAGATGAGAAAGAGGAGTGGTCTAAGGATGCTTCCTTGTGGGACTCCTACTGTGATTGGTTGGGTGGAGGAATTTGCATCATTTGCATACATATATTGAGTTCTGTTACTAAGGTATGATTTTAGGTAGTTGAGGGAGTGGCCTCTGATAACATAGTGCATTAATTTGGAGTACAGCAGTTCATGGTCGACTGTATCGAAAGCTTTACGTAAATCAATGAAAATGTCCAGCAGGACTTCTTTCTTTTCAAGTGTGGTATATATTAGTTCTAGCATGTGTATGATAGCATCACTTGTGCTTTTATTATATCTGAATCCAAACTGACAAGGGTTTAATATGTTGTGTGAAACGAGGTAGGAATAGATCCATCTGTGCATTAATTTTTCAAAGATTTTAGAGAACAGTGGTAAGTTAGATATTGGTCTATAGTTATTCAAGTCAGCTTGGTCACCTCCTTTATGGATCAGAGTGACCCTTGCTATTTTGAGGATTGTTGGGGAGGTAGATGATTCATTGGATTTGTTAAAGAGTGTTGCATTCACTTCTCTTACAACCCCATCTATAAATATTTTGAACAGTCATGGTGACATCACATATCCTTGTCTAAGGCCTACTTTTACTGGGAAATAATCTCCTTCTTTCCTACATACTCTAACCTGAGCCTCACTAGCCTCGTAAAAACTCTTCACTGCTTTCAGTAACCTACCTCCTATACCATACACCTGCAACATCTGCCACATTGCCCCCCTATCCACCCTGTCATACTCCTCCAAATCCATAAATGCCACAAAATCCTCTTGTGCCTTATCTAAATACTATTCACCTCTATGTTTCACTGTAAACACTTGGTCTACACACCCCCTACCTTTCCTAAAGCCTCCTTGTTCATCTGCTATCCTATTCTCCGTCTTACTCTTAATTCTTTCAATAATAACCTCTACCAGGTATACTCAACAGACTTATTCCCCTGTAATTTTTGCATTCTCTTTTGTCCCCTTGACTTTATACAAAGGAACTATGCATGCTCTCTGCCAATCCCTAGGAACCTTACCCTCTTCCACATATTTATTAATAACACCAACCACTCCAAAATTATATCTCCACCTGATTTTAACATTTCTATCTTTATCCCATCAATCCCAGCTGCCTTGCCCCCTTTCATTCTACCCACTGCCTCACAAACTTCCCCCACACTCACAACTGGCTCTTTCTCACTCCTACAAGATATTATTCCTCCTTGCCCTATACACAAAATCACAGCTTCCCTATCTTCATCAACATTCATCAATTCCTCGAAATACTCCCTCCATCTTCTCGATACCTCTAACTCTTCATATAATAACTCTCCTCTCCTATTTTTAACTAACAAATCCATTTGTTCTCTAGGTTTCCTCAGCATGTTAATCTCACTCCAAAACTTTTTTTTTTATTTTCAACAAAATTTGTTGATACCATCACCCACTCTCTCACTTGCTCTCTTTTTACATTGCTTCACCACTCTCTTAACCTCTTATTTTCTCTCCATATACTCGTCCCTCCTTGCAACACTTCTACTTAGTAAAAACCTCTCATATGCTAACTTTTTCTCCCTTACTACTCTATTCACTTCATCGTTCCATCAATTGCTCTTCTTCCCTCCTGCACCCACTTGCCTGTAACTACAAACTTCTGCTGAACACTCTAACACTACATTCTTAAACCTACCCCATACATCTTCGACCCCATTTCCTATACTCTAACTAGCCCATCTATCCTCCAATAGTTGTTTATATCTTATCCTCACTGCCTCCTTTTTTAGTATAAAAACCTTAACCTCTCTCTCTTACTTGATGCTACTATTTTCCTTGTATCCTTTTACTCTCAGTGTAGCTACAACTAGAAAGTGATCTGATATATCCTAAACTCTACTCAATAGTCTTTTATCTACCAATGCATAGTCCAACAAACTACTGTCATTACATCCTACATCATATCTTGTATACTTATTTATCCTCTTTTTTTAAATACGTATTACATTATAATTAAACCCATATCTATAAAAAAGTTCAATCAAAGGGCTCCGCCATTATCATTTAACTCTGGTACCCAAACTTACCCTAACACACCTTCTCTAAATGGTTCTCCTACGTTACGCTTCGGTCCCCTTACCACAATTACTCTCTCACTTGGTTAAAGTTTCCCTATACATTCACTTTTACATCTCCCAAAATCTCTTTCTCTCCTCTACATCCTCTCTTCTCCCGGTGCACTACACTTCTTATTATGACCCATTTTTCGCATCCATCCCTTATTTTAATCCACCATAAGCCTTGAATTTACACAGTCGATTTCCCTCTCCTCCTTTCTTATCTTGATACGTCGACGATATATCATTGCTTCCCCTTTCCTTTAGCTCTAACGCTCTCAGTACTCATGACTTTAATCCCATTTATTTTCTCCAACGAAATTCCCTACCCTTCAGCTTTGTTTTGCTTAGGGCCAGGACACCCAACTTTTTCATTCATAACATCAGCATTCCATCTCTTTCTTATATCCCACACACATTCAAGCATCCCAGTTTTATAAAGTTTTTCTTCTCTATTTGTACGTAAATGTTACAGGAGAAGGGGTTACTAAGCCCATTGTTCCTGGCATTTTTGTCCGCCTCATTCGATATGGCATGGCTTAAGAGGAAAGATTTTTTCCAACTCCCCCATAGGGACAATGGGAGGAATATAAAGAGAACACGAGCTATTTAGAAAAAAAGAAGAAAAAACCTAAGATGTGTGTTGTATTACAGTGGGCCCTCAATTATCGTCCATAATTCCGTTCATGGAAGTGGGACTATTATCGAAATGGACGAATTTACGTATCAATTCTTCCCCATAAAAAATAAATGTAAATGCACTTAATCGTTCCTGACACCCAGAAGTATCAAAACAAAAAATTTTTTTACATGAAAATTTAGATGTAGTACATAAACAAATACAATGGCACATGATGATTAACAGTAACAGGAATAACACTTATTCTATTGGTGATACTTCTTTGTGTATTGAAGACTGGAGAAGGAGACAGATTGGATGATTTACCTGTTTGGAAAGGGAAATCCACACTTCCATCAATCACCTCTGGGTACCATTGCTTTTCTGGATGTACTTCTCTGTTTTCTTATGGCCACTAGGACCACCTTGAGAAGTTCTGGAGTCTGTTCTCACAAAAAAAACTGTCCAGAGAGGCTTCTGTTTCTGACGTCTCTTTTTAAAACTTCCCTAAAAGGGAGAAGACGCTGTCACTGTACAAAGTTGACGAATAGGGCTTGCAATCATCCTCGTCTCTGGGTGATGTTTCTCCATAAAATCTTTCCATCCTAACCCACATTTCAAAAATCTCTTAATTCTGAGAAGACACCTTCCTCCATCTCTCTTCCTCCTTCCTTGCAGCAAGATTCTGAGCTGCGATCTGTTGCTCTTTCCTTGCTGAAGCTCTTGCAGCTCCGCAGTGGTTAGCTCATTCGTTGTGGTCCTCCACACTCTTCCACATCCTCCAAACTCACATCCAAACCCCATGGAAACATCCCCAGTGCGACAATAGAGTTTACAACTGACATAGGCTCTTCAGGGGCTGCCTCCAAAACCCTTCAAAATCCCCTTGTGGACACAATCTGGCCACAAATTTTCTCAAGCAAAGTTCAAAGTCCTGGTAGTCCTCCCTCCCAAGCCTTACCTATAAGGCTTATGCATGGAGAATAACTGAAGTTGTTCTTTCCAAAAATCTCCCGTAGGGTCAAGTTGAGTGTCTGAGGTCACATTCTAGCACCTTTCTAACATTGCTTTGGTGTAGAGTTTTTTAATGATGAAATGATTTGCTGGTCCATGGGCTGGAGGAGATGAGTGGTATTCGAGGGCAAGAATTTACTGTAATGAACCCAAACTCCTTTAGAATTAGGTTCATCCATGTTTGGAGGCATGAGCAGGGCATTGTCCATTACTTGGAAGGCACTACTGAGATCCAATTTCTTTCCAAGAGGTAATTCTCTCACACTAGGGCCAAAACTCTTTCATTGAACCACTCGACGAAAATTGTCCCTTGTGACCCATGCCTTACTATTAGATCTCCAAAAAACACACACAATTTATCTTCATAACATTGTTTTTCCTGAACACTCGGGGATTTCCGATGGTACACTAGTTTATGGCGTCACTTTGAAATCCCCAATTGCATTAGCACAGAACATTAGCGTCAGCCTGTCTTTAATTAGGCTTGTGTCCTCGGCCCAGGCCTTTTCTTTCCTGTATGTAAAGGTAGGTCCTCTTTGCATTTCTTCCAAAAAGAGGCCTGTGTTCATCACAATTAAACACTTGTTCAGGTTTCAGTCCTTCACTGTTTATTTACTCCTTGAATTCACATGCACATATTTTTCAGCCACCCTTGTGGGTCGGAGCTGGCAGCCTCACCATCGCCTTACCACACTGTGTTATGCCAGTCGCTTCTTAAATCTCTCAAAACCAGGCCTTGCTCTTGCTGGCCTTAATTTCAATATCATCACACTAGTTGCAGGTAATTTCTTTACCAAAATCGTCATGCAACGGCCTAGCCTTTTCTCAAATAAGCGATTGTTCATAAGACTATCTCCTGCTAATTGTTTCTCATTTATCCACACCAATAATAACTTCTCCAACATCTTGCGAGTTACTGGTGGATCTCATTTTTGTCAGCATATTTACCCTTTGCAACAACAGAGTCCATGATTTCCTTTTTCATTGGCTATGAAGGAAGATATGGTTGTACTGGGATTGTTATACATCCTGGGCCAGTTCCAGGTTCGCCCAACGTACGCCACTATCATATTGTTCAATGAGGTTTTTCTTATATTCAGTCGTATTTCTCACCTTCTTTACCTCAAGGTTGGGCACTAGGAGCTTTTCTTTGAGCCATGGAAGGAGGTGCGGGATTACCAAAACTGTTGTCCAGAGGGTGAGGAAGGGTTGTTGAGGTGGTTCGGACATGTAGAGAGGAATGTGAAGCGAAACAGATGAGTCAAAGAGTGACAGTCATGTAGTGAAGGAAGGCGGGGTGGGTAGGGGTCGGCCTAGGAAGGGTGTTGGAGGGAGGGGGTTAAAAGGAGGTTTTGTGTTGCGAGGGGCTTGGACTTCCAGCAGGCATGCGTGAGGTGTTTGATAGGAGAGTGAATGGAGACAAATGGTTTTTAATACTTGACGTGCTGTTGGAGTGTGAGCAAAGTAAACATTTATGGAAGGGATTCAGGGGAAGGTAACGGCAGGCCGGAACTTGAGTTCTGGAGATGGGAAAAGTTACAGTGCCTGCACTCTGAAGGAGGGGTGTTAATGTTTTGCAGTTTTTTTATAAACTGTAGTGTAGCACCTTCTGGACGAGACAGTGATGGAGTGAATGATGGTTTGAATGTTTTTCTTTTTCGGGCCACCCTGCTGGTGAGGAATCGTGCGGTATTGTGATAATAAAAAAAAAAAAAAAAAAATAATAAATAACTTTTATGCACTAAAAATAAGTGGAATTTTGAAATATTTTGCTGGTGGAGCATGTGGAGGGGACCGTTGCTCACTGGTAAACAATTGCACACTGGCTGGGAACGGAAGGCCCAGGGCACTCAGGGCGTGAGTACGCGTCCGGACGAAGGACTATTAGGGATTACTGGACCATTTGCGAGCAATAATTTAGGACGAAAAAAAGCAGGGACTATATTTTCTGAAATGGACAGACTTTCAGGCCGGACGATTTTGGAGGGCCACTGTATTGCATGTGCCATGCCTGTGTGGGTGACCTTATGTGTAAGTGAAAGTTGCAAGTTATTACTGTTGAATCAGCATTGTTTATGAGACAAAAAATACACTTGCAATCCTACCATCATGTAAAAATCAGTTTACAGGTTTCTGTTTTACAGTCATATTGTAGAATGTATAACAGGTCCTCATCAACAATATCCGGCACCATTTGGGAGCTGAGTGCTGCCGGATTCTACTAGTTTGCCGGATTACAGAGTGGTTAAGTTAGAATACACTTAATAAAATTAACCAACTTGACTTTCACAAAGTTCATTGAGCATCGGCAAAAATCGAACATTTCCGCTACTTTGTGCTCAATTTCAAGGTACTTTTCATAAAGAAAGCAATCAAAATCATATGTAATTCTGTAATATATCTTCCATTCTATCAAATGAGACCAAAACAACGAGAATACAACCATAAAAACCATATGACAGTATACCACAAAGAGGTGGCTAATGGTTGGGAAGTGAACTCCCTTATTTATCGTCCGTCTTTTTTATTTTTGGTTCATGTTAAGAAGCATCTTTCCATCATACATTGCCCAAGTTTCAATGAGAAAGCCCAACAAACAACTGAGAAAAAAACAATATTTACCAAAAATTATGGCAAACTCAAGCCAGGCACTGGAAATAAGTCACTTTGTCTGACTTTTTTGGGTTATCCCAGGTTCTCTATACATACTCTGCTATGTATGATAATCTATGTAACTGTATTTGTGTATAGTACCTGAATAAACTTACTTCTAGTCTGTCGACTGGGTACAAGAAACCGCCCATTCACCTATTTCAACTACCCAATAAAGTGGTCAGAAATGGGCAATTTGGCCAATTTCACAGATGCCAATTTCAAAATAGGGTCCAGGAATAGACAAGCAGGACATTCCTGGCCACTAATTAAACATTTTCTTGTTCATTAGTCACAAGCTCCAGGCACCTCTTATATTCTCTTGCTTACGATTTGGAGTTTTAGCTTTTTATTCACACAAAAAAATAGAAGATTTACTGTTATGCAGACTACTGCATTATTGTAATAATTGTATTAATAATGTCAACCCATTCTTGACTGCATATTGGAATTTGGACCGGCAGGCGGACAGGTATTGGGTGACGTCATTTGTTTACTCGAGCATCGCTAAAGAACAGAACTTTTCTGCTACTGTGAGCACAATTTCAAGGTACTTTTCATCATGAAAGCAATCAAAGTCATATCTATTTCTGTAGTATATCTTCCATTCTATCAAATGGGACCGAAAAAAACGAGAATATAACCATAAAAAAATAACTATACAAAAATATACCGCTAAGCGGCTGCTAATGGCTGAGAAGTTAACTCTGCTATTTATGGTCCTGATTTTCTTTCATTTTTTTGTCAGTGTACATTAGGAAGTATCTTTCCATCAAACATTGCCCAAGTTTCAATACGATAACCCAACAAACAAATGAGAAAATAACAATAATAATAATTTTCTACACGTACATGTACATGGGATACAAACATAACTGACATCAGTGACATACTACTATATTATAGAAAGCTGCTTGTTATGCAGAGTATTTCAAGCAAATTAGGTCAGTGTCCCAGGATAACACACGCACCAGTTGACTAACATCCAGGTACCTATTTGCTGATGGGTGAACATAGACAGCAGGTGTAAAGAAACATGCCCAATGTTTCTACTCTGGCTGGGAATCGAATACAGTGGAACCTCTACTTGCGAGCATGTCCATGTGTGAGTTTTTCCAAATACGAACAGTCGATGGGTCGATTTTTTGCTTCCATATGCGAGCAAAATTTCTACAAGCGAGCAGACCTCAATGCAGGTTCCTTGACACTTGTGAGGGGCTCTTGCTCTTGATCTCGGGAATTGTATCATTTGTTTGTTGGACTATCTTATTGAAACTTGGGCAATGTATGATGGAAAGATGCTTCTTAATGTACACCAAAAATGAAAGAACATCTAAGCATAAATAATGGAGTTCCACTTCTCAGCAATTAGCCACCCCTTGGGGACCCCTTTAGGGTCGTCCCATAGATCTACGGCTTTACGGTGAGTGTCCAAACCGTAGATCTACGCCATGAGCTCAGCTCACTCTGATAAACTTTGTGAGTAGTACATTTGGTCCTAGATATGAGAGAATACATCTATGTGGTATGTGTGCACCACATAAAACCGATCTGCAGCACACTGTGTATCAATGAGAGAAAAAAAAAACTGATTCATGATTTTTCGATTGGAAACAGGCGACTTTGCAGTGTTTTAGATATGTTTTTTTTATTAGGTGTATTGCGATTTTTGTCTTCATTTGATAGAATGGAAGACATATTACAGAAATAGAGATGATTTTGATTGGTTTTAGCATGGGAATGGCTTGGAAAACTGAGCTTCAAGTAGTGGAAATGTTAATTTTTGCCGATATTCAAGAGTAAACAAAGACCTCACACATCTAATACACGTCAGCTGGTGGGGTTTAATATACATTCACAAATATGGTGATGATATTTATACAATTATTACAGTATTGCATAACAGTAAATCTTCTATTTTTTGGTGTAAATAAAAATTCATTATGTGAATAAAAAATCAAAATGGAATTTATTTGTAAAGCCTCAAAATGTAACTAATGAACAGAGGAAATGTTAGTTTAGTTGCAGGAATACCTACATTTTTTTATTCTGGAGCCTATTTGAAGTTGGAATATTTTGAACTTTGTTTTAAAAATTGGCCAAATTAACAATTTCCGATCACTTTATTTTGTAGTTGAAACAGTTGACTTGGCGATTTCTTGTGCTCAATCGATAGAATAGAAGTAATACTAGTGAAATAGCTAAGAATTTGGTTGATTGGAATAATGTAATTAGCCTAAAATGGGAGTCAAAGTCGGCAAAATCGCCGATTCGTAAATATCGCTGACACATCAAAATTCGCGAGAGCATAATTTCGTCAATTTTCCACCAAATTTCTTACTTTTTGTTTTATTACCTTCACAAAAAGATTCTCTATGATTTCATAAGAAAAAATAACAAATTTTTTTTTTAAAATTCTTGGACACTGGTGCGTGACTTCAGATTTGGGCCTTGGACCCTGAAAGGGTTAATGGTAATTTCAAATGGTTTTTATGGTTGTATTCTCGTTTTTTTGGTCTCATTTGATAGAATGGAAGATAAATTACAGATATAGATATGATTTTGATTGCTTTCACGACGAAAAGTACCTTGAAATAGAGCTCAACCTAGGTGAAATGGTCCATTGCTTGGCTGTTTCACTGTAAACTGTCCATTCCAATATGCAGTCATGAATGGGTTGACATATTTATACAATTATTGCAATAAGGAATAACAGTAAATCTTATATTTTTGTGTGAATAAAAATTACAAATAATTTATATAATAATAATAATAATGATAATAATAATAATATGTATAATAATATGTATAATAATAATAATAATAGTATAATACAATAATAATAATTATAATAATATAATATGTATAATAATAATACATATATAATAATAATGTAATACAATAAGTGTCAGGGGCCCGAGACTGTTCAACTGCCTCCCAGCACACATAAGGGGGATTACCAACAGACCCCTGGCAGTCTTCAAGCTGGCACTGGACAAGCACCTAAAGTCAGTTCCTGATCAGCCGGGCTGTGGCTCGTACGTTGGTTTGCGTGCAGCCAGCAGCAACAGCCTGGTTGATCAGGCGCTGATCCACCAGGAGGCCTGGTCACAGACCGGGCCGCGGGGGCATTGACCCCCGAAACTCTCTCCAGGTAAACTCCAGGTACATATAATAATTATAATAATAGACGGCTTCAGAAGGCCATCACTAGATGGCAGCATTTACCACAACAAAGAGGGAGCGGTTGTGGCCACCTCCACCTGTTACATAATGACATATTTTATTCATTCTAGAGTATATATCGTGTTTCTATGTTATTTATATTGTCTGTTATTGTTATGGGACTATAGGACCCAACATGTATTTACAAGTAACAGTTACTCTGGAATACCTAATTATATTGAATTGATGGGGACTCAGTTCTAAATGTCATAAGGGCTGATCAACCTTATGACTGAGAGGCAGCTGGGTCAAGCCTATTTTTCTCAATATAATAGGTTATACTATAGACACACACACAATTTAAACAAGTAGTTTATAAAGTTGTATTTCTTTTTGTAACAGTAAAATAAGGTATAGTAGAATTGTGGTAACAAGAGAACTGTGCTTGGCAAGTCTTTTGTTTTGGTGGGAGGAGTTTAGCTAGGCTCCTCCCTCTCCCCTTCTCTCTCTCTTCTCTTGTTGACATGGAGGTGGCAAGATCTCTGGGTCCTTCTTTCTATCTTTTGGGGCATTATGTGTGCTCCAGGGGTGAGTTTTTATAACTTAAGTTGTGGCCACCATACCCAGGGTGACTAAAGTGTGTCAAAACACTGGTTAACCCAGAGTTAGTCAAGAGGAGAGGACAAAAGTTGTTGGGATACACCATGTGGAGAACAGCTATGGAGTGTGTAGAACTTTGTTTTGAAAATGTGAGGCTGTAATTGTATATTCTGTACAGATCTACTGAGAATACAGTTATATTTTTATAGTAGTAGTTTACATAACCTGTGAAGAGGGCTGGTGAAAGGATATCAGAGACACTCAGGATGATCAGCCATAATGTAAGTATTACCCCTAGACAGATAAGGCCATTAAGTAAAAAGCTACCCCACACTAGAACATGTAGTGAGAACCTTACTATCAGAGTAATAAGGGACAAACCAACATAACAGTTATGTCATATTAGATGAACTGTGATATATAAATAAGCTGTATAGATGATATTAGCGAAATTATTCATGAAGAATTTTGCCTGGTCTCCAGACAAACTCTCGTCCACCGCCGACACCGCCCATACCACTACATGAATGACATATTTTATTTGTTTTAGAGTATATATCAGGTTTCTATGTTATTTATATTGTTTATGTCATATTAGATGAAGTGAGATAGATAAATTAGCCGTAGAGTTGATATTAGCGAAATTATTGAAGTACAGAATTCCACTGGAATGGATTAATTGCATTTCAATTAATTTAAATGAGGAAAATTGACTCAGGCAAACGAGCAAATCCAGTTGCGAGCAAGGTCATGGAACGGATTAAACTCGCAAGTAGAGGTTCCACTGTATTTACCAAATATCATATATGGCTAACCCAAGCCAGGTACTAGAAATAGGCAGTGTTGTCTGACTTTTTTTTTTGGGGTTATCCTAGGTTCTCTACACATATGCTGCTATGTGTGGTAATCTATATAGAGAAAATAGCTTTTTTGTTTCAGGTTTATGGTGCAGTACGAGTATATATCACAGCCCTGTGCTACACTCCTTTTTCTCTAATATAAGCCCAAGACAGGGATAGGAGAATGGTACTTGTATCTCGTATCCTCTTCATACCTCCGTCGAACTGCTCGCTATTAAGCCAAATATTATTCATTCTGGAGTATTTAACATGTTTTATGTTTTTTATACAGTGGACCCTCAACCAACGATGGCATCGCTTAACGATAAATCCGACCAGCAATACATTTTAATGCATAAATTTTGCCTCGACTAGTGCTAAAAAACTCGACCAACACTATTCGTTCCGTCTGAGATGCGTCCACTTCTGGCCAGTGTTTACAAGCCAGCCAGCCAACGCGGTCGCTTCCAAGCATACAATCGGAACATTTCATATTATCACAGCCTTTTTAGTGATTGCACCTGGAAAATAAGTCACCATGGGCCCCAAGAAAGCTTCTAGTGCCAACCCTACAGCAAAAAGGGTGAGAATTACTATGGATATGAAGAAAGAGATCATTGCTAAGTATGAAAGTGGAGTGCATGTCTCCGAGCTGGCCAGGTTGTACACAAAACCCCAATCAACCATCTCTACTATTGTGGCCAAGAAAACGGCAATCAAGGAAGCTGTTCTTGCCAAAGGTGCAACTATGTTTTAGAAACTGAGATCGCAAGTGATAGAAGATGTTGAGAGACTGTTATTGGTGTGGATAAACGAAAAACAGATAGCAGGAGATAGCATCTCTCAAGCGATCATATGTGAAAAGGCTAGGAAGTTGCATGAGGATTTAATTAGAAAAATGCCAGCAACTAGTGGTGATGTGAGTGAATTTAAGGCCAGCAAAGGTTGGTTTGAGAGATTTAAGAATCGTAGTGGCATACATAGTGTGATAAGGCATGGTGAGTGTTACAAAAACGCGATTCTAAAAGCTTAGAGATCTCCAGTGAATACTAGAAAGGACTGCCCTTCTAGCATCCAGCCTGTTACTGGGTTTTCGTAACAATTAGTCAGTATCCTTGTCCAATTATCCATTAGAATTCAGTATGATTCAATAGTACTTCAGGATTACAACTGGTAGGCTACTAACTAGAGAAAATAAAATTTAATACATTTATTAATTTAGTTGTCTAGGCGTATATCAAATTAAATTAAATTAATAACAACAAAATAATAATAATCACTTCTCTCGTGTACAATATTATTGTGCTGAAAGCACATATCACATTTATAATTCTTAAGTACCGTCTGGTACATTAACATTTAATAAGATATTACAAATATGTACAAGTAATTTTGTGTGTATGTGTAAGTGCTCTAAGTATTTCGCTATGTCTCACGACTCGACTAGACTTAAACAAGTGGCTGACAAAGTCCTCAATAATTTCTTGACCAACTGGCAATCAGAACAGTCTGCTTGAACAATAAAAAGAATGCTAAGCCCAATAGCAATATAACAAGCAAAAGTGACACGGAATCAGGAACAAGAAGATAATACAATGACACTAAGTAGGGACCATCAGCAGATCCTCCACAAAAGTCACAAAACTCCCATACTACTGAATCTAAGTTCAGCATAAGAAAATCCCCGACTGTGACAGTACACAGAAACCAGTACAAATTAGGTCAGAAGCTACAGCTCAGGACCTGAGTTTCTCAGAGTGTCTATTCGACATAACCTCAGTACAATGTCGAAAATCACTAAGTCTGTACAATGTTCTGTGAGCAGAGTCTCCAGAACTAACAACAATAATGAGACAAGAGACAATCTTCCAACAAGGGCCAATAAGGGAGATTTAGGCACTTCTTGTCTAGAATACGTCCAACCACCAAGCGAGTCTAGACCAGACTGAATACTTCAGGCGATGTGAGGATATCCCTCCCTCTATGACGTGATAGCTCCGTGGACAGTTGCTGCCCAGCAACAGAAGCCGGCAGGGAAACGAGCCACAAGCGATAATTACAGTAGTTAGACAATCAAGACTTGAACTGAGCACATAATAATATGTTGCATCCTACCTAACGAAAGGAAACTAAGTCAAATAATATAAAGCAATATATTTACGATTTAGCTATTATCGCAAATATGAGCAATACAGTGGACCCCCGCATAACGATATTATTTCAATCCAGAAGTCTGTTTGGGTGCCGTTATAGACCGAATTTGTTCCCATAAGAGATATTGTGAAGTAGATTAATCTGTTTCAGACCCCCAAAAATACACCTACAAAAGCACCTACAAAAATACACTTACATAATTGGTCGCCTTGGGAGCTGATCGTTATGCAGGGGTCCACTGTATAAAATTATATGAAAAGGTAATATACATGTAATATATATACATAATATACATTGCAACCCATTCAGGGGTTGCAACACCCCCCCAACACGACAAACGGTCTCACTATGAGTTGCATTAATGTCTTTTACATTATTACTGATTACTCAGGACACAATAATAATACAATTTAATATAAAAATGTAGAGTCACTCCTGTGTCATGCACTTCTATAATTTCAGTGTCTATATCACTAAGATATGCCCCTAGTACTAGGGCAGTACACAGTATCGTATCTCTGCATACTCGTGGTTATGTACATCAGTGTAGAAACAGGATAGCGTAGACAAGCATGACACGTTGAGGCTCGATCATAGTAGAGGAGACTACATATTAAGAATAGTCTTGTGCAATAGACAGGAGACAGCATTCCACTCTTAAGTAGTGTTTGTGGAATGCTATGCAGTATAGACATCTGAGTATTAAACAGCTTAAGGTGTGTAGTGAGGGGGGGGTCTGCGGCAGGACAGTGTTCCGCCAAGCAGTAACATCGCCCACACAACACTACAAACTCGCCACTCAGCTTGCCTCCTCCTCACACACATATCACTACTGTGAATATATAAATATAATAATTAGACATGACATGAGTATACATAGTTAATATGGGCTGGAGGGATTACGTTACTTTACTGAATTTGACATAGCAAGTAACAAATGGTATTTGGACATAAAATTACGTTAATTTAATGTAACTGATAATTATTAAGGACGTGACAGAGCGTCAGCAATTACATTGCAATAACCACTTATATGTTTTATACTAATGCAATAAGGTTGGGTTCTGAGTGCCCACCTCATGATCCTAGCATTTTTACTCTTCATAGTATTTATATAAGTGAGTGGATTGTGGTCTGAAAAAATGTTAATTTTAAATGGGGAAGTGCCCAAATACACGTCAAAATGTTCCAAGGACACCACAAGAGCTAGAGCCTCTTTCTCAATAGTGGCATAATTTTTCTGGTGTCATTTAAGCTTAGATGAATAGTAACATATAGGATGGAGAATATCAGTGGATGTTGACTGTTGGAGCAGCACAACGCCCACTGCATAACCACTCGCATCTATATGTAAAAAGAAGGGAAGATTGAAATTAGGACACTTCTACACAGGAGCAGAGGAGAGCAAACATTTTAATCTTTTGAACGAGTCTAAACAATCTCTAGTCCAGATGAACTGAACTTTGCTACTAGTAAGCTCAGTGAGAGGAGCTGCAATCTGAGAAAAGTTTGGACAGAACCTGCGATAATATCCTGGGATACCCAGGAATCTCTGTACTCCCTATCCTGTGGCACTGGAAATTCAGAAATTGCACAAACCTTAGCCTCAATAGGAGCAACCTCACCTTGGCTGATACAAAAGCCTAGATAGGTAATCTTGGCTTGACCAAAACTACATTTAGCTAAGTTAACAGTGAAGTTGTAGTGCACCAGTCTCTCAAACAATGCTCTGAGACTGCATCAAGTGCTGTTCCCACTCGTCACTGTACACCACTAAGTCGTCAAGGTAGGCTTCTACTCCCTCTGAGTTGTGGGTCAACTCGTTCATTATACGTTGGAATGAAGAAGCCGCGTTACATAGGCCGAAGGGGGTGACGAGGTAGTTAAACAATCCATCTTGAACAGTAAAAGCAGATATTTCTTGAGCACGTTCAGTAAGCGGGACTTGATAATAGCCTCGTAAGAGATCTAAACGGCTGACAAACTGGGCTCCTGACACACAGTCAATAAGGTCGTCAATGCGAGGTAGAGGATAGCCATCAGGCAAGGTGAGAGAGTTCACTTTTCTGTAATCAGTGCACATCCTGAAACTACCGTCAGGTTTAGGCACTAAAATACATGGAGATGCCCATGGACTTTTACTGCGCTCAATAAGTCCTTGAGATAACAGAAAATCAACCTCTTCTCTCAATGCTTTATGCTTCGTTGGACTCATCCTATATGGTGATTCCTTAATGGGTAATGCTCCCTGTAAATAAAAACGTCATGTACCCCCCGGGATTTAGAAGTTTGGAACATCATTTAAAAATTTAGGGAAATGAAAAATCATGTTTTTAATATCCCCAAAGCTTTATCAATCCCAATGTTACTAAAAAAAATCGTTAGTGATTTTTGGTCACTGAATTTTCTAAATGCACCTCTATCCCATCCAGGCCAAAAGGAAAAACCGGGGTTGCCACAGCCACTAAAGGGGAGATTTTTTTTTGTCCCGGGAAAAAAAAAAAACGGGAAAAAAGGCCGAAAGGAAGAAATCGTCCCCAAAAAACCCAGTCTTTCCTGGAGGGGAACCACAGTCGATGGCCTCCCCCCAAAACCAACAGATAAAGTATAATCCCGGGAAAAAAAAACCCCCCCCCAGTCCAAAAATTTACCCCCCAGCCCGATGACATTCTTCTTTGAAAAATATCCCAGGGTCAAAACCCCGCAACAAAAACAAAAAAACCTTTCATCCGGGGGAGGCTTGCAGAGGCAAAGGAAATGTTCGCGGCTTTCACTGAGACCCACTTTAAAGGATCATTTGGGAATAAAAAATATGGATCCCGGGTTTAAAACCCTTTACGGATGTGACAGGGGTGAACAGGAAAAGGGGGGGGGATTTGGGCCTTTTTACTTTGCAGGCCAGGGGGAAAACCTGGGTAGCCACACCCCCCTCAAGGGGTAAAAAGGTTTTTTGTCCCGGGAAGGGAAAAGGGCAAAAATTTGTACATAAAAAAAAAGTCTTCCTGGGGGGGGAAGTTTTAGCAGTAAAAGGTCGAAAACCCAAAAACCCTAATCATGTGGTAGTTTTCAAGTCTCCGGATGAAAAATCCCAGCAATTCCAGGAACCCGCTGTTAAAAAAATTGGGCCCTTTTTTGGGGAAAAATTTCCAGTTCCCGCACCCCCAAAATCTTGTCCCGGGGGATTTCAAATTAAGGCACCTAAAATGGAGGAAAAATAGCAATAATTTTTGTTTCAGTAATAACCGGAGGCAGCTCTGATGAAAAAATCCCACTCCAAAGGCTTTTAAATCTCTGCACAAAATTCCCTTTAAACCGCAAAAAATAGGCCTTTTAGATTTGGGGAATACACTGAAACCCCTCTTCACAACCAAAAAGATGATTGATAAAAAATGTCACCAAACAAAAACAATATATCAGATCACATCATTTTAATTGGGGGTTCAGACATGTATGCGGGGGGCCCCCGACCGAAACCCAAAGAGACTTGTCACGAGGGACATTCACCAAATTAACTTCAATAAAAAAAAAACATAAAATTGGGGGCCAAATAACCCATTTCCCAACCCATATAAATTGGGGGGAAAATATACTAAGCAACACGGCCCCAACTTATGCTAGGGAAAAGATTAATCGGTGGGGACTCGATGTTTGCCAAGGGTTTTTCCTCTAAAAAAAAGGGGGAGTAGATGTAAAAAAAGGGAAAAAGGGGAAGGGGGGCCCCTTTTCAGGCGAAAGGAAAAAAAATAACAGAGCGGCCTTTAAAAGGGGGTTTAATGTATCTGAAATGCGTTGGGGACACTGGTTAAAAGAAAAAGCAAGCATCGAATTAAGCTAAAAAAATCCCCTTTTGGAGCAGGAATGCGGGAAACAAAAGGGCCCTAAATTTAAAAACAAAAAAAAACCCCCCAAAAATAAATTTTTTCTACTTTGGGAAAAACCCAAAAACGAGAACCCCCGTTTCCCGTATTGGGCCCCCACTTAAACAAGATGGGTTTCCCACACAGAGACCAAAAAGGAAATGAAGTGAAACTACTCAAGTCCCAGTAAAGAAATCGTTTTTAGCAAACGCTAACCAGACTGAGAGTTGAAGATCAAAATGAATTTTTTGGGAAAAGAGCCACAAAATTTGATTAACACAAGCCCATCCCATGTTTTCCTGACGCCAAAAAGACTTCGAGCGGCGTAAATTTACATGCCCATGCAAATTTTGCCCCAGGGGGCCCGAATCATGGGGAATTTGTGTTCATCAAGAAAATGCAAAAAGCCCCTATCACGGCCTTTTCCCTCCTATGGAGAACGAGATGGAACCCGGGGGGGTCCCCAGTTACTTAAAAAAAACAGGGGATTTGCCCCACTCCCCAAAGGGGGGGCAGTAAAACAACAGCAAAGAACTACAGACCAAAGGGACTAACCTCCCATATCATAAAAATCTTTGAAAAGGGGCTAAGAAGCAAGATCACCAAACCCAAACTAGAAAACCCCCAGTTACACAAACCCCGGGCAACATGGGTTTTTTAGAAAGGTCGCTCCCGTTGTCTAAAAATATTGGATCATACGAAAGGTCCTAAAAGCACTAGAAGGGCAAAAAGAATGCAAATGTAATATTAAGACTTTTAAAAACCTTTTGGACAAGTGTGACCATGGGTAAAGCCCCCCAAAATGCGTGTTAAAGGAAAAAAGGAAAAGTCGGGATGGATTATAATTTTTTCCTCACTACAAAACACAGGAGTAGTCGTCAACAGGTAAAGTCGAGCAGCTACGGTGAAAAGCTCTTTTCCCACAAGGCCAGTACTCGCCCCCATTTTGTTCTCCCCTCTTCGACATAGACAAGGATGTCAGCCACAGAACGTGTCTCCTTTGCAGATGACACCCAAAAAAAACTGCTGGACAGTGTCTTCCATTGAGACACTGAAGGCCCCAGGTGGACATCAACAAATCTTTCGTGGGCGCAGAAAAAACAATATGAAGTTAAACGATGAGAAATTTCATTACTAGATTGGTAAAATGAGGAAAATTAAATTTCATCAGAGTAAAAAAAAAATTCTGGCCACAAAATAGAGCGAAAAACACCAACGTCAAAATGGGAGTGATATGTCGGGGGATCTCACCTTCAAGGACCATAACTTGTATCAATCGATCTGCTAAAAAAATGACGGATGGATAATGAGAATTTAAAAAACTGGGAAAGGCCCAAGCCCATGATGCACTATTCGGGTCACTTGTTCTATCTAGGCTGGAATATTGTGCACACTAACAGCACCTTTCAAGGCAGGGGGAAATTCCCGCCTAGAAAATGTACGGAACTTTCCGGCGCCCATAGGGGGATAAAACACCCCAATTTTTGGGAGCGCTTGAGGTTCCCAAACCCGTTTCCCTGGAATGCGGAGGGGAGATACATGATTTATACACCTGGGGAAAAAACCCAGAGGGACTAGTACCGAATTACCGAAAATCGTATTACGAAACAAAAGACTTGGCAGACGGCCCCCATCCCCCCCAAAGAAGGCAGGGGGGGGTCACTAGCACTTAAGAGACCTACAATAAGTGTCAGGGGCCGGACTGTTAACTGCCTCCCGCCCATAAGGGGGATTACAACAGACCCTGGCAGTCTTCAATTTCATGGACAAGAACCAAAATCGTTCCCGATCAGCGGGCTGTGGCTCTACATTGGTTTGCGTGCAGCCAGCAGAAAAAAACCCGGTTTTAGGGTTGATCCACCCGGAGGCCCGGTCCAGACCGGGCCGCGGGGGGGGTTGACCCCCGGATCTTCCAGGTAAACTCCAAAGTAAAAAGTCGATGGCCTTTCCCCTCCAAAAAACAGTAAGATACTAAAAGCCGGAAAAAAATTTATCCCCCCCCCCAGTACCAAAAATCCACCAGTCCATGACATTTTTTTTGCAAATATCAGGTTCTAAAGCAGCAACAAACAACAAAAAACCTTTCTCCGTGGACTGCTTGCAGAGGCAAAGGCAATGTTTTGGGGTTTCACTGATACCACATAAAGGATCACTTGGTAAAGAAATTGGTCCCAGGTTACAACCCATACAGATGTGACAGAGTGAAAAGGGAAAGGGGGGGGGGTTGGCCCCGTTTAAATTGCAGAGTCACTTGTTTGACAGAAAAATGCTTTAAAGCCTCAAATGATGTGGGAAAATTTTAGCAGTAAAGGTCGAGAACCAAAAACCCGTCTTGTGGGAGTCTACAAGCCTCCGGAGAAAATCCCCGCAATTCGGAAAAAGCTGTTAAAAATTGACCATGTCTGGAAAATCTTTCCGCTCCCGCACCCAACATCTTGCTCCTGGGGGATTTCAACTTCAGGCACCTAAAAAGGGGGAATTTAAAAATAAAATTGTTTCAGAAAAACCCAGGGGGCAGCTCTGATGAAAATTTACACTCACACGAGCTTTTAAAATTTTGCACAAAATTCAATTTAAAAACCCGCAAATAATTTTGAGCCTTCTAGACTGGAAAAATACCTAGACCTTTTCTTCACTAACAATGATATCTGTAAAGAAATGTCACCAAATTTAAAAACAAATACCAGATCACAACGTAATTTTAGGTTTTAGACATGGGATGCGCAGAGCCCCAACCAACAAAAAGAAATTTGTTTACGAAGGGAACATTCACCAAATTGGGAAATTCAAAAACAAAAAAATAAAGTGGGACCCAAATAAACCCAAATTCCCAACCGTATAAAGCTGGGGAAAATATTCTAAGCAAAACCCGACCCCAACTTATGCCTAGAAAAATTAAAATTGGTGGCACACGAGTATGCACAAGGCTATTCCTCTAAGGGAAAAAAGGAGGGAAATAGATTCCCAAAAAGAAAGGGACAGGCCCTCCCTTTTTCAAAGGGGCCGGGAAAAGGGTTTAAAAGAGCGGGTAAAAAAGGTCAATATATCTGAAAAGGGATAGGGGAAACTGGTCAGAGAAATAGCAAGCATGAACTTATTAAAAAAAATCTTTATAGGGGTCAGGAAACGCGGGGATGAACTAAAAGCCATAAAATGAAATCGAAAGAAACCCAAAGTATTTCTTCTCCTATGCCAAATCAAAGTTGAGAACAACGTCCAGTATTGGGCCCTTACTTAAACAAGATGGGTCCTACACAGATGACAGCAAGGAAATGAGTGAGCTACTCAAGTCCCAATATGACTCAGTTTTTAGCAAGCCACTAACCAGACTGAGAGTCGAAGATCAAAATGAATTTTTTATGAGAGAGCCACAGAATTTGGTTAACACAAGCCTATCTGATGTTATCCTGACGCCAAATGACTTTGAACAGACATAAATGACATGCCCATGCACTCTGCCCCAGGGCCAGACTCATGGAACTCCTTTTGCCATCCTATGGAGAGGGAGCATGGACACGGGGGTCGTCCCACAGTTACTAAAAACAACAGACATAGCCCTACTCCACAAAGGGGGGCAGAGTAAAGCACAGCAAAGAACTACAGACCGATAGCACTAACATCCCATATCATAAAAATCTTTGAAAGGGTCCTAAGAAGCAAGATCACTACCCATCTAGAAACCCATCAGTTACACAACCCAGGGCAACATGGGTTTAGAACAGGTCGCTCCTGTCTGTCTCAACTATTGGATCACTACGACAAGGTCTTGATGCACTAGAAGACAAAAAGAATGCAGATGTAATATATACAGACTTTGCAAAAGCCTTCGAGAAGTGTGGCCATGGCGTAATAGCGCACAAAATGCGTGCTAAAGGATTAACAGGAAAAGTCGGTCGATGGATCTATAATTTCCTCACTAACAGAACACACAGAGTAGTAGTTCAACAGAGTAAAGTCCGAAGCAGCCATGGTGAAAAGCTCTGTTCCACAAGGCACAGTACTCACTCCCATCTTGTTCCTCATCCTCATATCTGACATAGACAAGGATGTCAGCCACTGCACCGTGTCTTCCTTTGCAGATGACACCCGAATCTGCATGACAGTGTCTTCCATTGCAGACACTGCAAGGCTCCAGGTGGACATCAACCAAATCTTTCAGTTGGCTGCGGAAAACAATATGAAGTTCAACGATGAGAAATTTCAATTACTCAGATATGGTAAACACGAGGAAATTGAATCTTCATCAGAGTACAAAACCAATTCTGGCCACAAAATAGAGTGTAACACCAACGTCAAAGACCTGGGAGTGATCATGTCTGAGGATCTCACCTTCAAGGACCATAACATTGTATCAATCGCATCTGCTAGAAAAATGACAGGATGGATAATGAGAACCTTCAAAACTAGGGATGCCAAGCCCGTGATGACACTCTTCAGGTCACTTGTTCTATCTAGGCTGGAATATTGCTGCACATTATCAGCACCTTTCAAGGCAGGTGAAATTGCTGACCTAGAAAATGTACATAGAACCTTCACCGCGCGCATAACGGAGAGAAAACACCTCAATTACTGGGAGCGCTTGAGGTTCCTGAACCTGTATTCCCTGGAATGCAGGCGAGAGAGATGCATGATTATATACACCTGGAAAATCCTAGAGGGACTAGTACAGAACTTGCACACGAAAATCATTCACTACGAAAGCAAAAGACTTGGCAGACGATGCAACATCCCCACAATGAAAAGCAGGGGTGTCACTAGCACGTTAAGAGACCATACAATAAGTGTCAGGGGCCCAAGACTGTTCAACTGCCTCCCAGCATACATAAGGGGGATTACCAACAGACCCCTGGCAGTCTTCAAGCTGGCACTGGACAAGCACCTGAAGTCGGTTCCTGATCAGCCATGCTGTGGCTCGTACATTGGTTTGTGTGCAGCCAGCAGTAACAGCCTGGTTGATCCGGCTCTGATCCACCAGGAGGCCTGGTCACAGACCGGGCCGCGGGGGCGTTGACCCCCAGAACTCTCTCCAGGTAAACTCCAGGTATACCTCTAGAGATGTCAGGTAGACTGACGTTTTCTTCCTCTGTCCTGGGAAGAATAGATGTAGTAGGTAGAGGACTAGCGTAGTAAGTCTTAAGCTGGTTAACATGGTACACATTATTAGATTTCTTTTTCCCAGGCGTATGTACCAAATAATTTACGTCGCTAAGCTTTTTCACTACTTCCAGGGGACCATCATACCTGGCTTGTAGAGCATGACCTGGTACTAATTTCCGAGCCATCACCTTATCTCCAGCTTTAAAAGAGCGAGAGACAGCACACTTGTCATATTGTTGCTTCATTCTAGCTTGGGCTGAAACTAGGTTTTTCGAAGCTAGCTCTCTAGCGGCTGTCAAATGTTGCTGCATTAATGAAGGTGAAGTGCTCAATGATGGATATGATTTTCCTGTCCACACGTCTTTTAACACTGCGAGAGGACCACACACTTGGTGTCCGAATATTAATTCAAAAGGACTAAACCCGAGACTTTCTTGCTCACTTTCTCTCATAGCGAACAGAAGAAAAGGTATACCCTCATCCCAGTCTCTAGAAAAATGTTTACAATAAGCTCTCATCATGGACTTCAGTGTCTGATGAAATCTCTCTAGAGCACCTTGTGACTGTGGAAGATAACTTTTTGAAAGTACAGACTTTATTCCTAGGTGGGATAATGCTTCTTGAAAGATCTTAGAAGTGAAGTTAGATCCCTGATCTGATTGTATCTCTCGTGGCAATCCAACCTGGGAGAAAAATTTCATCAGCGCTCTCACAATAACACGAGCATTAATTTTTCTCATAGGAATAGCTTCAGGATAGCATGTTGCAGTGTCCATAATAGTAAATAAGTATTGGTTTCCTAGTTTGGTTCTAGGCAAAGGACCAACACAGTCAATAATAAGACTTGAGAATGGTTCACCATCCATGGTGATAGGAATGAGATGTGCAGGTGGAGGTGTGTGTGCTGGCTTGCCTGTCATTTGACACATGTGGCAACATCGCACATGATCAGCTACTGTTTCCTTCATCTTTGGCCAAGTAAAATGTTTTGCCAGTTTACTGAGTGTCTTCTTGACACCCAAATGTCCTCCTATGGGACTATTGTGAGCAAAATCAATGGCTTGTTCACGAAATGTAACTGGTAACACTACGAGATGCTTGGCTGCAGTGGAAACACTATCAGCTGACAACTTACATGTATTTTTCTCCATCAGTACACCGTTACTATAATAGTAACAATTAACTGTTTCACTATGGAATACATCAGGAAAATAAGTGATTATGGGAAACTATAATCCTAATAGGAATTTTAGTGTTGGTGGTCTTGGAACTAGAGCTCATAAACAGTATTTCCATCTCCTTGGATCAAGAGACTCGGTCAAGTACATACATCCACCTGGTATGTTGTACAAGACTAAACTCAAAGTCTTCAGATTAGGAAAGTACTCAAAGTGTTTGATCATAGAGTTACTAGTATGTCAAACTGTACAATTTCTCCAACACATTGGATCAAGAGCATCCTGCACAGGCCCCCATTTGTTACAAAAAACGCAATTCTAAAAGCTTAGAGATCTCCAGTGAATACTAGAAAGGACTGTCCTTCTAGCATCCAGCCTGTTACTGGGTTTTCGTAACAATTAGTCGGTATCCTTGTCCAATTATCCATTAGAATTCTGTATGATTCAATAGTGCTTCAGGATTACAACTGGTAGGCTAATAACTAGAGAAAATAAAATTTAATACATTTATTAGTTAAGTTGTCTAGGCATATATCAAATTAAATTAAATTAATATCAACAAAATAAGAATAATCACTTCCCTCTTGTACAATATTATTGTGCTGAAAGCACATATCACATTTATAATTCTTAAGTACCGTCTGGTACATTAACATTTAATAAGATATTACAAATATGTACAGGTAATTTTGTGTGTATGTGTGTAAGTGCTCTAAGTATTTCGCTATGTCTCATGACTTGACTAGAGTTAAACAAGTGACTGACAAAGTCCTCACATAAACTAATTTCTTGACCAACTGGCAATCTGCTTGAACAATAAAAAGAATGCTAAGCCCAATAGCAATATAACTAGCAAAAGTGACACAGAATCAGGAACAAGGAGATAATATAATAACACTAAATAGGGATCATCAGCAGATCCTCCACAAAAGTCACAAAACTCCGATACTACTGAATCTAAGTTCAGCATAAGAAAATCCCCGACTGTGACAGTACACAGAAACCAGTACAAATTAGGTCAGAAGCTACAGCTCAGAACCTAAGTTGCTCTGAGTGTCTATTCGACACACAACCTCAGTACAATGTCGAAAATCACTAAGTCTGTACAATGTTCTGTGAGCAGTCTCCAGAACTAACAACAATAATGAGACAAGAGACGATCTTCCAACAAGGACCAATAAGGGAGATTTAGGCACTTCTTGTCTAGAATATGTCCAACCACCAAGCGAGTCTAGACCAGACTGAATACTTCAGGCGAGGTGAGGACACCCCTCCCTCTATGACGTGATAGCTCCATGGACAGTTGCTACCCAGCAACAGAAGCCGGCAGGGAAACGAGCCACAAGCAATAATTACAGTAGTTAGACAATCAAGACTTGAACTGAGCACATAATAATATGTTACATCCTACCTAACAAAAGGAAACTAAGTCAAATAATAATATAAAGCAATATATTTACGATTTAGCTATTATCGCAAATATAAGCAATATAAAATTATATGAAACGGTAATATACATGTAATATATATACATAATATACATTGCAACCCATTCAGGGTTGCAACAGTGAGGCTGCCAGTTTGGACCAAAAGCAGCTGAAAATATGTGCCAGGAATTTAAGGAGTACAGTAGACAGTGAAGAATTTGAAACCTGAACAAGTGTTTAATGTGACACTGACAATGTTTGAAACACAGTTAAGGAATGCACATAAAGGAACTGGAGGTACAGGCCTCTACCGAACATATCATGTTGTGGGACAGAGATCCTGTGATCTCAGCTGGTCCTAAGGCATTAAAAGAAGAGAAAGTACACCCCGAAAAAGGACTTGCCAACCTCAAGTCCTTATTGGAGGGGATTCCCCTTCTAAACACTAACACTATCAACACTCTCCCCTCCACCCATCCCATCAATTATCACCAGATCTTCAATAAAGGTAAGATTCATGTAACTGTTCAATGTCTTCTTCAGTTTTGAGAGAATTAAAATTAATAATTCCAGTGGTAAATTTTTTATTTTCAATACTTTTGGGTGTCTTGCACGATTAATTTGATTTCCATTAGTTTCTTAATGGGGAAAATTAAACTCGACTAAGGATAATTTTGATTTAAGCGATGAACACTCAGGACTGATTAATATCGCTGGTCGAGGGTACCACAGTGAAGGCTGACCTCCAGGTCCATGTAACAACTTCATCAGTATTTTACCAAGCTATGGCTCCTCCTCAGGAAAATTAATGAATAGAAAAGAACAAAAACTGACAAACAAAACAATTATTATTTAAGAAAATATAAAATATAAAACCAATATGAAATATTGACCTATATTAAGAAAAATGAAAAATGAAAAATATAAATATATCTGAATTGCAATGAATATTTTCAAGCGCTAATCGACATAAATAAAACATTGGAGACTGGTGTTGTAGACACATCTGCTGTTTGTTGAAATCGTAGCCATTGCTGATGATGGGGGGGGGGGGGGGGTCGCAGTGTTGGTTACAACCCATGGCTAGTTCTTCACAGTATATCCTTGAGTATTCTATCCAGATGACAGGAAAGCAGTTCTTTACCGCTGCAGATATGAGGGTTTACGTCCTGAATTTCATACAGGTCATCAATTCTGCTCGTGATTGCCAGGAGACCCCTCTCTGTCATCCATAAGTAGTGTTGGGAGCTGTGAGTATGAGTGATTACTTTTGGACCGGAGCCCCACATGTCACCAATCAGGGGGGTGAGAAGCAGGTGGAAGAGGGGAAGGGAATAAGCAGGAACAAGACTGACCCTACCTTAACAAGCAGCCGCACATCAAACTATCTCTTTCGGGTGGGAGGGAAAAAGGAGGGAATAGTGGGGAGCTAGACTTACCCTACCTGTAACAATTATCCGGCAATTGAAACTATTGTTTTACTATATACTCCATCGCTACTCCTATCTATTGAACATTTCCCCCTCACACTCCTCGATACCGAAGACTTAATAGTCCAATGAAATATAAGAAGAATAGGCAGGAAAAAGTTCAAAGAATGTGGAAGTCGCGAAAGGCAACAAATCTTCTACTGACTTTTCATGACTTAACCAGTCAGTAGAAATAATTGGATGAACCAACTGATATACACAATATGGACTGAAAAGCCTGAGTGCAAATGTCCACCTCAAAGGGCGACCTGTTGGTTCCCTTAAAAGTTTCTAGGTATATCAAAGGTTTGTGGTCCGTATTTTTCTAAAATAATTTCTTTTCCCCCAGCAAATAAAAATTTAAATTGAGATACCTCACACAAGGCAAACATTCCTTTCCTATGTGGAGTACTCGTTTTCTGCGGAAGGAGTTTCCGGCTTAGGAACAACAGGAAGGGAGTACCATCATGTATATGTAGTAACACCTGGCTCCTAAGCAGTATCGGAGCATCAGTTCTTAAAACAAAAGATGCTTTATAATATCTGGACTCTTAAGTATAAGGGTCTTTCGAAAAGATATTTTAATCACTTCAACTTATTCTCCCGCCGAGCTACGTCGAAAGATTTAAGAGGTTCCTTCACAACTTTTTAAGGAAGGTCGGATAGATTCCTGTAAGAACATTAAGTTTCAGGATAAACCGTGCATAAAAATTTACAGAACCAAGAAAGCTACGCATGAGCTTCTTGTTATGGGGAATTTAAAGTTCTAATAAAGCTTTTATCTTACTGGGGAGCGGCTGCAGAGAGTTTATTAGAAAGTATCAGTCAAGATATCTAATTCTCTGTTATATCTAAAGGAAGCATTCTTTCCCCTTCGCTTGGCAGTGATGCCATGTGAGCCGTAACCTACACAAAACAGAAGTTAATGTTTGGATATGTTCGCACCCACGGATTTGTCATTACGTAAATGTTATCAAAATAAACTGAAACATTTGGCCTATTACCCAAGACCTTTCTCATCAGTCTCACATAGAGTAGCACAGCAGTTACCAACCGAAGGGTGCATAGATCTATATTCATCATCCTTGGTGTGTTAAGGAAAAGCGGTGTACTGCTTAGATAGAAGGTCTAACATTTACTTTTAATGATGATGCCAGTGCAATATCCAATCTCATGAAAAGAAGGAAGAGTCATAAAATTTGTGTAGAATCGCTATCTATTTTAAGTGCAAAGGCTCAGCATCCCACCGAGTTATAGCATTAGGCCTCTGAAGTCAATAGCAAGTCAATATGAATAATCCTCCTTCATAACCATGACTACAAGTAAGCAATATGCAGTACAGAAGTTCAATGATCTTCAGTTTTAAATAATTTGTCTACTCTCGGTCAAGCAATCCCTAAGGTGAACTGGAACTGGGTATAATTTTCTGTTGATCGGATTGTCCGTCACTATTCCATTCTTATGGACTACCGTGGATAACACCTGGAAGATTCAGTTACAAACGTCTGAAAGTTACTCACACGATTGAAGATAGTTTCATGTACTTATGGTCATGCCAAAGAATTCATTAATATTAATGTTTGGTTTGGCGCCCGAGTGGCTCAAGAGTCCACCAATCATGTAGTTCTTCATCCTAGTCTAAGTTAGAGGTGCAATAAACGCACACCTTACATTCTTCAGTTGTCTTACAAGTTCCTTTTTGGAAAAACCTAAGTCACAGTTATTAGGCATTAACCGAATTCTTTTCGTAATATTATCTTAAGGATGTTGATATGAATAAAGCTTAGGTTTTCCCCTTGACTTCTAGAGGTAGTCAACTTTCCCACAAATATTTTTAATACTTTTGTATGAACCTTTCCATGCTACAAATAATTTATTTGACTTGATAGCAAAAGTAAATCCAGAAGCTTCATCCCCTACTTTAAACTTCTTTTTTTTTTCTTTTTTCCCCCCCCCTCCCTGACATTTAGTAATCAAAATAGGTTTTTTGTACTGTCCCAATTGACAACCTAAGTTTTTCGAAACTATGTCAGAGGTCTCCTCAAGTTTGGATCTAAGGTCAGTAAAACTGGTAAAAGACTGAACCTCAGCACTCTCCTCCTCATTAGTCCCATAAGTCATGAAGGATGACAATGGACCTCTGGCCTGTCTTCCATTGAGAAGTTCAAAGTGAAAACCCCAACGAGTCACTGGGAAACTTCCCTCATGGCAAACAAAGCACAGGGGTATGTAATGATACAACTCGCTTTAGGATAAGGATCAAAGTTTCCTTAAAATTGACATGAGAATCGAATGCTGGCACTCAATCCTTTCATATACAGCTGGGATGATAGGTGTGGTGCAGAGAGGGCTTTCACTCCTCCCAGACGTTGGTAGAGATGATTCATTAAGACCAGATTGAATTGTGTTCCCATGGTCCAGACAAAATTTTCTCTTGGGATGCCCACTCTTAGAAGAATGGACAAAAGGTCATCAGCCACCTCCTTGAAGTAGTTATGTCTTTAAGACAACGGCTTCCAGGGTAACTCGAAGCATAATCAACAAATGTTAATAATAAATCTATGTCCCCCAGATGAAAGTAGAGATAAGGACCAACGATATCAATAGCTACTCTTTGAAAAGGTAACAGTAAAGACTGCATTTTGAAACATAGGGTACCCGCCTGGTACCCAATCGGGAGGATGACAGTTGGCAAACCTTACATGAATCTTACATAGGTTAGTGACATCCTAGGACCTTTTGGCCAAAAATAATAGGTTCCCTAATTTTATTTAAGGTTTAACTATGCGAGAAATATTCCGTCCACTGCAGTCATGAGCCATTTTAAGAACATCTCTCTGCATTGACTTGGAACAACTAAGATGAGAATAGTCTATCTTTTCTGAATTTAATTTGAATACTGACTTGTACAACATACCTTTTATATATTCAAATTTATAAGAAAATTTTTTTTTCCTTTGGATAACTATATTCTTTTTTAGTGGCATTGTGCAATTCTGAAGAAGGGCGAATTACGTTGTAAATTGACGAAAGGAGTCCTTGCGATATATCTAAAGGCCTAAAGTCAGGGAAAAACAAAGGATGGATAGTAGGAGTAAGCCTGGGGCTTTGGTCTGAGCCCTATCCAGACATTATGGTATCCGGAAGGATGATATCTTCACTTTCATCTAACAAGTGAAATGGTGATCCTACTACCTCGCTTTCAAGAGTAGCATCACTGGTTTTTAATCCCACATGAATCTCGTGAGACATTGTCTTATGTGAACTTTCGAGGGGCTTCTCTGATACCACAGGGAAGCAGATCGAAAAGCTTATGTCCACCTTTAGTGATGAAAGGTCAATCTCAGAAGGAAGAATGGCACCTTTTACATTACCTATTAGTACAGAGCAAGAAGTGATGGGAGCTAGTACGGCTTCAGACCAACCTGTGAACCATTTAGACCTAATGTAGCAATGGATGGCAGGAAAAGTGTCCGTACGGCCCAAGTAGTCTGAAAGTATAGCAGAGGAATGAGTTTCTTTAAGGTTAGGGAACAGCTTATCAGAAATGACTATACATGTGCATCCAGTGTCTCGTAAAATGGTTGATACATTAAGTCCATTAACTGTTCCTGAACAGAAGGGTGCTTGGTCATTACAGTCTTTAAAACATCTTCCAACTTTTTGTAACTTCTTAGAAGGACAATCTGGACGTTTATGTCCCTTAACCCTTTGACTGTCGCAACCCCCAATCCTGAGGTGTCTCCTGGTGTCGCAATATTTAAAAAAAAAAAAATTATTTTTTCTTATGAAATGATAGAGAATCTTTTCCCGATTGTAATGACACCAAAAAAAAACGAAATTTGATGGAAAACTGACGGAATTATGCTCTCGCGAATTTAGCGACCTCGGTGCTGTTTACAAATCGGCTATTTCACCCACTTTGAGCCCTATTTTCAGCTAATTCCATTGTTCCAGTCGCCCAAACTCATAGCTATTTCTTTAGAACTCCATTTTTCCATCGATTGAGTACAAGAAACTGCCCATTTACCGATTTCAACTACCTAATAATGTGGCCAGAAATTTGCAATTTGGCCAATTTCACAAAAATTAAAAAATATGACAATTTCAAAATAAGGTCCAGAATGAACAATGCAGACATTCCTGGCTCTAAATTAACATTTTCTTGCTCATCAGTCATGTCTCCAGGCCCCTCTGATATTACTCTTGCTTTCTATTTTGAATTTTTATTAAAACAAAAAATAGAATACTTACTATTATGCAGACTACTGCAATACTGTAATAATTGTATAAAATAACATCAACCCATTCATGACTGCATATTAGAATGGCTAGTTGGACATTTATTGGAAAATGGCATCATTTGTTTACTTTTGAACATTGGCAAAAATCAAACATTTCCCCTACTTTGAGCTCCATTTCTAGGTTCTTTTTATAGTAAAATCAATCAAAATCACCTCTATTTCTATAATATCTTTTCCATTCTATCAAATGAGACCAAGAAAACGAGAATACAACCATAAATACTATACGAAAATAACCACAAAGTCAGCATTTTAATTAAAAAAAAACGGTCGGAGTTTTTTTTTTCTCATTATGCACTGCATGTTCCATGATTTTTTTTATATGGTGCACACTGACCACACAGACTCATTCTCTCACATGTGGGCCTACCAGCTTTCTCCTGCTGATTTGAAGCCGCTAGAATTTATGAGTATATATACGTCAAACACTGTACCTCTAAGACGTATATATACGGCCGCGACAGTCAAAGGGTTAACACCACACAAATGACAAACAGAATAAAAGAAGTCATTTTACTTTCCACTAGAGGCTTTGATTTTTTTA
This sequence comes from Cherax quadricarinatus, assembly GCF_026875155.1. Classification (NCBI taxonomy): domain Eukaryota; kingdom Metazoa; phylum Arthropoda; class Malacostraca; order Decapoda; family Parastacidae; genus Cherax; species Cherax quadricarinatus. The sequence goes on along the minus strand of NC_069429.1, from coordinate 37,496,033 downwards.
GGTCTGATGAACCCTTGCCCTTAGGTTCGATCCCTTTAGGTCTTTATAGGAATTGTGAGCCTCAGCATACAGGTCAGCAGATTCAGCAACTTCCTCAGCTTTAATCAGGTTACGTTCTCTGATGAATGTTCTTATCTGGTGGGGAAGAGCTGTCAGGAACTGGTCAGCAACCATGAAGTCTCTAAGAATTCATAACTGTGAAAAATTTCCTGAACTCTCTATCCAAAAGTCGAACAAACAAAAGATGTTCCCTGTAACTGTAAAAGTTCTGGCCAGCTGTAAAAGGGGGCATACCTAAATCTTTCCTGTAAGAATTAGTGGTTTTTTATATGCTTTAAAAGGGTTGGGCCCTTTTTCAGTAGGTTATAATTACATATGATATCCTGTGACAAAGTTGCATAGATATTCAAGGCTGTACCAGAAAATAACATCCTAACCTGGTAGCCCAGGTTCAGAGGCCATTCACAAGGGTAGCTGTATTTTCAAAACCCGAAATATATGAAGTAATGTCTTCACCCTCTGTGAAGGGAAGTAAAAATTTGGGTTGGAATATGTGCACTAGCTGCATGATGTTCAATTACTCCTTCCTCTAATTGTTGTTGTGTAAAAGTTAAATTTTTATTCTCTAATTCAAGCGAGCTTGTTCGAGCTCGCGATCCTTTTCTCTCTCCCTTAACTCATATTTCCCATCCTTTCTCTTTCCTCAAGTTCCCGTATTTTAGCCTGTTCCTCACGTAATTTAGCCTGTTCCTCACGTTTCTCTAGCTCTTTCTTCACGATCAAGGGCTATCACGCTCTTTTTTGTCTTCACGTTCTCTTTCTGTCTTTCTTAGCTTTCTCTTTCAATTCCTCTCTCTCCTTTTCTCCCGTCTTTCAAGGGTTTCCCCTTTTTCCTTTTTTCTCCTTCTTTGAAGGTCTCTTTCTCCTTTTTCTCTTCTCTTTCGATTTTTTTCTCTCTTTCCCTTTCCTCCTGTCTTTCTCTTTTTAACTGTCTCTCTTCTCTCTCAATTCTCTCTCTTTCAAATCTTTCCTGGATCTTAGCACTAATGAAAGATTCTAAATTTTTCCCTGTTATTCCTAACTTTCTTTCCAGCATTTATCCAAAAATGGTATCCTCCATGCTTGCAAGAATAACTTAAACTATCAGTGGAAGAAACGGGTATTAAAAAAACGGGGGAAG
>NC_069429.1:37468378-37494353 GCF_026875155.1 Cherax quadricarinatus | reverse complement strand
TCTCTCTTGTCTCTTTATTTTTAGTTCAGACCTCTCACAAACATTGTACAGACTTAGTTTTTTCGACTTTTACTGGGGTTTTTGTCGAATAGACACTCAGAGCAAGTTAGGTTCTGACTGTAGCTTCTGACCTAATTTGTACTGGTTTCTGTGTACTGTCACAGTCGGGGGATTTTCTTATGCTAAAACTTAGATTCATATATCGGAGTTTTGTGACTTTTGTGGAGGATCTGTTGATGACCCTATTTAGTGTTATTATATTTTCTCCTTGTTCCTGATTCTGTGTCACTTTTGCTAGTTATATTGCTATTGGGGCTTAGCATTCTTTTATTGTTCAAGCAGATTGCCAGTTGGTCAAGAAATTAGTTTATGTGAGGACTTTGTCAGTCACATGTTTTAACCTAGTCAAGTCATGAGACATAGCAAATACTTAGAGCACTTACACACATACACACAAAATTACTTGTACATATTTGTAATATCTTATTAAATTTTAAATGTACCAGACGGTAACTTAAGAATTATAAATGTGATATGTGCTTTCAGCACAATAATATTGTACACGAGGGAAGTGATTATTCTTATTTTGTTGATTTTAAATTTTAAATTTTAAATTTGATATACGCCTAGACAACTAAACTAATAAATGTATTAAATTTATTTTCTCTAGTTTTTAAAGCCTACCAGTTTGTAATCCTAAGCACACTGAATCATACAGAATTCTAAGGGATAATTGGACAAGGATACCGACTAATTGTTACAAAAACCCAGTAACAGGCTGGATGCTAGAAGGACAGTCCTTTCTATTATCACGGGAGATCTCTAAGCTTTTAGAATTGCGTTTTTGTAACAAATGGGGGCCTGTGCGGGATGCTCTTGATCCAATGTTTGGAGAAATTGTACATTTTGACATACTATAACCTCTATGATCAAACACTTTGAGTACTTTCCTAATCTTTAACTTTGAGTTTAGTCTTGTACAACATACCGGGTTTGGATGTTGTACTTGACCGAGTCTCTTGATCCAAGGAGATGGAAACACTGTTGATGAGCTCTAGTTCCAAACCACCAACACTAAAATTCCTATTAGGATTATAGTTTTCCCATAATCACTTATTTCCTGATGTATTCCATAGTGAAACAGTTAATTGTTACTATTATAGTAATGGTGTACTGATGGAGAAAAATACATGTAAGTTGTCAGCTGATAGTGTTTCCACTGCAGCCAAGCATCTCGTAGGTTACCAGTTTACTTTTCGTGAACAAGCCATTGATTTTGCTCACAATAGTCCCATAGGGAAAATTTGGGTGTCAAGAAGACACCATAAACTGGCAAAACATTTTACTTGGCCAAAGATGAAGGAAACAGTAGCTGATCATGTGCGATGTTGCCACATGTGTCAAATGACAGGCAAGCCAGCACACACACCTCCACCTGCACATCTCATTCCTATCACCGTGGATGGTGAACCATTCTCAAGTCTTATTATTGATTGTGTTGGTCCTTTGCCTAGAACCAAACTAGGAAACCAATAATTATTTACTATTATGGACACTGCAACATGCTATCCTGAAGCTATTCCTATGAGAAAAATTAATGCTCGTCTTATTGTGAGAGCGCTGATGAAATTTTTCTTCCAGGTTGGATTGCCACGAAGATACAATCAGATCAGGGATCTAACTTCACTTCTAAGATCTTTCAAGAAGCATTATCCCACCTAGGAATAAAGTCTGTACTTTCAACCAGTTATCTTCCACAGTCACAAGGTGCTCTAGAGAGATTTCATCAGACACTGAAGTCCATGATGAGAGTTATTGTAAAAAATTTTTCTAGAGACTGGGATGAGGTATCCCTTTTTCTACTGTTCGCTATGAGAGAAAGTGAGCAAGAAAGTCTCGGGTTTATGTCCTTTTGGAATTAATTTTCGGACACCAAGTGTGTGGTCCTCTCGCAGTGTTAAAAAACGTGTGGACAGGAAAATCATATCCATCTTTGAGCACTTCACCTTCTTTAATGCACAACATTTGACAGCCGCTAGAGAGCAGCTTCGAAAAACCTAGTTTCAGCCCAAGCTAGAATGAAGCAACAATATGACAAGCATGCTGTCTCTCACTCTTTTAAAGCTGAGAAAAGGTGATGGCTCGGAAATTAGTACCAAGGTCAGCACTACAAGCCGGGTATGATGGTCCCCTGGAAGTAGTGAGAAAGCTTAGCGATGTAAATTATTTGGTACCTACCCTGGGAAAAAGAATCTAATAATGTGTACCATTTAACCACTAAGACTTACTAACCTAGTCTCTACTACTACATCTATTCTTCCCGGGACAGAGAAGAAAACGTCAGTCTACCTGACATCTCTAAGGTAAAAACCGGGAGTTTACCTGAAGAGAGTTCCGGGGGTCAACGCCCCCGCGGCCCGGTCCTGTGACCAGGCCTCCTGGTGGATCAGAGCCGGATCAACCAGGCTGTTACTGCTGGCCGCACACAAACCAATGTACGAACCACAGCAAAGGCTGATCAGGAACCGACTCAGGGGCTTGTCCAGTGCCAGCTTTGAAGACTGCCAGGGGTCTGTTGGTAATCCCCCCTTTTGTATGCTGGGAGGGAGTTTGAACAGTCTTGGGCCCCTACACTTATTGTATGGTCTTAACGTGCTAGTGACACCCCTGCTTTTCAATGTGGGGATGTTTTCATCGTCCCGCCACGTCTTTTGCTTCCGTAGTGAATGATTTTTTGAGTGCAAGTTCTGTACTAGTCCCCCCTAGGATTTTCCAGGGGTTATAATCAGCATCTCCCCGCCTGCATTCCAGGAATACAGGTTCAGGGGAAACCCCAACGCTCCCAGTAATTGAGGGGTTTTCTCTCCGTTATGCGCGCGATGAAGGTTCTAAAGTACATTTTCTAGGTCAGCAATTTCAAACCCGCCTTGAAAGGTGCGTTAATTTTGCAAACAATTCCAGCCCAGATAGAACAAGTGACCTGAAGAGTGTCATCATGGGCTTGGCATCCCTAGTTTTTTAAGGTTCTCATTATCCATCCTGTCATTTTTCTAGCAGATGCGATTGAAAACAATGTTATGGTCCTTGAAGGTGAGATCCTCAACATGATCACTCCCAGGGCTTTGACGTTGGTGTTACACTCTATTTTGTGGGCCCGAATTTATTTTGTACTCTGATGAAGATTCAATTTCCTCGTGTTTACCATATCTGAGTAACTGAAATTTCTCATCGTTGAACTTCATATTGTTTTCTGCAGCCCACTGAAAGATTTGGTTGATGTCCACCTGGAGCCTTGCAGTGTCTGCAATGGAAGACACTGTCATGCAGATTCGGGTGTCATTCTTCAAAGGAAGACACGGTGCTGTAGCTGACATCCTTGTCTATGCAGATATGAGGATGAGGAACAAGATGGAGTGAGTACGTGCCTTGGGAACAGACTTTTCACCATGGCTGCTTCGGACTTTACTCTGTTGACTACTACTCTGTGTGTTTTGTTATGAGGAAATTATAGATCCATCGACCGACTTTTCCTGTTATTCCTTTAGCACGCATTTTGTGCGCTATTACGCCATGGCCACCTTTTCGAAGGCTTTTGCAAGTCTGAATATTACATCTGCATTCTTTTTGTCATCTAGTGCATCAAGGACCTGTCGTATTGATCCAATAGTTGAGACAGACAGGAGCGACCTGTTCTAAACCCATGTTGCCCTGGGTTGTGTAACTGATGGGTTTCTAGATGGGTGGTGATCTTGCTTCTTAGGACCCTTTCAAAGATTTTTATGATATGGGATGTTAGTGCTATCGGTCTGTAGTTCTTTGCTGTTGCTTTACTGCCCCCCTTTGTGGAGTAGGGCTATGCCTGTTGTTTTTAGTAACTGTGGGACGACCCCCGTGTCCATGCTCCCTCTCCATAGGATGGTAAAGGAGTTCCATGAGTCTGGCCCTGGGGCAGAGTGCATGGGCATGTCATTTATCGCCTGTTCAAAGTCATTTGGCGTCAGGATAACATCAGATAGGCTTGTGTTAACTAAATTCTGTGGCGCTATCATAAAAAATTCATTTTGATCTTCGACTCTCAGTCTGGTTAGTGGCTTGCTAAAAACTGAGTCATATTGGGACTTGAGTAGCTCACTCATTTCCTTGCTGTCATCTGTGTAGGACCCATCTTGTTTAAGTAGGCCCAATACTGGCGTTGTTCTCACTTTGATTTGGCATAGGAAAAAGAATACTTTGGGGTTTTTTTTCGATTTCATATTATGGCTTTCAGTTCTTCCCGCGATTCCTGACTCCTATAAGATTCCTTTAGCATAAGTTCGATGCTTACTATTTCTCTGACCAGTGTCTCCCTATGCATTTCAGATATATTGACCTCTTTTAGCCGCTCTGTTATTTTTTTTTTTTCCGTCACCTGTAAAGGGAGGGCCTGTCTCTTTCTATTTTGCATCTACTCCTCCTTTTTCTTAGAGGAATAAGCCTTGTGCATACATCGTGTGCCACCAAGTTAATCTGTTCTAGGCATAAGTTGGGGTCTGTGTTGCTTAGTATATCTTCCCAGCTTATATGGGTTTTAGGACTTGGTTTACTTGGTCCCACTTTATGTTTTTGTTATTGAAGTTGAATTTGGTGAATGCTCCCTCGTGACTAATTTCATTATGTTGGTCTGGGGCTCTGCGCATACATGTCTGAACCTCAATTACGTTGTGATCTGAGTATATTGTTTTTGATATGGTGACATTTCTTATCAGATCATCATTGTTAGTGAAGATGAGTTCTATGTATTCTCCAATCTAGTAGGCTCTATTATTTGCTGGTTTAAATTGAATTTTGTGCAGAGATTTAAAAGCTCGTGTGAGTGTGAGTTTTCATCAGAGCTGCCTCCTGGTGTTATTTCTGCAACAATATTATTTGTTATATTCCTCCATTTTAGGTGCCTGAAGTTGAAATCCCCCAGGAGCAAGATGTTGGGTGCAGGAGCTGGAAGATTTTCCAGACAGTGGTCAATTTTTAACAGCTGTTCCTGGAATTGCTGGGATGTTGCATCCGGAGGCTTTTAGACTACCACAATGACAGGTTTTGGTTCTCGACCTTTACTGCAAAACTTTCCCCTACATCATTTGAGGCATTAAGCAGTTCTGTGCAAACAAGTGACTCTGCAATGTACAGGCCAACCCCCCCCTTTTGCCTATTCACTCTGTCACATCTGTATAGGTTGTAACCTGGGATCCATATTTCGTTATCCAAGTGATCCTTTATGTGGGTCTCAGTAAAAAGCCGCGAACATTGCCTTTGCCTCTGCAAGCAGTCCACGGATTGAAAGGTAATTTGTTGTTTGTTGCTGGCTTTAGACCCTGTATATTTGCAAAGAAGAATGTCATGGGGACGGTGGTATTGTTGTACTGGGGGGGGATAATTTTTCCGGCATTAGTACCCTGTATCTGTTGGTTTGGAGTGGAGGCCATCGACTGTTTACCTGGAGTTTTACCTGGAGAGAGTTCCGGGGTCAATGCCCCCGGGGCCCGGTCTGTGACCAGGCCTCCTGGTGGATCAGAGCCTGATCAACCAGGCTGTTGCTGTTGGCTGCACACAAACCAATGTACGAGCCACAGCCCGGCTGATCAGAACTGACTTTAGGTGCTTGTCCAGTGCCAGCTTGAAGACTGCCAGGGGGCTGTGGTAATTCCCCCTTAATGTGTGCTTGGGAGGCAGTTGAACAGTCCTCGGGCCCCTGACACTTATTGTATGACTCTTAACGTGCTAGTGACAAACCCCTTGCTCTTCATGGGGGATGGTGCATCGTCTGCCAAGTCTTTTGCTTTCGAGTGAGTGATTTTTTGGTGTGCAAGTTCGGTACTAGTCCTCTAGGATTTTCCAGTGTATATAATCATGTATCTCTCCTACAGCATTCCAGGAATACTAGGTTTAGGAACCTCAAGCGCTCCCAGTAATTTGAGGTTTTTAATCTCCGTTATGCGTGCAGTGAAAGTTCTCTGTACATTTTCTAGGTCGTCAATTTCACCTGCCATGAAAGGTGCTGTATGTGGCAGCAATATTCCAGCCTAGATAAACAAAGTGACCTGAATATGTCATCATGGGCTTGCCTTCCCTAGTTTTGAAGGCTCATAATCCATCCTGTCATTTTTCTAGCAGATGCATTGATACAATGTTATGGTCCTTGAAGGTGAGATCCTCGACATGATCACTCCCAGGTCTTTGACGTTGGTGTTTCGCTCTATTTTTGTGGCCAGATTTGTTTTGTACTCTGATGAAGATTTAATTTCCTCATGTTTACCATATCTGAGTAATTGAAATCTCTCATCGTTGAACTTCATATTGTTTTCTGCAGCCCACTGAAAGATTTGGTTTGATGTCACCCTGGAGCCTTGCAGTGTCCTGCAATGGAAGATACTGACATGCAGATCGGTGTCCATCTGCAAAGGAAGACACGTTGCTGTTGGCGACATCCTTGTCTATTCGGATATGAGGATGAGGAACAAGATGGGAGCGAGTACAGTTCCTTGTGGAAACAGGTTTTTTCACCGTAGCTGCCTCGGACTTTTACTTCTGTGACGACTACTCTCTGTGTTCGTTAGTGAGGAAAATTATAGATCCATCGACCGAACTTTTCCTGTTATTCCTTTAGCACGCATTTAGTGCGGCTATACGCCATGGGTCACACTTGTCGAAGTCTTTTGCAAATTCTGTATATATTACATCTGCATTCTTTTGTCTTCTAGTGCATTTAGGACCTTGTCAGTAGTGATCCTATATTGAGACAGACAGGAAGCGAACCCTGTTCAAACCCCATGTTGCCCTGGGTTTGTGTAACTGAATGGGTTTCTAGCTGGGTGGTGATCTTGCTTCTTAGGACCCTTTCAAGATTTTAAGATATGGATGTTAGTGCCTATTGGTCTGGTAGTTCTTTGCTGTTGCTTTACTGCCCCCTTTGTGGAGTGGGGCTATGTCTGTTGTTTTTAGTAACTGTGGGACACCCCCGTGTCCATGCTCCCTCTCCAAGGCTGAAAGGAGGCTCATGATAGGGGCTTCTTGCAGTTCTTGATGAACACAAGAGTTCCATGAGTCTGGCCCCCTGGGGCAGCGTGCATGGGGCATGGTCATTTATCGCCTGTTCGAAGTCATTGCGTTCAGGATAACATCGGATAGGCCCTTGTGTTAATCAAATTTTGTGCTCTCTCACAAAAATTCATTTTGATATTCGACTCTCAGTCTGGGTGTAGGAGTCGGCTTCTAAAAACAGAGTCATACTGGGACTTAAGTAGCCACTCATTTTCCTTGCTGTCCATGCTGTGTTGGACCGCCATCTTGTTTAAGTAAAGGGGCCCAATACTGACGTTGTTCTCGACTTTGATTTGGCCATAGGAGAAGAAATACTTTTGGGTTTCTTTCGATTTCATTTATGGCTTTTAGTTCTTCCGCGATTCCCTGACTCCTAAAGGATTCTTCTATCTTAAGTTCGATGCTTGCTATTTCTCTGACCATGTCTTCCCACGCATTTCAGATATATTGACCTCTTTTAGCCGGTCTTTATCTTTTCGTCGCCTGTAAAAGGGAGCGCCTTCTCTTTCTATTTTACATCTTACACCATCCATTTTCCTTAGAGGAATACGCTTGTGCAAACATTCGAGTGCACGAGTTTATTCGTTTCTAGGCATAGAGTTGGGGTCTGTGTTGCTTAGTATAATCTTTCCAGCTTATATCGTTATTAATTGGTTTACTTGGTCCCACTTTATGTTTTTTTGTTATTGAAGTTGAATTTGGGTCAATGCTCCCTCATGACTAGTCTCATTGTGTCCGGTCTGGGGGCTTCCACGCATACATGTCTGAACCTCAAATTATGTTGTGATCTGAGTAATATTGTTTTTGATATGGTGACATTTCTTATCATATCACATCATTGTTAGTGAAATGAGGTCTAGTGTATTCTCCAGTCTAGTAGCTCTTATTATTTGCTGGTTTAAATTGAAATTTTGTGCAGAGATTTTAAAAGATCGTGGTGAGTGTGAGTTTTCATCAGAGCTGCCTCCTGGTGTTTATTACTGCAACAATATTATTTGCTATATTGCCTCCATTTTAGGTGCCTTAAGTTGAAAATCCACCCAGGAGCAAGATTGTGGGTGGCAGGAACTGGAAGATTTTTTCCAGACAGTGGGTCAATTTTAACACTGTTCCAGGAATTGCTGGAATTTTGCATCCGGAGACTTGTAAGACTACCACAATGATTAGGTTTTGGTTCTCGACCTTTTACTGCTCAAAACTTCCCTCCAGGAAATGACTGGAGTTGATGTACATTTCTGCCAAAATCCTGCCAGTTTTTTTTTCCTTCCTGCACTAAAAACCTCTTCCTCTTGAGTGGCTGTGGCTACCCAGGTTTTCCCATGGCCTGCAATGTACACAGCCAACTCCACCCCTCCTTTGCCTGTTCACTCTGTCACATCCGTATAGGTTTGTAACCTGGGATCCATAATTATCCAAGTGATCCTTATGTGGGTCTCAGTGAAAAGCCGTCGAACACTGCCTTTGCCTCTGCAAGCATCCACACGGATGAAAGGTCTTATGTCTTGTTTGTTGCTGGCTTTAGACCCTGTTATATTTGCAAAGAAAGATGTCTTTCGGACTGTGGTATTGTTGTACTGGGGGGGGGATTTTTTTTTCCCCAGCATTAGTATCTGTAATCTGTTGGTTTGGAGTGGAGGCCATCGACTGTGGTTCCACTCCAGGAATGACTGGATTTGGTGTACGATTTCTGCCATTTCCTGCCAGTTTTGTTTCTTCCTGGCACTAAAAAACCTCTCCCTCTTGAGTGGCTGTGGCTACCCAGGTTTTCCCATGGCCTGGATGTATAGAGGTGCATTTAGAAAATTCAGTGACTCTACAATCACTAGACGATTTTCTTAGTAACATTGGGATTGATAAAGCTGGTGATATTAAAAACATGATTTTGCATTTTCCCTAAATTGTACAGTGATGTTCCTAAACGTTCTACTCTGGGTGTACATGACGTTGATGTACAGGGAGCATTACCCATTAAGGAATCACCATATAGGATGAGTCCAACGAAGCATAAAGCATTGAGAGAAGAGGTTGATTTTCTGTTATCTCAAGGACTTATTGAGCACAGTAAAAGTCCATGGGCATCTTCATGTATTTTAGTGCCTAAACCTGACAGGTAGTTTCAATGATGTCACTGATAATACAGAAAAGTTGAACTCTGTCCACTTGCCTGATGGCTATCCTCTACCCTCCATTGAGACGACCTATTTGACTGTGTGTCAGGAGCCTCAGTTTGTCAGGCCGGTTAGATCTCTTACAGAGGCTATTATCAATCCCGCTTACTGAACGTGCTCAAGAAATATGCACGGGGCTTTTTCTGTACAAGATGGATTGTTTAACTACCTCGTCGCGTCACCCCCTTCGGCTATGTTAACCGGCTCCCTTCATACAACGTATAATGAACGAGTTGACCCACAACTCAGAGGGAGTAGAAGCTCTACCTTGACGACTTAATGGTGTACAGTGACGAGTGGGAACAGCACTTTGATGCATCTCAGAGCATTGTTGAGAGACTGTGGCACTACAACTCACTGTTAACTTAGCTAAATGTAGTTTTGGTCAAGCCAAGATTACCTATCTAGGCTTTTTATTCAGCCAAGTGAAGGTTGCTCCTATTGAGGCTTAAGGTTTGTGCAATTTTCGAATTCCAGTGCCACAGATAGGGAACAGAGATTCCTTCCAGGTATCCCAGCTATTATCGCAGGTTCTTTCCAAACTTTTCTCAGATTGCAGCTCCTCTCACTGAGCTTACTATTGTAGCAAAGTTCAGTTCATCTGGACTAGAGATTGTTTAGACACGTTCAAAAGATTAAAATGTTTGCTCTCCTCTGCTCCTGTGTAGAAGTGTCCTAATTTCAATCTCCCCTTCTTTTTACAATAAGATGCGAGTTGTTAAGCAGTGGGCATTGTGCTGCTCAACAGTCAACATCACTGATATTCTCCATCCTATATGTTTACTATTCATCTAAACTTAAATGACACCTAGTAAAAATCTATGCTACTATTGAGAAAGAGCTCAGCTCTTGTGGTGGTCCTTGGAACATTTTGACGTGTATTGGGCACTTCCCCATTTAAAAATTAACGTTTTTTTTCAGATCCCACAACCACTCACTTATATAAATACTAGAAGAGTAAAAATGCTAGATCATGAGGTGGGCACTCAGACCCAACTTATGCATTAGTATAAAACCAATAAGTGGTTATTGCAATGTAATTGCTGACGCTCTGTCACTCCTTAATAATTATCAGTTTTACATTAAAATTAACGTAATTTTATGCCCAAATACCATTGTTACTTGCTAGACAAATACAGTAAAGTAAAGTAATCCTCCAGCCCATATTAACTATGTATACCATGTCATGTCAATTATTATATTTATATATTCACAAGTATGATATGTGTGTGAGGAGGAGGCAAGCTAGTGGCGATTATGTATGTTGTGTGGGCGATGTTAATGCTTAGGCGGAACACTGTCTGCTTGCAGACCCCCCCCTCCCTCACTACACACTTAAGCTGTTTAATTACTCAGATTGTCTATCTGCATAGATTCCTTCCACAAACACCTACTTAAGAGTGAATGCTGTCTCCTGCATTGCACAAGACATTCTTAATATGCAGTCTCCTCACTATGACGAGCCTCAACGTGTCATGCTTGTCTACGCTATCCTGTTTCTACACTGATGTACATAACCACGAGTATTCAGAGATACATACTGTGACTGCCCATACTAGGGCATACATAGTGATATAACACTGAAATTATAGAAGTGCATGACACAGGAGTGGACTCTAGATTTTTATATTAAAATTTATTATTATTGTGTACTGGTAATCAGTAATAATGTAAAAACATTAATGCAACTCATAGTGTGACCGTTTGTCGTGTTGGGGGGAGGGGGGTTTGCAACCCTAATGGGTTGCAATGTATTAATGTATATATAATTACATGTATATAACCTTTTCATATATTTTATACAGGAACCCCTGCATAAACAATCAGCTCCCAAGAGACCAATTATGTAAGTATATTTTTGTAGGTGGCTTGTAAGGTGTATTTTTGGGGGTCCTGGGAAACAGATTAATCTACTTCAACAAATATCTCTTATGGGAACAAATTCCGGTCTAAAAATGGCACCAACAGACTTCTGGCTTGAAATAATATCGTTAGCGGGGGTCCCCACTGTATTGCTCATATTTGCGATAATAGCTAAATCGTAAATATATTGCTTTATATTATTGACCTTAATTTCCCTTATCTTAGGTAGGATGCAACATATTATTATGTGCTCAGTTCAGTCTTGATTGTCTAACTACTGTAATTATCGCTTGTGGCTTTCGTTTCCTCCCTGCCGGGCTCTGGTTGCTGGGCAGCAACTTCCAGCAGGAGTCTATCAACGTCATAGAGGGAGGGATATCCCTCACATCGCCTGAAAGTATTCCAGTCTGGTCTAGACTCTTGTGGTTGGACGTATTCTAGACAAGAAGTGCCTAAATTCCCCTTAATTGGCCCTTGTTGGAAGATTGTCTCTTGTCCTCATTATTGTTTGTTATTCTGGAGACTCTGCTCAGCAAACATTGAACAGATCTTAGTGATTTTTGACATTGTACTGAGGTTATGGTCAATAGACACTCTGAAAACTCAGGTCCTGAGCTGTATGCTTCTGACCTAATTTGTACTGTTTCTGTGTACTGTCACTGTCGGGGGGGATTTTCTTATGCTGAACTTAGATTCAGTAGTATGGGATTTTTGTGACTTTTTTGTGGAGGATTCTGCTGATGGTCCCTACTTAGGTCATTGTATTATCTTCTTGTTCCTTATCCGTGTCACTTTTGCATGTTATATTGTCTACTGGCTTAGCCCATTCCTTTTTTATTTGTTCAGCAGACTGTTTCTGATGCCAGTTGGTCCAAGAAATTAGTTTTTATGTGAGGACTGTCAGCACTTGTTTAAGTCTAGTCGAGTCGTGAGACATAGCAAAATACTTAAGAGCACTTACACATACACACAAAATTACTTGTACTATTTGTACTATCTATTAAATGTTAATGTACCAAACGGTACTTAAGAAATTATAAATGTATATGGCTTTCAGCACAATAATATTGTTACACGGAGAGAAGTGATATTATTATTTGTTGTTATTAATTATAATTTAATTTGATATAAGCCTAGACAACTAAATTAATAAATGTATTATATTTTATTTTCTCTAGTTAGTAGCCTACCAGTTGTAATCCTGAATACTATCGAATCATACTGATTCTAATGGATAATGGACAAGAATACTGACTAATTGTTACGAAAACCCAGTAACAAGGCTGATGCTAGAAGGGCAGTCCTTTCTAGTATTCACTGGAGATCTCTAGCTTTTAGAATCGCGTTTTTGTAAACACTCACCCATTGCCTTTCACACTATTATGGCCACTATAGACGATTCTTAAATCTCTCAAACCAACCTTTGCTGGCCTTAAATCACTCACATCACCACTAGTTGCTGGCATTTTTCTAATTATATCCTCATGCACTTCCTAGCCTTTCACATATGATCGCTTGGAGAGATGCTATCTCCTGCTATCTGTTTTTTCGTTTATCCACACAATAACAGTCTCTCAACATCTTCTTATCACTTGCGATCTCAGTTTCAAAAAACATAGTTGCACCTTTGGCAAGAACAGCTTCCTTGATTGCCATTTTCTTTTCTAGGGCCACAATAGTAGAATGGTTGATTGGGGTTTTTGTGTACAAACCTGGCCAGCTCGGGAGACATGCACTCCACTTTCACATACTTACAATGATCTCTTTCTTCATATCCATAGTAATTTCTCACCCTATTTGCTGTAGGTTGGGCACTAGAAGCTTTCTTGGGGCCCATGGTGACTTATTTTCCAGGTGCATCACTAAAAAGGCTGTGATAAATATGAAATTTTCCGATTGTATGCTTGGAAGCGACCGCATGGCTGGCCTGGCTTGTAAACACTGGCCAGAAGTGGACGCTCTCAGACGGAACGAATAGTGTTGGTCGAGTTTTTTAGCACTAGTCGAGGCCAAATTTATGCATAAAAATGTATTGCTGGTCGATTTATCGTTAACGATGCCATCGTTCGTTGAGGTCCACTGTATAAAAAACATAAAACATGTTAAATACTCCAGAATGAATATTATTTTTGGCTTAATAGCCGAGCCATTCGACGGAGGTATGAAGAGATACGAGAAACAAGTACCATTCTCCTATCCCTGTCTTGGGCTTAATTTAGAGAAAAAGGAGTGTAGCACAGGGCTGTGATTATATACTCGTACTGCAACCATAAACCTGAAACAAAAAAGCTATTTTCTCTTATATAGATTACCACCATAGCAATCATATGTTAGAGAACCTAGGATAACATACCCCAAAAAAAGTCAGACAACACTGTCCTATTTCTAGTACCTGGCTTGGGTTAGCCATATATGATATTTGGTACATACAGTGGAACCTCTACTTGGCGAGTTTAATCCCGTTCCATGACCTTGCTCGCAACTGGAATTGCTCGTTTGCCAGAGTCAATTTTTCCCTCATTTAAATTAATTGAAATTGCAATTAATCCATTCCAAGTGGAATTCTGTACTTCGCAATAATTTTGCTAATATCAACTCTATGGCTAATTTATCTATCTCACTTCATCTAATATGGACCATAAACAATATCATAACATAGAAACCCTGATATATACTCTAAAACAAATAAAATATGTCATTCATGTAGTGGTATGGGCGGTGTCGCGGTGGACGAGAGTTTGTCTGGAGACCATCCAAAATTCTTCATGAATAATTTCACTAATATCATCTTACAACAAGCTTAATTTAATATATCACAGTTCATCTAATATGACTTAAACTTTATGTTGGTTGTCCCTTATTAATCTGATAGTAAGGTTCTCACTACATGTTCTAGTGTGGGGGTAGCTTTTTATCTTAATTGGCCTTATCTGTCCAGGGGTAATACTACATTATGGCTGATCATCCCAGCGTGTCTCTGATATCCTTTCACCAGCCCTCTCCACAGGTTATGTAAACTACTACTATAAAAATATAACTGTATTCTCAGTAGATCTGTACAGAATATACAATTACAGCTCCATTTTCAAAACTAAAGTTTCTATACCTCATAGCTGTTCTCCACATGTGTGTATATCCCACCAACAACTTTTGGTCCTCGATCCTCCTTTGACTAACTCTGGGTTAAACCAGTGTTTTGACACACTTTAGTCACCTGGTATGGTTTGCCACAACTTAAGTTATAAAAACTAATCACCCCTGGAGCACACATAATCCCCAAAAGATAGAAAGAATAGACCCAGAGATCTTTGCCACCCTCCATGTCAACAAGAGAAGAGAGAGAGAAGGGAGAGGGAGGAAGCCTAGCTAAACTCACCACCAAAACAAAAGACTGCCAAGCACAGTTTCTCTTGTTTACCCACAATTCTACGATACCTTAATTTACTGTTACAAAAAGAAATACAACCTTATAAACTGAATTGTTTAAATTGTGAGTGTGTGTGCTATATATAACCTATTTTATTGAGAAAAAAGGCTTGAACCCAGCTCCTCTCATCATAAGGTTGTCAGCCCTTATGACATTTAGAACTGAGTCCCCATCATTCAATATAAATAGGTATCCAGAGTAACTGTTATTGTAAATACATGATGGGTCCTATATCCTAAACAATAACAGACAATATAAATAACATAGAAAACACGATATATACTCTAGAAGAATAAAATAAGTCATTATGTAACAGGTGAGTGGCCACAACCGCTCCCTCTTTGTTGTGGTAAATGCTGCCATCTAGTGATGGCCTTCTGAAGCCGTCCATTAATATAATTAATATATGTACCTGGAGTATACCTGGAGAGAGTTTCGTGGTCAATGCCCCGCGGCCCGTCTTGTGACCCAGGCCTCCTGGTGGATCGCGCCTGATCAACCCAGGCTGTTGCTGCTGGTATCTGCACGCAAACCAACGTACGAGCCACAGCCCGCTGATCAGGAACTGACTTTAGTGCTTGTCCAGTGCCAGCTTGAAGACTTGACAGGGGTCCCTGTTGGTAATCCCCCTTATGGTGTGCTGGGAGCAGTTGAACAGTCTCGGGCCCCGGACACTTATTGTATTACATTTATTATTATATATGTATAATTATTATACAAATATATTATTATAATTATTATTATTGGTATTAAACTAATATTATAATATTATACAATTATTATCATATTATTATTATTATCATTATTATTATTATATATAATTTATTTGTAATTTTTATTCACACAAAAATATAAGATTTACTGAAATTCCTTATGCAATAATTGTATAAATATGTCAACCCATTCATGCCTGCATATTGGAATGGACAGTTTCCAAAGTGAAACAGAGCCAAGCAATGGACCATTTCAACCTAGGTTGAGCTCTATTCAAGTATCTTTCGTCCGTGAAAGCAATCAAAATCAATATCTATATCTGTAATTTAGTCCTTCCATTCTATCAAATGAAGACCCAAAAACGAGAGAATAACAAACCAAAAAAACCATTTGAAATTACCAGTAACGCCTTTCAGTGGTCCAAGGCCCAAATCCTTGAATCCACGCACCTATGTCCAAGAATTTTAAAAAAAGAAAAATTTGGTATTTTTTCTTATGAATTCATAGAGAATCTTTTTGTGAAGGTAATAAAACAAAAAAAGTAAGAAATTTGTGGGAAAATTGACGAAATTATGCTCTCGCGGAATTTTGATGTAGTCCAGCGATATTTACGAATCGGCGATTTTTTGCCGACTTTACTCCCATTTTAGGCAATTACATTTTCCATCAACCAAATTCATTAGCTTATTTCACTAGTGAATAACTTCTATTTATCGATTGAGCACAACAAATCGCCAAGTCAACTGTTTCCAACTACAAAATAAAGTGATCGAAATTGTAATTTGGCCAATTTAACACAAAGTTCAAATATCCCAACTTCAAATAGGCTCCAAATAAACAATGTAGGTATTCTGCAACTAAACTAACTTTTTCCTCTGTTCATTAGTTACATTTGAGGCTTTACAAATAAATTCCATTTTGATTTTTTATTCACATATGAATTTTATCACACCAAAAAAAAAAGATTTACTGTTATGCAATACTGTAATAAATGTATAGATATCATTCAACCATATTTGTGAATGTAGATTAAACCCAACCACCAGCTGACGTGTATTAGATGTGTGAGGTCGTTTTGTTTTACTTCTTGAATTATCGGCAAAAATTTTAACATTTCCACTACTTTGAGCTCAGTTTCATCATAAGCCATTTCCAGTGCTAAAACCAATCAAATCATCTCTCTATTTCGTAATATGTCTTTCCATTCTATCAAATTGAGACCAAGAAATCGCAAATACAACTATAAAAAACAATCAACGAAAAACACTGCAAATCCGCTGTTTCAATCGAAAAATCATGATTTCAGTTTTTTTCTCTCATTATACACAGTGTGCTGCAGGATCTGTTTTATGTGGTGCACACATACCACATAGATGTATTCTCTCATATCTAGGCCCAAATGTACTACTCACAGTTTATCAGAGTGAGCTGAGCTCATGGCGTAGATCTACGGTTTGGACACTCACCGTAAAGCCGTAGATCTATGGGACGGACCCTGAAAGGGCAAGGGGGTGGCTAATTGCTGAGAAGTGAACTCCATTATTTATGCTTAGATTTCTTTCATTTTTGGTGTACATTAAGAAGCATCTTTCCATCATACATTGCCCAAGTTTCAATAAGATAGTCCAACAAACAAATGAGATACAATTCCCGAGATCAAGAGCAAGAGCCCCTCACAAGTGTCAAGGAACCTGCATTGAGGTCTGCTCGCTTGTAGAAATTTTGCTCGCATATGGAAGCAAAAAATCGACCCATCGACTGTTCGTATTTGGAAAAACTCACACATGGACATGCTCGCAAGTAGAGGTTCCACTGTATTCGATTCCCAGCCAGAGTAGAAACATTGGGCATGTTTCTTTACACCTGCTGTCTATGTTCACCCATCAGCAAATAGGTACCTGGGTGTTAGTCAACTGGTGCGTGTTGTTATCCTGGGACACTGACCTAATTTGCTTGAAATACTCTGCATAACAAGCAGCTTTCTATAATATAGTAGTATGTCACTGATGTCAGTTATGTTTGTATCCCATGTACATGTACGTGTAGAAAATTATTATTATTATTATTGTTATTTTCTCATTTGTTTGTTGGGTTAGCGTAATGAAACTTGGGCCCATGAATATATGAAGGGAAAGATGTACATTCCACATTTACACCAAAAAGCACAGATCAACAGACCATAAAAAGCATCATTTACACAACTCCGCCAAAAGCAGCCGCTAGCGGAATAATTATTTGGTATAGAATATAAAAAACAGTAAAACACAAACAACTAAAAAAAACATAAAAAAAACGTAATAAAAAAGAAAAAAAAAAACCGTACCCCAAATCACTCCATTCTCCTCACAACCAGCCCGCCCCACTCACATCCAAATCAATCAAACCACAGTCCCCTGACCCAAGCCCAAGTATCACCAGTCCCTACTCCTCCCCTAACATAAACAAGGAGCGCGCAAGCCATACCGCGACCGCCCCCATCCTACCCCCTCCCTCCCGGCCCATATACCGCGGCATCCTTACCCCCCAAGAAAGAACCCCACATCCTACCCGCCATTTAAATCCCAACAAACACCCAACAACGCCCCACGCAGTCCTGACTACAATCCAACCCATACCCACAGAAGCACAAAAAAATGATACCAACCCCCCAGCTACCCGCCAACTACCTCCCTCTACCCGACCACCTCTTGGCCAATTCTCATATCCACAGATCCCTCTGGCTCCCACATAACAAAACTATCCGCTGTCCAGACATGCAAGTTCTCAACATTCCCCACAAATTGTCCACCAATTCCTCATATCCCTAGGCCAAAAAGCCCATAACTTGCCGCACAAACCAATTGTTACTGAATCCCCACTTATCCGATTGCGTAAACTTAGAACCGCCTACTCCAGCCACTCTCGTACCTGAAATCAACCGGACCACTCCCCCCCCACCCTAACCCACTAACACCACCCACCCTCCTACATACACCTCCCCATGTCAGCCCCCACCCCCGACCTGCCCCCTAGCCAACAAAACACTATCCTTCTATGTCTAAATTCGCACCAAAAAATTGACCCACAATAAAAAAAACGCCACCCACAACCACACCCGAATAGAATAATTTTCAACACCGACCCTATTGAAAATTACTTGGGCAAATTATGATGCACGATGCTTCTTAACATGAACAAAATAAAAAAGGAACGGACGATAAATAATGGAGTTTCACTTCCCAACCATTAGCCAACCCTCTTGTGGACACAGTCATATGGTTTTTTTTACGGTTGTATTCTCGTTGACTTTTTGGTCCTCATTTGATAGAATGGAAGATATATTACAGAATTACATATGATTTTGATTGCTTTCTTTATGAAAAAGTACCTGAAATTGAGCACGCAAAGTACGTAATGTTCGATCTTTTGCCGATGCTCAATGAACTTTGTGAAGTCAAGTTGGTTAAAATTTTATTAAGTGTATTCTAACTTAACCACTCTGTAAATCCGGCAAACTCATAATCCGGCACCACTACAGCCCATGGTGCCAGGATTTGTGATGGCGTACACGGGGTTACTACCATCTACAAGATGACTGTAAAACAGAAACACTGTAACTGTTTTTACATGATGGTAAGGATTGCTATTGTATTTTTGGTCTCATAAACATGCTGGATAACAGGTATACTGCTAATGTCCACTTACACCTTAGGTCACACTACACAGGCATCACATGCATATACAGTGGTCCCTCAATAATCGTCCGGCCTGAAAGTCGTGTCCATGTTCAGAAATAGTCCTGCTTTTTCGTCTAAATATGGCTCGAAATGGTCCAGTAACTCCCTAATAGTCTTCTTTCCCGACGCGTACTCACGCTCATGAGGACCTGGGCCTTTTCCATCCCAGCCATGGTGCAATTGTTTTACCAGTGAGTCAACGGTCCCCCTCACATGCTCCAGCAAAATATTTCATAATATACCATTTATTTAGGCATACAAGTTATTATTTTTTTTTTTTTTTTTTTTATATATCATACACCGGCCGATTCCCACAAGGCAGGTGGCCCGAAAAAGAAAAAACATTCAACACATCATCACTCCATCACTGTCTTGGCAGAAGGTGCTTTACACTACAGTTTTTAAAAAACTGCAAACATTAACACCCTCCTTCAGAGTGTGCGTGGCACTGTACTTCCCATCTCCAGGACTCAAGTCCGGCCTGCCGGTTCCCTGAATCCCTTCATAAATGTTACTTTGCTCACACATCCAACAGCACGTCAAGTATTAAAAACCATTTGTCTCCATTCACTCCTATCAAACACGCTCACTGATCATGCTGCTGAAGTCCAAGAGCCTCCTCGCACACAAAACCTCCTTTATACCTTACCCCCTCCCTCCAACCTTCCTAGGCCGACCCCTATCTACCCCGCCTTCCTTTCCACTAACAGACTGATACACTCTTGTAGTCTTCTGTTTCGCTCCATTCTCCCTAACATGTCCGAACCACCTCAACAACCCTTTCCTCAGAGCCCTCATGACAAACAGTTTTGGTAATCCCGCACCTCCTTCCATGGCTCCAAGAAAGCTCCTAGTGCAAGCCTTTAGGTAAAGAAGTGAGAAATACGACTGAATTTAAGAACAACCTCATTGAACATAATATAGTGGCGTAACGTGTGGGCAACTGGCCATGAAGGTATAACAAATCCCGTACAAACCATATCTTCCTCATAGCCAAGAAAAAGGCAAATCATGGACTCTGTTTGTTGCAAAGGGGGTAAATATTCTGACAAAAATGAACTCACCAGTACTCGAAGATTTTGAGAATTATTAATGTGTGGATAAATGAAAACAATTAGCAGAGATAGTCTTATGACACGCTATTTGAGAAAGGCAAGGCAGATTGCAGACGATTTGGTAAAGAAATTACCTGCAACTAGTGTGTGATGTGAGTGATTTTAAGGCCAGCAAAGGCTGGTTTGAGAATTTAAGAAGCGTACTGGCATACACATGTGGTAAGGCATGTGAGGCTGCAGCTGGCCGACCACAAGGTGGCTGAAAAATTTGTGCATTAATTCAAGGAGTACAAAAACAGTGAAGGACTGAAAACCTGAAACAAGTGTTGAATTGTGATGAAACAGGCCTCTTTTTGGAAGAAAATGCCAAAGAGTCCTACATTACTCAGGAAGAAAAAGGCGCTGCAGGACACACACCTATGAAGACAGGCTGACCTAATGTTCTGTGCTAATGCTATTGGGGATTTCAAAGTGAAAAGCCATTACTAGTGTACCATTCTGAAAATCCCAAGTGTTCAGGAAAAACAAAGTTAGAAGAGTTAAATTGTGTGTGTTTTTGGAGATCTAATAGTAAGGGCAAGGTCACAAGGGACATTTTCGTCGAGTGGTTCAAAGAAGTGTTTTGGCCCTAGTGTGGAAAATTACATCTTGGAAAAGAAATTGGATCTCAAGTGCCTCCAAGTAATGGACAATGCTCCTGCTCATGCCTCCAAACTTGGATGACCTAATTCTAAAGGAGTTTGGGTTCCATTACAGTAAAGTTCTTGCCTCGAATACCACTCATCCCTCCAGCCCATGGACCAGCAAAATCATTTGCAATCTTAAAAAACTCTACACCAAAGCAATGTTTAAAGGTGCTTGATATGTACCTCCGACACTCACTTGACCCCTACGAGAAATTATTGGAAAGAGAACACTTCAGTATTCTCCATTGCATATGCCTTATAGGTAAGGCTTGGGAGGGAGTGACTACCAGGACTCTTGAACTTTTGCTTGGAGAAAAATTGGGTGGCCAGATGTGTCCACAAGAGGGTTATTGAAGTGTTTGAGGCCAGCCACTGAATGAGCCTATGTCAGTTGTAAACTCTATTGTCGCACTGGGGAGTTCCATGGGGTTTGGATGTGAGTTTGGAGGATGTGTAAGAGTTTGGTGGAGGACCACAAACGAAGAAGAGCTAACCACTGAGTAGCTGCAAGAGCTTCAGCCCCCCCCCCAGAAGAGCAACAGTATCGCAGCTCAGAATCCCTTGTCTGCAGAGGAGGAGGGGGGGGGTAAAGAAAAGAGATGGAGGGAAGGTGTCTTCTTCAGAAATTAAGGAATTTTTTGGAAATGTGGGGGTAGGATGAAAGATTTAAGGAGAAACATCACCCAGAGAAGGATGTTGCAACATATCGGCAACTTGTACAGTGAACAGAGTCTTCTCCCATATTAGGGAATTTAAAGAGACGTCAGAAACAGAGCTCTCTGGACAGTTTTTTTTGGTGAGACAGGACCTCCATAACTCTCAATGTGTCCTAGTGGGCATGTTAAAAACAGAAGAAGTAACTCCAGAAAAGCAAATTGGTACCCGATGTGTTGATGGAAGGGGATTCCCTTTCCAAACAGTAAATAATCCAATCTGTCTCCTTCTCCAGTCTTCCAATACACAAAGAAGAATCACCAATATAGGTAAGTGGTTACTCTGTTATGTTTAATTCATCAGTGCCATTGTTTATGTTTATGTACTAACATCTTATATTTCTTGTAAAAAATTTTTTTTTTTGATACTTTCCTGGGTGTCATGAACGGATAATTGCATTTTACACATTATTTTTTATGGGAAAATTGATACGTAAATCGTCCATTTCGATAATATCCCGAGAGTTCGGGGTCAATGCCCCGCGGCCTCTGTGACAGGCCTCCTGGTGGATCAGGAGCCTGATCAACCAGCTGTTGCTGTTGGCTGCACACTACCAATGTACGAGCCACAGCCCGGCTGATCAGGAACTGACTTTAGGTGCTTGTCCAGTGCCAGCTTGAAGACTGCCAGGGGTCTGTTGTAATTCCCCCTTAATGTGTGCTTGGGAGGCAGTTGAACAGTCCTCGGGCCCCTGACACTTATTGTATGACTCTTAACGTGCTAGTGACAAACCCCTTGCTCTTCATGGGGGATGGTGCATCGTCTGCCAAGTCTTTTGCTTTCGAGTGAGTGATTTTTTGGTGTGCAAGTTCGGTACTAGTCCTCTAGGATTTTCCAGTGTATATAATCATGTATCTCTCCTACAGCATTCCAGGAATACTAGGTTTAGGAACCTCAAGCGCTCCCAGTAATTTGAGGTTTTTAATCTCCGTTATGCGTGCAGTGAAAGTTCTCTGTACATTTTCTAGGTCGTCAATTTCACCTGCCATGAAAGGTGCTGTATGTGGCAGCAATATTCCAGCCTAGATAAACAAAGTGACCTGAATATGTCATCATGGGCTTGCCTTCCCTAGTTTTGAAGGCTCATAATCCATCCTGTCATTTTTCTAGCAGATGCATTGATACAATGTTATGGTCCTTGAAGGTGAGATCCTCGACATGATCACTCCCAGGTCTTTGACGTTGGTGTTTCGCTCTATTTTTGTGGCCAGATTTGTTTTGTACTCTGATGAAGATTTAATTTCCTCATGTTTACCATATCTGAGTAATTGAAATCTCTCATCGTTGAACTTCATATTGTTTTCTGCAGCCCACTGAAAGATTTGGTTTGATGTCACCCTGGAGCCTTGCAGTGTCCTGCAATGGAAGATACTGACATGCAGATCGGTGTCCATCTGCAAAGGAAGACACGTTGCTGTTGGCGACATCCTTGTCTATTCGGATATGAGGATGAGGAACAAGATGGGAGCGAGTACAGTTCCTTGTGGAAACAGGTTTTTTCACCGTAGCTGCCTCGGACTTTTACTTCTGTGACGACTACTCTCTGTGTTCGTTAGTGAGGAAAATTATAGATCCATCGACCGAACTTTTCCTGTTATTCCTTTAGCACGCATTTAGTGCGGCTATACGCCATGGGTCACACTTGTCGAAGTCTTTTGCAAATTCTGTATATATTACATCTGCATTCTTTTGTCTTCTAGTGCATTTAGGACCTTGTCAGTAGTGATCCTATATTGAGACAGACAGGAAGCGAACCCTGTTCAAACCCCATGTTGCCCTGGGTTTGTGTAACTGAATGGGTTTCTAGCTGGGTGGTGATCTTGCTTCTTAGGACCCTTTCAAGATTTTAAGATATGGATGTTAGTGCCTATTGGTCTGGTAGTTCTTTGCTGTTGCTTTACTGCCCCCTTTGTGGAGTGGGGCTATGTCTGTTGTTTTTAGTAACTGTGGGACACCCCCGTGTCCATGCTCCCTCTCCAAGGCTGAAAGGAGGCTCATGATAGGGGCTTCTTGCAGTTCTTGATGAACACAAGAGTTCCATGAGTCTGGCCCCCTGGGGCAGCGTGCATGGGGCATGGTCATTTATCGCCTGTTCGAAGTCATTGCGTTCAGGATAACATCGGATAGGCCCTTGTGTTAATCAAATTTTGTGCTCTCTCACAAAAATTCATTTTGATATTCGACTCTCAGTCTGGGTGTAGGAGTCGGCTTCTAAAAACAGAGTCATACTGGGACTTAAGTAGCCACTCATTTTCCTTGCTGTCCATGCTGTGTTGGACCGCCATCTTGTTTAAGTAAAGGGGCCCAATACTGACGTTGTTCTCGACTTTGATTTGGCCATAGGAGAAGAAATACTTTTGGGTTTCTTTCGATTTCATTTATGGCTTTTAGTTCTTCCGCGATTCCCTGACTCCTAAAGGATTCTTCTATCTTAAGTTCGATGCTTGCTATTTCTCTGACCATGTCTTCCCACGCATTTCAGATATATTGACCTCTTTTAGCCGGTCTTTATCTTTTCGTCGCCTGTAAAAGGGAGCGCCTTCTCTTTCTATTTTACATCTTACACCATCCATTTTCCTTAGAGGAATACGCTTGTGCAAACATTCGAGTGCACGAGTTTATTCGTTTCTAGGCATAGAGTTGGGGTCTGTGTTGCTTAGTATAATCTTTCCAGCTTATATCGTTATTAATTGGTTTACTTGGTCCCACTTTATGTTTTTTTGTTATTGAAGTTGAATTTGGGTCAATGCTCCCTCATGACTAGTCTCATTGTGTCCGGTCTGGGGGCTTCCACGCATACATGTCTGAACCTCAAATTATGTTGTGATCTGAGTAATATTGTTTTTGATATGGTGACATTTCTTATCATATCACATCATTGTTAGTGAAATGAGGTCTAGTGTATTCTCCAGTCTAGTAGCTCTTATTATTTGCTGGTTTAAATTGAAATTTTGTGCAGAGATTTTAAAAGATCGTGGTGAGTGTGAGTTTTCATCAGAGCTGCCTCCTGGTGTTTATTACTGCAACAATATTATTTGCTATATTGCCTCCATTTTAGGTGCCTTAAGTTGAAAATCCACCCAGGAGCAAGATTGTGGGTGGCAGGAACTGGAAGATTTTTTCCAGACAGTGGGTCAATTTTTAACAGCTGTTCCTGGAATTGCTGGGATGTTGCATCCGGAGACTTGTAGACTACCACAATGATTAGGTTTTGGTTCTCGACCTTTTACTGCTCAAAACTTCCCTCCAGGAAATGACTGGAGTTGATGTACATTTCTGCCAAAATCCTGCCAGTTTTTTTTTCCTTCCTGCACTAAAAACCTCTTCCTCTTGAGTGGCTGTGGCTACCCAGGTTTTCCCATGGCCTGCAATGTACAGGCCAACTCCACC
Organism: Cherax quadricarinatus; assembly: GCF_026875155.1. Lineage (NCBI taxonomy): Eukaryota > Metazoa > Arthropoda > Malacostraca > Decapoda > Parastacidae > Cherax > Cherax quadricarinatus. The sequence goes on along the minus strand of NC_069429.1, from coordinate 37,469,546 downwards.
CCTCCTTTGCCTGTTCACTCTGTCACATCCGTATAGGTTTGTAACCTGGGATCCATAATTATCCAAGTGATCCTTATGTGGGTCTCAGTGAAAAGCCGTCGAACACTGCCTTTGCCTCTGCAAGCATCCACACGGATGAAAGGTCTTATGTCTTGTTTGTTGCTGGCTTTAGACCCTGTTATATTTGCAAAGAAAGATGTCTTTCGGACTGTGGTATTGTTGTACTGGGGGGGGGATTTTTTTTTCCCCAGCATTAGTATCTGTATCTGTTGGTTTGGAGTGGAGGCCATCGACTGTGGTTCCACTCCAGGAATGACTGGATTTGGTGTACGATTTCTGCCATTTCCTGCCAGTTTTGTTTCTTCCTGGCACTAAAAAACCTCTCCCTCTTGAGTGGCTGTGGCTACCCAGGTTTTCCCATGGCCTGGATGTATAGAGGTGCATTTAGAAAATTCAGTGACTCTACAATCACTAGACGATTTTCTTAGTAACATTGGGATTGATAAAGCTGGTGATATTAAAAACATGATTTTGCATTTCCCTAAATTGTTCAGTGATGTTCCTAAACGTTCTACTCTGGGTGTACATGACGTTGATGTACAGGGAGCATTACCCATTAAGGAATCACCATATAGGATGAGTCCAACGAAGCATAAAGCATTGAGAGAAGAGGTTGATTTTTATCTGTATCTTCAAGGACTTATTGAGCACAGTAAAAGTCCATGGGCATCATCATGTATTTTAGTGCCTAAACCTGACAGGTAGTTTCAATGATGTCACTGATAATACAGAAAAGTTGAACTCTGTCCACTTGCCTGATGGCTATCCTCTACCCTCCATTGAGACGACCTATTTGACTGTGTGTCAGGAGCCTCAGTTTGTCAGGCCGGTTAGATCTCTTACAGAGGCTATTATCAATCCCGCTTACTGAACGTGCTCAAGAAATATGCACGGGGCTTTTTCTGTACAAGATGGATTGTTTAACTACCTCGTCGCGTCACCCCCTTCGGCTATGTTAACCGGCTCCCTTCATACAACGTATAATGAACGAGTTGACCCACAACTCAGAGGGAGTAGAAGCTCTACCTTGACGACTTAATGGTGTACAGTGACGAGTGGGAACAGCACTTTGATGCATCTCAGAGCATTGTTGAGAGACTGTGGCACT
>NC_069429.1:37423574-37467878 GCF_026875155.1 Cherax quadricarinatus | reverse complement strand
AAAGAACACTTCAGTATTCTCCATGCATATGCCTTATAGGTAAGGCTTGGGAGGAGTGACTACCAGGACTTTGAACTTTGCTGGAGAAAATTTGTGGCCAGATTGTGTCCACAAGAGGGATTTGAAGGGTTTGAGGCAAGCCCCTGAGAGCCTATGTCATTGTAAAATCTATTGTCGCACTGGGGAGTTCCATGGGGTTGGGTGTGAGTTTGGAGGATGTGAAAGAGTTGGTGGAGGACCACAACGAAGAGCTAACCACTGAGGAGCTGCAAGAGCTTCAGCAGGAAGAGCAAAAGATGCAGCTCAGAATCTTGCTGCAGAGGAGGAGGAAGAGAGATGGAGGAAGGTGTCTTCTTCAGAAATTAAGGAGATTTTTGAAATGTGGGGTAGGATGGAAAGATTTATGGAGAAACATCACCCAGAGAAGGATGTTGCAAGCCATACGGCAACTTGTACAGTGACAGAGTCTTAGCCCATTTTAGGAAAGTTTTAAAGAGACGTCAGAACTAAGTTTGAAGGTTGTTTTTGTAACAATGGACTCAGGACTCTCAGGGTGGTACCTAGTGCATTAGAAAAGAGCAAGCATACTCCTGTAAAAGCAATTGGAACGAAGGATGATGCAAAGGATTCTTTAAGACGTAATCTCCAATTGTCCTTCTCCAGTGTAATACAAAGAAAATCACAAGAATTAAGAGTATATCTGGTAATGTTTAGATAACATGGATTTAGGTATAGCATCTAGTTCATGTGGAAAAGTTTTTGTGATTTAATGATACATGATTGTAAGGAAGAGTTTTGCATTTAATTATTTTTTGGGAAAAGTGATGCAAGTGTCATATGGGGCAATGTCCGCTATTGAACGGTATGGTAATGAGGGACCACTGTATATAAACACATAAGTTTTTTACGATTTATAGCTCATGTTTTCGTATGTATTTGTCCATGGGGAGGAAATGAATTTTTTCCTCTGAAAGCAGCCTTATGACGACAAAATGCAGGAACAATGGTTGTTAACCCCTTATCTGTAAAATGGTTATAAAAGAAGAAAACTTTTAAAAGGGTCTTGAAGTGTGGTGATTAAAAAATGATTTGATTTACATCAAAAGGAGTTGGTCCATGGCTCTATGCTGAAACAAGCTGAGGGGGTAGGGGAAAATTCGAGGGAGAATGAATGGATTAATGTCAGGAGTGATAAGAGAGATAGAGTAAAGGTGAATAAGAAGAGTAAGGATCAGATTATGAAAAGAGATAGGGATAGAAAGATTTAATTCAGGATTGGATAAGAAGGATGGAGACGGAAAAACGATTCAGATATTTGAGTAGTCAGCGATGTTATGAGATGGGAAAAGGATGATGAGGAAAAAAGAGAGTTGGGCAAATTAGGATGTTAGGAACAAAGAATTTGTTTGGAGGAAAGGGAATGTATGAGGTATAGTTTACCAGACTTTAGAGAGGTGTGAAGGTAGTGGGTCATGATAAATGTATGGGAGCCGGATGAACTTTTATAGGAATGGGTTAATTATAAGTATATTTTGAAAAATAAAATCAAGAATTACAAGTATGGAATAGGAGATGCAGAGTTTGTGGACTATGCAGGAGTAAGGAGTTGTTGAGGTGGTTGGACATTAGATAAATGGAGCGTAACAGAATGATTCAAGAGTGTATCATCTGAGTGGAAGGAAGGCGGGGAAGGTCGGCTAGGAAGGTTTGAGGGAGGGGTAAAGGAGGTTTTGTGTGCAGTGGCTTGGACTTCCAGCAGGCATGCGTGAGCGTGTTTGATAGGAGTGAATGGAGACAAATGGTTTTTAATACTTTGACGTGCTGTTGGAGTGTGAGCAAAGTAACATTTATGAAGGGATTCAGGGAAACCGGCAGGCCGACTTGAGTCCTGGAGATGGGAAGTACAGTGCCGCACTCTGAAGGAGGGGTGTTAATGTTGCAGTTAAAAACTGTAGTGTAAAGCACCCTTCTGGCAAGACAGTGATGGAGTGAATGATGGTGAAAGTTTTTTCTTTTTCGGGCCACCCTGCCTTGGTGGGAATCGGCCGGTGTGATAATAAAAAAAAAAAAATTAACAGCTGAGGAAACCTATTTGAACAAATGGATTTTTTTTTTATAATTTACACACTGGCCTTTCCACCGGGCAGGGTGGCCCGAAAAAGAAAAACTTTCAACCATCTTCACTCCATCACCCCTTTGCCAGAAGGGTGCTTTACACAACAGTTTTTAAACTCAACTTAACACCCCTCCTTTAGAGTGCAGGCACGTACTTCCATCTCCAGGACTAAAATCCGGCCTGCCGGTTCCCTAAATCCCTTCATAATGTTACTTTGCTAACACCCAACAGCACGTCAAGTATTAAAAACCATTTGCTCCATCACTCCTATCAAAACGCTCATGCATCCTGCTGGAAGTAAAAGCCCTCGCACAAAACTCCTTTACCCCCTCCCTCCAACCTTTCCTAGGCCGACCCTACCCGCCTTCCTTCCACAAACAGACTGATACACTCTTGAAGTCATTCTGTTCGCTCATTCTCTCTACATGTTCCGAACCACCTCAACAACCTCTCAGCCCTTGGAACAACAGTTTTGGTAATCCGCACCTCCTCCTAACTCCAAACTAGGAATTCTCTGCATAATATCACACCACACATTGCCCCAACTTTACATCTCCACTGCCTCCAGCTTCTCCTCGCTGCAACATTCATCACCACGCTTCAAAACCCTATAAGAGCGTTGGTAAAAACTATACTCTCATACATTCCCCCTTTGCCTCCAAGACAAAGTTTTTTGTCTCCACAGACCCTAAGCACACTACTTTTTTTCCCTAAATCAATTTGTTGGGTTAAAAATAGGAGGGAGAGTTATATATGAAAGAGTTAGAGGAAATTTGAGAAGATGGAGGAGTATTTCGAGAATTGATGAATGTTGATGAAGATAGGGAAGCTGTGATTTCGTGTATAGGGCAAGGAGGAATAATATCTTGCAGGAGTGAGAAAGAGCCAGTTGTGAGTGTGGGGGAAGTTTGTGAGGCAGTAGGTAGAATGAAAGGGGGTAAGGCAGCTGGGATTGATGGGATAAAGAAAGAAATGTTAAAATCAGGTGGAGATATAATTTTGGAGTGGTTGGTGTTATTAATAAATATGTGGAAGAGGGTAAGGTTCCTAGGGATTGGCAGAGAGCATGCATAGTTCCTTTGTATAAAGTCAAGGGGACAAAAGAGAATGCAAAAATTACAGGGGAATAAGTCTGTTGAGTATACCTGGTAAAGTGTGTGGTAGAGTTATTATTGAAAGAATTAAGAGTAAGACAGAGAATAGGATAGCAGATGAACAAGGAGGCTTTAGGAAAAGGGAGGGGGTGTGTAGACCAAGTGTTTACAGTGAAACATAGAGGTGAATAGTATTTAGATAAGGCACAAGGGGATTTTGTGGCATTTATGGATTTGGAGGAGTATGACAGGGTGGATAGGGGGGCAATGTGGCAGATGTTGCAGGTGTATGGTATAGGAGGTAGGTTACTGAAAGCAGTGAAGAGTTTTTACGAGGCTAGTGAGGCTCAGGTTAGAGTATGTAGGAAAGAAGGAGATTATTTCCCAGTAAAAGTAGGCCTTAGACAAGGATATGTGATGTCACCATGATTATTCAAAATAGTTATAGATGGGGTTGTAAGAGAAGTGAATGCAACGCTCTTTAACAAATCCAATGAATCATCTACCTCCCCAACAATCCTCAAAATAGCAAGGGTCACTCTGATCCATAAAGGAGGTGACCAAGCTGACTTGAATAACTATAGACCAATATCTAGCTTACCACTGTTCTCTAAAATCTTTGAAAAATTAATGCACAGATGGATCTATTTTCCCACCTCGTTTTCACACAACATATTAAAAACCCCTTTTCAGTTTGGATTCAGATATAATAAAAGCACAAGTGACGCTATCATACACATGCTAGAACTAATATATACCACACTTGAAAAGAAAGAAGTCCTGCTGGACATTTTCATTGATTTACGTAAAGCTTTCGATACAGTCGACCATGAACTGCTGTACTCCAAATTAATGCACTATGTTATCAGAGGCCACTCCCTCAACTACCTAAAATCATACCTTAGTAACAGAACTCAATATATGTATGCAAATGATGCAAATTCCACCACCCAACCAATCACAGTAGGAGTCCCACAAGGAATCATCCTTGGACCACTCCTCTTTCTCATCTACATCAATGATCTACCGAATGCATCACAGCTACTCAAACCCATATTATTTGCAGATGACACAACATATGTATTTTCCCACCCAAACACAGTCATACTAGCAAACACAGTCAATGCTGAATTACAGAAAATATCTGCCTGGATGATGACTAACAAACTTACCTCTAACACTGATAAAACCTATTTCATTCAGTTTGGAAACAAAGCTGCAAATGATCCAATTAACATTACGCTAAATGGATCATCAGTCACAAGACTCACAGAGGAAAAATTCCTAGGTATCCACCTTGACAGTAGTCTTAAGTTCCAGACATACATACAACAAATCACCAAGAAAATCTCCAAGACTGTAGGCATACTATCAAAGAGAAAATACTACTTCCACAACAGCCCCCGCAACCACACCTTCACAATATCCCTCTTAATGGGAACAAATCGGTCTAATCACGGCACCCAAAACTGACTTCTAGATTGAAAATAATATCGTTATGCCGTGGGTCCAACTGTATTGCTCATATTGCGATAATAGCTAAAATCGTAAATATATTGCTTTATATATTTGACTTAGTTTCCTTTCGTTAGGTAGGATGCAACATATTATTATGTGCTCAGTTCAAGTCTTGATTGTCCTAAACTACTGTAATATCGCTTGGGCTCTTTCACCCCAGCAGGCTTCTGTTGCTGGCAGCAACTGTCCACGGGAGCTATCACGTCATAGAGGAGGGATATCCTCACATTTATCGCCTGAAGTATTCATCTGGTCTAGACATGCTTGGTGTGGACGTATTCTAGACAAGAAGTGCTAAATCGCCCATTATTGGCCCTTGTTGGAAGATTGTCTCTTGTCTCATTATTGTTGTTTAGTTCTGGAGACTCTGCTCACAGAACATTGTTACAGACTAGTGATTTTCGACATTGTACTGAGGTTATGTCGAATAGACACTCTGAGAAACTCAGGTCCTGAGCTGTAGCTTCTGACCTAATTTGTACTGGTTTCTGTGTACTGTCACAGTCGGGATTTTCTATGCTTGAACTTAGATTCAGGAGTATGAGTTTTGTGACTTTTGTGAGGATCTGCCTGATGGTCCCTACTTAGTGTCCATGTATTATGCTTCTTGTTCCTGATTCCGTGTCACTTTTGCTTGTTATATTGCTATTGGGCTTAGCATTCATTTTATTGTTCAAGCAGACTGTTCTGATTGCCAGTTGGTCAAGAAATTATTGAGGACTTTGTCAGCCACTTGTTTAAGTCTAGTCGAGTCGTGAGACATAGCGAAATACTTAGAGCACTTACACATACACACAAAATTACTTGTTACATATTTGTAATATCTTATTAAATGTAATGTACCAACGGTACTTAAGAATTATAAATGTGGATATTGGTGCTTTCAGCACAATAATATTGTACACGAGAGAAGTGATTATTATTATTTTGTTGTTATTAATTTAATTTAATTTGATATACGCCTAGAACAACTAAATTAATAAATGTATTAAAATTTTATTTCTCTAGTTAGTAGCCTACCAGTTGCAATCCTGAAGTACTATTGAATCATACTGAATCTAATGGAAAATTGGACAAGGATACTGACTAATTGTTACGAAAACCCAGTAACAGGCTGAATGCTAGAAGGGCAGTCCTTTCTAGTATTCACTGGAGATCTCTAGCTTTTAGAATCGCGTTTTTTTGTAACACTCACCATGCCTTATCACACTCAGTATGCCACTACGATTCTTAATCTCTCAAACCAACCCTTTGCTGGCCTAAATTCACTCACATCACCACTAGTTGCTGGCATTTTTCTAATTAAATCCCTCATTCAACTTCCTAGCCCTTCTCACAATGATCGCTTGAAGATCTATCCTCCTGCTATCAGTTTTTCGTTATTCCACACCAATAACAGTCCTCTCACATCTTCTATCACTTGCGATCTCATTTCTAAACATAGTTGCACCTTTGGCAAGAACAGCTTCCTTGATTGACCGTTTCTGCCACAATATAGAGATGTTGATTGGGGTTTTGTGTACAACCTGGCCAGCTCGGAGACATGCACTCCACTTTCATACTTAGCAATGATCTCTTTCCGTCATATCCATAGTAATTCTCACCCTTTTTGCTGTAGGTTGGCACTAGAAGCTTTCTTGGGGCCCATGGTTGACTTATTTTCCAGGTGCCAATCACTAAAAAAGGCCTGTGATAAATATGAAATGTTCTGATTGTATGCTTGGAAGCGACCGCGTGGGCCTGGCTGGCTTGTAAACACTGGCCAGAAGTGGGAGCGCATCTCAGACGGACGAATAGTGGTTGGATGAGTTTTTTAGCACTAGTCGAGGCAAAAATTATGCATTAAAAATGTATTGCTGGTCCGGATTTATCGTTAAGCGATAGCAATCGCTGGTTGAGGGTCCACTAGTATAAAAACATAAAACATTTTAAAATACTCCAGAATGAATAATATTTGGCTAATAGCGAGCAGTTCGACCGGAGGTATGAAGAGGAACGAGATACAAGTACCATTCTCCTATCCCCTGTCTTGGGCTTATATTATAGAGAAAAAGGAGGGTAGCACAGGCAGTGATATATACTCAGTATCTGCATCCATAAACCTGAAACACCAAAAAAGAGCTATTTTCTCTATATAGATTACCAAACATAGCACATATGTGTAGAGAACCTTAGATAACCCAAAAAAAAAAGACAAGACAAACACTGCCTATTTTTTCCTAGTACCTGGCTTGGTTAGCATATAGATATTTGGTAAAATACAGTGGAACCTCTACTTGCGAGTTTAATCCGTTTTCCATGACCTTGCTCGCAACTGGAGTTTGCTCGTTTGCTGAGTCAATTTTCCTCATTTAAATAATTGAAATGCCAATTAATTCCATTCCATGGATTCAGTACTTTCAATAATTTAGCTAATATCAACAACTCTACGGCTAATTTATCTATCTCTCTTCATCTAATAGACATAAACAATATAAATAAACATAGAAACCTGATATATACTCTAAAACAAATAAAATGTCATTCTGTAGTGGTATGGGCGTGTCCGGTCGCGGTGGACGAGAGTTTTGTCTGAGACCAGGCAAAATTCTTCATGAATAATTCGATAACATCATCTATACAGCTTATTATATATCACAGTTCATTCATCTAATATGACAAACTGTTTTATGTTGGTTTGTCCTTATTACTCTGATAGTAAAGGTTCTCACTACAGTTCTAGTGTGGGGTACTTTTTACTAATGGGCCTTAATCTGTCTGAGGGGTAATACTTACATTATGGCGATCATCCTGAGTGTCTCTGATAGACCTTTCACCAGCCCTCTTCACAGGTTATGTAAACTACAACTATAAAAATATAACTGTAATTCTCAGAGAGCTGTACAGAATATACAATTACAGCCTCACAATTTCAAAACTAAGTTCTACACACTCCATAGCTGTTCTCCACATGGTGTATCCCAACAACTTTTGTCCTCTCCTCTTGACTAACTCTGGGTTAACCAGTGGTTTGAAAGACACTTTAGTCACCCTTGGTATGTGGCCACAACTTAAGTAATAAAAACTCACCCCTGGAGCACACATAATTGCCCAAAAGAATGAAAAGAAGGACCCAGAGATCTTGCCACCTCCATACAACAAGGAGAAGAGAGAGTGAAGGGGAGAGGAGGAGCCTAGCTAAACTCCTCCCACCAAAACAAAAGACTTGCCAAGCACAGTTCTCTGTTACCACAATTCTACTATACCTTATTTTACTGGTTACAAAAAGAAAATACAAACTTTAATAAACTACTTGTTTAATTGTGTGTGCTATAGTATAACCTATTATATTGAGGAGAAAAATAGGCTTGACCCAGCTGCCTCTCAGTCATAAGGTTGATCAGCCCTTATGACATTTAGAACTGAGTCCCCATCAATTCAATATAATTAGGTATTCCAGAGTAACTGTTACTTGTAAATACATGTTGGGTCCTATAGTCCCATAACAATAACAGACAATATAAATAACATAGAAACACGATATATACTCTAAATGAATAAAATATGTCATTATGTAACAGGTGGGAGGTGGCCACAACCGCTCCCTCTTTGTTGTGGTAAATGCTGCCATCTAGTGATGGCCTTCTGAAGCCGTCTATTATTATAATTATTATATGTAGTACATTATTATTATATATGTATTATTATTATACATATTATATTATTATAATTATTATTATTATTGTATTATATTATTATTATTATTATACATAATATTATTATACATATTATTATTATTATTATCGTTATTATTATTATTATATAAATTATTTGTAATTTTTATTCACACAAAAATATAAGATTACTGTTATACCTAATTGCAATAATTGTATAAATATGTCAACCATATCATGACTGCATATTGGAAATGGACATTTATCAGTGAAACAGCCAAGCAATGGACCATTTCACCTGGTTGAAGCTCTATTTCAAGGTACTTTGTCGGAAAGCAATCAAAAATCATATCTATATCTGTAATTTAATCTTCCATTCTATCAAATGAGACAAAAAAACGAGAATACAACATAAAAACCATTTTGAAATTACCATTAACCCTTTCAGGTCCAAGGGCCCAAATCTGAAGTCATGCACCAGTGTCCAAGAATTTTCAAAAAAAATTTGCTATTTTTTCTTATGAAATCTTAGAGAATCTTTTTGTGAAGGTCATAAAACAAAAAGTAAGAAATTTGGTGGAAAATTGAACGAAATTATGCTCTCGCTATTTTTGATGGTTCAGTGATATTTACGAATCGGCGATTTTTGCCGACTTTTGACTCCCATTTTAGCCAAATAGCATATATTCCAATCAACCAAATTCTTAGCTATCTCACTATATTACTTTCTATTCTATCGATTGAGCACAAGAAATCGCCAGTCAATTTAACTGTTTTAACTACAAAATAAAGTGATCGGAAATTGTTAATTTGCCATTTTAACACAAAGTTCAAAATATTCCAATTTCAAAATAGCCCAGAAATAAAACAATGTAGGTTATTCCTGGAACTAAACTAACATTCCTCTGTTTCATGTAGTTACATTTGAGGCTTTACAAATAAATTCATTTTGATTTTTTTATTCACAAATGGATTTTTATTCACACCAAAAATAGAAGATTTACTGTTATGCAATACTGTAATAATTGTATAAATATCATCACCATATTTGTCGTGAATGTAATAATTAGACCCACCAGCTGACGTGTATTAGATGTTGTGAGGTCGTTTTGTTTTTACCTCTTGAAATATCGGCAAAAATTTAACATTTCCGCTACTTTGAGCTCAGTTTCACAAGCCATTTCCAGTGCTAAACCAATCAAAATCATCTCTATTCTGTAAATATGGTCTTCATTCTATCAAATAGACCAAGAATCGCAATACAACTATCAAAACATATGAAAAAACACTGCCAAAGTCGCTGTTTTAAATCGAAAAATCATGATTTCGTTTTTTCCTCTCATTATACACAGTGTGCTCAGGATCTGTTATGTGTGCACACATACCACCATAGAGTATTCTCTCATATCATAGGCCCAAATGACCACACACAGTTTTATCAAGAGAGCTGAGGCTCATGGCGTGATCTACGTTTGGACACCACCGTAAAGCCGTAGATCTACGGGACGGACCCTGAAAGGTAAGGGTGGCTAATTGCTGAAAGTGAACCCATAATTTATGCTTAGATTTCCTTATTCATTTTTTGTGTACATTAAGAAGCATCTTTTCCATCATACATTGCCAAGTTTTCAATAAGATAGTCCAACAAACAAATAGATAACAATTCCCGAGATCAAGAGCAAGAGCCCCTCACAAGTGTCAAGGAACCTGCATTGAGGTCTGCTCGCTTGTAGAAATTTTGCTCGCGTATGGAAGCAAAAAATCGACCCATCGACTGTTCGTATTTGGAAAAACTCACACATGGACATGCTCGCAAGTAGAGGTTCCACTGTATTCGATTCCCAGCCAGAGTAGAAACATTGGGCATGTTTCTTTACACCTGCTGTCTATGTTCACCCATCAGCAAATAGGTACCTGGGTGTTAGTCAATTGGTGTGTGTGTTATCCTGGGACACTGACCTAATTTGCTTGAAATACTCTGCATAACAAGCAGCTTTCTATAATATAGTAGTATGTCACTGATGTCAGTTATGTTTGTATCCCATGTACATGTACGTGTAGAAAATTATTATTATTATTATTGTTATTTTCTCATTTGTTTGTTGGGTAATTGTATTGAAACTTGGGCAATGTATGATGGAAAGATACTTCCTAATGTACACCAAAAATGAAAGAAATCAGACCATAAATAGCGGAGTTAACTTCTTAGCCATTAGCAGCCGCTTAGCGGTATATTTTTGTATGGTTATTTTTTTATGGTTATATTCTCGTTTTTTTCGGTCCCATTTGATAGAATGGAAGATATACTACAGAAATAGATATGACTTTGATTGCTTTCATGATGAAAAGTACCTTGAAATTGTGCTCACAGTAGCAGAAAAGTTCTTTCTTTACGATGCTCGAGTAACCAAATGAACGTCACCACCCACCACCTGTCCGCCTGCCGGTCCAAATTCCAATATGCAGTCAAGAATGGGTTGACATTATTAATACAATTATTACAATAATGCAGTAGTCTGCATAACAGTAAATCTTCTATTTTTTTGTGTGAATATAATTCCAAATGGTAGCAAGAGTAATATAAAGAGGGCCTGAGCTGTGACTAATGAAACAGAGAAAATGTTTATTTTAGTGCCAGGAATGTCTGCATTGTCTAATTCCTGGACTGGACCTCTATTTTGAAATTGGCATCTGTGAAATTTGGCCAAATTGCCCATTTTCTGACCACATTACTGGGTAGTTGAAATAGTGAATGGCGGTTTTCTTGTACCAGTCGACAGACTAAAGTAATTTATTCAGTTACTATACACAAATACAAGTTACATAGATATCATCATAGTAGAGTATGTATAGAGAAACCTTGGATACCCAAAAAAGTCAGACAAGTGACTAGTTCCAGAACCTGGCTTGAGTTTGCCATAATTTTTGGTAAATATTGTTTTTTTCTCAGTTGTTTGTTGGGCTTTCTCATTGAAACTTGGGCAATGTATGATGGAAAGATGCTTCTTAACATGAACCAAAAATAAAAAAGACGGACGATAAATAAGGGAGTTCACTTCCCAACCATTAGCCACCTCTTTGTGGTATACCGTCATATGGTTTTTATGGTTGTATTCTCGTTGTTTTGGTCTCATTTGATAGAATGGAAGATATATTACAGAATTACATATGATTTTGATTGCTTTCTTTATGAAAAGTACCTTGAAATTGAGCTCAAAGTAGCGGAAATGTTCGATTTTTGCCGATGCTCAATGAACTTTGTGAAAGTCAAGTTGGTTAATTTTATTAAGTGTATTCTAACTTAACCACTCTGTAATCCGGCAAACTCAGTAATCCGGCACACTACAGGTCCCAATGGTGCCGGATTTGTGATGGAGGACCTGTACTACCATTCTACAAGATGACTGTAAAACAGAAACCTGTAACTGTTTTACATGATGGTAGGATTGCTGGTGTATTTTTGTCTCATAAACATGCTGGATAACAGGTATATCTTGCTACTTCCACTTACACTTAGGTCACACTACACAGGCATGCACATGCATATACAGTGGTCCCTCAATAATCGTCCGGCCTGAAAGTCGTCCATTTCGGAAATAGTCCTGCTTTTTCGTCTAAATAATTGCTCGCAAAAGGTCCAGTAACTCCCTAAAAGTCCCTCGTCCCGGACGAGCTGTTACTCACGCTCTGAGTCACCTGGCCTTATTCCCCCTTCCGCACCAGTGTGCAATTGTTTACCAGTGATCAACGTTCCCCCTTCACATGCTACAGCAAAATTATTTCATAATATTTCCATTTATTTTAGTGCATGCAAGTTTATCTTGATGCGAGTGCAAAATAAGATTCCATGGCTCCAAAGAAAGCTCCTAGTGCCAAGCCTTTGTAAAGAAGGTGAGAAATACGACTGAATTTAAGAAAACCCAATTGAACAATAGATATGGCGTAACGTGTGGCGAACTGGCCAGGATGTATAACAAATCCCGTACAACCATACCTTCCTTCATAGCCAATGAAAAAGGAAATCATGGACCTCTGTTTGTTGCAAAGGGGTTAATATGCTGACAAAAAAATGAATCACCAGTACTCAAGATGTTGAGAAGTTATAATTGGTGGGAGGGCGTAAATGAGAAACAATTACATGGAGATAGTCTTATGGAATCATCGCTTTATTTTGGAGAAAAGGCTAGGCCAATTGCATGACGATTTGGTAAAGAAATACCTGCAACTAGTGGATTTGATGTGATGAATTAAGGCCAGCAAAGGCCTGGTTTGAGAGATTTAAGAAGTGTATCTGGCACACACAGTGTGGTAAGCATGGTGAGGCTGCCAGCTCCGACCACAAGGCGGCTTGAAAAATATGTGCTGAATTCAAGGAGTACATAAACAGTGAAGGACTGAAACCTGAACAAGTGTTAAATTGTGATGAAACAGGCCTCTTTTGGAAGAAAATGCCAAAGAGGACCCTACATTACCAGGAAGAAAAGGCGCTGCCAGGACACAAGCCTATGAAAAGACAGGCTGACGCTAATGTTCTGTGCTAATGCTTATTGGATTTCAAGTGAAGCCATTATTAGTGTACCATTCTGAAAATTCCCAGAGTGTTCCAGGAAAAACAAGTTATGAAGAGTAAATTGTGTGTGTTCCTGGAGATCTAATAGTAAAGGCATGGGTCAACAAGGGACATTTCCGTCGAGTGGTACAATGAAGTGTTTGCCCTAGTGTGAAGAAATTACCATCATGGAAAAGAATTGTGATCTCAAGTGCCTCCTATGTAAATGGACAATGCTCCATGCTCATCCTCCAAACTTGGATGACCAATTCTAAAGAGTTTGGGGTTCATTACAGTAAAGTTCTTGCCCTCGAATAACCACTCATCTTCCTCCACCCATGGACACAGCAAATCATTTCAATTCTTTAAAAAACTCTAACACCAAAGCAATGTTTGAAAGGTGCTTGAATGTGACCTCAGACCTCGCTTGACCCTACGAGATTTTTTGGGAAAGAACACTCAGTATTCTCCATTGCATATGCCTTATAGTAAGGCTTGGGAAGGGAGTGACTAACCAGATTTGAACTTTCTTGGAGAAAATTGTGGCCAGATGTGCCACAAAGGATTATATTGAAGGGTTGATGGGGGCAGCCCCTGATGAGCCTAATGTCCAGTTGTAAACCTATGTCGCACTGGGGAGTTCCATGGGGTTGGATGTCAGTTTGGAGGATGTGAAGAGTTGGTGAGGACCACAACGAGAGCTAACCACTGAGGACTGCAAGAGCTTCAGCAGGAAGAGCAACAGAATCGTCAGCTCAGAATCTTGCTGCAAGGAGGAGGAAAGAGATGGAGGAAGGTTCTTCTTCAGAAATTAAGGAATTTTTGAAATGTGGGGTAGATGGAAAGATTTATGAGAATCCATCACCAGAGAATGATGTTGCAAGCCATATCGCAAACTATGTACAGTGCAGAGTCTTGGCCCATTTTAAGGAAGTTTTTAAGAGACGTCAGAAACAGAGCTCTCTGGACAGTTTTGTTGTTGGGGGGAGACAGGACTCCGTGACTCTCAAGGGGGTGGTCCTAGTGGCATTAAGAACAGAAAAGAGAAGTAAACTCCAGAAAAGCAATTGGAACCCGAGGGGTTGATGGAAGGGGATTCCCTTTTCCCCACAAACAGTAAATCATCCAATCTGTCTCTTCTCCAGTCTTCAATAATACACAAAGAAGAATTCACCAATAAAGGTAAGTGTATTCTGTTTAATGTTTAATTTCATCATGGTGGGCCACGTATTGTTTTATGTACTACATCTAATTTCATGTAAAAATTTTTTTGGTTTTGATACTTCTGGGTGTCAGGAACGGATAATTGCATTTACATTATTTTTTAATGGGAAAATTGATACGTAAATCGTCCCATTTCGATAATAGTCCCCACTTCAATGAACGGATTTTTGGACGATAATTGAGGGACCCACTGTATATACATACACACATCCTAGTGTTTTTCTTCTTTTTTCCTAAATAGCTCTTGTCTTCTTTATTTCCTCCCTTGACCATGGGGAGTGGAAAAGAATCTTTCCTCGTAAGCCATGCATTCGTATGAGGCGACTAAAAATGCCAGGAACAAGGCTAGTAACCCCTTCTCCTGTAAACATTTTACTAAAATAGAGAAGAAAAACTTTATAAAACTGGGATGCTTTGAATGTGTGTGGATGACAAGAAAGAGATGATTGCTGATGTTATGAATGAAAAGAAGTTGGGTGTCCTGGCCCTAAGCAAAACAAAGCTGAAGGGGGTAGGGAAATTGCGGTGGAGAAAATTAAATGGGATTAAGTCAGGAGTATTCTTAGAGAGTAAGAGCTAAGGAAGGATAGCGAATAATGTTGAAGGATCAGTTATGAAAGGAGGAAGGGAATATATATGTGTAAATCAAGCTTAGTGGATTAAAATAAGGGATGGATGCGAAAAATGGGTCATAATAAGCGCGTAAAGCACCTGGAGAAGAGAGGAGTGTAGAGGAGAGAAGAGATTTTGGAGATGTTAAGTGAATTATAGGAACCTTTAAACCAAGTTAGAGAGTAATTGTGTAGGGACCTGAATGCTAAAGTAGGAGAAACATTTAGAGAAGGTGTGGTAGGTAAGTTTGGGGTACCATGAGTAAATGATAATGGGAGCCCTTTGATTGAACTTTTTATAGAAATGGGTTTAATTATAAGTAATACATATTTAAAAAAAAGAGGAAAAATAAGTATACAAGATAGATGTAGGATGTAATGACAGTATTTGTTGGACTAAGCATTGGTATATAAAAGACTATTGAGTAGAGTTTAGATATATCAGATCACTTTCTAGTTGTAGCTACACTGAGAGTAAAAGGATACAAGGAAAATAGTAGCATCAAGTAAGAGAGAGAGGTTAAGGTTTTTATACTAAAAAAGGAGGCAGTGAGATAAGCATAAACAACTATTGGAGGAATAGATGGGCTAGTTAGAGTATAGAAATGGGTCGAAGATGTATGGGGTAGGTTTAACGGGGAATGTATGATAGTGTGTTCAGCAGAAGTTTGTAGTTACAGGAAAGTGGGTGCAGAAGGAAGAAGAGCAATTTGATGGAACGATAAGTGAATAGAGTAGTAAGGGAGAAAAATTAGCATATGAGAGTTTTTACTAAGTAGAAGTGTTGCAAGGATGGACGAGTATAATGGAGAGAAAATACGAGGTTAAGAGAGTGTGAAGCAATGTAAAACGAGAGCAAGTGAGAGAGTGGGTGATGGTAATCAATAAATTTTGTTGAAAATAAAAAAAAAAAAGTTATGGAGTGAGATTAACAAGCTGGGTAGGTATAAGGTTGGTAGTACAGCAACCACCCAGGGAAGTACAATCTACTAACCGTCCTGGCCAGATGACTGTGAAACAAAAACCTGTAATGTTTTTGCATGATGGAGGATGCTGGTTCTTTTCTGTCTCATAAACACCTAAGATAACAGGGAATAATCTTGGCTACTCCTACTTACACTTAACACTTGGTCACACATCACAGACACCAACATGCAATATATATATAAATACATCTAGGTTTTTCTCCTTTATCCCTAAATAGCTCTGTTCTTTTTTATTCTTCATTGTCCATGGGAAGTGGAAAAGAATCTTTCCCTCGTAAGCCATGCGTGTCGTATGAGGCGACTAAAATGCGGGAGCAATGGGCTAGTAACCCCCTTCTCCTGTATACAATTACTAAAAAGAGAAAGAAGAAAAACTTTATAAAACTGGGTTGCTTAAATGTGCGTGGATGTAGTGGGGCGGATGACAAGAAACAGATGATTGCTGATGTATGAATGAAAAGAAGTTGGATGTCACTGGCCCTAAGCGAAACAAAGCTGAGGGGTAGGAGATTTCAGTGGGGGGAAATAAAATGGGAATTAAATCTGGAGTAATCTGAAGAGAGTAGAGCAAGGAAGGGGTAGCAGTAATGTTAAATGATCAGGTTATGAAGGGAAAAGAGAATATGAATGTGTAAATTCAAGAATTAATGTGGATTAAAGCAAAGGTTGGATGCGAGAAGTGGGTCATAATAAAGCGTGTATGCACCTGGAAGAAGAGAGGAATGCAGAGGAGAGAGAGAGATTTTGGGAGATTATAAGTAATGTATAGGAGCCTTTGAACCAAGTGAGAGAGTAATTGTGGTAGGGGGACTTGAATGCTAAATAGGAGAAAACTTTTAGAGAGGGTGTGGTAGGTAATTTGGGTGTCCAGGTGTAAATGATAAGGGAGCCCTGATTGAACTTGTATAGAAAGGGTTTAGTTATAGGTATACATATTTTAAGAAAAAGAGGATAATTAGTATACACATAGATGTAGGGCGAAATGAAAGTAGTTTTTGGATGATGTATTGGTAGATAAAAACTGTTGATAGACTTCAGATGTAACATGTTTAATAGAGGGGCCACAGATATATCAGATCACTTTCTAGTTGTGAGCTACACTGAAGTAAAAGGTATATGGTATACAGGAGAATAGAAGCATCAGGGAAGAGAAGAGTGAAGATTAATAAACTAAAGAGGAGGCAGTTTAGGGTAAAGATATAAACAAGCTATTGGAGGATAGATGGGCTAAAATGAAAGGCATAGGCAATGGGGTCGAAGGAGTATGGGTAGGTTTAAAAATGAGTGAGTTAGAGTGTCAGGCAGAAGTTTGTGGTTACAGGAAAGTGGGTGCAGGAAAAAAAGGGAAGATGAGCGAATTGGTGGAATGATGATGTAAAGAGAGTTAGTACGGGGAAAATTAGCATATTAGAAGTTTTTACAAGTATAAGTGATGCAATGAGGAAAGAGTATATGAGAGAAAAAGAGAGAGGTAAGAAGTGTGAAGCAATGTAAATAAGAGAGCAAAATGAAGAGTGGGTGGAGATGTTTCAACAAATTTTGTTGAAAATAAGAAAAAGTTTTTGGAGTGAGATTAACAAGTTAAGAACGCTGAGAACAAATTGGATTTTCAGTTAAAAAGTAGGAGAGGAGAGCTATTAAATGGGAAAGAGTTAGAGGTATTGGAAGATGGAAGGAATATTTTGAGAATTGTTTTAAATGTTGCAGAAGATAGGGAAGCTGTGATTTCGTGTATAGGGCAAGGAGGAATAACATCTTGAAGGATGAGGAAGAGCCAGTTGTGAGTGAGAGGGGACAGTTCGTGAGGCATAGGTAAAAATGAAAGGGGGTAAGCAGCCGGGATTGATGGGATAAAGATAAGAAATTAAAAGCAGGTGGGGATAGTAGTTTTTGGAGTGGTTGTGCAATTGTTCAATAAATGTATTGAAGAGGGTAAGGACCTATGATTGGCAGAGAGCATGCATATTCCTTTGTCTAAAGGCAAAGGAAAAAAGAGAGTGCAAAAATTATAGGGGGATAAGTCTTTGAGTGTACCTGGTAAAGTGTTATGGTAGAGTTATAATGAAAGAATTAAGAGTAAGACGGAGATAGGAATAGCCACATATTAACAAGGAGGCTTTAGGAAAGGTAGGGGGTGTGATGGACCAGGTGTTTTACAGTGAAACATATAAGTGAACAGTTATTTAGATAGGGAGGCTAAAAGGTCTTTGTGCCATTTATGGATTTGGAAAAGAGCGTATGACAGGTGGATAGGGGGGCAATGTGGCCAAGATGAGCAAGTGTATGTGTAAGGTAGGTTACTGAAAGCAGTGAAGAGTTTTTACGTAGGATAGTGAGGCCTCAAGTTAGATATTAGGAAAGAGGGAAATTTTTCCCCCAGTAAAAGTCGGCCTTAGACAAGGATGTGTGAGTCACCGTGTTGTTTAATATAATTATATATGGGGTTGTAAGAGAAGTAATGCGAGGTTCTTGGCAAGAGGCGTGGAGTTAAAAGATAAAGAATCACACACAAAGTGGGAGTTGTCACAGCTGCTCTTTGCTGATGACAACTGTGCTCTTGTGAAGATTTCTGAAGAGAAGATTGCAGGTATTGGTGGATGAAATTTGGTAGGGTGTGCAAAAGAGAAAATTAAGTGAATACAGGAAAGAGTATGGGTTATGAGGATAACAAAAAAGGATTAAGGTGATGAAGATTGAATATCAGATTGGAGGGAGAGAGTATGGAGGAGTGAATCGTATTCAGATATTTGGGAGTGGACGTGTCAGCGGATGGGTCTATGAAAGATGAGGTGAATCATAGAATTGATGAGGGAAAAAAGAGTGATGGTGCACTTAGGAGTCTGTGGAGAGCAAAGAACTTTTCCTATGGAGGCAAAGAGGGGAATGTTGAGAGTATAGTTTTACCAAAGCCTCTTATTTGGGTGTGAACGTGGGTGATGAATGTTTCAGACGAGGAGAAGGCTGAGGCAGTGGAGATGTCATGTCTGCCTGAGGGCAATGTGTGTGTGAAATAATAATGCAGAGAATTCGTAGTTTGGAAGTTAGGAGAGGTGCGGGATTACCAAAACTGTTGTCCAGAGGGCTGAGGAAGGTTGTTGAGGTGGTCGGACATGTAGAGAAGAATGGAGCGAACAGAATGACTTCAAGAGTGTATCAGTCCTGTAGTGGAAAAGGAAGGCCGGGTAGGTGTCGGCCTAGAAGGGTTTGGAGGGAGGGGGTAAAGGAGTTTGTGTGCGAGGGCTTGGACTTCCATCATGGACATGCGTGAGCGTGTTTGAAAGGAGTATGGAGACAAATGGTTTTTAATACTTGAAGTGCCTGTTGGATGTGAGCAAAGTAACATTTAGAAGGGATTCAGGAAACCCGCAGGCCGGACTTGAGTCCTGAGATGGAAAGTACAGTGCTGCACTCCATGAAAGGAGGGTGTTAATGTTTGCAGTTTAAAAACTGTAGGTGTAAAGCACCCTTCTGGCAAGACAGAGATGGATATGAATGATGGTGAAAGTTTTTCTTTTTTCGGGCCACCCTGCCTTGGTGGGAATCGGCCGTGTGATAATAAAAAAAAAAAATATTAACATGCTGAGGAAACCTAGTGAACAAATGGATTTTTTTTTTTTATTATTATCACACTGGCCGATTCCCACCAAGGCAGGGTGGCCCGAAAAAGAAAAACTTTCACCATCATTCACTCCTCACTGCCCTTGCCAGAAGGGTGCTTTACACAACAGTTTTAAACTGCAACATTAACACCCCTTCCCTTTAGAGTGAAGGCACTGACCTTCCCATCTCCAGGACTCAAGTCCGGCCTGCCGGTTTCCCTGAATCCCTTCATAAATGTTACTTTGCTAACACTCCAACAGCACGTCAAGTATTAAAAACCATTTGTCCTCCATTCACTCCTATCAAACACGCTCATGCATGCCTGCGTGGAAGTCAAAGCCCCTCGCACACAATACCTCCTTTACCCCCTCCTCCAACCTTTCCTAGGCCGACCCCTACCCGCCTTCCTTCCCACCTACAGACTGATACACTCTTGAAGTCATTCTGTTTCGCTCCATTCTCTCTACATGTCCGAACCAACCTCAAAACCCTTCCCTCCAGCCCTCTTGACACAGTTTTTGGTAATCCCCGCACCTCCTCCTAACTTCCAAACTACGAATTCTCTGCATAATATTCACACCACACATTGCCCTCAGACATGACATCTCCACTGCCTCCAGCCTTCTCCTCGCTGCAACATTCATCACCCACGCTTCACACCCATATAAGAGCGTTGGTAAAACTATACCTCATACATTCCCCTCTTTGCCTCCAAGGACAAAGTTCTTTGTCTCCACAGACTCCTAAGTGCACCACTCACTCTTTTTCCCTCATCAATTTGTTAGTTAAAAATAGGAGAGGAGAGTTATTATATGAAGAGTTAGAGGTATTGAGAAGATGGAGGGAGTATTTCGAGGAATTGATGAATGTTGATGAAGATAGGGAAGCTGTGATTTCGTGTATAGGGCAAGGAGGAATATCTGCAGGAGTGAGAAATGAGCCAGTTGTGAGTTGTGGGGGAAGTTTGTGAGGCAGTAGGTAGAAGAAAGGGGGGGGGGGGGGGGGGTAAGGCAGCTGGGATTGATGATAAAGAAAGAAATGTTAAAATCAGTGGAGAATAATTTTGGAGTGGATGGTGTTATTAATAAATATGTGGAAGAGGGTAAGGTTCCTAGGGATTGGCCAAGAGCATGCAATAGGTTCCTTTGGGTATAAAGTCAAGGGACAAAAAGAAAGAACGCAAAAATTACAGGGAGAAATAAGTCTGTTGAGTATACTGGTAAAGTGTGTGGAGAGTTATTATTGAAAGAATTAAGAGTAAGACAGAGAATAGATACAGATGACAAGGAGGCTTTAGAAAGGTAGGGGGTGTTAACCAAGTTGTTTACAGTGAAACATAGAGGTGAATAGTATTTAGAT
Source organism: Cherax quadricarinatus (assembly GCF_026875155.1). NCBI lineage: Eukaryota > Metazoa > Arthropoda > Malacostraca > Decapoda > Parastacidae > Cherax > Cherax quadricarinatus. Next base: position 37,447,168 of record NC_069429.1, on the reverse strand, counting down.
AAGGCACAAGGGGATTTATGTGGCATTATGGATTTGGAGGAGTATGACGGGTGAATAGGGGGCAATGTGGCAGCTGTTGCAGTGTAATGGTATAGGAGGTAGGTTACTGAAGAGCAGTGAGAGTTTTTACGGACTGCTATGAGAGGCCAGGTTTAGAGTATGCAGTAGGAAAGAAGGAATTATTTCCCAGTAAAAGTGGCCTTAGACAAGGATATGTATGTCCACCATGATTATTCAAAATAGTTATAGATGGGGTTGTAGAGAAGCGCAACCACACCTTCACAATATCCCTCTTAATGGGAACAAATCGGTCTAATCACGGCACCCAAAACTGACTTCTAGATTGAAAATAATATCGTTATGCCGTGGGTCCAACTGTATTGCTCATATTGCGATAATAGCTAAAATCGTAAATATATTGCTTTATATATTTGACTTAGTTTCCTTTCGTTAGGTAGGATGCAACATATTATTATGTGCTCAGTTCAAGTCTTGATTGTCCTAAACTACTGTAATATCGCTTGGGCTCTTTCACCCCAGCAGGCTTCTGTTGCTGGCAGCAACTGTCCACGGGAGCTATCACGTCATAGAGGAGGGATATCCTCACATTTATCGCCTGAAGTATTCATCTGGTCTAGACATGCTTGGTGTGGACGTATTCTAGACAAGAAGTGCTAAATCGCCCATTATTGGCCCTTGTTGGAAGATTGTCTCTTGTCTCATTATTGTTGTTTAGTTCTGGAGACTCTGCTCACAGAACATTGTTACAGACTAGTGATTTTCGACATTGTACTGAGGTTATGTCGAATAGACACTCTGAGAAACTCAGGTCCTGAGCTGTAGCTTCTGACCTAATTTGTACTGGTTTCTGTGTACTGTCACAGTCGGGATTTTCTATGCTTGAACTTAGATTCAGGAGTATGAGTTTTGTGACTTTTGTGAGGATCTGCCTGATGGTCCCTACTTAGTGTCCATGTATTATGCTTCTTGTTCCTGATTCCGTGTCACTTTTGCTTGTTATATTGCTATTGGGCTTAGCATTCATTTTATTGTTCAAGCAGACTGTTCTGATTGCCAGTTGGTCAAGAAATTATTGAGGACTTTGTCAGCCACTTGTTTAAGTCTAGTCGAGTCGTGAGACATAGCGAAATACTTAGAGCACTTACACATACACACAAAATTACTTGTTACATATTTGTAATATCTTATTAAATGTTAATGTACCAGACGGTACTTAAGAATTATAAATGTGATATGTGCTTTCAGCACAATAATATTGTACACGAGAGAAGTGATTATTATTATTTTGTTGTTATTAACTTAATTTAATTTGATATACGCCTAGACAACTAAATTAATAAATGTATTAAAATTTTATTTCTCTAGTTAGTAGCCTACCAGTTGCAATCCTGAAGTACTATTGAATCATACTGAATCTAATGGAAAATTGGACAAGGATACTGACTAATTGTTACGAAAACCCAGTAACAGGCTGAATGCTAGAAGGGCAGTCCTTTCTAGTATTCACTGGAGATCTCTAGCTTTTAGAATCGCGTTTTTTTGTAACACTCACCATGCCTTATCACACTCAGTATGCCACTACGATTCTTAATCTCTCAAACCAACCCTTTGCTGGCCTAAATTCACTCACATCACCACTAGTTGCTGGCATTTTTCTAATTAAATCCCTCATTCAACTTCCTAGCCCTTCTCACAATGATCGCTTGAAGATCTATCCTCCTGCTATCAGTTTTTCGTTATTCCACACCAATAACAGTCCTCTCACATCTTCTATCACTTGCGATCTCATTTCTAAACATAGTTGCACCTTTGGCAAGAACAGCTTCCTTGATTGACCGTTTCTGCCACAATATAGAGATGTTGATTGGGGTTTTGTGTACAACCTGGCCAGCTCGGAGACATGCACTCCACTTTCATACTTAGCAATGATCTCTTTCCGTCATATCCATAGTAATTCTCACCCTTTTTGCTGTAGGTTGGCACTAGAAGCTTTCTTGGGGCCCATGGTTGACTTATTTTCCAGGTGCCAATCACTAAAAAAGGCCTGTGATAAATATGAAATGTTCTGATTGTATGCTTGGAAGCGACCGCGTGGGCCTGGCTGGCTTGTAAACACTGGCCAGAAGTGGGAGCGCATCTCAGACGGACGAATAGTGGTTGGATGAGTTTTTTAGCACTAGTCGAGGCAAAAATTATGCATTAAAAATGTATTGCTGGTCCGGATTTATCGTTAAGCGATAGCAATCGCTGGTTGAGGGTCCACTAGTATAAAAACATAAAACATTTTAAAATACTCCAGAATGAATAATATTTGGCTAATAGCGAGCAGTTCGACCGGAGGTATGAAGAGGAACGAGATACAAGTACCATTCTCCTATCCCCTGTCTTGGGCTTATATTATAGAGAAAAAGGAGGGTAGCACAGGCAGTGATATATACTCAGTATCTGCATCCATAAACCTGAAACACCAAAAAAGAGCTATTTTCTCTATATAGATTACCAAACATAGCACATATGTGTAGAGAACCTTAGATAACCCAAAAAAAAAAGACAAGACAAACACTGCCTATTTTTTCCTAGTACCTGGCTTGGTTAGCATATAGATATTTGGTAAAATACAGTGGAACCTCTACTTGCGAGTTTAATCCGTTTTCCATGACCTTGCTCGCAACTGGAGTTTGCTCGTTTGCTGAGTCAATTTTCCTCATTTAAATAATTGAAATGCCAATTAATTCCATTCCATGGATTCAGTACTTTCAATAATTTAGCTAATATCAACAACTCTACGGCTAATTTATCTATCTCTCTTCATCTAATAGACATAAACAATATAAATAAACATAGAAACCTGATATATACTCTAAAACAAATAAAATGTCATTCTGTAGTGGTATGGGCGTGTCCGGTCGCGGTGGACGAGAGTTTTGTCTGAGACCAGGCAAAATTCTTCATGAATAATTCGATAACATCATCTATACAGCTTATTATATATCACAGTTCATTCATCTAATATGACAAACTGTTTTATGTTGGTTTGTCCTTATTACTCTGATAGTAAAGGTTCTCACTACAGTTCTAGTGTGGGGTACTTTTTACTAATGGGCCTTAATCTGTCTGAGGGGTAATACTTACATTATGGCGATCATCCTGAGTGTCTCTGATAGACCTTTCACCAGCCCTCTTCACAGGTTATGTAAACTACAACTATAAAAATATAACTGTAATTCTCAGAGAGCTGTACAGAATATACAATTACAGCCTCACAATTTCAAAACTAAGTTCTACACACTCCATAGCTGTTCTCCACATGGTGTATCCCAACAACTTTTGTCCTCTCCTCTTGACTAACTCTGGGTTAACCAGTGGTTTGAAAGACACTTTAGTCACCCTTGGTATGTGGCCACAACTTAAGTAATAAAAACTCACCCCTGGAGCACACATAATTGCCCAAAAGAATGAAAAGAAGGACCCAGAGATCTTGCCACCTCCATACAACAAGGAGAAGAGAGAGTGAAGGGGAGAGGAGGAGCCTAGCTAAACTCCTCCCACCAAAACAAAAGACTTGCCAAGCACAGTTCTCTGTTACCACAATTCTACTATACCTTATTTTACTGGTTACAAAAAGAAAATACAAACTTTAATAAACTACTTGTTTAATTGTGTGTGCTATAGTATAACCTATTATATTGAGGAGAAAAATAGGCTTGACCCAGCTGCCTCTCATACATAAGGTTGATCGCCCTTATGACATTTAGAACTGAGTCCCCCATCATTCAATATAATTAGGTATTCCAGAGTAACTGTTACTTGTAAATACATGTTGGGTCCTATAGTCCCATAACAATAACAGACAATATAAATAACATAGAAACACGATATATACTCTAGAATGAATAAAATATGTCATTATGTAACAGGTGGAGGTGGCCACAACCGCTCCCTCTTTGTTGTGGTAAATGCTGCCATCTAGTGATGGCCTTCTGAAGCCGTCTATTATTATAATTATTATATGTAGTACATTATTATTATATATGTATTATTATTATACATATTATATTATTATAATTATTATTATTATTGTATTATACTATTATTATTATTATTATACATAATATTATTATACATATTATTATTATTATTATCGTTATTATTATTATTATATAAATTATTTGAATTTTTATTCACACAAAAATATAAGATTACTGTTATACCTAATTGCAATAATTGTATAAATATGTCAACCATATCATGACTGCATATTGGAAATGGACATTTATCAGTGAAACAGCCAAGCAATGGACCATTTCACCTGGTTGAAGCTCTATTTCAAGGTACTTTGTCGGAAAGCAATCAAAAATCATATCTATATCTGTAATTTAATCTTCCATTCTATCAAATGAGACAAAAAAACGAGAATACAACATAAAAACCATTTTGAAATTACCATTAACCCTTTCAGGTCCAAGGGCCCAAATCTGAAGTCATGCACCAGTGTCCAAGAATTTTCAAAAAAAATTTGCTATTTTTTCTTATGAAATCTTAGAGAATCTTTTTGTGAAGGTCATAAAACAAAAAGTAAGAAATTTGGTGGAAAATTGAACGAAATTATGCTCTCGCTATTTTTGATGGTTCAGTGATATTTACGAATCGGCGATTTTTGCCGACTTTTGACTCCCATTTTAGCCAAATAGCATATATTCCAATCAACCAAATTCTTAGCTATCTCACTATATTACTTTCTATTCTATCGATTGAGCACAAGAAATCGCCAGTCAATTTAACTGTTTTAACTACAAAATAAAGTGATCGGAAATTGTTAATTTGCCATTTTAACACAAAGTTCAAAATATTCCAATTTCAAAATAGCCCAGAAATAAAACAATGTAGGTTATTCCTGGAACTAAACTAACATTCCTCTGTTTCATGTAGTTACATTTGAGGCTTTACAAATAAATTCATTTTGATTTTTTTATTCACAAATGGATTTTTATTCACACCAAAAATAGAAGATTTACTGTTATGCAATACTGTAATAATTGTATAAATATCATCACCATATTTGTCGTGAATGTAATAATTAGACCCACCAGCTGACGTGTATTAGATGTTGTGAGGTCGTTTTGTTTTTACCTCTTGAAATATCGGCAAAAATTTAACATTTCCGCTACTTTGAGCTCAGTTTCACAAGCCATTTCCAGTGCTAAACCAATCAAAATCATCTCTATTCTGTAAATATGGTCTTCATTCTATCAAATAGACCAAGAATCGCAATACAACTATCAAAACATACGAAAAAACACTGCAAAGTCGCTGTTTTAATCGAAAAATCATGATTTCAGTTTTTTTCTCTCATTATACACAGTGTGCTGCAGGATCTGTTTTATGTGGTGCACACATACCACCATAGAGTATTCTCTCATATCATAGGCCCAAATGACCACACACAGTTTTATCAAGAGAGCTGAGGCTCATGGCGTAGATCTACGGTTTGGACACTCACCGTAAAGCCGTAGATCTACGGGACGGACCCTGAAAGGGTTAAGGGGTGGCTAATTGCTGAGAAGTGAACTCCATTATTTATGCTTAGATTTCTTTCATTTTTTGTGTACATTAAGAAGCATCTTTTCCATCATACATTGCCAAGTTTTCAATAAGATAGTCCAACAAACAAATGAGATACAATTCCCGAGATCAAGAGCAAGAGCCCCTCACAAGTGTCAAGGAACCTGCATTGAGGTCTGCTCGCTGGTAGAAATTTTGCTCGCGTATGGAAGCAAAAAATCGACCCATCGACTGTTCGTATTTGGAAAAACTCACACATGGACATGCTCGCAAGTAGAGGTCCACTGTATTGCGATTCCCAGTCCAGCCAGAGTAGAAAACATTGGCATGTTTCTTACAACCTGCGTCTATGTTCACCCATCAGCAAATAGGTACCTGGGTGTTAGTCAATTGTTTTGTGTGTTTATCCTGGATACACTGAACCTAAATTGCTTGAAATACTCTGCAATAACAATCAGCTTTCTATAATATAGTAGTATGTCACTGATGTCAGTTATGTTTGTATCCCATGTACATGTACGTGTAGAAAATTATTATTATTATTATTGTTATTTTCTCATTTGTTTGTTGGGTAATTGTATTGAAACTTGGGCAATGTATGATGGAAAGATACTTCCTAATGTACACCAAAAATGAAAGAAATCAGACCATAAATAGCGGAGTTAACTTCTTAGCCATTAGCAGCCGCTTAGCGGTATATTTTTGTATGGTTATTTTTTTATGGTTATATTCTCGTTTTTTTCGGTCCCATTTGATAGAATGGAAGATATACTACAGAAATAGATATGACTTTGATTGCTTTCATGATGAAAAGTACCTTGAAATTGTGCTCATCGAGAGCAGAAAAGTTCTTTCTTTACGATGCTCGAGTAACCAAATGAACGTCACCACCCACCACCTGTCCGCCTGCCTTCCAATTCCAATATGCAGTCAAGATGGGTTGACATTATTAATACAATTATTACAATAATGCAGTAGTCCTCATAACAGTAATCTCTATTTTTTTTGTGTGAATATAATTCCAAATGGTAGCAAGAGTAATATAAAGAGGGCCTGAGCTGTGACTAATGAAACAGAGAAAATGTTTATTTTAGTGCCAGGAATGTCTGCATTGTCTAATTCCTGGACTGGACCTCTATTTTGAAATTGGCATCTGTGAAATTTGGCCAAATTGCCCATTTTCTGACCACATTACTGGGTAGTTGAAATAGTGAATGGCGGTTTTCTTGTACCAGTCGACAGACTAAAGTAATTTATTCAGTTACTATACACAAATACAAGTTACATAGATATCATCATAGTAGAGTATGTATAGAGAAACCTTGGATACCCAAAAAAGTCAGACAAGTGACTAGTTCCAGAACCTGGCTTGAGTTTGCCATAACTTTTGGAAAATATTGTTTTTTTTCTCATTTGTTTGTTGGGCTTTCTCATTGAAACTTGGGCAATGTATGATGGAAAGATGCTTCTTAACATGAACCAAAAATAAAAAAGACGGACGATAAATAAGGGAGTTCACTTCCCAACCATTAGCCACCTCTTTGTGGTAACCGTCAATGGTTTTTATGGTTTGTATTCTCGTTGTTTTTGGTCTCAAATTTGATAGAATGGAAGAAATATTACAGAATTACATATGATTTTGATTGCTTTCTTTATGAAAAGTACCTTGAAATTGAGCTCAAAGTAGCGGAAATGTTCGATTTTTGCCAATGCTCAATGAACTTTGTGAAAGTCAAGTTGGTTAATTTTATTAAGTGTATTCTAACTTAACCACTCTGTAATCCGGCAAACTCAGTAATCCGGCACACTACAGGTCCCAATGGTGCCGGATTTGTGATGGAGGACCTGTACTACCATTCTACATGATGGGGACTTTAAAACAGTAAACTGTAACTGTTTTACATGATGGTAGGATTGCTGGTGTATTTTTGTCTCATAAACATGCTGGATAACAGGTATATCTTGCTACTTCCACTTACACTTAGGTCACACTACACAGGCATGCACATGCATATACAGTGGTCCCTCAATAATCGTCCGCCTGAAAGTCGTCCATTTACGGAAATAGTCCTGCTTTTTCGTCTAAATAATTGCTCGCAAAAGGTCCAGTAACTCCCTAAAAGTCCCTCGTCCCGGACGAGCTGTTACTCACGCTCTGAGTCACCTGGCCTTATTCCCCCTTCCGCACCAGTGTGCAATTGTTTACCAGTGATCAACGTTCCCCCTTCACATGCTACAGCAAAATTATTTCATAATATTTCCATTTATTTTAGTGCATGCAAGTTTATCTTGATGCGAGTGCAAAATAAGATTCCATGGCTCCAAAGAAAGCTCCTAGTGCCAAGCCTTTGTAAAGAAGGTGAGAAATACGACTGAATTTAAGAAAACCCAATTGAACAATAGATATGGCGTAACGTGTGGCGAACTGGCCAGGATGTATAACAAATCCCGTACAACCATACCTTCCTTCATAGCCAATGAAAAAGGAAATCATGGACCTCTGTTTGTTGCAAAGGGGTTAATATGCTGACAAAAAAATGAATCACCAGTACTCAAGATGTTGAGAAGTTATAATTGGTGGGAGGGCGTAAATGAGAAACAATTACATGGAGATAGTCTTATGGAATCATCGCTTTATTTTGGAGAAAAGGCTAGGCCAATTGCATGACGATTTGGTAAAGAAATACCTGCAACTAGTGGATTTGATGTGATGAATTAAGGCCAGCAAAGGCCTGGTTTGAGAGATTTAAGAAGTGTATCTGGCACACACAGTGTGGTAAGCATGGTGAGGCTGCCAGCTCCGACCACAAGGCGGCTTGAAAAATATGTGCTGAATTCAAGGAGTACATAAACAGTGAAGGACTGAAACCTGAACAAGTGTTAAATTGTGATGAAACAGGCCTCTTTTGGAAGAAAATGCCAAAGAGGACCCTACATTACCAGGAAGAAAAGGCGCTGCCAGGACACAAGCCTATGAAAAGACAGGCTGACGCTAATGTTCTGTGCTAATGCTTATTGGATTTCAAGTGAAGCCATTATTAGTGTACCATTCTGAAAATTCCCAGAGTGTTCCAGGAAAAACAAGTTATGAAGAGTAAATTGTGTGTGTTCCTGGAGATCTAATAGTAAAGGCATGGGTCAACAAGGGACATTTCCGTCGAGTGGTACAATGAAGTGTTTGCCCTAGTGTGAAGAAATTACCATCATGGAAAAGAATTGTGATCTCAAGTGCCTCCTATGTAAATGGACAATGCTCCATGCTCATCCTCCAAACTTGGATGACCAATTCTAAAGAGTTTGGGGTTCATTACAGTAAAGTTCTTGCCCTCGAATAACCACTCATCTTCCTCCACCCATGGACACAGCAAATCATTTCAATTCTTTAAAAAACTCTAACACCAAAGCAATGTTTGAAAGGTGCTTGAATGTGACCTCAGACCTCGCTTGACCCTACGAGATTTTTTGGGAAAGAACACTCAGTATTCTCCATTGCATATGCCTTATAGTAAGGCTTGGGAAGGGAGTGACTAACCAGATTTGAACTTTCTTGGAGAAAATTGTGGCCAGATGTGCCACAAAGGATTATATTGAAGGGTTGATGGGGGCAGCCCCTGATGAGCCTAATGTCCAGTTGTAAACCTATGTCGCACTGGGGAGTTCCATGGGGTTGGATGTCAGTTTGGAGGATGTGAAGAGTTGGTGAGGACCACAACGAGAGCTAACCACTGAGGACTGCAAGAGCTTCAGCAGGAAGAGCAACAGAATCGTCAGCTCAGAATCTTGCTGCAAGGAGGAGGAAAGAGATGGAGGAAGGTTCTTCTTCAGAAATTAAGGAATTTTTGAAATGTGGGGTAGATGGAAAGATTTATGAGAATCCATCACCAGAGAATGATGTTGCAAGCCATATCGCAAACTATGTACAGTGCAGAGTCTTGGCCCATTTTAAGGAAGTTTTTAAGAGACGTCAGAAACAGAGCTCTCTGGACAGTTTTGTTGTTGGGGGGAGACAGGACTCCGTGACTCTCAAGGGGGTGGTCCTAGTGGCATTAAGAACAGAAAAGAGAAGTAAACTCCAGAAAAGCAATTGGAACCCGAGGGGTTGATGGAAGGGGATTCCCTTTTCCCCACAAACAGTAAATCATCCAATCTGTCTCTTCTCCAGTCTTCAATAATACACAAAGAAGAATTCACCAATAAAGGTAAGTGTATTCTGTTTAATGTTTAATTTCATCATGGTGGGCCACGTATTGTTTTATGTACTACATCTAATTTCATGTAAAAATTTTTTTGGTTTTGATACTTCTGGGTGTCAGGAACGGATAATTGCATTTACATTATTTTTTAATGGGAAAATTGATACGTAAATCGTCCCATTTCGATAATAGTCCCCACTTCAATGAACGGATTTTTGGACGATAATTGAGGGACCCACTGTATATACATACACACATCCTAGTGTTTTTCTTCTTTTTTCCTAAATAGCTCTTGTTCTTCTTTATTTCCTCCCTTGTCCATGGGGGAGTGGAAAAGAATCTTTCCTCTGTAAGCCATGCATGTCGTATGAGGCGACTAAAATGCCAGGAACAATGGGCTAGTAACCCCTTCTCCTGTAAACATTTTACTAAAATAGAGAAGAAAAACTTTATAAAACTGGGATGCTTGAATGTGTGTGGATGACAAGAAAGAGATGATTGCTGATGTTATGAATGAAAAGAAGTTGGGTGTCCTGGCCCTAAGCAAAACAAAGCTGAAGGGGGTAGGGAAATTGCGGTGGAGAAAATTAAATGGGATTAAGTCAGGAGTATTCTTAGAGAGTAAGAGCTAAGGAAGGATAGCGAATAATGTTGAAGGATCAGTTATGAAAGGAGGAAGGGAATATATATGTGTAAATCAAGCTTAGTGGATTAAAATAAGGGATGGATGCGAAAAATGGGTCATAATAAGCGCGTAAAGCACCTGGAGAAGAGAGGAGTGTAGAGGAGAGAAGAGATTTTGGAGATGTTAAGTGAATTATAGGAACCTTTAAACCAAGTTAGAGAGTAATTGTGTAGGGACCTGAATGCTAAAGTAGGAGAAACATTTAGAGAAGGTGTGGTAGGTAAGTTTGGGGTACCATGAGTAAATGATAATGGGAGCCCTTTGATTGAACTTTTTATAGAAATGGGTTTAATTATAAGTAATACATATTTAAAAAAAAGAGAAAATAAGTATACAAGATAGATGTAGGATGTAATGACAGTATTTGTTGGACTAAGCATTGGTATATAAAAGACTATTGAGTAGAGTTTAGGATATATCAGATCACTTTCTAGTTGTAGCTACACTGAGAGTAAAAGGATACAAGGAAAATAGTAGCATCAAGTAAGAGAGAGAGGTTAAGGTTATTATACTAAAAAAGGAGGCAGTGAGATAAGCATAAACAACTATTGGAGGAATAGATGGGCTAGTTAGAGTATAGAAATGGGTCGAAGATGTATGGGGTAGGTTTAACGGGGAATGTATGATAGTGTGTTCAGCAGAAGTTTGTAGTTACAGGAAAGTGGGTGCAGAAGGAAGAAGAGCAATTTGATGGAACGATAAGTGAATAGAGTAGTAAGGGAGAAAAATTAGCATATGAGAGTTTTTACTAAGTAGAAGTGTTGCAAGGATGGACGAGTATAATGGAGAGAAAATACGAGGTTAAGAGAGTGTGAAGCAATGTAAAACGAGAGCAAGTGAGAGAGTGGGTGATGGTAATCAATAAATTTTGTTGAAAATAAAAAAAAAAAAGTTATGGAGTGAGATTAACAAGCTGGGTAGGTATAAGGTTGGTAGTACAGCAACCACCCAGGGAAGTACAATCTACTAACCGTCCTGGCCAGATGACTGTGAAACAAAAACCTGTAATGTTTTTGCATGATGGAGGATGCTGGTTCTTTTCTGTCTCATAAACACCTAAGATAACAGGGAATAATCTTGGCTACTCCTACTTACACTTAACACTTGGTCACACATCACAGACACCAACATGCAATATATATATAAATACATCTAGGTTTTTCTCCTTTATCCCTAAATAGCTCTGTTCTTTTTTATTCTTCATTGTCCATGGGAAGTGGAAAAGAATCTTTCCCTCGTAAGCCATGCGTGTCGTATGAGGCGACTAAAATGCGGGAGCAATGGGCTAGTAACCCCCTTCTCCTGTATACAATTACTAAAAAGAGAAAGAAGAAAAACTTTATAAAACTGGGTTGCTTAAATGTGCGTGGATGTAGTGGGGCGGATGACAAGAAACAGATGATTGCTGATGTATGAATGAAAAGAAGTTGGATGTCACTGGCCCTAAGCGAAACAAAGCTGAGGGGTAGGAGATTTCAGTGGGGGGAAATAAAATGGGAATTAAATCTGGAGTAATCTGAAGAGAGTAGAGCAAGGAAGGGGTAGCAGTAATGTTAAATGATCAGGTTATGAAGGGAAAAGAGAATATGAATGTGTAAATTCAAGAATTAATGTGGATTAAAGCAAAGGTTGGATGCGAGAAGTGGGTCATAATAAAGCGTGTATGCACCTGGAAGAAGAGAGGAATGCAGAGGAGAGAGAGAGATTTTGGGAGATTATAAGTAATGTATAGGAGCCTTTGAACCAAGTGAGAGAGTAATTGTGGTAGGGGGACTTGAATGCTAAATAGGAGAAAACTTTTAGAGAGGGTGTGGTAGGTAATTTGGGTGTCCAGGTGTAAATGATAAGGGAGCCCTGATTGAACTTGTATAGAAAGGGTTTAGTTATAGGTATACATATTTTAAGAAAAAGAGGATAATTAGTATACACATAGATGTAGGGCGAAATGAAAGTAGTTTTTGGATGATGTATTGGTAGATAAAAACTGTTGATAGACTTCAGATGTAACATGTTTAATAGAGGGGCCACAGATATATCAGATCACTTTCTAGTTGTGAGCTACACTGAAGTAAAAGGTATATGGTATACAGGAGAATAGAAGCATCAGGGAAGAGAAGAGTGAAGATTAATAAACTAAAGAGGAGGCAGTTTAGGGTAAAGATATAAACAAGCTATTGGAGGATAGATGGGCTAAAATGAAAGGCATAGGCAATGGGGTCGAAGGAGTATGGGTAGGTTTAAAAATGAGTGAGTTAGAGTGTCAGGCAGAAGTTTGTGGTTACAGGAAAGTGGGTGCAGGAAAAAAAGGGAAGATGAGCGAATTGGTGGAATGATGATGTAAAGAGAGTTAGTACGGGGAAAATTAGCATATTAGAAGTTTTTACAAGTATAAGTGATGCAATGAGGAAAGAGTATATGAGAGAAAAAGAGAGAGGTAAGAAGTGTGAAGCAATGTAAATAAGAGAGCAAAATGAAGAGTGGGTGGAGATGTTTCAACAAATTTTGTTGAAAATAAGAAAAAGTTTTTGGAGTGAGATTAACAAGTTAAGAACGCTGAGAACAAATTGGATTTTCAGTTAAAAAGTAGGAGAGGAGAGCTATTAAATGGGAAAGAGTTAGAGGTATTGGAAGATGGAAGGAATATTTTGAGAATTGTTTTAAATGTTGCAGAAGATAGGGAAGCTGTGATTTCGTGTATAGGGCAAGGAGGAATAACATCTTGAAGGATGAGGAAGAGCCAGTTGTGAGTGAGAGGGGACAGTTCGTGAGGCATAGGTAAAAATGAAAGGGGGTAAGCAGCCGGGATTGATGGGATAAAGATAAGAAATTAAAAGCAGGTGGGGATAGTAGTTTTTGGAGTGGTTGTGCAATTGTTCAATAAATGTATTGAAGAGGGTAAGGACCTATGATTGGCAGAGAGCATGCATATTCCTTTGTCTAAAGGCAAAGGAAAAAAGAGAGTGCAAAAATTATAGGGGGATAAGTCTTTGAGTGTACCTGGTAAAGTGTTATGGTAGAGTTATAATGAAAGAATTAAGAGTAAGACGGAGATAGGAATAGCCACATATTAACAAGGAGGCTTTAGGAAAGGTAGGGGGTGTGATGGACCAGGTGTTTTACAGTGAAACATATAAGTGAACAGTTATTTAGATAGGGAGGCTAAAAGGTCTTTGTGCCATTTATGGATTTGGAAAAGAGCGTATGACAGGTGGATAGGGGGGCAATGTGGCCAAGATGAGCAAGTGTATGTGTAAGGTAGGTTACTGAAAGCAGTGAAGAGTTTTTACGTAGGATAGTGAGGCCTCAAGTTAGATATTAGGAAAGAGGGAAATTTTTCCCCCAGTAAAAGTCGGCCTTAGACAAGGATGTGTGATGTCACCGTGGTTGTTTAATATATTTATAAGATGGGGTTGTTAAGAGAAGTAAATGCGAGGGTCTTGGCAAGAGGCGTGAGTTAAAAGATAAAAAAAACACACATAAAGTGGGAGTTGTCACAGTTGCTTTTTGCTGATGACACTGTGCTCTTGGGAGATTCTGAAGAGAAGTTACAGAGGTTGGTGGAAGAATTTGGTAGGGTATGTAAAAGAAGAAAATTAAAAGTGAATACAGGAAAGAGTAAGGTTATGAGGATAAAAAGATTAGGTGATGAAAGACTGGATATCAGATTGGAGGGAAAGAGTATGGAGGAGGTGAATGTATTCAGATATTTGGGAGTGGATGTGTCAGCGGATGGAATTATGAAAAATGAGGTGAATCATAGAATTGATGAGGGGAAAAGGGTGAGTGGTGCACTTAGGAGTCTGTGGAGACAAAGAACTTTGTCCTTGGAAGCAAAGAGGGGAATGTATGAGAGTATAGTTTTACCAATGCTCTTATAGGGGTTTTGAAGCATGGGTGATGAATGTTGCAGCGAGGAGAAGGCTGGAGGCAGTGGAGATGTCATATCTGAGGGCAATGTGTGGTGTGAATATAATGCAGAGAATTCGTAGTTTGGAAGTTAGGAGGAGGTGCAGGATTTCCAAAACTGTTGTCCAGAGGGCTGAGGAAGGGTTGCTGAGGTTTGGTTCGACATGTAGAGAGAATGGAGCAAAACAGAATGACTTCAAGAGTGTATCAGTCTGTAGCGGAAGGAAGGCGGGGTAGGGGGCGGGTAGGAAAGGTTGGGGGGAGGGGGTAAAGAGGTTTTTGTGTGCGGGGGCTTGGACTTCCAGCGGGCATGCGTGAGCGTATTTAATAGGAGTAAATGGAGACAAATTGTTTTAATACTTGAGTTGTTGGTGGAGTGTGGAGCAAAGTAACATTTATGAAGGGTTCAGGGAAACCAGCAGGCCTGACTTGAGTCCTGGAGATGGGAAGTACAGTGCCTGCACTCTGAAGGAGGGGGATTAATGTTGCAGTTTAAAAACTGTATGTAAAAAACACCCTTTCTGGCAAGACAGTGATGGAGTGAATGATGGTGAAAGCTTTTCTTTTTTGGGCCACCCCTGCCCTTTGGGGGGAATTGGCCGATTTTAAGAATAATAATTATTAATTTTTAAAATAAATTTGGTCCAGGGAGATGTGTATAGAGATAGTGGGTGTCAAAGGGAGACACTTTTCTTTGACCAGAGTGCCTTAAAATTTTTTTTCCCCCATACCTCAGTGGTGCAACAAAAGGTAAGTAATGTATCACTGTTGCCTTTAATTTAAATTACTTGCACGAACGCAATAGGTTCATACAGGTAATTTACTTCTCACAACATCCAAAACAATATAGACTTACTCTCAGTATCTGTAATTTCCCTTTTTTTTCACTTAACTCCCCCAAACAACGAAATGAAAATTTCCCTAAACACTGGCCCCCCCCTTAAAAAAGATCGCATTAGTTAAATCCCCTACAAAGCATTAAAATGAAAAATTTTGTTCGACTCACATAAAAACTCGCCTTCATGATTTGTGTGGACGCGTCCCTTGTGGCCTCAGTGCCATGTTTACAAGCCAGCCATCGTGCACTACACATACATTCGGTACATTTTCACATTACCCAGTTTTTTTAGTTTTTTTTGTAATGCAAAATAAGTCACCAAATGGACCCCAAGAAAAGCTTCTAGTGCCATCCCTGTGGTAAAAAGGCCGGAAAAATTATATGAATTAAAAAAAGAATTAAGGAAATGGTGAAAAGTTGGTTGAACTGCAAACCTTTTACAGATGAAAAAAACCCGACACAGATCCGGAAAACCGTTTTGGGAACCGTACAATGACAAGTTTTCCCCCTTTTTTAGGAAAGCTTTAAAGGAATGGGAAAAGGTACGGCTCTATGCAATCGTTGTGTGACAAGGCCCAGTGCTCTCAAGCTGGCCCTAGTGGCATTAAAAAAGGGGAAGTAACCTGGGGAAAAAGACTTGTACGCAAGCCCTAATGTAAGGGGATTCCCCCTTCTAAATAAAAAACCCCACACTCTCCCCCTCCCACCCCATCGTCATCACCAGATCTTAATAAAGGTAAGCTCTGTTTCTTTTCTTGTAGAGTAGTAATTGTGCATTCTTCTTCAGTTTGTGTGTATTTAAAATTTAAATTTTTTACTGGTAAATAAAATTATTTTTCATACTTTGGGTGCGGGAACAATTAATTTGATTTCCATTATTTCTTATGGGGAAAATTAAATCAGCAAACGATAATTTCGGCTTTTGAGAGCTCTCGGGAATGGATTAATATCGAAAGGCGGGGTCCCACTGATATTATTTTCATAATTTTCTTAAGTTAGCCCCTAAGTTTGCAAAAATACTCAAGTCATTTTGTGTCTTATAGAAACAGTTATCAGCCGAGAAAAAAATTCCCTTCACAAAATTTATAACTGAAAATATTTGTTTTATTTTTTTGTACTACCCCCTATGCAATCTTTTTGAAACATTCAATTACCCACACAATTCAAAATCACTGCTCCAAACCTTGCTAATTAGAGAAAAATTTGGATTAGTCTGCGGAAAATGTTTTAAAGCCTTTATTTTTATAAACCATTAGAAAGAGCTAAAGAAATTTTTAATGAATAAGAATATAATGGAGGAAAATTATGGTACCATATTGATAATATAGTAGCCTAATTTTTCATCTAAATTTTAATTGTTAAAATTTAAGAATGTATAAAATGATCTATGGACTTGTAAACTAACTTTTACTATAATATACAGGGGGCCCCTTTGACTTACATTTTAAATCCACCCAGTAGTAGCTGTAACTAAATTTACTTGAATATCAAATTTTTTTCCTTTTTAAATTAATTGAAAAAGCATTAATTCACTCCTGAATTTTGGGGAGACGAAAAAAATACTGAAAAATTTGCTATTATCTACTGTCCTTATTTATCTATCAAAATTCATAAAATTTCATAAAAAAAATATAATTTAAACAAAGAAACATGATTTATATTAAAATAATAAAATAGGCCAAAAATTTGGGGGCAGAGGCAGGGGCAAAAGGCTGCCTTTTCCCCCTTGGTGTATATATGAGAGTAGCTTTCCATGCCTTTTTGTGAGAGTAAAGGGGCATTTTTTGAGGCAACGCAGTAATCCTGTTTTCCCCAAGGGAAAACATAAAAATATCTATATAAACCAAATAAAATAAAATCCCACTACAAAATGTAAAGAAAAAAATTAAACTTTTTATATAAGGTATATGTACTTAACACTGAACAAAAACGATACAATTTGTTTTTTTAATACTGAAATAATGTAGGGGAAAATACTTAAATTTTTTTCCGGAAAAAAAGGAATTTAAAGGTAAAAAGTGGCTATTTTTATTTAACCCTTTCAGGGTCCCGTCCCGTAGATCTAGGGCTTTCGTTCGGGGCCCCCCCAAACCTAGATCTACGCCATGAGCTCGTCACCATAAACGTGAGGGATTTTTTGGGCCTAGAATGAGAGAATACATTTGGGTATGTTGCACCACAAAAAAACAGACCCTGCCACACTGTGAAATGAGAGAAAAAAATTAAATCCATGTTTTTTTCGATTAAAAACACAATTTTTGCAGGTTTTTCGTATGTTTTTTATAGTTGTTTTTGCGATTTTTTGGTTCCATTTGATAAATGGAAGACATATTCAAAAATAGAGATGATTTTGTTTGGGTTTTTTGCACAAAAATGGCTTGAACCGAGCTCAAATACAAAAATTTTTAAATTTTTCCCAATTTTCAAGATAAACAAACGCCTCACACGTCTAATACACGACTGGGGGGTCTAATATGCATTCACAATATGGGATGAATTTATAAAAATTTTTTTACAGTATTGCAAAACAAAAATCTTTCATTTTTTTGGGTTTAATAAAAATTCATTAGTTAAAAAAAAAAACAAAAGGGAAATTTTATTTGTAAAGCCCAAAAACATAACAAAATAAAACAGAAAAAAAGTTTTTTTTAGTCCAGGAATGCCTACATTGTTCATTCCCTGGACCCTATTTTAAAAAAGGGGGAAATTTTTTTGAACTTTGTGTTAAAAATTGGCCCAAATTAAAAAAATTTTTTCCCGCCCTTTTATTTTGTAGTTAAACTTTGATTGGCGTTTCTTGTGCTCAATCGATAGAATAAAAGTAATACTAGTGAAATAGCTAAGAATTTGGTTAATTGGAAAAATGTAATTGGCCTAAAAGGGGAGCCCCAAAAGTCGGCAAAAATCCCCCGATTCTAAATATCCGACACATCAAAATTCGGAGAGCAAAAATTTCGTCAAATTTTCCCCAATTTTTCACTTTTTGTTTTTTAAACCTTCACAAAAGATTCTTACAATTTAAAAATAAGAAAAAATAAAAAATTTTTTTTTTTTTTTTAAATTTTTCTTGGAACTGGTGGGATTTTCCCAAATTTTGGGCCCTTGGGGCCCCTGAAAGGGTTAACAAAATTTATGTTATGGAAAAGGGGGAAACGAGCCTGCACCTGCCAGAAGACACTCGCCATTGTTTTTAAATTGAAAGACGTTATTTTCAAAATGGGAAAAAATTTTTTTTCTCTCTGATTTTAAAAATTGTGTTTGACACCTCTAAAATAGGACTTGGTGGATGTGCATTCCTGCATTTTTGAGTATCGGCGACGACAGGAAAAACTCCAGGAACCTCATATAAGCTGTCAAATTTTGTTATAATTCTGGCCAGTTTTTTTTCAAAATGAGGAAAAGGGGGGGGGGGCCGTACATGACACATTAATCCTCCAGAAAATTTGAGGGGAATTAAGATTATTTTCCTTCTGTTATGTATATGTGATATACACAGGCCCCCTTTAAAACCCCCGGTGTTTCACTTTAGGGCTCCCGCTAATACGGCCCATTTCAAATTAGAAAAAAACTGCTAAAAAAAACGGCTCCCCCAAACCTGACTTTTTCAATACGTCAACCGCCCCCCACCCTGTTTTTTTAAACTTTTTTTCGTGAGTTTTGTAACAAATTCCCTTTTGTCGGGAAAAACCCCAAAATTTTCAAATTTTTTTTAAAAAGTTATTTCATATTTTAATAACTTGATTTATATTATGAAACCTGTACTTAAATAAATTACTTTGTGCGGGCATGCAGGTAACATTAAAATCAGTAAGGGTGTCTTATGTCTCCAACGTCTTTAGAAAAGATAATAAAAAATCATCGAGTCTCTTTTAAAAATGTTTTTATATTACGTTAAAATTTCACATTTTTTCATTTAATCCTCTATGGTATTTTTTTTTTAAAAAATTTTTTTAATAACACGATCATAACATAAAAGATGTAAATACAAAACCCCACAACGAAAAATAAACAAAAAAATGAGTTTTGGGAGCCAGATAACTTGTAAAAAGTACGCCATATTAAAATGATAATAATAAAATAAAAATTTAAAATCACCGAGTCTCATTAAAGTTTTTTATTTCGTTTTAAAATTTCAATTTTCATTTTAAACCTCCTGATATTTTTTCAAAAATTTTATAATAAAAGCGATCATACATAAAAAATGATAAATACACCCCACCAAATTGAATAAAAAAAAACAAAATATGAAATTTGGTAGCCCCAAAAACTTGTACAATGATGCCCCAAAAAAACATTTTTCTTAATCTAAATAAAGAAAATTTTTTATTGGGGGTAACGTAAAAAATTATTCCTTTCGTAGTATGTAAAATTATTCAGGTTACCAATAAATTACATAAATTTCAAACTAAAACATACGTGTAGAGAACCCAGGAATTTCCCAAAAAAGTCAAGTGACTTATTTTCCCCGCCTTCACTCAGCATCATTTCTTCCAAAAAAGATGTTATTTTTTTTTTAATAAAAAAAGGCTAAGCCACAAGGGCCATAAAAGGCAAAATGAGTTACTAGAAAGGGAGGTTTTTTTTTCTTTATTTATTTACCGTATCAATGAGAGACAACGTACACATGTAACTTGTACACAAACAAAACGGGTAAAAACTGTTTACAAAAAATTACCTTTGCCCGGTTTGTTTACATAACTCTGCGCCTGACCCCCAAAGCACTCATTCTTTCTCTCTCCCTTTATTGTTTTATCTCATTTTCTTACCCCACCCCACATTAAGACTACAAATATTTTAAAGGGAAGTAATGAGGAAAAAGTATATACTTTTTTTTCCTCGGGAGCTTAAAGTAATAGAATATTATGTGTGGGGGGGGGGGCCTGGGGATGGTAGCCCCCCGGGGATACCATAAAAACCACACTGATTTTTTTACAATAAATACACTCATCTCACCCATATTTTTAAAGGGAATAATGATGAAAATTAAAATACATTTTAACGCTCTGGGAAAGCTTAAAATTATCATAGAAAAGTAGTGTGGGTGGGTGGCCTGGTATGGAAAGCCGGGGGGACTACCAAAAATACCACACTTGATTTCTTTAAATAAACTTTTTCTTTACCCTAAAAAAGACTATAAATTTTTAAAAGGGAAGTAATGAGTGCACTAGTGTATTGTACTTTTTATTGTTTTTTATGCCCCGGTTTTTTTATTTCTAACTTTTAAAATTTTTAGTGTAAACTTGTTTTTCTAGTGTTTGTATGCATTTGTAAAGGGGAAAAAAAAGGGGGTTCCCTTTTTGGGGTAGCCCCGGAATCTAACCAGCCCTATAAGTGGGGCCCTTTCCTGTATTAAAACTTTATTATTTTTTAAAAACAGTCCACAAATTTTTTTTTATTTACCAAATTCCTGGTGATGTATTTTTATTTATAAAAAAAGGGCCAGAGAACTTGTGGGATATAAAAAGTGGGAGGGATCAAAGGGGGGCTTTTTTGCGACCTAGGTGCCCAAATTTTCCCACTTGTCTAACTGTAAAAAAATAAATTAAACTGTTCATTTACTGTTATGTACATAATGTACATTCAGATAAATGCAATTTTCCACAACTGATATGGGGTCTCTTGCAGCGCTTCTCTCTCAAACCCCATCAGCAACGCTTTTTTCCATCTTTTCATGGGCAGAGGTCCGCAGCTTAGATGTTATTGTAATGCCCTCATGGCGCTAAACCTTTATTTGACCCTGCTGCTTTAGTTGTACATATGTAAATGTACTGCACTGGTTTTCTGGGTAAATCCCAACCCTGCACCTTGCTTACATTTACATGATTTTGCATTAAAACCCTGGAAAAATTTTTCTTTTTCCTCTCAGCCTGTTTTTTGCACTTATTTTCTTAGGACCCATGGTTTTGAAAAGTGAAATTTGGGTTAAATGACTCTCAAAACTGAAGCAAATAAAAAGAAATACTGCTTCAACAGTGAGTAAAATGTGTACTGCCAAAAAGCAGCACATTTAATTAATATGTACTTTTATGTACATTATTTTTTTAATTTGTGAACTGAAGTCTGTTTATTGTAATAACAATAATTTTTTACGGGACCCCCCCGACTAACGATTTAATTGGGACCCCGGAACATATCGTTAGTGGTTTTTTTTAACGTTTGTCGGGGGACATGTTAGGTTATGGTTTTTTTAAAAGTTTCGAGGAATGTTAGCTTAACTGTATCGAGTCAAATTTAACGTTAGTCGATCATCGTTGGTCGAGGTCCACTGAATTTAAAAGGGAACCCCAAAATTTCAAACTTAATCCTTCCAGGAGCTAGTTCTAAAATTTGAAAAATTTGGGGAAAGCGAAGCAATTTTCCAAAGAAAATAATGGAAAAAAAAAATTTAAACCTTCCACAAACCCAAAAATACTCACAAAAATTTTTTTTTTAGAGATTAATTATAGTTTTTTCATACAACAAATATACAGTGGACCCCCCCGCATACCTTAGCCTTCATAACGAAATCGCATACGCACATTTTTTTTCGCTAAATTTTGCCTCGATACCCCTAAAAAAAACCCCTCAAACCTGTTGTTTTGAACGCGTCTAGTGGGCGGCCTGACCAAAACCCCCACATGTTCCCGGGGGCATTTTTTTTTTTAACCAGCCCCTCCGGGGTTAACATCCAACATACAAACGGAACATTTCAAATTATTAAGTGTTTTGGTGTTTTATCTGCAAAATAGTGACCTGGGCCCAAAAAAAGCTTCTAGTGCCAACCCCCACAGAAAAAAGGGTGAGAATTTACTATAGAGATGAAGAAAAAGTTTATTTGGTAAAGTTGAAAGTGGGGTGCGTTCTCCCAAAAAGTGTGCTGCTGCTGTTCCACCGTAGCTGCTGCGCTGCTGCACTTCAGCTCTGCGCTGCTGTAGCACCTCGCTGCTGCTGCCGGGTGCTTGAGCACTGTCAGCTGTCCTGCTGCGCTGTAGCCGTCAGCTCTGCTGCGTGTAGCACTGTCCGCTGTCTGCTGTACCACCATAGCTGCTGCTGCTGCTGTAGTACTGTTGCTCTGCTGCTGTAGTACTGTCTGCTTGCTGTAGTACTGCTGGCTGTTTAGCATCATCTGCTGCTGTTTTACCCCCCCTTCGCTCTGCTGCGGTTGTACCCCTCCTTTTTCCGCTGCTTGCTTGCTGCTGCTGCTGCTGTAATTTTACCGTCTGCTTCCCCCCGGGCTGCGTAGACGTCTGCGCTGCGTGCATGCCCGCTGCTTTCGTAGCATGTCAGCTGCTGCTGCTGGTACCCCGTCGCTCTCTGCTGCTGTGTACCTCTGCTGCTCTGTAGCATCGCTGTGCCGCCTGTTTGTACCGCTGCTGCTGCTGTACACGTCCCGCCCTGCCGTACACGGCCCCTTTTTCTGCGTGTGACCCCCTCGCTGCTGCTGTACCAAAAGCCCGCTGCTGCGCGCGTATACCGTTCTGCTGCTGTTGCATTTTGTCTGCTTTCTGCTGTAGACCGTTGTTTTGGTGTGGCTTAGGAAAAAAACCCCGCTTCCCCGGGTTTCCACCGGGGTCCTGACAGCTGTTAAACTTTTTCCCCTTGGGGGTTTAAACGTCTGGTGCCCCCCGTCGTAACACCGGGGCAGGGAAAAAAAACTATCCATAGGGAATTTTAAAACCAGAAAAAGGTTGGTTTTGAAGATTTAAAAATTTTTTGGCTTTAACTTGGTCCTTTTTAAAAAAATGCCAAAAGGGCCCACCCAAGGGAAAAAACACCCAGGAACGGGAAAAAATTTCTGTATCTCAAAAAAGGAAATTTTTACCAAGTGGTTAAGAAATTAAAAATTTTGTGACATCACAGTGATTTCCCCTTTCTTTTTTGGGGTTTAAAAGAACAGGGTTTTAAAAAAGCACTTTTGGGTGTCTCAAGGTAATTGCCTTATTTTTATGGGGGAAATTCATTTAAAAAATAAATTTGTAAAATAGTCATCACATTATATTTGGGGGGTACGATTACTTTTTTAAAAAAATTTTTTTTAAAATTTCCTTTTATTTCCTTTTTGTGATTGGGGATATCAAGTGGGAAAAAGGGGGGGGGGTTTTTTTTTTTTGGAAGGGGAAAAATTAAAATTTTGGTTTCAAAAGCCCTTTGGGGATTCCCCCTTTTGCATGACAGGAAGTTTGGGGGGCATGGACCCCTTCTTACAAAAATAAAGTTTCCCCAAGTCCCTTTTCGGGGTCAATTTAGGGTTTAATAAATAAACTTAACCAATTTTTACTTTTTTCCCCTTTTAATTTTTAAATTTGTGAGGAAATTGGAGAAAAAGAAAGAAGGGTTTGGGGTTGTGAATTAAAAAAATCCCCCCTCCTAAGGAAAAAAATTTAAAAGGGGTTCAAACCCTTACGGGGGT